>CM032126.1:24174390-25424390 GCA_018894105.1 Jacaranda mimosifolia
TTACACCAACACTTAAATTAATTTGGTATAAACCCACTACGTGGCTCCCTTGAGACTATGTGATCATGGCACATCAGCCACTATGAGTCTCTCATGGGGTACGTGGCTACCCCATTGAAATCAACTATTCAAACCCCTTCAAGGGTATGAGGCCACCATCTAAATCAACTATCAAACCCCTCCAGGGATATATGGCTAACACGTCAAACATCATTACAACACTCAACATTCGACGATAAGACCTCATGAGATAGGCTCACACTCAAAAGTCATTACTACACTTAATATCAGTGATAAGACCTCATGAGTAAGGCTCGCATCCAAACTTCATTGTGACACTTAATGTCAGCCTTGAGATTTTCCAAATGAGGCTACGATGAAATGTCGTCGTATCATTTTATGCTGATGGTAAGACCTCACCTATGAGATGCACTATTAAATTAGATCCAAATGACTAAGTATTAAGATAAGACCTCACTTGTGAGGTACTGAATTAAATTTAATTCAAGTGATTAAGTATTGGAATGAGACTTCCCTAGTGAGGTTCTCATGTACATCCATGTGCCACATTGTGCAACTTAATGACCCCTCCAGGGGGACTTGCAACAAATTTCAACAAGAACAGGCTCAATACCTCATTCATGCACCTTCCCCACGTATGAATAACACATTGATAACATAATGACACTTGAAAGTCATGCAATTGACTAAGTGTATAAACAAAAATAATAAGAGAAACTTCTTTAAGCAAAAAAAATGGTGAAAACATTTATAACATCAAAAAGTGCAAAAAGCGTCTGGCCAACACTTAGCCTCATGAAAGATAAACAGAACCAACAAACGTGCCGAGTATCAACTTATCCTAAAGAAAAATGCTAAGTAGTCATAAACATAAGAAAAAATATAAATATCTATCTACTACTCCTAGTCTAAGAATGCCTATATACTTTTGTGGAGCTGCATCAGTAGGATCCTCTACCATACCAGTCTCCGAAACCCCTAGAGACTCCCAAATTGAGAGATTAACTTGAATGGCGGGTTCTAGCATCAACAAATCCTCTGCTGGATATCTCTTAGTCTCACTCAACATGTAATAATACTCCTGAATAGTCTGCTTGTAGATTACTATTGCCTATGCCTCAACTGACTTAAAGAATTCATCATAACTCTTGAACTCTTTGACTATATCCTCACGAGCAATATTGATTAGCTCCTTCCCAACAAAAAACTCTATGAAGTTTCTTCCAGTCTTTATCTCCTTCATGTAATGCATTTTCAGTTGTTCATGCTCCTATAGTAGCTTCGTGAACTCCTTTTTCTTTTATGAATTATTTGAGCAAATCTAACAAAATTCTCTTTGAGCCATGCGATCGTCGTTGTCACCCCCTTTGCTCGGTGAGACATATGCATCAACAAGTTTCAAGCTTGTATCCAAAACTGTATAAAGTATGATGATCACAGAACTAGCATAATTACAAGAAGAACATGCATGCAAAAATGAATCAACTATTGAAACAAACACTTTTTGAAGCAAAGTCCCCAACAACAAGCTCAATCAATTGAGAAGAAGAGTATACCTTAAATTCCGAGGATCATACTCGCTCTACTTTTCATGCTATCAATGCTGAAGGTGGTCTCATTTACATCCTAATATAAGTCAACACTGTATCTCCAATGTAAATCATAATAGAAGAGTCCATTGCCTTTGTTGGTGTGGAATGGGCAAGATGATTGTGGACAAGTGCTTCTAGTAGCTGATCCACTTGCATGCTTTCCAGTTGGCATGAAAACATTACCTTAGGCTTCTCACTTGCACTAGCTTGATGTGCCACGCATTGAAGGTGGTTGAACACACTCCTCACTTAACCACCAATATGGGTAGCTCAAATGCAACCTGCCTGGCAATGTGACCTTATAGCGCTGCTTTGCAATGAGCTTTTCATATAAACCTCATTTTTGCCCTCTTACTGTGAATCCTCACTAAGTCAACCTTTTCCTGCTAAAAGATAGAGAAAGAAAAATAAGCAAAAATGTTAACGAATGTGCAAATATGCAGCGATAAAAACTTATGCAAACAGTTAGTTAAAAAAAAAAAGTATTTGCTTTAAATATATAGGTCACGTCAAAGGATGACTCAAATGACCCTTCATCCTCGACGCCCAGCGAAATTCATGATGAACCTTACCCAAATGGACTAAGGATGGAGAATTACTTCATTCATGAGGAACACTCCAACCTTGTCCCGTAAAAAGAAATACTTGTCCTTCCATGGCCTTATGAAGAAGGCAAACCACTCAAAAATTTGCTATTGGGTTTTAGGAAGATGTGAAAGAAAGGTTCATTAGGTACCTTGTGCATTCCAAACAAAGAAAGAGAATTGTCTAAATAAACTAGAAGACTCAAGTCGGTCAAATGCTATTGAAGGCCCCAAAAAGTACACAAAGAAATTGGGGACGTAATTGCCT
Source organism: Jacaranda mimosifolia (assembly GCA_018894105.1). Classification (NCBI taxonomy): domain Eukaryota; kingdom Viridiplantae; phylum Streptophyta; class Magnoliopsida; order Lamiales; family Bignoniaceae; genus Jacaranda; species Jacaranda mimosifolia. Next base: position 24,176,856 of record CM032126.1, read on the forward strand.
AGGCATATCCTATAAATCCTCATGATGTCTAACAACAAAGGATCAAAGGATAGAGAGAACACACTACTCAAATCACCATTGGATATGATGAAGTACTCTTTGGAAGGTAACACTATGTTATCACTTGATGAAGGAAAAAGAATCTCCTGGCACACATATTTGATGTCTTAAAATTTCTAACTCCTTAGGCAAAAGTAAATAAGGAATCTTTGCTACTTGGATGAAACTACTAGCAATAATAGTATTGTGTTTGGACACTTCATCGAAAGAACCCTTAGCTCCAAACCCAAAACCAAACTCTGTTGTTGAAAATAGCTTATGAACTAGATGATGACTTTTCGACTTTTGGGACTCAATTTCATTCACTAACATTAGATCAAATGACATGCACAATGGAGGATTCACAAATTCAAAAAAATAGTAACACTGCAAAAGGGATGACCCCCGCACGCACAAATAAGTTTGAATGGATTGCGGCTCATCGAAGCAGTAGCTTCCATTGCACTAGCTGGCTATACAATGCGTAACTAGCCTTCTGAAGCGAGATCCTGGCCAAGACTGAAAGCACTAGCATCGTTGTCTCCAAGGCATTTTTCGTCAATTCTTCAACAAAAATATATTTGTTTACAATGGTCTAAAACTCATCTAAAATTCGTTAGTATTACATCAGAATTTTTTTATGGAAATTCTCTCATTGGAAAAGTAATGGAAATAATTTGAGACATGCCTTTTTTTGACGGTTGAAATTTTGTCAGAAATTCATTGGAATTTTTGTTTTTCAATTAAATTCTTTGAGAAATTCGACAGAATATTGATAGACTTTTTTTTCAATAATTATTTTAAATGTTTTCTGACAAAAAACCTCACAATTCTATCAGAAACTATTAAATTTTTTGATTGTATTCCGTTAGATATCTGATGGAATTTATTTTATTTTAAATATTAATTATATTATTTTTCAATTGAAATTTCTCACAATTACATCGATTTTTTTAAATTTTATTTATTTTTATTTGATTACACTAGTAACCTGTTCACATATTATATATATAATTCGATTAAAGCACATAACAATGAATTTGTGAATAAATAGAAAATATAAAAAAAAAATCATATATAAATAACTATCTTAAAAAGTATTAAATCTTCATTACAAATAAAAAACTAATAAAACACATACTATCTGCTGGCCAACATCTACATCTTTGTAGTTGAAATAGTCATCACCATGGTACTCTTGCTTGGTGTCATGTTGATGCTGATGCTAAAGCTCAACACCCTGCTACTACTATGGCTACTGCTGGTAGTGTGGGGTGTAGTATAGGATCTAGATGGAGCATCCATCTATATAACTAGTTGAGCAATCATACTCTGTATCTCACTCAATTGCTGTACCACCCCATCAAACTTGTTCTCGATCCACTCAATATAGGCCTCCGAATGGGATGTGTTGCAGTTAGTGTCTCTGTTGGAGGAGTACTATTGTAGAAGGGTGACTTGCTAATAGCTTATTCCGTAAAAACCTGCCCCATTTTTATGGGGCCATCTACATATTGTATCCATAACTCAGAGTGAGACTATTGGGTCTCTACACTACTCCCAACACTGTCTGGCTGAGTTTGGGATTGTGACATCGCTTGTCGGAAGCTCTCCTATAATATAAAAGTTAAATAATTGAATTCATTATTGTAATGTAAGTAAAATGAGTATATATCATATGTAACAAACTTATAGTAGCCTTCATTGCCCTATCATTTACCCAGCTCGTATCGACCGCCTTTTGTGGGTATACACAAAAATTCCTCGACCATAGGTAGTCTTTGCAACTCCTAAGCTTAGATACATATTACAAAACTGTAATATATATAAAAAATTTGGTAGAATCTCTCCTGAAATTGGTGTATATACCCAATAGAAGCTCAACAACAAAACAAACCAATATCACATTCTCAAATGGAAAAGGCACCAACCCTTCCCCATATACCATCTTATGCAAGAATTATAAATATAAATCAATGTAACATAAATTTCAAAAGTAGATTAAGTTTACTAAAGATTTAAAGTTTGTAAACTTACTAAATGCTCGGCATGTGTCCCAATGGATATACTACCTCCGACATGGAAGGACCCATCAATCTCATATAGACTTCTTCTTAAGATCATGTGGGTTGCCAGTGCCAGCAAAGGGCATGCCAAGTATCTTCGCCAATCTACTCTGGGTTCTTGCCGTCTTTTGGGCCTAGCCATACATGTTGCTCAATTGGTGACCTCCTTTAGTATCAAATGCCCTCTGTATATGGCCTACATATTGAGGGTCCCATCAGACATATCTTTATAAAAGAAAAAGAAATAAGTTAGTACTTTGAATACAAAGACATACTTAATTTGTAAAAGTAAATATATTAGCATGCATATACCTTCCACTCCCTGAACATCAGATTTCAAAGGTCCTAGGTATATCCGATCAGTTATCGTAGGGCACCTGTACCTTGCTCTTGATCACCCTTATTAAAAACTTAGTATCGTCCAGTGAGCACATTTACCTGCATAAAATTCTTATTATTAATATATAATTATTAAAACAATCATATTTACCTAATGCATATGGAATAAAATAACATTTATATAATCATTTACTTACCCACTGCATAGCTCGAGACACAAGTATACCCTGCCAGAGCTTTAGGATAGGAGTTCTAATCCTCTATCACCAAAGTCTGGCTTGCAAAGGATGTATTTGCTGCTGCTACTTTGGAAGGGTGGAATGGAGTAATAGTGGATGGCTAGGTGCCATGAGGAGTAGTAGATGGCAAGAGAGTATATACGGGTGATATAGATGGCCGCTGAGAAGGGGATTGTTGCTGTAATGGTAGCTATAAGGTACAGAAACTAGATGACCTTATAGTAACTTAGGAGGTCTTTAGTGATGGTAATAAAGAGGATGAGAGCGATGAAGTATAAGGATGTGCGGAAGGATGGCATGAGGTAGGCATAAATGAACTAGCAAGTAGGGTGGAAGAGTGGTGGGCTGGGACGCATATTTTAGAGGCCAGGGTAACAAAATCTATACCTTGATTGGTGCCCCCACCTCACTGGAACCCCGACCTTGATCGATGGCAAGGGCGGATATCTAACTAGTCTGCCATATATAAAACTAAAAACAAACATACATCAAAATTTAGTAAATCAACAATAATATTAATATGAAAAACTAATTAACTGTAGAAATACATTAAAACAATTAATAACTAAACTTAACAAAACACATAAGTTACAACAAGCATGATACCGATAACATAATTCAATCTTATTCGGAGTATTCATATGCAATGTTATCATCGCCACCAAATTCATCTTCATCATCACTAAATTAAAACCTTGTATTTTCTTCGTCATCATGACTAATGATACCATCTACTCGTTCTGCATCTGAAGCATCAACATCTTCTAAAGGATGATTACAATCTATTAAGTCCCCTATTAATTTATCTAAATCTACTACATCTGAATTTATCTTCTAAAGGATGATTACAATCTATTAAATTCTCTATTAATTCATCTAAATCGACTACATCAACATGTGATGGAGTTTTATTCTGATATGCAGTTTCTGGCAAATCTTTAATTTCAAGTCTACCTCTAGATTCTGATTTTATAACAACCCATTAAACTTATTCCTAATTCTTACGAATGGAACAGAATATACTTGTCTCACTTGTTTGACAACTATAAATAGGCCATACTTCCTATTACCTACATTTTTCCCTAATTTCAATAATATTATACTCTAGATGCATTATACCTATGCTTTTTCCCTGACTTCAACAATATTATATTCTAGATGCATTACGCGAGTTCCTCTCATAGAAGTGGGCAAATCACTCGTAATGGAACATAACCACATTCTTTATAGGTTATTCGGAGTATTATAACTCAACCACCTCTTTCAACATCCCCTAACAATCTTCTTCACCACCAACCCCATTCACTCACTTGACATATTCGCCACTATCCATTGCTTTTCTACATTGACTCCATACATCTGTTGTGCAACTTAAATCTATTCACAAAATATTTGGGCTATATCCTGACCTATCTGTCAGGACCCCAAGTCAATTCATGCAAGAGCAGATTTGTTATACCATTGCTCCAGTCATAAATCTATCATTCATCACATAAAATATTAGTTATGATATAAAATTTTGTCAAATTTTATATTAAAATTAGACGTGCATTATTAAGTCAGTGTAAATATACTCACATAAGACTTAGACTAAGAGGCAAATTCATTTTTGATTCTCACATTGACATCCTAATTGCCAATGCTGAAGTATTCCAAAAAATAACTTTGTTATCATATTTAGAACATAGTAGAACACAAAAATAATACCTAATTCAAAGAAAATTAAAATTCTAATTAGTTGTATCCCATGACCTCATCACAACTAATAACATATGTAGTGTTATAAGGCTTGCAGCTGTAAGCAAAGGATCACTTAAGTACCTAGTCATGCAGGTACTAGAGGCACGACCAGGTTGAAAATAGACAAAATTGGGGGAATGGAATCATCATTGTCACCATCATCATTCCGGCCAACTCTTGTCCTTAATCAACGTACATGTGACTGGAAATAGTGTGAGCAAAAATTAATGTCTCCCTACAAATAAATGCCTTACAGATAGATCCCTCCACTTCTGTCTTTTGCTTCATAGGTTTTTTAAGTTTGCCAAGCTCCCTAAATATAATATAAATAACACTTTAGACATATATATTCAATAGTATTAAATTTTTTTAATAAATTAGTATATAAATATGAATATTGTTTTACCTCTCAAAAGGGATACATCCACTGATATTAAATAGATCTATAGATGCTCCGTGCAATCCAAAAATGCTGGAGGAAATTTATTTCTAACTTGCAAGGAATTATTGGAATATTTTTCTCCATTTTGTCCAAGTCATCGTACCTTAAAGTCATATAACCTAAGTCCTTGGAAAGCTAACTAAGCTCGGCCAAATGCTTCCATATGTGGTTCGACAATTCTCTGAATATAATTGACAACAATTGCTCCGTGAAGATGTGACAACCATGACTCTTCAATTTATAGATCTTATGCTTATACGTGTCGGTATGCCTAGCCAGATTAGAATAATATCCATTAGGTATTCATAATGACTTCACCCATTAACATACAATTTTTTTTGTTTTTGTTTTTGTTTTGTTTTTTTTTGTTTTTTTTTTTTTTTTTTTTGGCTTGGTTGTGAGTGCATACTTAACCTTAGGCTTACCTCACTGCTTGTTTCTCTTCTAAATTAACTCAAGCCCGCACTTCTTCCAATAAACATTCTAGTGCAAGTGAGCCTTGAATTATCTTTATTTTTCCCATTGATATATACAGTACAAGAGAACAGAGGATTATCTAAAACCATATTTTCTGTCTCTAAAGTCAATTTGAGACAAATTTTTCGGTATCTAAATATGTTGGTGATGCCTTTGTCGGTAAATTATAAGATGGAAATATTCCGTCTCTAAATTTTGAGATAAAAATTTTCCGTCTCTAAATTCGACTGGAATAGGTTATGTAGCATGTCCAGTTTGCAATGAATTCATTTGTAATTCCGTCTCTAATTTATCACAAATCTATCATTAGTTTGGTCACAATTCTGTTTCTATATGTGTCTCAAGATCCATCTTTAATTTGTCTCAAATCCATTTGTCATATTTAATTATTGAGATCTAAGTCCGCCTATAACCTTCTCTCCAATCTGTCTTTAATCTTGTCACATTTTTGTTGGTAAATGGATCCCTAAATCCATCATTAGTCTGTCTTGAATCCATCTCTTCATGTAATCTTTTATGGTCCAAATCCATCTTTAATTTGTCATATATTTGTCTTTAATTTTATCACATTTCCGTCAATAATTGTATCTCCAATTTAGTCTGTAATCCACCACAGAAAATGTCTTTCTAACTAGCAATTTGAGTTCAAAAGTTGTCTTTAACCACTCTTAAATTTGTCTTTAATATGTCTTTAAATCTGTGTCTTAATATTTTTGTCTTTAAATCTATTCCAAATTCTGTTTATAACTAGTAAAAAAATTACTAATAGATCTCTCGTATGCAATAATAATATGGTTGGAAAACAACCAAACCAAATAAACATTTTCATAACCACAAATGACACCAAGCATTTAAATAAGACGGATGGTTAGAGTCTTTCAAAAAGTATAACAAAATATTATTAATATTGTATGTATGACTTCTACTATGTTAAGTATATAAGTGTAAACAACTTCCAAAAGCTATTTTCCACCAACTTTTCATTGCTTTCGGGCTCCAAATCCAACAGGAAAGCAGTGATTTGCATACCCCATCTGTTGAATCATTTTTTGTAACATGTCTTCTCTTTTCTTGCTCTCCTCAAGAGTTTGTTCTAACCTCAACTCATCCTCTTCCCTTTTCTCGTTTGCCTCTTCCTCCCTTTTTTTAGCATTTTCTGCTATCTTCATCGTAGTAGTACGCATTTCTTCCACTACTTTTGAAAGCTCACTGATTCTATCATCATTGTCACCACTAACAATAGATGAAAGTGATGAGCATTGACTTCTCATCCCGTCAAAATGATGGCTACTCCCAATTCCATAAACTCGCGCCTTAGCTGGGCCACCTACTATTTCATAGGAATCTAAAAAATCGAATGAAGGCAGTGTGGAATGATCATGGTAATTCTTTTTGGCTCTATACTCCTCCTATACAAAAAGCAAAATACATACAAAGTCAATATAATAATAGTGTCTTCTCCATAACAAAAACTTGGCAGAGAGAAAAGGAGAGAACTGAAAGCATGCATTTCCTAATTGTAGCCATATATCAGTCAGAGTTAGTCAAAAAGAAAAAAGAAACAACCATATGAACGTCTTATAAACCTGGCCAACACAGTAATTTTAAAAAATAAAATAAGAACATTCAAGTCCCATAAACATTCCATTCAACCAATACACTTTTTTCTTTCTAGTCATCCAATAAAGGACCTGTGATTGTTTTCACAAACTTATGCCAGCCGAAGATGTGCCTATTAAAAAATAAAGCAATATGTGCATAACATTAGAATTTATGCATCTAGAAAAAAAATAAAAACATTTGCAAACTAAGCTCATAATGTAGTAGTATTCACAAACAATTAACATATTTAGGTTTTTAGAATTAGAATATCTAGACCACATATTGTGGTACTGTATATATCACCTACACTATATGACAAAGATCATGACCATTTATTGAAACAAAAATTATTGCAACTCTTGGATTTGCATAGTATTGGTCAACAAAATCATTTATGAAACCTTGTATGGGTATAAAATGAAATTAATTTATATGATATAATATTTTTTCTTAATTTTGTTCTTGTATTTGGTAATATTTGAATCAAAACCATAACAATCTTAACTATAACAGTTAAGTAAAATAAAATATTACTTTCCCAAAATTAAAATAGTATTATTTTATAAATTAATGACATATAATTATTTTTTTCTAAGCTATAATTATTAAAAAAAAAATAAAGGAACATAGTTATCGTAGGACTGGATTTTGGTGGAATAAAAAATTTTAAGATAGAAATTGTGTTCTAATTTTGTCTCAAATATTATATCATAATATAGACAAAAAATTTGTCACTAATCCGTCTCTGCAATACAAATTTCTGACAAATTATTTGTCACCAAGAAAAATAGTAAAATACTAGTAATTTTTGACAGATCATCGATGAAAAGTTTTTTGTTAGTATTTCTGTCTTAAGTTTGTCTTTATTTTGTCATAACAATTACTTTCAATCTATCTCTTTTAAATTTAAAACAAAATATTTTTGTCTGTATTTTGTCTCTAATTTGTGAAATTTAGTGACAGATTGTTTTCCATCTCTAAATTTCCATATCTGAAAGCCTGCCGTCTTGTAGTGATATATCCATGATAGTGTTAAAAGATATTGTCAAAGACATTCTTCTCGATGTACATCACATCCAAATTATGTCTCAATGAGTTCATTTTCTAATAGGGCAATATCCAAAATATACTCTGCTTGGTCTAGGTGTACTACATACCATAGCCAGGGATTCTAAGAGCACTACCATATTCTGTAACTTTGGGAAAATCACATACCAACTCCTACTATTGCTCTCTAGTCATCAATGGAGGAGGATGATATTTCTCAACTTGATTCTTCAAGAAACTAATAGTATTATCCTAAATTGATGATCACGATCTAAGAACTATCGGTAGCAATCAAACCAACATTTCTTTCAGCCATGTTTGAGAAAGAATACTTTAAAGTGTTGCACACAATAAAGGCAAGCCAATTTACCTACTATCATCTACTTGGACACCATACCATAAGTTGGGAAATCATTTATTGTTCACAACAAAGCAGCTCTCATAATAAAATTTTGCTTGCTAAAAGCATCAAAAGTGACCACATCTGTTGTCCGAAGCTCCTTCAATTCCTCAATTAAAGGCTTTAGGTAGACATCTATCGTGGTCTTTGGATTTTTTTGCCCCAAAATTATGCATGTTGAAAACATATAGAGCAATGTTATATACATTTCTGGAGGCAAATTATATGGTGTCACTATGACAAGCTAGTATGAATATGATCATGATGTTTGACTTAAAAGGGTAAATCCATTAGCACACAAACCAAATCTCACATTTCTCAGATTGCTTGCAAATTCAGGATGTGTTTGATCAAACTGTTCCAAGCATTCCCATATGATAGATAGCACGTGACACCATATGCTCAATGGTTCTCATAATGCCATCTCATATGAGGTGCTGAATTCATCGATACACATAGTCTCTTCAACCTAGGAATCAGAGGCAAATAGTGCATTCTTTTCACTAACACATCCCAAAGCTTTTCTTTTACCTCTTCTCTGATATCAAGTTTTATACTTAGATGCTTAACAAAACTTACATTGATTGTCATTTGCATCTTCTTTGTAATACGGCATGCGGTCATTGACACAAGAATTAATTTTTTGTGTCACCAAGTCAATCCTACTAACTGACTTCTGTGCCTCATAGTAGTTAATATGAACACTTTCCTTAGGGTGTAGACTCAGACATTAATCGCAGCACCTCATCTATGACATTCTAAGGTAAATTGAAGTTGTTCTTAATATTCAATTTAGCATTCTCACAGTAATTGATTATAAAGAATGCATTTTGCATCCATCCTATAGTAGCTAATTGTACTCAGTCAACAGGTGATATAATCTTTGAGCTTCTTCATTTGGATATTCATCACCACTGTCGAACTGAAATGGTGCATCCTCATTCCTCTAATTAATCTCTGCTACATTGTATACCATTTCGATATATCTATGCAAATCACCTAGATACTAATCCTTTTGTCCACTAGTTGATGAGCCATAATCAAATGTATAATTACATGTTTCTTGGTAAGGATCTAACCCCCCATGATCTGACTTTTAATAATAATTTAGCCTAAATCCTACCCGGTACAAGTGCACTTTAACATCATCGAGTTTTAATAACCGACATTTTATTTCACACTTGTTTGCAAGGACACTTAATTGTCCCATCTCCCACAAATTGATGCAAATGGCATGCACAATTTATAAATTCCTCAATCCTATCCATAACGTCTTACCTAATTCCAACACGACTAGGGTACAACCTATTGTACGTTCAAAGTCTTTGGAGGAATATCCATTTGTGCCATTACAAAAATTTTGTTACCAACATTAAGTATTAATGTATGAGAGATTTTAATTATTCGATAGAAAAGATTGACAAAAATCATGTTTCACATTTTTGTGATTATTACGTGGTGCATTTTTGTTATTTAGATTAGGAGTTTTCTATGACAAATGGACTTAAGTCTATTTAAAACTATAGGAGCTATTCATGACATTTAAGGATACACTAATAATTGATTGATTGACACCAATAATTTGTTAATCAAATTATGAGTTATTCGGATTATAGGAGTTATTAGATTTTGTTATTCAAATTTGGATGATTACATTTTGTTATTTGGATCATACGAGTTATTCAAGATATTTATTGTTCGGATTATGAGTTATTCATTGATTGACACTTAAGGATACACCAATAATTTGGTTAAATTGTAATTTGCCAAAGACATCTTAGATGGGTTGGGGACTATAAACCAAAGTCGTTCTATTGTCTATATCCATTTCCTTATAGTCTATATCAATCTATGGGTTATTTAGCATTTTAAAGATCTTTTAATGCATTAACACTTAATAGTATACCAAAAAATTGGTATATCATTGTGTCTTTCCCAATTTGTACCTTAGTTGGAATACAAACATGTACACCAACCCAATTGATATATCAATTTCCATCCCTCTAATATTTCATTCTAGTAATTGATATTTAAGAGGTTATTCGAGGTATTTAAGTCTTTTTAATATAGGTTAAATAAAGATTATATGATGCACAAAAAAATTGGCCAGAGTTATCTTTAACATATAACAATCCAAAATTAAAAAAAAAAAAAAAAGAAATCAACAAAGCAATAAAATAGCAATTCTATAAAATACATCGCATCCCCTTATAACTTCAAGACATGCAAGTAATTAGACACCAACAACAACAAATGGGAAGGCTCTAGCCCTTCCACCAATTCCATTCTCCTTTCAACCATCAATTCTATCTACATACATGATGCATGCTTATCATTCATAAAAATATTAAACTTCTAACATAATAGGTAATATTTATAAAAAAAAAGGCTTACCTCAAAATATGCACAAAATGAATAATGGAACTTGGTACTTTGAAGTATCGACGATCGAAAAAACCTATATATTACAAAGTAATGCAATAGTTATAAATTCACTTGACATAATTTTTCTAAGTATAAATCCTAATAATATATTAAATGAAAAATATAACATAAATAAATGAACAACTTGCAAAAATCTAAATCCTAAATTAACTCCTGGCTATTTGAAACAAATTTAATCCTAATAATATAAAAGATGAACAATATAACCTAAATAATTGCACAATTTGCAAAATAAATAAATAAATAAATTTTTAATGAAACCCTAATTATTTGAAATTTTTTTAATCCAAATAATATATTAAATGAACAAAATTAAACCTAATTAATTGAAGAATTTGCAAAAATTTAAATCCTAAACTGAGTCCTAACTAGTTGAAACAAATTTAAATCCTAAAGATATATTAATTAAAAAATATAATCTAAAAAATTAAATAATTTGCAAAAATTTAAATCTTAAATTCTATGGTGCCTCACCCAGGGTAATCCCTAAGCTAAGGTGCCACCAGTTCAAACTTAAATCATAATATAAGAAACAACCGAAAAGCCCAAAATTCAATAAGTCTCAAAAGGTAGCAACATAATTCTAAACTCAAAAGAACACTATAAAGAGTGCAACATATACATACCCAAAAGTCTCCTAGTTAACATTCAGACATAACAACCATTCTCAAGTCTTAAAGCTACGATTAGTTGTAGTCTATATATATACAAACATAACACCTAATCTATTACAATTCCGGGCAAGCCTTAAGCCCACAGTCTTCTTTCATACCTGTCTAGGAAGAGAATAAAGGATAACAAAGTAGGGTAAGTCCCAAAGACTTAGCGAGGGAAATAAAACAAACAGTCAGAGAAAAAATGTCGAAGGAGCAACAATACAAACAAATTTATCATCAGCAGGACTTTACAATTAGAAACAAGATTATCTCAGAACGTAAATGATATCAAATTTAGCAAATGAAAATATCTCCTTCCCTATTGTTCCCAGAATAGAATACAAACAGAATCAAACAGTAACCCAAAATATAATATTCATAACAGATTTCGTATTCCTCTGTTAACCCAATCATATCAGCTCAGTACCCAAGCACTCGACTCAGTCCATTATCCCAAGCATTTCGCTTGGTACCCAGGCAATCGGCCCGGTCCATTATCCCTATATACGATACAATCAATAAATGATTACCGATAAGGCCATACAAACGATATGCAGAATAATTCAATTAAGAGTGCAAAATACGATTTGGTCAGCAAGATCCAAAATCAATGTAATAAGGGGAAGCCAGCAACGTTGTAGGGCAAACGAGATAAATAGCAGATAGAACAATAAGATTTCTGAACACTAGAATGAGTACAATCAATTTCAATAGATAAACACAAGGAATTTAGATAATCAAAGAACATTCACTTCCTAGAAAAAAAAAAATTTAGGCTAACCCTCGCCTTAACTGCCACAAAAATGCTATCCCTACCTATTGTCTTGCGGATATCGGCTCGTCGTACCCTAATCAAAAGAACGGACTTATCGTCAAAACACTCGTTTTAACCTTTTAAACAATAATCAATTCGTTTATATTTTATTGTCAGTTGTTATATTTAATACAATATTTTAAGGCTCGGTTCCGAAAATATCATAAGGTAACATGCTAATTAAGCCATTAACGCTATGATATCTATGAGGGTCATATTTGCTCCGGTGGATAAATCAATTCAGATTCCTATAACATTCGATCATTGCAACGTTACACAAAGGTTGGACATATAATTACACCGATTAATTTAATTAACAATAATTATGTTCCAATTACCAATCTGGGTCCCACTAACACTGTACACAACTTATATATCCAAATATTTCAGCTTTGCATCATATATCTTCTCCTATTAATCCATAATTAAAATTCAACACGATTAATCTTAACTTAACATTAGTAATTATCTTAACATTTTAATTGAGTTCAATTAGGAGACATTTAACTGTTTAATTAGAATTTTACCCATAATCTTGAATTTAATGCTCTAAGTCCATGATAAATTAATCTAAGCTATCGGTACGAATTTTTCATATTTTCCTAATAACAAGCAATTTTCATAACATTACACAATTTAGATTCCTCAATTAGATCAATTAGCCCAATTTAATGATAATTGGCTTCTAATTTACGATCCGAATCTATATATACTTACAATCGAATTCCTATCCATTCATTTTAGTCTATAATCACAATTCTCGATCTAGTTAACTTAAATTTACAATTAAAATTAGCTTAACAATTTAATCGAACCAAATCAAGAATCATTTAATCAATTAAATAGATTTTTACCAAATTGATCGAGTTTTAAGTTAATTTAAACCCAGAACCAACCTGCATGTGCCCATATCGTCACCCCGAAAAAATTGGTGGTTGGCCACCGAAGCGTCACCACTGACCACCAGAGCTTTGCTGCGCGCTGTCACCAAAACTGAGTTCTCTTTCTCCAAGCTCAGGTTATGGAAGAAGGAACTGGGAAGAAGGTATCAGCAACAACTAATGTTATTACGGGATAGTTCATGATGTTCATATTAATGTATTATGCCGCTGCCAAAAGGTGCACCTTGCTACGCTCTATTAAACCCCTAAATCAATTTCAACTTTCCCATTCACTTCGTCGGCCAATTTCGAACAAAACGGCCAAGCTCCGTCCAACATCGCCGTGTGCCTCCACCTTCAATCTCCTCCTCCGATGGTTCATTCTAAAAACTAAAGCTACCAGAGTGTTCTCCTCACCAAGCTTATCAAAACCCTTCCCTAAATTTCAAGTTTCATTCGCCATAACTATGTAACCATTCACGACCGCCATACACCTCCATCAATGCTATTTCCAGCGATTTTTCAGTCTCTCCCCTGCAAATTACGTATAAGCGTGTTCTTCTCGTCGAGGGAAATGTGATAGTAGGTTTAGTTTTAGGTTTTCCAGCTGCAGTGTAAACGAGGGTTGGAAAGGGAAGGTGGGGTTGCTAAATGAGAATTAGATGAATTAGAGGGGGCCTTTTTATAGTATGGAGTTTTTCTAGAATCTCAATTTGGTCATAAGTTTTTCCTTCATCTTTCAATTCAACCCAAAAACTCTTCCACTGTTTGCAATTCATCCCGCAAACTTCTGAATGCCTCATATTGGCCCCAAAAATCTTATTTTAGATTGCAATTGAGCCATATGACAAGATAGTGCCTTAAATTGGCCCAGCCTAAATTTAGGGTGTTACAATCCCCCCCCTCTAAAAGAATATGGTCCCCAAATTCTCTTCTTTGACTGGAAGAACTCCAATTAATGCTGGCGCATATAACACTCTCATTCCCACATTGCCTCGATCAAATGCTGATTTATCTCATTGTCACAATATACTCCATCCAATTCTTAGTAATATTTATTTCACTAAGATTTTTAAGAATCTATTCTTTCTAGTCTTCCAACATACCCATTCTTACTAAGACTCGTTGTGCCACCTTATTCTTCTAAGGTTGTCTAGTAATCCCAGTAATCCCATAGTCATGGTTCCGTTATTCAACATCACTTAAAGTTCCTTTTGACTTCCACGATTGAGCTTATAGGAAGTAAATTAAACTATCCCAAAATTGAGTTTTAAACCTCTTTAGTGATCCCATGAAATCATGGAGTGCTTAATGCTTATTTTCTATTGGGTAAACCTCATGCACATCATCACGTATCATTTCTATTTTTAAGAGGTTCTCCAAGAGATCACAGCACTACTGTGGCAACAAACGGCTGTTAATACCACAAGTTCATATTTACATGATATTTATTTCAAGGAGTAGCCAAATTCAAACTTACCATGCCTGATTTTTTTAACAATTCATACACTTCCATGCAGCTAACTACATGTTCATTAAACTATACATACTACATACCATCACGAACAATCCATCTGTTACTACTTAGATTCCATCTGAGAAATAAGGCCAAGAATACGTGGGATCGGACTTTCTTCTGATGTTCAAAAACTTAGATAGAACCTTCAACTACTTGTTTCCCTTTATCCTTTGGAGCTCATAGGTTTGAGTTCCTTAACTTACTTATTCTCGCTTTTATACTTCATATTTCAACTTATTTCCAAGGTCAATACCAATTTCTACATCTAAGATCAAAATTTCCCGTTCTTGTGATACTTATTTTTATCCTTCATTCGTTTCGCCCACCTTTGAGTATGTTAACCCATCTTTGGGACTAAAAGTGTTTGTCAATCCAAATTGTACCCATACCATACCTATTGGTATATTTATATTACTTATGGATTTCTTTTTTTCCATCCATGGTGGTATATCTATTTCATTAAAGTAATCACTCTCTCACGAACAATCATCATTTTCAAGGTATATGCATATCTAACATTTCCTTAGATTTCCCAAAGAAAGATAAGAATAGCACCATGATTGATTATCTCTCTAAATCCTGAAACTCCTTTTTTTTTGCTTTGATCAAATCAATGATCTTTCTTAGATGATTTCACTAGGGAACCTACTGTTTTGGGAGATGCCCTAAATACACTTTTAACATCAATTGGACGAACCCAAGAAACTTTTATGCCTTTGATATGTTTCCTGGCCATATTCAATTGCCTGTAGCTTTAATTATGATAGAATTAACCCCCAATGTTCGTGATGCCAAACACATATATCATATAGTTCATTCCTCAATTCCAAGTAATTTAAAGGTTTCCAACAAGATCATTATAAACCAATCCCACAATATTATTTTACTTTTATAATGTCTGTACTACAAGTAAAAGGCAATTCTCGGCTCAACTTCTCCTCGAGTTTCCCATTCTATAGTATCATTTCATTAGGTTCGATTTTAAACAAACCTCAAACACATACATTAAATTAAATAGCTTCGGAGGAAAAATACATCCCAATTCTCAAGCTCGATGAGTTTCGTTGAGCTCTTACTGTATCTACCAATCCTTATAAGTGATGCAAGATCCCTCATAAAAGTAAATAGATACTCAATTCCTTTATTCATCAAGTTTACTCGATACTCCAATTTTCTTGTCATTTCTTAACTCATACTCCTATGTTTTACTTGTCTGATCCTTTTGGTGATCGAGGGGTAAAAATCTAGAAATTCCTTGAGGCTATCTTTCATATGGTTTCTATTATACTCTCAAGATTACTAACCTCATTTGTTCATCAACAGGGTTATAAGATCCACCCTTTCATTGTGATAAATTTTATGCCACAAGTCCTCCTGTCTTTGGATCTACTAGTAGGGGGGAAAAAAGGAAGATGAGGTCTAACGTCATCTTCAATTCTTCCCATGAGTAATAAAAGCAACCTCATTGTGGTTTTTAAGCATATTAATTTTGTTGATTGATGACCATCGCTATGATTTAGACGATGGAGGATCACATTCCTACTTGTCATGATAATACCAGCATCTTCTTCATCCTTCTTATTTATTCTTCTAACTCTCATTCAGTTGATTCCCTCACCCTTATCTATTATTTCCTGTATTCCAAAACTGGTTATGTCCGTTTTCTTCAAATGTTTAATATGATTCCTCATAACTCAATTGTTACCGACAACCATTCCCTAAACAACTATATCATTTAAGTCTCACCATACCAATTCATCAAATATTAACTTATCTATATGACCTTTTAAATCAGCAAATGCAACTATGTTCAGGAAAATCCTCAACTTATAGATATAAAATCTTACAAAACAAGTCTAAATGTGAAATATTTCTCCAAATTTCACATTTTCAAAATTCAAAGATTCTTGTGCTTGACATCCCTAGATTACTGAATTATACACTAGTCGTCCTAGAAATATATCTTTTCATTATTGATTATTTTCTTAATTTCCATTGCTCATGGTCTCAAATTCTTATCATCATATCCCTTGTCAATATAAACATACAGTTTAGATGTCAATTGTATCATAGCTCAAACATCACTCATCTCTAATAATAATTCATTCATTTCCCAAATACATTCCTTCCTACAATAATCATTTTTCCTATGTATGTATACAATCTAATTCTCATCTGTAAGCATGTGGCAAGAATTTGCTCGTTCCAAGACAATCATTTACTGACCCAAATACATATCTTCTGAGAATGACCTTTTGCTTATCAGAAACAACTTCCAATAATGTTGCTTGTACCATATTGATTTCCAAAGTAACTCTTTTCACACCAAGTACAATTTTTTTCCCAACATAATCATCCACTTATCAAATTCAACCTTCACATATATTGGTCACATAATTCCATAATTCTAAATAGCATCATCCTTACCAATGACTATACGTTTAGATGTTTGACACCTAGAATTGAGAGTTATACACTGGTTGGCCATCCCGATCATAACATTTCACTTCCTTAATGTCGATCATTATCTCAAAAGTTCATATCCTGTTAATTTTCATATTTAATTCCACAATCAAACTTCATATTTTCTTGCCCAAAAATTTCACATTCTAAGGATCATATCCCGACATAGCTCAGGTATTCTTTAACTCAAGTATACGCATCCCAGACAATTCCAAAGTCAAGTCTAGTCTCTATTAGCCGATAATTTCACTCTTCGAGAATCATATCCTAGCATAGCTTAAGTTTTTTCCTTAACCCAAGTGTTTACATCCTTAATGATTCCCAATTCAAGTATGATCTCTAAAGAACCCATCGATTCCAACTACAAAATTATTCCATTTTAACCTAGGTCCTTGAAGCCTAAGCTCTGATACCGCCTCTGTGGCACCCCACTTAGGGTAATTCCTAAGCTAAGGTGCCACCAATTCAAACTTAAATTATAATATAAGAGATATCCGAAAAGCCCAAAATTCTATAAGTCTCAAAAGGTAGCAGCATAATTCTAAAATCAAAAGAACACTACAAATAGTGCAACATATACATACACAAAAGTCTCCTAGTTAACATTCAGACATAACAACCGTTCTCAAGTCTTAAAGCTATGATTAGGTTTAGTCTATATATACATACATATCACTTAATTTATTACAAAATGGTCTCCCCGGGGCGAGCTTTAAGCCCACAGTCTTCTTCCATACCTGTCCAGAAATAGAATAAAGGATAACAAAGAGAGGTAAGTTCTAAAGACTTAGTGACGAAAATACAACAAACAATCAAAGAAAAACTATTAAAGGAGTAGCAATACAAATAGATTTATCATCAGCAGGACTTTACAATTAGAAACAAGATTAACTTCTAACATAAAGGATATCAAATTCAGCAAACGGAAATATCTCCGTCCTTATTGCTCGCAGAATAGAACACAAA
The DNA here is from genome assembly GCA_018894105.1 of Jacaranda mimosifolia. Lineage (NCBI taxonomy): Eukaryota > Viridiplantae > Streptophyta > Magnoliopsida > Lamiales > Bignoniaceae > Jacaranda > Jacaranda mimosifolia. The sequence continues at coordinate 24,194,991 of CM032126.1, forward strand.
CAAAATCAAATAATAACCCAAAATATAATATTTATAACAGATTTTCCTTATTCCACTGTTAACCAAGCATATCAGCTTGGTCCATTATCCCAAACATTCTGCTTGGTACAATCCATTATCCCAAGCATTCTGCTCAATACGATCCATTATCCCAAGCATTCTGCTCAATACCCAGGCACTCGGCCCGATCCACTATCCCTATATATTGATACAATCAATAAAAGATTACCGATAAAGACATACAAACGATATGCAAAACAATTCAATTAGGAGTGGAAAATATGATTTGGTCGTCAAGACCCAAAATCAACGTAATAAGGGAAAGCTGGCAAGGTTGTAGGGCATACAAGATAAATAACATATAGGACAATAAGAGTTCTAGACACTAGAATAAGTACAATCAATTATAATAGATAAACGCAAGGAATTCAGACAATCAAGGAACATTCACTTCCTAGAAAAAAAGTTAGGCTAGCCCTCACCTTAACTCCCACTGAAATGCTATCCCTACCTACTGTCCTACGTATCCCAGCTCCTCGTCACCTAATCAAAAGAATGAACTTATCGTCAAAACACTCATTTTGACCTTTTAAACAATAATTAAGCCGTTTATATTTTATTATTGCTTGTTATATTTAATACAATATTTTAAGGCTTGATTCCAAAAATATTGTAAGGTAACATGCTAATTAAGCCATTAACACTATGATATCTACGAGGGTCATATTTGCTTTGGTGGATAAATCAATTCAGATTCCTATAATATTCGGTCCTTGCAATGTTACATAAATGTCGGACATATAATTACATCGATTAATTTAATTAACAATAATTATGTTCTAATTACCAATTTGGGCCCACTAACACTGTACACAACTTATATATCCAAACATTTCGGCTTGCCATCATAAATCTTATCCTATTAGTCCATAATTACAATTCGGTGTGATTAATCTTGACTTCGCATCAGTGATTATCTTAACGTTTTAACTGAGTTCAATCAGGAGACATTTAACTATTTAATTAGAATTTTACCCATAATCTTAAATTTAATGCTCTAAGTTCATGATAAATAAATCTAGGCTATTTGTACGAATTTTACATATTTTCCTAATAACAAGCAATCTTCATAACATTACACAACTTAGATTCCTCAATTACATAAATTAACCGAATATAATGAAAATTAGCTTCTTATTTGTGATCCGAGTCCACATATACTTACAATCAAATTCCTATCCAATCATTTTAGTCTACAATCACAATTCTCGGTCTAGTTAACTTAAAGTTACAATCAAAATTAGCTTAACAATTTAATCGAACCAAATCAGGAATCATTTAATCAATTAAATATATTTTTACCAACTTGATTGAGTTTTAGGTCAATTTACAACCCAGAACCAACCTGCATGCTCCTAGATCGTCGCTCCGAAAAAACAAGTGGTTGGCCACTGGAGCATCGCTGTTGGCGCTTTGCCGCACGCCATTGCCGAAAATGAGTTTCGCCACTGCCAAAAGGTGCACATTGCTGCGCTCTATCAAACCCCTGAATCACTTTTAGCTTTCCCCTTCACTTTGTCAACCAATTTCGAGCAAAATCGCTAAGCTCCGCCCAATGCTACTGCGCGACTCCACATTTGATTCTCCTCCTCCGGTGGTCTATTCCTCAAACTGAAGCTACCAGTGTGTTCTTCTCACCAAGCTTGTCACAACCCTTCCCTAAATTTCAAGTTTCATTCGCCATAGCCATGAAACCAATAAACACCAACATGCGGCCCCATCAATGTTTTATTTCTGGCGATTCGTTGGTCACTCCTTTGCAAATTGGCTATCAACGTGTTCTTCTCATCGTGGGAAAGGTGATAGTCGATTTAATCTTGGTTTTCCTGTCACAATGTGAATGTGGGTTGGAGAAGGAAGGTGGGGCTGCTAAATGCGAATTAGATGAATTAGAGGGGCCCCTTTTTATAGTATGGAGTTTTTCCAGAATCTCAATTTGGTCCTAAGTTTTTCCTTCAACTTTCAATTTAGCCTAGAAACTCTTCTACTATATGCAATTCAGCCGACCAACTTCTAAGTGCCTTAGATTGGCTCCAAAAATCTTATTTCAATTTGCAATTGAGCCCTATGACAAGTTAGTGCCTTAAATTGACCCAATTGATCATTTTTAGTTACAGATTAACCCCCAAAAATTTTTAGGTCCTTACAATCAAGTCCTCCTTATTTATATTTTGAGCCCAAATATTTTTATCAAATTAATATTTTGATTTTTAAAATCTTATTTCTAAATTCTAAATTTAAGGGTGTTACAAATTCAACCCTAACAAATAGAAACAAATTCAAACCCGTATAATGCCTAATTTACTCAACTAAATGCTACATTAATTAAAATAACTCAAATTCTATATAATTAAAATACCTAATTTCTATGCTATTAAAGTTCAATAATACAAGTAATACCAACACTAACATGCCTAAAATTTAATATAAAATATATAAAAAATTTAATACAAACTCAATATAAGTACTATATTAAATAATACATAAAAAGAAAAAAATTAATATACAAACTTACCTCAAATGCACCTAATTGGAGATGGAACGCAATGACAACCGTGAACGCGGGATGCTACGAGGATGATGGAATAACGTCGGGAATGAGCGGGAAAGGCACGGGGATGGCGGTGCGGTGGTTGGACGTGACGGGGAGTGAAATCTTTTTTTCTTCTTTTTTTTTTTTTTTGGAAGGGAGGAAGATAGCGTAGAAACAGAAATGGGGAAGAAGAGCGCAATATTTAATTTTATTTAATTTTTTAATAAAATTTTCTTTAAAAATTCCGTCAGAAAATTAATTTGTTTTTTAAATAATTCAATTTTTTGGAGAAGTTTTCCTTGAAAATTTTGTTGAACAAAAGTTTCTGATGGATTTCCGTAGCACTTGCCATGGCATATATACAGGCCAAACTCGCACCAAATTTTCAGACACCTTTCCGTCGAATTTCCTACGAACCTTTTAGCCGATGATATTCCATCGAAAATCCTTTGAAAACTTTCAAGAAAAACATTCTGTTGAAAAATTCCATCCGAAAAAATAAGTGTTTTAGTAGTATCGGTTGAAAGTAAAATCACCAAAAGAGACATTCTCTAACCAATCAAACTTTATAGCCTATTGAACTTCAACTTATATGAGAATTGAGTAAAAATAAATTCACAAATTTAATATGATTAATAAAATTTAATTAATTGATGATCTTATTATACAAATGAAGGTAAGATAAAAATTAAAATTTGACATTATAATATTTTCAATATAAAAATTATTTTTCAAATTGAAAATAAGGGGCTTCATGATATAACAAATTAAGTTCACAAGGATAAAAATCTAAAAAGAACTAAGAAGGCTTAATGAATTAAATAATTAAACTAATAAATAGTTCAGTGAGTCCAATTGATTAAACCCAAGTAGGGCATCAAAACTTTAATGAGCTAGAGTCTACTAAGAAAAAATATTATAAATACTAAGACCCAAAAGAGAAACTAGGCATGACAAAATCAATTACAAAAAATTCAAGAATTGAGAACTTTCTACATCGAGTTCCATTTCCGTGCATCATCATTATCCTTTTTAATTTATTTAAATATTTTATTGGTATATTACTAATTATTTGATCAATATTTAATCAAATTTCAAGTATTAATTTTGATGCTTAACTTAGAATTGGAACTTTTATATGACTTAAAATATTAAAAAAATATATTATAAATACTAAGACCCAAAAGAAAAACTAGGCATGAAAAATCAATTACAGAAAATTCAAGAATTGAGAACTTTCTACATCGAGTTCCATTTCCGTGCATCATCAGTATCCTTTTTAATTTATTTAAATATTTTATTGGTATATTACTAATTATTTGATCAATATTTAATCAAATTTCAAGTATTTTGATGCTTAATTAGAATTGGAACTTTTATATGACTTAAAATATTAAGAAAAAATATTATAAATACTATGACCCAAAAGAGAAACTAGGCATGAAAAATCAATTACAAAAAATTCAAGAATTGAGAACTTTCTACATCAAGTTCCATTTCCGTGCATCATCAGTATCTTTTTAGTTTATTTAAATATTTTATTGGTATATTACTAATTATTTGATCAATATTTAATCAAATTTCAAGTATTTTGATGCTTAACTTAGAATTGGAACTTTTATATGACTTAAAATATTAAGAAAAAATATTATAAATACTAAGACCCAAAAGGGAAACTAGGCATGAAAAATCAATTACAAAAAATTCAAGAATTGAGAACTTTCTACATCGAGTTCCATTTTCGTGCATCATCAGTATCCTTTTTAATTTATTTAATTATTTTATTGGTATATTACTAATTATTTGATCAATATTTAATCAAATTTCAAGTATTTTGATGCTTAACTTAGAATTGGAACCGTTATGTGACTTAAAATATTAGCATTTGGTACTTTGATTATTTCAATTAGTGTATGATATATATTCATTTTGAATTCTATTTTTAAATATTTTCTTTTGTTCATGTTAAGAGTTTCCTTTGGTTATTGAAATTTATTTTAGTCCTATTTTAGTTACAATCTTTTTTATTTCTCTAAATAGAAAAAGAGATATTTGTGTACTTTGCACTTGAATAATGTATCTTGAATAATGCAATTTTTTAAATTTTCAAAACATTTCAATATTTTCTAAGCAGCTGAATTTATTCCAATTATTTCTATCAAGAAATGTTTTATTTTTGTATAAGGAATTCATTGAATTTATTTGGGTTATATGATTTGTCCACATATAATTATGTACATATATAAAAGGAATCTTTTATGTTTATATTTAGCATCATCTATCTTGACACGCTTATTTTGATTTGTTTAAAGAAATAACTTTATTTCTCCACGATAAATAAATAAAATATATATAATTTATGTATATATTCTATTTTTACATAACAAACTTAATTACTTGACAACTTTAACTATTAAAATTAATTGTTTGTGCCTTAGCATGATGGAAGATGAATATACAAAATAAAAATATTGAAACAATCTAATAAGTTTAAAAAAATTATTAAAAGTTTGACTTTTTTCACTTAAAGTTATTCATTTTTATCTAAAATATATGACATTTATCTAAACAAAGTAATTGATAACTAAGTTATGTCAAAACAAGCAACTAATTTTTATATTTTAATTTTTTTTATTTACATTTGATATCATCACTTCATTATTAACTGACGTAGTACATCATTGAAGTATTTTGTACCTAAGTTAAAGAATTAGTTTCTTGGTAATTTAGAAATTGCAATATATAAAAAAATTTGAGTATTAAAAAAATGTTTAGCAACTATAATTATCTTTTTAACATTGTGATTCACTTAAAAACTTTACAACTAATCAATTCCTTGTGGTAAGGATAAATACTATTTATGTGTATCATCATATCATTATTTTATGAGTGAAAAGTTGAAATTTTGATAAATGAATAATTTTATATTAATTGGTATATAAGTCCTAATCTTATCCAAGTTTTTCAAATTTAATTATTTTCATAATAATCTCTTTTGAATATGCAAAATATTCTTAGACAAAACTATCGATATGAAAGGAATCTAACCCCTCTCCTCCAACCTTCGACCTTAATGTCCCATGTTTATTTTGCAGGCAAGCGACCCCCGACCTCGATTGGTCCTACCTTAAGTAATGTTAAGCCGCACGCTATTAGGGGTGTTCAAAAAAAATTGAAACCGACCGAAAACCGAAAAATCCGAACCGAACGGTTTTTGATTTTTCATTTCAAAAAAATTCAATTTTTGGTTTTTTCTGTTTTTTTTATTCGGTTAACCGAAAAGAACCGAAAACCGAAAAACCAGTTCGGTTAGGTTAACTGAACTGAAAAAACCGAAACTTTTTTTTTTTTATATACAAAATTTTATTATTCAATCACTACTAGTTTAAGTTTTATTTCACAATTTTTATTAAATATTTTAAGTCTAAGATAAATAAATATAAATTTTTAAATAATGTAAATGTTAATGTATTTTAAAATTTTTGGGATAAATAATTTTTTTTTTTTATAAAGTGAAATAATTGAGAAAAAAAGAAGTAAATAATATATCAAAATAGTTATTAAAAACCCTATGTTTTATAAATAATATAGATATATAAAAACATGAATAGTTATAATACAAAGAGAAAAAAAAGGATATTTTTTTCTAAACTCAAATGGTACAATTGCATAATTTTTTTATTATATGAACTAATACACGTTGCATATAAAAAAATAGATTATTATGATTTAAACAGCAAAAAATGTTATATTAAAAGAAAATTAATTAATTAATTAAACTTATATATTATAGGGTATGTTGATGAGCAAAATTAAAATTTCAACTTAAATTGCAAACTAAGGGATAAGGGATTGAATCCTATTCGGCTATTCCTGTAGTAGTACTAGTAGTATATTGTATCTGTTGATCAATAAAGATTTTATCTATATTATTATAAAAATAAAGACCGTTTTGTATCTAAAATAGAAGTTATTTTTGTTCATTTACATAATTTGTCCTTTTAATTATTTCAACAACAAAAATTGACAATATAGTTTGAAGGATACATTAGAGAATTCAACATAAAAAGATAGTTTGAATACAAATTTTATCAATATTTCATAATTATCTTTTAGAAATAATGATTTAATAAGGTTATAATTATATTTTTTACAAAATTTACAAATCCACAATCTATATTATGATGCCTGGATCAATTAGTTATTTAACTTTAGTAGGTTGAGTTTAAGATTTAATTCGATATTCGATCTTAGCAATTAAGGTTTAAATGCATACTCAATGTGTATACTAAAATTTTTATAACATAAAATAATTAAAATATTTATTTATCTTCTTAAATTTATAATATTTTAAATGTATTTGTTTAGAATAGATAAATTATAATTTTATCAAAACAAATATTTTCAATATAGAAAAAAAAGTAATCTAAATCAATTTTTTCACCTAAAAATAAATATTTTTATCAATATACTTTTATCAAATAATTTTTTTGGTACTAAAAGAATAAGTTACCCAATTCAAATTTTTAATTAAACTAACTTACTTTTGTCAGACAAACTTTTATAACACTTTCTTGGTAAAAAAATAAGTTTTTCTTTCTTTCTTTCTTTTTTTTTTTTTCAGTTCGGTTTTAATCGAAATCGAAAAAACCGAAAAAAATTTAAAAAAAACAAAAAACGATTTAATTTCGGTTCTGCATTGCAAAAAATCGAATGTACACCCTTACACGCTATACTATTTGTCCCATCCTAGTACAGAAAAGACCGCTGCATCCCTAAGATCATACTAAAGCTGCACCACGACAAAGGACAGCCCTCAGTGCAGAAGACGGCTAAGATCCTGTGAACTAAACCCCAAAGAACCAGTCCATTCTACCCTTTTTCCAAAGGGAGCGAATTTCCACAAGAAGGGTTAAGTAGGGAAATTCAAGATGATAATCCTATAAAAGCCAAGGAATCAGCCCAAAGAAGGTAAGTCCATCATATTACATTCTGCCCTGACTAATTTATCTCCTATTTTTCTCTCCGATTTACTAATTTAAGTATCGAAAGATTTTATCAAGGGCCACCTCGACAAGACTAATAGGGCTTTTGTGGTTGCAGGTTCCACCTTCGTATCTATTGAAAACTAAGTTCGACCTCATCAGCAATTTGATTCTCATCTTGAATCCCCTCAATCCTCCCCTAAAATTTCACCACATCAACCATATACACTAGTATAACTAATTATTTAATTTGAAAGTAAAACTTATTTCAAATATAAGAACTTACTCCCCGCACCATCTATAAATTCTCAATTTAGTTTTTATGTTATTAAAATTTTCAACAAAACTATTTTAATTTTTCGACAATACAATAATGAAGAACTCTTCGTAATTTATTCGAAAGTATATCTTTTATAGGGGACAAAATACTTGGAATTTTATTAGAAGCTTATTGATGACCACTAAAATGGTCAATAATTTCAGTCTTTACGTTTTTTAATACATTTACTTACATATCAACTTTTATATTGGGTATATTTATTTGCATATTTCTGTTTCATAAGAATTTATAAAAAAATATTTTTATATATATGCATATATGAATATTTAGATGTCATAGATTTAGATCATGAAAGTTTCATTGGAATTAAGTATTATATTATATTATTTGTACATTTTATGTTTGTAAAAGAAATTTATAAGAGATTGATATTTTCTTATATATTGAGTTGAATATTAAATTTATTTATTGCTTTATGATCAATTATATTGATTATTTTGAAAGTGATAAAAACAACTCCATAAAAAATAAATAAATTTTACTTATTAAAGTTATATTAAGTATTAAGAAGTATTCTATAACTTTGAAAATACTTTTATGTTACTAATCACGTGCTAAATTGGTAATCAAATAATAAATTAATATATAATATAAGTTGTTTTTGTAGATGAGATACTAATTATATATAGATTATATATATTTACTCTATAAACAAATAATTGACATTTTAAAACTTAAAAAGAACTGATATTTCAAAACTTTAAGTTTGTGAAAATTTTAACTATGACTTTCACATTATTAAGATACCACACTAGAAAACTTTATATTTTTAAAAATTGGTTTCTTTACTTATTATCTCAAATATGTATATTTATATAATTTAAAAATGTATTGAATAAAATGTTCTTCTACATTTTTTTCTTACTTTGCCTCATTATTTTTTAAAAACATCTTGCCATTTTAAAAGTCTATGTATATATTATAAAATTAGGGCTACTAATTCTTGACATTTTACAATTTATTCAAATACAGATTATCTTCAAATTTAATTTTTTAAATGAAGTATCCAATTTATATTATTCAATAATAATATTTTTAAAATATTAAAAAAGATACTATTTATTTTTAATTAGATGAAGTTAAATAAATCATTTTGTAAAATAAATATTTCAATATTCAAATTATTTTACACATGCTAGTATATATATTCTGAGTATAAATATACGTAATTCGTCTCTCTTTATACAACCATTTTATTTTGAGGGAATAAAATCAAATATGGATGTTTTTCTTTTATTTTTTTGATATAAATTTATAAACAGGTCATAGGATATAAATACACACACACACACAATAAAGCTATGAAAAGATACGAGAAACTATATAAATTAATTAATATGTGTTGGTCATTGTGAATAAAGACCTTATATATATAACTAACAGGCATTTGCAAGTAAATCTCGTGCACATAAGATATTTTTTAGCAATCATATTATTTGTGCACTATATTATATTAAAAATTGACATGAATTTAAAATATATATTTAAAATTTGTATAATTATGAAAATGACACTCACATAAATTAAAATTTTCATAGTCGGATTAAAGAAAAAAATTCAAAAATAATTAAAACATTAAATTTACATTGATAGGAGAGATTTTAATTTAAAGGACAAATTTAGTATATTTAAAATTTAGTATCATAATTTTCATTTTAAAGACAAAAAATATTTTCTTTCTAGAGTAGTGTGTGTGTGTATATATATATATATATATATATAGACAGAGTGAAGAAAACCATACCTGAATGAAATATTTTCTGTTTCAATTCCCACTGGCTACATCTGATCACTTCCTCATGACTTCTTAAATTGAAGTGATCCATGCACGTGTGTAGAGAAATCATTTCAAATTATAATTCACATACAGATATCAAAATTATTGTAGTCAATATCTACTTTATTGGCAATTATTTTAGCAAAGATTATATATATATATATATATATTAGTGTGTTATGATGCAGAAAATTCCAGAAAATTTGGGGGGGGGGGGGGGGGGTCCATAAACCCCCCATACCTATTATACCTAATAAATTGGTGGGAGATCGATCATGCCCACATGGTGGCATGTGATGGGGGATGGGATGGTTTTATCATTTTTCACTTTTTTGGGCCATTTCAGTTATAACACTACATTTTATTTTCCATACATACTGTTACTGATATATATATATATATGTATATATTTGTAAGTACCAATTTTTGACACTCTATATTAACATAAAGAGGTTGGTCCAGCCAATGACTAGAGCATGTGATATGTGGGATATATAGATTCATGCATGATTACATTCATGGTTCGCAGAAATGGTCGCGGAGATTGGAACGGAGGCCACCATTCCAATTCCATTACAATGTCATGGAACGGCCGCAGTCGTTCCGCTCATTTTGTCATTTAAAGTATTTAAAATTTTTTATATTTTATATTAATATATATTTAGTTACTAAAATATTTCATATTTAGAAATTAAAAAATACACATAAAATTTAATTTTAAATGAATAAAATAGGAAGATAAACCAAAATAATAATTTAAAACGATAAAGTAAAAATAAAATTAGAAAAGGAAAAGAAAAGAATTAGAAGGAGACCCCTCCAAAAGAGTCTCTGCAATTAGCAACACCTCATCGGCCATCCCAACTCTCCCGTCGCTTTGCCGCATCGGCCAAACCAACATCATCTAACAAATTTATGATGTGTGTGAATTTAAATTATATATATATATAAAAGCTTGATGAATGTACCCCACAGAGCACTTGTAAATAAAGCAGGCTGGCTACATGTGGGCAAAATTGGCCTTGTTTGTGAAGTGAACCCTACTTTGTTTCCTCCCTTACTCTATAAAGCTGCTTTTCTCACACACACAGAATGTGCTAGAGTGGTCCATCACACTTTGTATGGGCATGCAAATTTAATATCTTCCACTCCTCCTCCCTCCTTTTTACTGTCTCATGAATGAATATCAACCTTCCGTTTCTCCATTTCTCTATATTTCTGTATACTACTTACCAGCCTTTGTTTACCAGTTGAAGAAATAATATATAAGTCCTTTCATGTTTTTCCACAGCTTTCTTGAACTTCTGCTGCTTGAATTTTTGATCCCATATGATTTGATCAGGAACCAGCTCCAACTTAAGTTCAAGAAAACTGTGGGAAAACATGGTAATTCTGGACTTTTCTCCGGCCGGCAGCCTAAAATCTCCAAAGGGCTTTCTCCACTTCAGCCATCAAAATGCAGCTCTTTTACACTTTGATTCCATGGTAAATTGATTCTTGAATTGCTCAGGTATTTCAGACCCTAAATGCTTAAGTACTTATGAGTTTCATAATTCAGCCTTGCTTAATTCTTATGATTATTTACCTTGCAAAATTTTGTCTAACATATTGAAATTTGGTATTACGAATAATTATTTTTTTCCACCATTTTTACGGTGTACTTTTAGACTTGTTAATTGTTATTATTATTATACTGTATATGAAGTTGTTTTGTATTGTACCATTGAGTATTTTCAAATCAAAGAGTGGTGAAAACTGAGAGGTTTTGCAGAGAAGATTCCCTGACCTTTTTTCCTCTTTGTCATCAATAATTGATAGTTAATCTTGTTTGCCCTTTTGTTTTGGCCTCCCAGTGATCTCATACATTTCTGGGAAAAAAGGTTAAATTTTGTCACCTACTGTCAAAGGAAAAAAAAAAAAAAAAAAAAAAGAAGAAGAAGAAGATATCCAGGTTTTTCTTTTTCTCTTTCTGTTTCTTTTATCCACACACAAAGGCATTCACAGAAATACACATACATACATATATATATATAAGTATACATATACGCACATACTGAAGCTCATGTAGCTAGCCATGACAAAGCTGTTAATGCTTATTGCCTTTTCAACTGTGCAACTACATTGCAAATATCCAATTATCACCCCATTTTTTTTGAGTAATAACTACTTTTCTTATTTTGCATAAGTTTCAGGAAATGCTTTACGCAAAATTTAAGATTATATTTTTAATTATACTTATCAATTATGCTGATGCTTCAGTGTTATATATATATATATATATATATATATCTGTGTGTGTGTGTTGTCCCTTGACTCCTAATGAATAGCATCAACGTTGTTCCTTAAATATTTATATAATGAATGTACCATCTTTGTTTTAATTAACACAACTTCAATCGATTCGCCTATTATATATACCCCTTGAGAAGCAAGCTGCAGATGAAATCACCTTGTTTCCTACATGATTTGAGCCATCACAGATTGGCCCTTTTTTTAAAATTTTCTACTCACAAAGTTGTCATAATTTTACAGTTAGATCAGGAAGGAAAAGAGAGCAAGGGGGTTATTCATAAAGTCATTAAATGTTAGTACAATTTTAGTACCAAAGTGGATTTACCTAAAAACCTCTATGACATATGGCTGCCTTGCCACGCAAATGAAACAGTTGTGATTGGGAGTGAAGTGGAGATGTCCTTTAAAACTTTAGCTTACATGACCAGACAATCAGGCATGGTTGTTTTGTAAAGTTCAGAAATATAGTACTACTGGTCATGATGCACAAAGCAATGGCCTTTTCTTTTATTTTCACTTTTTTTCCCCTACTTGACGTGGTTATATATGTTTAGAGGGATTAATTAATTGGACCACTTTAGCCTTTGAAATTGCATTGTCTTGGCTATTGTTGCTAGCATTAGCAGAAATAACTAAACAGAAATGTAAAGAGTGCAGCCTTTTTTTAATAATACAAAGCTGCAATTATATGGGTCATTGTCTGCTTGGAAGGCTTAAATATTAATCATACAAAGGCATTTAGAGCTACATAATTGGTTGTTTGTTGGTCCTGGATTGAAGATTGCAGCGCAAACAAGCTGTAGTTGTTGCCCTGTTGGTAACCAATGGCAAGGTTCACTGCAGAGTTGATGCAATTGAAAAATTGGTGCAGCACTGTTTGACGTGTAACCTATATTCTTGTACTTGAGCAACTTAGGAAGATTCTGCCCTTATTTCTCACACACATCCCTCCCCCAAATGAAAAAAGAACTCATAACATACATTATTTGGGTACTTTCATAAGCATTGCATACAAAATTAAATAGAGAAAAGAGATATATTGATCCAAACAATGCCAATGAAGGGCTCAAAAGTTTAAGTATGTTCGCAAGAATTCAAGATGATTGAAGTACGTACTTGATTTTTTCTTTGGACAATCACAATGTTGCTTTTAATTGCATAGTTCTATGAGTTTTATAACATCTGTTACATTATGTTTGGACTTTGGATGGAAGAGTTTGGATTTGATGAAGGAATTTAAAGTTTATAATTCAAGTGATTATAATATTGTGTGAATCCGAAATGCGACATATATTATATATGTATGCAATTAGTTGGTAAAATAGCTCAATGTCAGTGCTAAAACATTTAATGTTAATTATAATATAAAATTATTAAAATAATTTTAAAAAATTTATTATTACAAATTTAAATTTATCATTTGCCAAATCATTTAATACAAATGCAAAATTTTAAACTTTTGTTGCTCTTGGCAATTCCCATGTTCCACATCAATTGACCTAAAGTTGGGCAACTAGTAATTATACTTTTTCCCTCCAAAAAAGTCACATGGTCAAGTGGGATTCAAACATCTTTTTTGCATTTTGCCCTAAAGAGTCAAAATTGACTTATCAAGCTACCTCTTGCACTTGACTAAATTGACCAGGCAACAGGGCCAACTGCATTTACAGTGCCAAAAGGCTTTAAATTAAAAACACTTTGTTAAATACTTCAAGTTTCAATATCACCAAAATGCATGTTTTCTCATCACTTCACATTGTTAAGTTTCTAACTTTTTATTTAATTTTTGACGACATACTATTTTGTACTTGGATTGTTAATGCATTATATCATATAATTAACTCAAATTTGACTTGAATTTGGATCTAGCTTAGCTACCCATAAATATGAGGATCCCTTAGACCTTAGTTAATTTCCTCCGCTGGCTGTTTTATGGCAGAACTCATAGGATGTGTACCTAGTCTATGTATTATGTATAGTTGTTTCACGGATAAATTAAGATAATCTCACAATAGCAAGTAACATTTATATATATATATATATATATATTGAACATTGCAAGGAAATTTAAGAAAAGGAAAAAAAAATGGATTAAAAAGCAATTTGAAAATACTTTTCAATAGTTGTATTATTTTTTTTCAATATTATGTCAATCCTTCAAAGTTCTCAAGGGGCGATTTATGACTCATATATTTTGATTCATCAGAACAAGCGAACGCCAAAATCGGGGACGTCTGACAAGAAGGTTTAGCAGAAAAATTAGTTTAAGGAAAAATTTAGGAACCAATTGAAGTGTTTCAATATTTAATTTATCAGCTAACCCATGTACGTTATACTTATTATCATGAAATAGAACTATCCAAAAATCTATATATTCCCTCTTTGTTTTATCCATTAGTTGTCGTAATTTTGATAGGCTATTTACTAATGAAGTATCATTAATTAGCAAACTAAAGAGATTTTATATGCACTACTTTCCTGGGAGAGGGCTTCATGCCAGAGAAACATATTTAATGTGCTTGCATTTGATGCTGATCATCTGTTACAAGTTACAATGCTTACTAATTGTCCCTTCCGAAATTAATTTTGTGGGTATAGTTAGAAGATAAACAAACAACTATAAAAGTTCATATTTCATAAGTTTAAATTACTTGTTACTGCAGAAGTGATGCTATGATTGACTCGTGTGCACAATTTGCTTATGAAAAAATAAAAAGATTTAGTTATATGACATATAAACATAATGAACTTGAAATAATGATATTCCATGTAGGAGTACAAATTATTGCTGAAATGTGATGGTTGGCTTCAATTTGAAAAAATAGGTCAAATGGTTCGTCATTCATTCAAATTGTGGACTTACCCTATTCGAAAATGCAAATTATAACATTGTGAATTAGGGCATGGAATTCTTTCGAACATAAACAGTCATTTTTTATAAGAAAAACATATATCATAATCATTTTTATTAGTTTACATATTTCATGGTAACAAAGGCATGTGAATATGAGGATATATATATATATATATATATAACCACAATCTTAAGGGCGTAGCATCCGTGGAAAAGGAGAAAAATGCCAACGGGAGAGGCAATAATTCTCGTCCCATTGTGTTTGGAAGGGTAGGTACAGTCATCGTCATGTCCTATTGGCATCTACTTATAATCCCTCAACTTGTAATGAAAAAAAAAGAATTAATCACAAGAAATTTCATGGACGAGGAATCTTTAACATGTATTTGATGTGATGGCAGTGGACGATTAATGGTGGAGATATGAAATTTGTTGAATAAGAAAAATGGACATATAATGCAGGCTCCACTGCAATAGTTTGCAAAAGTATATGAAAATTAATATGCCACATTGAAAGAAAAAGGAATTAATTGGTACTAAGTTAGAGATAACATAAAATCATCAAAAAAAACTTTAATTTGCTGTCTCTTGATCTCTACTTTTCAATGGTTTTCAAATGTTCCCATCATAAATGGACAAAGAGCAAAGGTAGATGAACTTTTTCAACTCTTATCTTTATGACCAAATTAAAGCTGATGCATATACATAATACATATTGCACATCAGAGATTCAGGCATACATTTAATTAATTAAATTCATAGCTTTCTGACTCAACAAAGATAATTAAGGTGGTTTAAACATTTATGATCAGTACTTGGGGATGTTTAATTTTGGTATTTTCATTTTAACAGATTAATATAAGCAGTTGCTAAAAGAGTTGGAAGTTTAAGACAAAACTTCAGCCCACAACCTAGGTGCATGCTGCATCAGCTAAGTAAAGTCATCTTTGCTGCGAGAAAGGGAGAAAAATGTAAAGCCAAAAGAGACAAAATCTGAGAATCTTGAAGCTCCAATGAAGAAATATTAATGCAGTAAGAGAATAAATGCATCAAATTAAAGTAAAAAAAATGCTAAAGCAAAACCACAAAATCTTTCTGTAAATAAACAATTTCAAAGTAAAAAGAGAATTATAAAGCTTACAGCAAATAAAACAGAAGGAAGAATACTTACTGCCCGTAAAAGAATTACTTTATCAGAAAAGAACCCTTAAGCAGGAAATTATAATTTTCAAAATCGCCAGAAAATAAATAGAGAAAAAACACATTTTGGACAATTTTGTGCTGCAGAGCTTCTCCAAAATTAAGGGTTAACTCAATAATGGGTGTCATTATCAGGATTTGTAAGACTGTGAATATATAATCAAGATTAATTGCTCCAATAATATAGTCCTATTCCAGACTGTCTTTGAATATGAGCCAATTATCAAGTTGTGCATTATTTACATATTAAATTAAAATTATTAAAGTTGGATTATGTTGGTTATACCATCCAAAGGAGGGGGCAGGAACATTAGGATCTGATCCACAGGCATGACAGCCTTAACAAGACAAAACAGAATTGTTGTATTTCTTGCTACAAAGGATTCCTTTTACCTATTGTTATTTTTCCTTTTTTTTTTTTTTTGTTGGGGGAGGGGGGGTGGGGGGGTGGGTGCGTGGTTGTAGAGAAAACCCTAGTTTTCTTAAAATATATTTGGCTTTCCTCTGCAAATGTTTCTTTTTCCTCTTTTCCAAGAACCCAGAGGCCCTTGCTCACAATTTTTGTGCATTCTTTTTTCCTTTTTTCCTGAAAAATTAATGCTTTAAATACTTAATCTATATAAGTGAATTTAAGGGGTGGTTGCATAGCACAAAGGCAATGTGAATTGTGTGGTCCAACTAACATATATATATGTAGCCAAAAATTATTGAAAACTTATGGAGTTTTATTGCCCCTCACTTGATAAAATAAATAACTTGCAACAACTAAAATTTAAAGCCAACAATATTATGCTTGGTATGAAAACACAGCCTGTGCAAAATAAATGAAAATAATATGTACTAACTACAATAAATTATTTATACGGTAAATTATTATTCATGAAAAAGGGCTTATCATTTCCCATTTTTTTTAAGCAGCAGTAAGAAAAAGGAAAATGATAGAGACCTGGAGCATATTAAGTATAGCAAATAATTATCATAAAATTATCAGTTCATGGACTTTAATTAAGAGAATCCTTTTGTTTATAATTACCAGGGAATTGTTATATTTTTCTGTTAAATATGAATTTAAGATCCGAAATAAGAATAAAAAAACAAAAAAATAAAACGTCTTTTCTTATCCATGCTCCATGTGTGGTTGAGGGGATACCAATTATCAAATCCTGTAAAATATCAAGTTCGAGAATTTATACAGAAATTATTTAGAAGAGTTTAGGTACAAATTCAGGATTTGGGAAAAGAAGAAACCATAGGAAAAATTCAACGAAAAATCAAAAAGTCAAAATTCAAACAACAAAAATAAATTTCTGCTCAGTATTACCACATAAAATGGAGTAAATTCAAACGGGTTTCACCAGATCTAGTCTGCTAACAAAGCAATCATTCATTTGAACAAACTAATGCAGTAAAAAAGACCTAACTGTAGGCATAAAAGAGAATCCAACAGCGGAGAAAGATGATAGATGAAATTACCATGCAGTAATACCATTAACTGAAGTTGAATTCTGGTTGACCCTCTCCATATCTTCCCACAGCTTTATTGAACCGCAAAGAGGCTGTACGTCCGATCACCTCCAGTTGCGGGCCATACAGAGATCTGCAGTTTGCAGTTCAAGAAAGCTGTGGAAGAATAAGAAGAGGACCATTTCTGAAGAGCCCTACAAAGCATCATCTACTGCAACCCTACCTAAATAGGGTTTCTTCAAGGAAAGACTATATATGTACACACACAATATATATATATATATATATTTATTTATTTACTTATGTGAATATAGAGAAATAGAGAATTGAAAGGTGTAGGTTTAGGGGGAGAGGAGAGGGCGGTATTTATAGGAGAACTGGAAGTCTGTTCCGCCAATCCCGAGAAGAATATTGGCCTATTCAAAAGCTGACTACGTTTGATCTCATTATTATTATTAATATGTAAATTGTATTTTTGTTTCAGATTAAATATTTTCTTGCCACGATCATCTAATTAATTATTATCCTTAATCCATTTTAAAAATAATTAATATATAATTAATAATGTGATAGAAATTCCAATATGAAAGTTTAGAAAATGGAATTAATATAATTACACGATCAAGAGATTAAAAAAAGAATCTCATTTCATCAAATTCTAGTACACATATCATGGTTATATGTGTGGCTAGGATGCAGCTAGCCTAGCGGATCCAACGGTAATGTTTGCCCTAATGGGGGTACAAAGAAAGGGTCCCTTCCTAGATCTGTCCATTCTTGGTGATGTATATATGGATTCAAAAATTCATCTCTGTGTACCAACCTATTCGGTAGTTAGGGCGACTTTAGTACGTCCTTGGGTTTAATAATCTTATGAATTATTTGTTAATTATTAACGAGGGCTAGCTATGTCATATATATTTGCATTATTATATTTTGATTTATTTTCTTAGTTTCGTGAGTCTTTAAATATATTTGATAATTAATCTAAATTTTTTTGTCATAATTTTCATTATTTCAAATTTATAAAATGGGGCAATTAATTGTATCCCATATGTACCTCAAATTTTAGGGGTTCTTAATGCATGTAACAACATGATACTCTAGTGACGTTGGAAATATTTATCAACTAACCAAAATTAATAAATGTAGAGTAAATATCTATGCGATCTCTAACAAATTAAAAATCATTTTGGAATATATTTCTGACTGATCTTTTGAAAAAGCATTTATTAGCTAGTATCTTTTAGTTTTGATTATAACTATAATTTATGCATAAAGTGATTATTATTTACAACCGACATACTATTATCATTCTAAATATAATGACATTACTACTATCTTACCATAATTTTTTTATTATCTATGTAAAAATTTAAATAAATATATTAACATTCATAAAGAATTGAACTATTATATAAAAAAAAAAAAACCTTTCTATTTAATTTATATTATACTATAACAATTGTAGCTAGCCAGCATACCGAGTATTTTACAAAAACTCTGAGTTATATATAATTGGTCAGCCACCAAATTGTTTTCACTTCCTTTAATTCTAGTAAGAAATCAATGCAATTTATTTATATAAATCATTTTAAAATAACTTAATCGTTTCAAAATAAAAGAGAATTTTTTTTAAAATAATAGAAAAGTAGACTAGTCGCTGGCATATATATATAGCATTCATGCAGTAATGATAATTAATAATGAGAATACAAGCAATGAGTGGAATATTGGTGGATATACATAGTTGCCAAAATTAAATTTAACCAATCACTTTACACTTTAAAATGAAAGATATCTATACGTGGAATCTTTCTCTAAAAAATAAATAATTTTATGGGCTAGTTTAGAATTTTGCACTCACACTTATCAACGTTTTCACAAAATTACGAAATGCAAAATTGAAATTTTCAACTTTAAAATTGATTTAATTGTAATCAACTAATCACCTGACGAAAGTATTCACATTGATTGTAAATACAATCATCCTATGAATGATTTAGTTGCAACAAAGTAGAGTTTAGACTAGAATTCTTCACCTAAATAATAGTTCCTTCGAATAATCATGAAAAACCAATTATCAAAGAATTGCACGGATCAAAAACTTATCTTAGAATTTATCCATATTATTTATAAAATATCAAGGTTTTAACAAAAATGAATAATTTTACTATGTTATTTAATTAGTTAATCGAATTAATCTCGTGTTAAAATATAATTATATGTAGTTTTATTATTTCCACCTTTCCATTGCATTTTTTTTTCCTCTCTCAAATTTTACTTTGTTTCTTTAAATATTTTACTTATAATAAGTTTTTCTTAAAAGTCAAACTATTGCATTATATAGAAAAATAATTGAATATTTTATTTGTTATATAATAAATATTTCAACCAACATATTGAATATGCCAAAATTACTATTAATCCATATAAATATAAATGAACAAACACAAAAGCGTTTTAATTTAAGAAAATGATGATTGAATTAAGAAATAGAAAGTGAAAAAAGAAAAAGAGGAAATTAAGAAATGAAAGGGAAAACATTGGAAAGTCCACATGGTGGCATGTGAGGGTGACCCACATCGTGAAAGATGACATGCACCCCGTTTTTCCCGGACTAAGGTCTCTCTGTCGGCTATGCTTCTGCTCGACATCTTCTATCGATCTCTACGATGCACCTTCCTACGTATACTCCAACACTCTTCTCTCTATCTCTCTCCAATATATAATATTTAATTATATACATGTATTAATATTTTGTATTTATATATGCAAGTACACCATTTATTATATTATTACACACACACACACACACACACACAAAAGTATATCAAAAGTTTAATTTCTTGAAACAAATCTAGTCCAAATCTTTGCGATCAATTTAATACCCTTAAAAAGTTAAAGCACCCTATTATCCCCTTTTTCAATATTCTATCAATATTAATATCTTGTAATTATGGCTTAATCTCATATATTTAAAAATAATTAATAAAATTCTATGCTACATTAAAAGGAGTTGTTACATATTGATTCGGGGACGTCTACTAGGTTTCACTTGGCCAGTTTATTTGTATTCTCCCTCTAGCTTGAGTAGATTGAACTATGAAATATAGGATCTAAAATATAGGAAGGGATCATAAGAACATTGGAAAGGAACTAATTCAATAAAGAGAATGAGGTCGTAAATTTGGAATACAAATTGTATATAAATAAGGATAAGTAAAAATTATGTAACCTGTCTGATCTAAAGTGTTGCCTCTCGTACGTATGGAATTGTCACATCAAGGTCGCACGATGGCTCAATTTTTTCCACCTATGTCATTTGAATGGTCAAAATCTCAAATCGTACTCTGGATCGACTATCAGATAAGTGAAATTCAATGATGAGTACACGGATCTCTTAGATTCTAATATTAGCTATTTTTTCATATTAGAGGGGCAAATTCATCATATAGACCCTTTACTCATATCACACATAAATTGACTATATTTAGTTTTAATTAAAAATTAGATGCACAAGAATATTCCATACCTAGAGACGGAGCAAGGCGGGCTGGTAGGGGCAACCACCCTCCCTCAAAATATTAAAATTTTATTTTTTACATTAAAATTTTTAAAATATTATACTTTTGTCATCCTCAAATTATAAATTTGTCCCTTCTCTCATTGAAAATATGCATTTTGCTTCATTGTAATTCTTTGTATATATGTGTAATAAAAAAAATTATATTTTTGATAATTTAAAATTTCGTCCCCCATAAATAAAAATTCTGACCCCGTTCCTGTCCATACCATACCAATATACCAGCAGAGGTAGCATGTTACATACAGATACGCACCCATTACTATACGCACATTAAAGTTAGGTTTGTCTCTCTATTAATTTCTCATTCAAGTTTTTAATAAATAGGATTGCATGTCTGTATGTCTGTGATCTATATATATAAATATATATCTTAGTGTGTGTGCGAGTGCGTGTGTGTGTGTGTGTGTGTGTGTGTGTGAGAAAGAGAGAGAGAGAGAGAGAGAGAGAGATGGAAAGGGACATAGACGACAAAGAGAGGTTATTTGATTTGGCATTGCACGTTAAGACATAATAAAGCTTCATGTAATGGAATGGATATATGTTAGTGGGTGATAGTAGTGTTTAAGTTAGCTGGCAAACATCAATAATTCTTTTAGGTCATATCTTTCTTTCATATAATTAAGCAGCTGTAACCTTATCATAAATTAAACAAATTATGTCGACTCTTTGATTGATAATTAGATGGACACATATGATCTCTCCACTATATACTCTCCTAAATTAAACCCCATATACATTTATGTAATAATAATAATCATCTATATATTTATATGGTTTGCTTTTTTTAATTTTTATCTCCTCTTTCAATCAAACAAGATGTATTATTAACTTAAATTTAGGCCTGTAAATGGGTAGAGTGTTACCCTATCCAGGCCCAAAATATTAATACCCACACCTATCCATATCCATACCTATTAGAGATAGTGTAATGGGTATGGGCAGGATCTGCACCCATAAATTACCCATGACCCATACCCAATTATTATTCATTACTTTATACTTAAATTTAATCTATGAACCTAAAAATTATTTATACCCAAATCAAATTTATATTAATGATAAAAAAATTTATATATAAAAATTACAAATATGTGAATGATCAGTAACAACTAAATAATTTTCTTCATTAAAAATTAAACTAAATTAATAAAGTTAATATATTTGGATAGCATTTTTTTTTTAAATTGGAATAGCAATAGCAACAGTTGAACATTTTTCATTAATAAAATTAATAATATTAAAATTAATAGTGAAATAAATAATTTTTATAAAAACAATTAATAAAATTAATTTTTTAATGAATAAAGTTTATTAATATAGAAATTAACTATTTTTATAAAATTAAATATAGAAAAAAGTTTTTTCTTTTAAACTGTTTTTTAATTATATTAATTTAATTAGAAAAAGGTTTAATTGTTAATTATATTAATAAATTTTAACTATTATATCAATAAAACAGTTAATTTAATTAGCAAAATGTTTAAAATTAAATAATTTAAATTTAATGATTAAATTCAATTAAATATAAAAAAAAATTATTTTTTGTTATTGTATGCCAAATAATATTTTTAATATATATTGAGAAAATAAATATATACATTAAAACATAAATCCAATAAACTAGACCCAATGGGTCTTGGGTTAGATAGGGTATGGTAGGATTAGGGTATCATCCTTTTTGGTATTTTAAGATAGGGTAAAATTAGGATCTCATCCTTTTGAGTATTTTAGGATATGAGTATGGATAGGATGATACCCTACTCATTTACCGACCTAAACTTAATTCATTAATATCATATAAAAAGTGTGAGTTGATAATGAAAGTTAGTGAGGAACTAATAAATTAGAGGGACTACATCTTCTTTTGGTGTTACAAGATGAAAATACTTAAGTGGATATTATTTCATTAGCTGGATGTGTATATAAGGCAAAATTATAAAATTGATCCCATAGTTATACCCTACTGGCAAAAGTCAATTTTAACTTTTCAAATAGCAAAATTGATAAACTACCTTTAAAAATTTGACAATTTAAGGATAAATTGACCCAAATTACATTTGGGAGCGGCCCATATCTACATGGCAGCTGATTTGGCACCACGTGCCTCCACGTGGCATCTCATCATCAAATATATTCTTGCTTTCCTGTGTAGCTTGTGATGTGGCAATTCAATTTGCTACTTCAACAAAAAAATAAAACTAAAAAAGCAAAAATTTAAAAATAAAAATAAACTTAAATATAAAAACAAAAAAAAAAGATAAGAAAATAATAATAATAATAACAATAACAACAACAACAACAACACAAATAAAAATGCATAAAACCTGAAAAATAAAAATACAAAAAATAAAAATAAAAATAAAAAACAAATTTATATATAAAAAAATAAATATACCTCCACTCGTTATTCTATGTACATATATACAGTATATAAATATAAATATATGTACCCAAATACATTTTAAACACAAATATATTTTAAATACATATATATATATATATATCTAATATGTATATATAAACATATATACGCCATACCACCCCCGGGACTGTCATGGCCAGCCCGCCATGGCCTCAACAGCCATGAGCAGGCAGCCGTGGCCACTGGCCAATAGATCTGGCCATGGCCGCCTGCCTATGGCTGCAATGGCAGATCTGTCCGCTGGCCAGCGGGCGGGTGGGTGGTTTGGGGGGAAGGGAGGGAGAATTCTGTTAGGCTCAGCCGATGGCCCGTGTGGCCGCCTTAATGATCGTCCTGCCAAGGCGGCCGTTGGTCGGCCGCCATGTTTGGCGGGGATGGTGGTGGTTTGGGAGGGGGAGGGAGAAAGGGGTTAAATATATATATATATATATATATAATAGTTGTTGTTATTATTATTATTAAATAAATTTATATAAATTAAGTTAAATTATTTTTAGACCTATTTATAACTTTAATATTATTAAGTAATTTATATAATATAGTTGAGAGCATAAATTTTTAAAATTTTTAATTTTTAATTTATTTTATTCTAATTAAAAAAATTAACTAAATTTAATTAAATTATTTTTGATATGTTTATTATTTTAATATTATTGAATATATAATTTAAAATTATATTGTTCAAAATGATAGATTTAGATTTTATATTTTTAATTATTTATTTATTTTATATCTTAATTAAATTCAACTAAATTTAATGAAATTATTTTAAATATCTTTTTTATTTTCATATTATTGAGTTTTTTTTATTTCTATAAAATCAAAAATTGTGGGGTTTTTTTTCTTCCTAACAAATGTGTTTAATCTTTTATTATTATTTTTTTTAATTTGGCTTTAAATTGTGTTTTTCTAATTTTTATTGATTTTTTATTTCCTAAATTGTTGAGGTGTAATTTTTCTTTTTTCGTGTGTCCAGGTGTAAATTTTGTGATTATGTGACAACAAGAGTTGTCAAGTCATTTGTCACATAGGAGAGAAGCAAATATCTAAGTTGACAGAGTGATGTGTGGTGCCAAATCAGCTGCCACGTAGACGCAGGTCGCTCGCAAATGTAATTCGGATCAATTTGTCCTCAAATTGTAAAATTTTTAAAAATAATATACCAGTTTTACAGTTCAAAAAGTTAAAGTTGATTTTTACCCGTCAGATATAACTATAAGATCAATTTTACAATTTTACCTGTACATAATCATATTATATAATATATGACATAACTATATCACGTAATCTAGCATTCACAAATTTATCGATATTATCCACGTTCTCTTGAATCCGTGTTGATCTCATACCATGTAACTATATAATAATAATAATAATAATAATAATAATAATAATAATAATAATAATGATGATGATGATGATGATGATGATGATGATGATGATGATGATGATGATGATGATGATGAAATGCTAAGTTCAACATCTATATATGTTATCATGAATAATATATATATTTTTTATTTTTTTGCCATAATTATGCCTTTCAAAAACTTAAATATAGTAACAACAATTATGTTTATTAATATCTAGCTAGTGACACGAGTATAACGATAATTTGTTGATAATTCAATTATTATCGCATAATTATTATGGCAATTTTTGTTATTATTGAATTGTCACTACATATTAATAGTAATGTTGGACACACAATATAAGCAATTTAGGAATCACATTAAATTTATTAGAAATCCAAAAAATCACATCAAATTTATTGACAAAAATAATACATATATAGAAAAATGAAAACACACAAATTTATATAGTTTAACGAAGTTTGCCTACATCTACAAGATTTTTTATTTTTTTTTCATTATGAAACACTTTTATCAATAAAAGATAACTTTTGAATTTGGCATACTCAAACCCAAAAGAGAAAACTCATTGCATAACTACTTTTGGAACTACTAAAAGAAATGCTTATTCATCCTTTTGTATTTTCCACTCATAACTCAACATACTACCTAATTAGTATCACAAGTTCCACGTACCCATACAATCAAATAAATATATCTATTTCTAAGAGTTTATTTATCTGACTACTCCATCTAAAACTAGAAACTTAATATAAAAAGATATCATAATTTTACAATACAAAAATAGAAAACATCAAATCCTTGAAAACTAAGAGTTCTAATTAAATTTAATCTTTAAATAAATGAGTCAAATTCTAACAAGTGTTAAATTTAAATTCAATAGTTGTTCCACTAATTATTTGCCTTAAAGACAATTTATTAATCAAGTTTGATACGTATAATCTGTAGAAGTTATTATTGTGACAAAATATATATATATATATATAATTTATATAATATGTAACAATTTGATGTTGTAACTAAACATATTTTATGGTCTATTATGGGCCTATTAATGTGTAGGATATTGTCATATTCAAACCTAGACCTTTACAAGTTCAAAAAATAATATCCATATTTATTCTAGTACTCAATTTATAGATTCGATTAGACTAAAATACCGAAGCAATAAACCTTCTACTTTACCTTACCCTATCAAACCCAGGTGTCATTGGTCTCTGGAGAGGGTCTAGCTTATTGGACCCAATTTCTTGGGTTGCATTTAGACCCGATCAATTTTTTCATTTTTGACCCAAAATTTTCATATCATTAGTCAAAATGCTAAATTATCTCATATGAGAATATTAAACTAATTTGTTAATGTATTGCCCAAACTTTTTTTTCAACATATATTTAAAAGTTAATTCAATTTTTTGTATACTAAACAAGAAAAATTCCGTACTTCAATCTAGCTAATGTATATTTAATTTAGTCAATTTAATTTAATTTATGGTATACTAAACAAATAAACACCAAAAAAGTTATATCATTTTTCTTTATCTTCTCTCATGTTATGTTTTTTTTTTCTCCTCTATTTTTCTCTAACATGTTATTTTTTCTCACTTTAACTTTATTTTTTTCCATTTTTTTAATAATATTAGTTCATGTAATATATTCAATCAAACACACATAGATAGTTAAAATAAAATGTGCTATTATATAAAAGTTAGTAAGTATTTTAATATGAATGGAAAAGGAAAGGCAAGGATGTCTTTGTATCATTCTCAAAAATAAGTTCACATTTTTTTAGGGAGAACATATTGTATAAAACGTAATTTTAAGAAATGCTTTTGGAAAATGAATTCTTTTTCATATAGTGCACCATTATTTTTCATATGTTCGAAAACAATGTAATAAATAAATTTAAAATATTCTTAAAAAATTTATTTATTTTATATTTAAAAATTTAAGCACATACATTTGGTAGACTACGAACATTTGAGTTAACTAATTAAATTTGAGTATTTAGATTAATAGATAATTTTCGATATAGGGTGTGTGGGTAAGTTTTGCGTACAAATCCTACTCACATACTTTCTATTATTTCAACGAGTCTAGGTCTAGATTTGATTAAAATGATAATTAGTTACAGTTGAATGAGTGAAATAAATTGGAGTTGGGACGGAGAAGGCTCGAATATGGGTATTGGATATTAAGTATTGGATACATGATATTTTATGTGCATAAACTCTATTCTTATCCATTCTAATTTTTTAATAGATTTGAGTGGGGTTGAGTTTCATGTTTACTCATGGAGTTTGGATATAGGTATTGTAATATTTTTAAAGGCGTGAATGAGTAAAAAATTGCCTGTTGACCAGCGTAATCTATTATAACAATATCTAATATTAGAACATTACCTTGTGCAAGTGTTCTGTTTGTATCGGAACATTTCTCAGAACATGTTTAAATGGGTCTTATAGTTCTTCATACTAGTGTGGTAAATATCATGAGGAGTTCTAGCATCAGTTATCTTTGTACGTGACTAATCTTAGTCACAATTTAAAATTATGACATACGTACTTTGTTAACTTTTTTATAATATGTAACTTGTTTATTAATATTTAAATGCAATTTATTGCTATTACTATGAGTAAATCTCTTTATTGGCATAAAGACTCAATCCTGATCTATTGTTTGCAGCTAAATGATAAAAATGCAGAAGTTGGGATTTGACCTTAGGTTCCTTGGTCAATGAAGAAGTCGAGTATAGAATTCTTGACTTATAAAAAATAAATATAATTTTAAAAAAAATTAAATTTTAAATTAAAAAGAGAATTGATTCAAATCAATTTTTATTTGGGTTATTTTCAAAGAAACCCCTGAAGTTTGGTTTAAAAATAAACCCAAAGAAATTACAATAACTCCCTAATTTTGTTCTGTCTAAAATTTTTAAAAATCGTTGGCCTCCATTAACATATTTGTTGACATCATCTAAAAATTTATGTGAAAATTTAAAAACATCCTCCAATAATTGTTCAAATTATTTTTAAAGCAAAAATGCCCTTAAACCTATTTGTAATATTTTTTATACTATTGTGAAATTTTAACATTATTTAAATTACTCATAAAATTTAAATATATTTTATTATTAATAAAATTACTTAAATATTAAATCATCTTTAAATTGAATTGAATTAAAAATAAAAAATTTAAAATATAAATGTATATATAAATAATTTAATCAAATTTAATTAAACTTATTTATTAATTAAAAATAAAATAAGTAAAAAATAGAAAAATAAAAAATAAAAATAAATCAACCTCTTAAAAGATATAATTTTAAAGTATGTATTTTGTAGTATTAAAATAATAAATACATTTAAAATAATTTGATAATTTAAAATTTACAATATAATTTTAATAATTTGAAACTAAATAACTTAATAATTTCAAACAAATAATAATAATTTTAAATACATAATTTGATAACTTTAATTATTTTAATATAATTTAAATGATTTTGGATAGTATAATTTAATAATTTTAAATAAATAAATAAGTAAAAAATAAATTATTTTAAGTAATGTTAAATTAATACGTAATAAATTAATCAAAAAATAAATAAGTAATTAAAAAATAAAAAAATATATCTTTTTCTTCCCACCCCACCCCCACCACAACCCCCTAAACCCCTGCACCCACCCGTTGCCCCTTCTCTCAACCCCCGCCAACCCACAATAGAGCTAGCCATGCCTATCTCCCTACCACCAACACTCTCCTTCTCTTTCCCCACAACCCCCGCCCCAGCTAGGCGAACTCCCAACATCCCGCACCCATCCATCGACCCCTATCTCCAACCCCTGTCGGCCTATAGTCGGCCTCGCCATGGTTAGCGGCAGCCATTAGTCGACGGCAGTCGATGGAGGTTTATATATATATATATATATGTATATAGTTATATAAATGTATGTTTAAACATGTGTACATAATATAGATGTGTATATATGTATCCATATATCTACTATTTTAAGAAAATTGAAGAGTTTTTTGTGGCATTTAATTTTTAATTATTTAGTGAAGGTTAAATGGTATATTTTGTAGGTCTTTTTATAAAAAAGATAAAATTTGAGAGGGGTTTTCATAAATAGATAACAGTTTTCGTTTAAATTTTTACGAAAAATTGCAAGGAGAACCAAAAGTGTTAAAAAAGTTACGAAATTTGGACCAAAAGTGTTCAACAACATAATTTTGAAACTAACAGTGCACACACAGTTAAACTATAGGATCAAAAAGGCAATTTTTCCATATATGTATGTATATATATTGTGACATATATATTTATATATATTATGTTGTGTATGTGTTTCAAAATATATATATATAATATAGATGTTTGTATATATATATCCACATATTTATAAATATATATTATTTTAAAATATATTTTTGGAGAGTTCTTTGTTGTACTTAATTTTTAATTTTTTTATGAGGGTTAAATGGTATTTTTTGTGCATCTTTTCATAAATAGATAAAATTTTAGGGGGATTTTCATAAATAGATAATAGTTTCCATCCAAATTTTAACGAAAAATTAGAAGGAGGACTAGAAGTGTTAAAAAGTTATCAAATTTGGACTAAACAATTTAATTCCATTAGTTCAGGACTTATAGTGCATACACAGTTAAATTATGGGCTAAAAAGATAATTTTTTCCTACATTTACATACTAAATTAAACAAAGACTACTCATAGGTCATGCGTAAGGACTATACAGATAGGAGATCTATGAAACATATTTAGCAAATGACAGGTTACAATAAATTAGCAGTGTAGATCTACTGAAGCATGTCATATGAAATAGATTTGTTATAATTAAGGTTAATAACATACAATTCATAACTGATGTTAAACTTCACCAAATATCATTTTTTGAGAAGCTTACTTGTTATCTTATATATATATATATATATATATATATACTTCCATGACTTTCTTGCCTTTGTCTGATTTTCCTCTTTTACCCATGAGACATCAATTGGTCAACCACACAAGGGAGGCCATTGCCCCTAATTCACAATTTTTATGCTAAAACGTAGGGAAGATTGTGGTTTAGTGTGAATCAATTTTGAAACAAAAAGTTAATAAATCTAAATTATATAATTTATATTTGATTTATTTATTTTTTTTATATAAATTTGATCTAGTCCAATTTTTTTTTAAATTTGTTTGAATTGAATTGTGCAATTATTTTTTCAATTTAAAATTTCAACTAAAATTATTAATGGCAGTTACTTTACTCTTTAATTTCGTATGATGAAATCATTACAACATTTCTTTTATCATTCGAATTATGTAACTTTCTACTTTATATAATTTTTGTGTTTTTATTTTTTTATTAATAAAAAATAAAAAATAAACTTTTGATATTAATTTTGTAGCACCCCCTCGGGATAATCTCCAAACTAAGATGCCACTCTAATTAAAACTTAAATCATAACGTACTATACATAAGATAGGCCCATTCCAAAAAATCCATCAGAAATAGCAACAGGCTTCAACTTAAGCAGATCTCAACAAAAGTATAAATACATGACATAAGTTGTCCCATAACATCCGATATAATATATATATGCTACAGGACTCTGATTCAATCTTAACATATCACAACATTTCTAAGCCATTATAAAATATCCAAGTGACCCCCATAAGCACATATAATCACCTATTCTATTACAGAATATATTCTCCAATCCAAGCCTAAAATCCATATTGTCACTTAGCCCTATCTGGGAAAATCAAGAATAATACGGGAGGGTAAGTCCGAATGACTTAGTGAGGGAAAAAGTTCAGTATTAGATCATAAGGACTCTATTGAAGAGGAAACAATTTAATAGATCATAAACTAACAAGACAATGTAATCGGACATGAACGTATCATAACAATCAAATTCAAGGTTAATGGTAGGTGCTAGTTCATAAGTTGTTACTGTCGGCTTGAACAGCCCTGGATCATCTCAACTGAATCAGTTCGGGAGGAATTATCGTCGGCACGTTCTGCCCGGACAACAGCCAAATCTAGATCAAGAAACTACACCATCCTTGTTGCTCCATAAGCAGAATACAAACAATCAGAATACAATTAGAACAAAGCAAACCCGAATGTCATATGCAGTCCAATGGATCATAACATAACATGCATATCAAATCGTCCTCATTCTAACCAAACTAAACTTATCCAAACATGACAACCTGGTATATAACTTACCCAAGCTTGACGACTTGGTACATAACTTACCAAGCATGGTGGCTTGGTATATAACTTACCCAAGCATAATAGCTTGGTACATAACTTACCTAGGCATTACAACTTAGTACATGGAAAAATGCTGACAAGGCGATTCAATAACATACCGAACAAACTCAGGTAAGCCAACAAGACCAAACATACGATAAGTAGTACGAAACAAACAGATCGATATCAAACAAGATGATGAAAGTTTTGGGCACTAGAACAGACATACTAAGTTCTTATCAGAAGCCCAATCAACGAAACAACCCTCACAGAGGTATATGCATCAACTAATAGATAACAAACAAGATCTCAAGCAATTCACAGATTTCAATAATCAAGAAGCAGATACAAAATGGAAATAAGTTTAACCCTCACAGGGGTTTGTCACAATCAACAGATAAGTTTATGCAAGTGCTAGATTGGCAGACCCTTACCTCCGTAACCTCAGAGATGCTATCACAACCTACTGGTCCGCCTGACCCAGCTCCTCGTCACCTAATCCGAAAGAATAAGTTCACTATCAAAATCCTTATTCAACCCTAATAATCCTTAATAATTACAATCATACTCGATTAATACAGTGACTTAGGGTTCGTTCGGCATTATCGTTACCGATCAATGCTAATTATGCCATTATTACGGAAATATTCACGAGGTTCGTATTGGTTCCAGTAAAGAGATATAATTGGTCCTTAATTACATAACTAACCTTGCAATATTACGCTAAGTCAATTATAGCAGTCCATTTATCTCAAATAACCCAATTATTACCACTTAGGTTTCAAATTCACAAAATTAGGGTTTAATCTTCCAATTAACTCGATTAACCCAAAGTTATCATATAATAACACAAATTCAGGTCCACTTGGCATATACAAATACACATGCGCGGTCCATATCCTAATGACCATATCAAATTCTTCATCTTCTCAACAATATACAAGATTAGGTAAAAATAAACGGTCCAAAACTTTAACCCCAATTTTCGATCGTTACCCAAGATATTCCAATCGAAACTCCGTAATCACAAACTAATTACACACATGATCGCTGCGACGAGGTAAGAATTCTGCCTCAACACCGCCACCACCACCGCCAGGAATGGTCAACACCACCACTAATCGACGCCTTTCAACTCAACTAACATAACGCCCTGGTCAATTTCTGCATCCCCCATCATGAATAGTGTCAATTTCAGCCTCAAAGCTGCTGGGTCTCAACTCACTGCGGTCGTTTTCCTCTTCAATTATGCCACCACCATTGACCCAAACTCTAATTAAAGGCCACCACGATGATCCTTAAGCTAAAAACTACCAAAACCACCACCCAGATTGCAGCTTCTGCCGTCAGTGACGTCACAACCACCACCTCCACTATGGTTGAAGCTTCGAGCTCAAATTCCAGCCGCTCCACCGATGGGTTTTGGGAGATGAAGGTGTCAATAAGTTCCTCGTGAGGAGATGAGCAAAAGGATATATAGCTTGAGGGTTTTCTCCGTTCGTCAGAAAGCGTCCCCGGAGGAGTTGACAGGGGTTGCATACAGGGGTGAAAGTGAAAGAAAGAGGGGGTAGGGGGAGGAAATTATATATAAGGACCATTTTTCCAAAATTACGAATTAACCCCAGAACTTTATCGCAGCCTTCAATTAAGTCCTCGAAAGTGTTGAGAAATTTCAATTCAACCCCTGGACTTAGTTAGTGCATAACATTCACCCATTTGACCATAAATATTATCAGTTTGACCCTCAAAAATTTAAGATGTTATTCAATCAAGTTTTCCTCAAATTGCAACTTGACCCCAAAACTTTCAATCTCCATGCAATTAAGTCCTTCTTATTTATTTTTTGAACCCAAAAAATTGTAAAGTTAGTATCTTAATTTTTAAATCCTTATTTTCCAAAATACCAAAATTGGGGGTGTTACAATCCTCCCCCCTTAAAAGAATCTAGTCCCCAAATTCTCATCTTCAACTAGATGAACTTTGGTTAACACCAATACATGTAACGCTCTATTTTCCTCATTGCCCCGAGCATATGTGAATTTCTCTCATCATCAGGATATACCTCATCAATTACTTGATGATATTTATATTGCTAAGATATTAGGAATTTCTCCTTTCTGATTCTTTCCAACATATCCATTCTTACTAAGGCAAGTGGTGTCACCCTACATTTCTAGGATTAACTAATAATCCCACAATCCATGGTTTCGTTATCCGTCATCACTTAAAGTTTTCTCTTGATTTCCACAATTGAGCTTATAGGAAGTAAATTAAACTATCTCGAAAAGAATTTTAAATCTCCTTGGCTATGATGCACGGATACGGACACGATACAGACACAGCAACACATTAAAATTTAAAATTTTAGGACACAACACAGCACCGACATGGTTATCATAATATATATAATTATATATATATAAGTATTTATTAATCATATTAATGTATATAATATAAAACATATATTAAAGCAAAGTGAAAAAAATCAATAGCAAACATTAAATAAATATATTTTAAATTCAAATAAATAACGAATCCCCTAAATAGGAATAAGTATTACACTTCATGTACATTATGTAATGGAAATTTTCAATACAAAAAAATGTAATATTAGTATAAAAAAAAAGTGATAATGTAAAAATTATAACTAATAACATTTGAAAAGATTTATGCTCATCATTAAAGATTTGCCATCAATTATCAATGGTGATAACTTAAATACAATGTTTGCCACTATTAAACATGTAAAAATTATTATAGGTGATAGAACAAAAAAAATTTGTTACTTACATATATAATTAGTGTCAAGTTTTTTCAATTTCACTTACTATTTTTTATAAATTTTCTTTTTTTCATCGTGTGTCTAATCATTCAAATTTATTAAGATATTATGATCATAGTGAGGTTTTTTTACTAACTTTATTTTCTATTTAAAAAGTTTTTATACTATTTATTAGCATTTAAATTTTGTAAAGTTTAATAAAAAAAAAGAAAGTCTCACCATGTCCTAGCCTTGTTGGGCACATCCTTTAGCCATGTCCGACACCGTGTCGGATTTTATATTTTATATTTTAATTTTTGGACACTTTATTGCCGTGTTGGTGTTTGACACGTGTCAAACACTGCATGGAATGATTTTACGGCGTGTCTGTGCATTATAGCTCCTTGGTGATCCCATAATATCGCTGAGCGCTCTTATACTTATTGCCACATATCATTTCCATACTAGAAAGCTTCTCCATTTCACCCTAATAGAGTACAGGCTCCTATTTAATAAATCACAAAACTACTATGGCAATAATGATCATTAACACCACAATTCATATTTACAGGATATCTACATTAGGGAGTAGCTAAGTCCATCCTAACATGCTCGATTTCACAGCAAGTCATACTTTTCCATGCAACTAACCATAGGTTCACAAAAACCATCCATACTAGGTACAGTTACGAACAATCATCTACCGATCCTTAAATTCTATCTGAGAAATAAAACCAAGAACATGTGGGATCAAACTTTCCCATAATGTTCAAAAGTTTAAGTAGAACCTTCAACTTTCTGTTTTCTTTATTCTTGCTTGAGTTTCTCAATTTACTTATTCTGCTGTGCATTTCTCTTTTCAACTTATTTCTGAGGTCAATCGCCAATTTCTACATCTAAGATCAAAATTTCTCATTCCTGTGACACTTATATCTATCCTTTATTCATTTCACCGATCTTTAAGTATGTTAACCCTTTATTGGGACTCAAAGTGTTTGTCAATCTTAGATTGACCTAAACTATACCTACTAGCACATTCACAATCTGCAAGAATTTCTCTAATTAGCACACCTTATGATTCTCTAGTTTCCCTATCAATGTTAGGGTGTGCATCCCCATTGCAAGTATTAGTCCCATTCTCATTTGCACCTTCGATATCCTCAAGTTTGGGAACTGTATTCCATTATGACACTAATCTCTATCCTCTATCCATATTCCTATGTGCCACCATAATAGCAACATCTTCTTCATCCTTCCTATTTATTCTTCCAACTCTCATTTAGTTGATCCCCTTGCCTTTATCTATTATTTCATATATCCCAAAACTGGTTATGCATGTTTCTCTTCAAAGGTTTAATATAATTCCTCATAACTCCAGTGTTGCTAACAACCATTCTCTAGCCCACTATATCATTTAAGTCTCACCATACAAATTCATCCAATATTAACTTATCTATATTACCTTTTAAACCATCAAATGCAACTTTGTTCAGGAGAATACTCAACTTATAAATTTAGAATCTCACAAAAGGCGTCTAAATGTGAAATATTTCTTCAAATTTCACCTTTGTTTATTTTCTTAATTTCCATAGCCCATGGTCTCAAATTCCTATCATCATATCCCCTGTCAATATAAACATACCATTTAGATCTCAATTATACACATGAGTCGAATATTACTCAACTTTAATAATCATTCATTCATTCCCTAAATACACTCCTTCCTGTAACAATCTTTTTCCTATGTATTTATACAATCTAATTGTCATCCATAAGCACGTGGCAAGGATTTGTTCATCCTAAGGTACTTACTGTCTAACCTCTACATATCTTCCAGAATAATCCCTACTCATCATATATAACTTCTACAAATATTACTCGTACAAAGTGGATTCCTAGAGGAACTTTCTACATATTGAATACATTTTTTCCCAATTAGTCATCTACTCATTAGATTCAATCTTCACAAATATTGTTCACATAACACCATAATTCTCCACAGCGCAATCCTTTCCAATAATTATACATCCATATGCCTAACATACCAGAAGTAAGAGATTATACACTGGTTGGCCACCCCAGTCATAACTCTTCAATTCCTTAATGTCGAGCTTTATCCTAAAAGTTCATATCCTATTCAATTCCACATTCAAGTTCACAATAAAACCTCATATTTTCTTGCCCCAAAACTTCACATTCCGAGAATCATATCCTGACATAACTCAAGTATTCTTTAACTCAAGTATACACATCTAAAATATTTCCAAAATCAAGCTTATTCCCTACAAATTCGAGAATCATATCCTAGGATCAGATCCTACAATAACTTAGGTTTTCCTTATCCCAAGTGTTTGCATCCAAGATGATTCCCAATTCAAGTTTAATCTCTAGTAAGTCCATCAATTCCAGTCACAACAATCATTCCCAAGTTAAACTAGGTCTTCAAAAACCTAGGCTCTAATACCACCTCTGTAGTACCCCTCAGGATAGGGGTGTTAGTTTGGGTTTGAGGGGAAAATGAATCAGAACGGATCATTTTTAATTGATTTGGTTTGGTTTAGATTTTATAATTTTTAATTCCCAAGTTAGTTTAATTCGGGTAATAAGTCAAGGAAGGGGAAAGAAAAAGAAGGAAAAAAAAGAAGGAGGAGGAGGAGGAGGAGATATCACCAGCTGCAATTTCTTTAGTTCTTTATTTGGGAAATCAAGACAATTAAATTATTCTCAAAATATTTATTAAAATTCAAAGGCACACAGTATTGCACCATAGCACCACAAGTCATAATTGTTATAAATTATCTCTTTCTTTACCACAAGCTATTATCGATAATATAAAATCTCAAATCCAAATTTAAGTTGAACATTAAATATAAATATAAATAACAAAAGTCATAATTTAAAAAAAAAACAATTATTATTTATTTTAATTAAATGATCGAGGCGAGGCAAGGCGAGTTGGGTCGGTGAATATGAAATCCAAGAATCAAACCAAATGTATTCCGGTTTGATTGGATTTTACCCGATCAAACTCAATTACCTGATCCAAACCGGACTAATTAGATTAGTTCAATTTGAATCGTCGGGTTCATTAGATCGAATTGATCCGATGAACACCCCTACCTCGAGATAATCCCCAAGCTGAAATGCCACTCTGATTCAAACTTAAATCATAACATACTATACATCAAATAGGCCCATAAGAAAATTTCCAATAAAAACCATCAGAAACATCAACAGGCTTCAACTTAAGCAGATCTCAACAAACGTATAAATACATGCCATGAGTTGTCCCATAACATCCGACATAATATATATATGCTACAAGACTCTGATTCAATCTTAACATATCACGACATTTCTAAGCCGCCATAAAATATCCAAGTGACCCCATAAGCACATATAAACACCTATTTTATTAAAGAATATATTCTTCAATACAAGCCTAAAATTCATGATGTCACTTAACCCTATATGAGAAATTCAAGAATAATACGGGAGGGTAAGTCCAAAGGACTTAGTGAGGGATAAAATTTAGTATTATATCATAAGGACTCTACTGAAGAGAAAAAATTCAATAGATCATAAACTAACAAGACAACGCAATCGGACATGAAAATATCAAAACATAAGCATTATCAAATTCAAGATTACTGGTAGGTGCTAATTTAGGAGTTGTTACTATCGACTCAAACGACCTGGGGTCGTCTCAACTGGATTAGGTTGGGAGGAATTATTGTCTCAACCGAATCAGTTTGGGAGGAATTTTTTCAGCACGTTCTGCCCGGACAACAGGCCAATCTAGACCAAGAAACTACACCGTCCTTTTTGCTCCATGAGCAGAGTACAAACAATCGGAATACAATTAGAACAAAGCAAACCCGAATGTCATATGCAGTCCAACGGATCATAACATAACATGCATATCAGATTGTCCTTATTCCAACTAAACTAAACTTACCCAAGAATGGCGACTTGGTACATAACTTACCAAGCATGACTGCTTGGTACATAACTTACCGAAGCATTACAGCTTGGTATAGGGCAAAATGTTGACAAGGCGATTTAATAACATACCGAACAAACTCAGGTAAAATAAATAAAATCAAACACACAATAAGCAGTACAAAATCAAATAGATCAATACCAAACAAGATGATGAAAGTTCTAAGCGACAGTACCGACTTACTAAGTTCTTATCAGAAGCAAAATCAATGGAACAACCCTCACAGGGGTATATGCATCAACTAACAGATAACAAATAAGATCATATTTCAATAACCAAGAGGCAGATACAAAATGGAAACAAGTTTAACCCTCACATGGGTTTATCACAACCAATAGATAGGTTTATGCAAGTACCAGATTGGCAGACCCTCACCTCTATAACCTCAGAGATGCTGCCAGCCTACTAGTCCACGGGAACCAGCTCCTCGTCACCTAATTCAAAAGAATAAGTTCACTGTCAAAATCCTCATTCAACCCTAATAATCCTTAATAATTACAATCATATTATTAACAATCTAAATTCAATAGTTACTCGATTAATACGGTGACTTAAGGTTTGTTTGGCATTATTGTTATGGATCGTGCTAATTACGCCGTTATTACAAAAATATTTATGGGCTTTGTATTTGTCCTAGTAAAGAGATATAATCAGTCCTTAATTACATAATTAACCTCGCAATATTACACTAAGTCAATAACAGCAGTCCATTTATCTCAAATAACCCAGTTGTTGCTACTTAGGTCTCAAATTCACAAAATTAGGGTTCAATCTTCCAATTAACTCGATTAACCCAAAATTATCATATAATAACACAAATTCGAGTCCACTTGGCATATACAAATACACATGCATGGTTTATATCCTAATTCTGATATCAAATCTTCATCTACTAAACAATGTACAAGATTTGGTAAAAATAAACGATACAAAACTTTAACCCCAGTTTTCAGTCATTACCCAAGATATTCCAATCGAAACTCCAAAATCGCAAACCAATGACACACATGCACACACTATCGCTGGGACGAGGCGAGAACTCTACCTCAACACCACCGCTGCGCCGTTGCCCCCAGGAATGGTCAACACCACCATCAATCGATGCTTCTCAGCTCAACTAACACAACACCCTGGTCAATTTTTGCATCTGCTGCCATGAAGGGTGTCAATTTCAGCCTCAAAGCTGCTGGGTCTCAACTTGTTGCCATCGTTGTCCTTTTCAATTTTGCCACCACCGTTGAGCCAAACTCCAATTCAAGACCACTACGATGATCCTCGAGCTGAAAACTACCAAAACCACCACCCAGGTTGCAGCTTTCGCCGCCTGTGACATCGTGACCACCACCTCCACCATGGCCGAAGCTTCAAGCTCAAATTCCTTCCTCTCCACCAATGGGTTTTGGGAGAGGAAAGTATTAATGAGCTTCTTGTGATGAGAGGAGCAAAATGGTATATAGCTTGAGGGTATTCGCCATTCGTCGGAAAGGGTCCCCGGAGGAGTTGACGGGGGTTGCATGCAAGGGTGAAAATGAAAAAAATTATGGCGTGTGATTATATATAAGGAACATTTTTTTAAAATCACAAATTGA
Source organism: Jacaranda mimosifolia (assembly GCA_018894105.1). Taxonomy (NCBI): domain Eukaryota; kingdom Viridiplantae; phylum Streptophyta; class Magnoliopsida; order Lamiales; family Bignoniaceae; genus Jacaranda; species Jacaranda mimosifolia. The sequence continues at coordinate 24,234,505 of CM032126.1, forward strand.
CCCCATAACTTCATCCCAGCCTTCAATTAAGTCCTCCAAAGTGTTGAGAAATTTCAATTCAACCCATGGACTTATTTAATGCCTAACATTCACCCATTTGATCATAAATATTATCAGTTTGACCCTCAAAACTTTAAGATGTTATTCAATCAAGTTTTCCTCAAATTGCAATTTAACCCCCAAACTTTCAATATCTATGCAATTAAGTCCTTATTTATTTTTCGAACCCACAGATACTTCATTTTTTTTTCTGTCAATGAAGAATTTGTCCAACTCGGAGATGTGATTTGACTAAATGATAAAAATTGTAAAGTTAGTATCTTAATTCTTAAATCCTTATTTTCCAAAATACCAAATTTAGGGATGTTACAAATTTATTCCATCTACACCAACTAAACCAGAATTATTTCTAGTGGAACCATCAATAATTGATTTAAACCATGAAAGTTGGGTGGGCAATACTCCATTTAAAAGTAATTGGTTGTTTGAACTAAAGCTTTAGGAACTATATGCTCAACATGGTGATAGTCTTCTATTGTTGTTATACATATATAAATTTACCATTAATTCTTTTAGGTGGAAAATAGCCATACTCTGACTTGTTGGATTCATCCATAAACTATGCAGTTGTCACTCTCTGTTCAAACAAAAATTTTAAGAATCAGTACAACGTCCTTGCTCAATAACATAAAATAATTTCAAAAAACCTCCAATAACTAAATAATGGTTCAATGGCTTATTTGACTTTGGTAATTTTTTATCCTTATCTAGAATCCAACGAAGAGCAAGTTTTAAAACCCCCTAAATATTTTAAATATGTTTAAAGTGTAAAATACTTAATCTTAAAATAATATTATAGAAACTCATAATGAATATTATCATATAAATTACTAGAATCACAAAAAGAGTGTAACACCCCTAAAATTCGGTATCTTGAAAATTAAGAATTGAGAAAATTAAGATTTTGATTGGTCGGACTTTCGGGCTCGAAATAAGTGAAAATGATTTAATTGAAAAATATTTGAAAGCTTTAGGGTCAAAATGCAATTAGGAAAGACTTAATTGGATCACATTTTAGAACTTTGGGGGTTTGCATGGAACTATTTTGGGTCAAATACGCCAATGAGAGGCACAGAGGAATGTGGGGGCTAATTCAAAAATGGCTAAAAGACTAAAGGACCCAATTGAGATTTCAAAAATCTACCCCTGTAAATAGTAAATTTCCATTTCTTCCCCCTCCCCCCATTTCCTCTCTTTCTTCTCCAGTGGCCAACCCACCTCCCCATTGGCAACTTTCTTCTCCAGCGAACCACTCTCAAAACCCTTCTATTTGTCCTCTTCTCCACTTCACCAGCTTTCTTCCAGCACCTCGCGTGCGGCATTCCGGGTGGCAAACCACTGGAACCGAGAAGCTTGAAGAAACCCACCTTGATGGTCTTGGCTAGCAATAGTGGAACAACAGTCAGAACAGGCTTCTAGGCAGCATTTCTGGGAGCTTTCAACTAGGGGACCTTGGTAGTGTTGTTGCATGACCGTCTCATGCGGCGGCGAAGGAAGAAATCGACGAGTTCTTCACAGCGGAGCAAGGTGCATTTCAGGACTTTGGGCCAGTGATTGAGGATTTTTCCAGCAAAGAAATAGAAAACAAAGTTAAGCGTTGGAAAGCTCACAACGAGAGATATCTCTAGGCGGTGGCACTGAATTTTTCGACGACGGCAGATGGCGGCGTGATGGCAACAGTGAGACGATCTTGTCTCCTCGATGCGATGATCGCACTCGTGTGCTTGGTTTGTGATTTCAGATATCCTATATCATTCTTGTGTTGGAAGTTAGGAATGATATTGGAATATATATACATACATTTATATTGTACTATTTCCCCTACAAATCTTGTAATATGTCAATTGAGGATGTGATATATGAAGTTGGACATGTACCTCATGCTTGGATATATATATATATGTGTACATATACAGTAGGCCTGGATGTATAGTATTATGTGGAAACTTGAATTAATTAAAGTTTATTAAAGGATTAAACCCTAACTTGAGGATTTTATATATATTTAGGACCTAAGTATTGACGTTGAGGATAATCTTAATTAATGGACTGTTGTTGTTAATTTGGGACATTTTATGAGGATAATTATATGATTCAAAGGTTAGATTACATTCTATTATTGGAATTGAAACAATTTTGTAATTATTTCTATAGTAATCGTCTTAATTAGCATATCTGGTACTGATAGATTTGACCGAATCCTGATTACTATATTAGTTGGTTAATTAGAGGTTTTAGGGACTGTTAATAGTTTAATTATGCGTATTAAGAATTAAAGAATGATTGTAATGGTAAATACCCTTTTGTCTAGGTGACGACAAAGTGGGTCCTACCGACCAATAAGATTGTTGATTGTGGTTGCTATATCTGAAAACTACAAAGGTGAGGGTCTGCCAACCTAGCACTTCCTTTATTTATCTGTTATTGCGATAAATCCCTGTGCAGGTTTCCTGCTCCTATACCATATTTTGTTTTGTTAAAATCAGAGATTTGTTGAAATCTTGATTAATATTTGTTATCTGATCAGTATACCCCTGTGTAGGTTATTGTTTATTAACAATTCAGAATTATGTCTGTTCTAGCGTCCAGAACTCATATCTGTTATCTGCACCAATCCGTTACATCTTATTGTCTGTTATCTATTCCATTTTGTTCTTTTATCTATTGCTTTGTCGACATTTCTGTACTGCTCTGAACTATTTATATTGTTATCTATCCGATCTGCTATTCAACTGTCTGTTATCTGTTCAATAAGTTATTTGACTGTATGTTATCTATCTATACTGTTATTTCGAGACGTTAATCCCTGTTGTGTGAGCATGGGTTAAGCCGTAAGCCCTGAATTCTAATTAATTAATGGGATGTCAATCCCGGCTGTGTGCCTGGAATAAGCCGTAAGCCCTGGGACGTTAATCCCTGCTAGGTGCATAGGATAAGCCGTAAGCCCAAAACTTGTGATAAGGAAATCTGATCGACATGTTCTATTTTGTTTTCTAACTGTATTCCGATTGCTCGTATTCCATTCATGGAGCAACAATGTTGTGAAAGTTTTTTGGTCTAGATCGGGCCGTTGTCCAAGCTGAATGAGCTGTCTATATTACCTCCCAAACTAATTCAATTGAGATGGACCATTCCTCCCGAACTGATCCAGTTGAGATCATCCCGGGCCATTCGAGCCAACAGCCACAACTCCTGAACTAGTTCCTACTGATAATATTGAAATTTGAAAATATCTATTTTGCCCGACTGTATTATGATTGCCTAATATGATCTGTTTGTCTGTTTGTATCCGTCTGTCTGTAGTCTAATCTGTTTTGTCTGATTGTACTCTTCCTATAATCGCTTGATATGCTCTTATTCTTATTGACTAATAGTAATCTATTAAGTTGATTCTTCCTCGACATATCCTTACCATTTTTATTATGATTATCCCTCACTAAGTCTTTGGACTTATCCCCCCCTCTTGTATTACTTTGATTTTCTTAGATAGGGTTAAGTGATGGATGGATGCGGACTTCTGGCATTGAACTATAGGAAAATTATCCTTTGTAATAAGAACAAGTGTTTGAATGTATATATGGAATCATTTGAATATTTAGCATGTACTTGAGACGTTGCGATAATGTCATGTTAATGTTGATGACTTAAGGCATGTAAGTGTGGCTAGATATAAGAAGGTGAATCATGGAATTTTCTTAATGATTTGACAAGTCAATAAAGTTCAAGATTTGGTGGCATGTGTTTAGTATATGTGATGTCTGTTACGGGTTTATTTAAGGTTTGTTTAAGTTGGAATCCGTTTATTTTTGATAAGTTTGAAATATTTGATTATAGGTCCTTTGATTTGTATTTTGGGTTCAATTTAATATTAAACTGAGTGGCGCCTCGACTTAGGTGTCGTCCCGAGTGGGGGCGTTACAGAGGTGGTATCAAAGCTTAGGTTTTGATGACTTAGGAATGACTGTCGTGATTGAATCTGATTGGCTTGCTAGAGACTTAATTTAAATTAGGGATTATATAGGATATAAACCTTTGGGATAGGAGAACCTGAACTACTAGGTCTTACTTGTAGAATGTGAGTGTGAAAATGAAGATTTTCGGTCTATATAGAAACTGAGCTTGAATTTAGAAATGTTTTTGAAAATTCAGGAATACCTAAGTTATGTCAAGATGTGATTTTGGAATAATGAATTTTAAGTACGTTGCATATTGGGAGTTTTTGTGTGATTCGAAGATTTAAGATGAATTTGAGAACTGCAATAATGCTCATGGGATCTTATCATTTATCGTAGAATGATTAAGATTTGCGTATTTTTGAGTTCGATTTAGTTTCACAATGATCATTTTCTTTCTTTTATCTTTGAAAGTTTGGCAGAATCGATAAAGTTGATAGCTTCTCAAGGAAGTTCTGATGCACCCATTCCACCCAGAACCGAACGACGAGGTAAGCCGCCTAAGCAAAGGGTCGTTAACTGATGAGCTCTTAGGCAGGAAGCACCTGCCCACCCTCAGCAAATATCGGACGAGGAAGTTTCTCAAACTCCTTTGATAGATCAACCTGAAGTAGAACCCCCGGCAGAGCCTGAACATCGAGGTAGAGAGAAACACAGGCAACTGGCAGTTAGAGCAGGGGTAGCAGAGGCGGTTACAGAAGATCGAGCTCTGGAACGATTTCTTCGTTTCAACTCCCTAAAGTTCTTGGGAGGTCCTTATGATAGAAAATACGAAGAATGGATTGGGAGTTTGGAGAATATTTTTGAGATACTGCATTATTCGGATAAACAGAGGGTTCGATTTGCCATATTTCTTCTAGAAGTTTTCGCCCAGAGTTGGTGGAAAATGATTGATCGAAGATGGACGGCTGAAGGAACCCATCGAACTTGGGAGAATTTCACCCGAGACTTCATGAGTAAATTTGTGCCAAAAGTAGTGAAATAAGCAAGAAAAAGAGAGTTTATGGGCGTTGTACAGGGGACACAATCTATAAGTCAGGATGAGGCTACTTTTAGCCGATTGATACAATATGCTCCCTAAATACAATATGATGGATTTAGACAGTTATGACGATTCGTAGAAGGGTTGCGGCCAAAGCTTAGGCAAGGCTTAGCTACTTGTGATTTGCCTAATCTTAATATGGTAGTAAGTAGGGCACTGCAACTTGAATCAAAGCTGTAGGAAATATGAAAGATTGAGAATAAAGGCCGTACAAAAAAAGATATGCTTTGAAGAGCATAGTGATATAGGAAGAAAGCAACCAAGACTACAAGTTGGAAGCACTACTTAGCTAGCCCCTCATTTTGGCAAGAAGGCGAACTTAACCCAAGAGAAGGTACCCAAACAATGTGAATTCTGTAGGGCATTTGGCCATGAAGAGTCTGGAAGATGGAAAAAACAAGGCATATGTATGGGTTGCGATAGCAACCAACACTTTATGAGAGATTGCCCCAGACGGAAAGACCTAACACTCGCAGGAAATGGAAAACAAACGGTAGGAGCTAGTGGGAGACAGAATGTCCAGCCAGGCTTGTGCTTATGCCTTGGCAGGAGAATAAGCATTGGATCCTCCTGAGATGGGGTAGAGGATGATTTCCCGAAGATAGAGATAGTAGTCAACTGGAAGAGATTGAAAAACATGTTCGAAGTCTGTAGTTTCTGAGTCTTGTTGGCTATTAGCGAAAAGTCTGTAAAATCTTTGTTAGACTTGCGGATTACATAAGATTTTATGTGTATATCTATATTTTGAAACCTACGCAATAAGAACTAATACCGATTGGATATCAATTAATAGAATGCTCTGTTTAATTGATGTAAGCAAGTGCAGTTTGCCACTAGAAGTTCCTTTTCTACTGAATGGCATACCAAATCTTACCACAATGAATTTCCCTGGTTAAGAAAATTTGGAAGAAGATACCGTAGACCAGAGACGCCCAATAAATATTGAGGAAAGGACACGAGAACCATAAATACATTTGACAGTGATGGGAGAAGTTATAAGGCAAATGAGTGCAATGCCTCAGCAGTAAGGTCAGGTAGATAGCTTTAAGAGAAATGAAGAGCCTTCAAATTTTGGGACTTCAGCACATTTCCTGAGGTTCTATCCCCTAATGTTCATGGGTGAATCGAACCACCAAAAGGCGGAGGCTTGGATTAGGGAAATCGAAGATATCTTCTAAATGTTAGATTACCCTGAGGACCTCAAACTCACATCTGTTGTTCATTTGTTAGAAGGAACTACAAGTCAATGGTGGACCTTGGTGAGTCAACGATGGGAGTATAGGAGGGTCCCTCGTACCTGGGATAATTTTGTGTGGGAATTCATGGATAGATTCATACCACGAGAGGTAAGAGATGCCCGAAAACAAGAATTTGAGAATCTTACCAAAGAAGATATGACTGTGTAGCAGTATGAAGCAAGATTCAGTAGGTTATTGCGGTATGCGCTGCAGATATGGAGGAAAGAAGAGTATAAGACTGAGAAATTTATTAAAGGTTTTAGATCAGAGATACGACAAATCCCCATGCCTTGCGAGCAGTTTAACTCTGAAGAGGTCTTGGCAAGAGCCCGACACATAGAACAAGAATCTCTTGAGGTATCTGCCAATGAAAAGAAGGGCAAGCAAGGAAAAGTTTCTAATCTAGAACTCGCTGCGAATAGTGAAGGTGAGTCAGCTAAGAAATGATTGAAAGTTCAATTTGGGACATCAAGAATGAAATGTTGATTTTGTAAAGATTTCAATCATGAGGAATCTAGCTGTTGGAAGAAACTAAGAAAGTGTATAGGGTACGGCAGCAATCAACATCTCTTCTGGGACTGCCGCAGAAACAAATGGTCAACCTCAGGTGCAAAAGGGAAAAGAAAATAAGTAGCCAAAGGTTCTGTCTAAATTCTTGATTATCCAAAGAGAATCCGAGACTGCGTATTTTAGCTTCTTACCCCAGACGGAGTCTGAGGGCAGTAGGCGTATGGATTATGTTTGTATCTAATGTGTTTAAGTTTTTATGAATTTGTGTTTAGTTGTTTGGGAATGTATGACAAGTTATAAATCTGGCGTGTTAAGTTTGAATTTGACTACTCTTTAATGCATATTATGTAAGTATGAACTTATGATGTTGTTAATTGCTTGTTACCTTAATGGTTTCATGGTATATTAAATAAGAGCATGCACTCTGTTAGAACTAAAATGAAGGATATTTTAAGTATTGAAATGACAGGTGATTGAGGCAACGAGAAATAAGAATGTTGTATGTACCGATGTTAATCGAGGTTCATCTAATCGAAGATGAGAATCTGGGGACCAGATTCTTTTAAGGGGGGGAGGAGTGTAACACTCCTAAAATTTGGTATTTTAGAAAATAAGAATTAAGAAAATTAAGATTTTGATTAGTCGGATTTTATGGCTCGAAACAAGTGAAAAGGACTTAATTGCAAAATATTTGAAAGTTTTAGGGTCAAAATGCAATTAGGCAAGACTTAATTGGATCACATTTTAGAATCTTGGGGCTTTGCATGGAATTATTTTGGGTCAAGTATGCCAATGTGAGGCACTAAGAAAGTTGGGGACTTATTCGAAAATGGCTAAAAGACTAAAGACCCAATTGAGGTTTCAAAAATCTACTCCTATAAATAGTAAATTTCCATTTCTTCCCCCCCCCATTTCCTCTATTTCTTATCTAGTGGCCAACCCACCTCCCCACTGGAAACTTTCTTCTCCAGCAAACCACTCTCGATACCCTTCTATTTATCCTCTTCTCCACTTCACCAGCCTTTTTCCAGCACCTCGCGTGCGGCGTTTCGGGTGGCGAACCACTGGAACCGAGAAGCTTGAAGAAATCCACCTTGGTGGTCTTGGCGAGTGACGGTGGAACAATGGTCGGAACAGGCTTCAAGGCAATGTTTCTGGGAGCTCTCAGCTAGGGGACCTTGGTAGTGTTGTTGCATAACCGTTTCACGCGGCGGTGAAGGCGAAAACCGACGAGTTCTTCACTGTAGAGCAAGGTGTATTTCAAGACTTTGGGGTGGCAATTGAGGCTTTTTCTAGTAGAGAAACAGAAAACAAAGCTGAGCATTGGAAAGCTCATGCCGATAGGTGTCTCTGGCGGTAGCGCTGAATTTTCTGACGACAGCGAACGGTGGCGGCAGTGAGAAAGTTTTGTCTCCTCAACGCGATGATCGCACTCGTGTGCTTGTTTTGTGATTCCAGATATCCTATATCGCTCTTGTGTTGGAAGTTGGGAATGATATTGGAATATATATATGTATATATACATGTATATTGTACTATTTCTCCTACAAATCTTGTGATATGTCAATTGAGGATGTGATATATAAAGTTGGACATGTGCCTCATGCTTGGATATATATATATATATATGTACATGTACAATGGGCCCAGATATATAGTACGATGTGGTAACTTGGATTAATTAAAGTTTATTAAAGGATTAAAGCCTAACTTGAGGATTTTATATATATTTGGGACCTAAGTATTGACATTGAGAATAATCTATATTAATGGACTAATGTTGTTAATTTGGGACGTTGTATGAGGATAATTATATGATTCAAAGGCTAGATTACATTCTATTATTAGGATCGAAACAATTTTGTAATTATTTCTATAGTAATCGTCTTAATTAGCATATCTCGTACTGATAGATTTGATCAAATCCTGATTACTGTATTAGTTGGTTAATTAGAGGTTTTAGGGGCTGTTAATTGTTTAACTATGCATATTAAGAATCAAAGAAGAATTGTAATGGTAAATACCCTTTTGTCTAGGTGACGACAAAGTGGGTCCTGTCGACTAATAGAATTACTGACTGTGGTTTCTATATCTGAGAACTACAAAGGTGAGGGTCTGCCAATCTGGCACTTCATTTATTCATCTGTTATTGCGATAAACCCTTGTGTAGGTTTCCTGCTTCTGTACTGTATTCTATTTTGTTAAAATCTGAGATTTGTTGAAATCTTGATTAATATTTATTATCTAATCTGTACACCCCTATATGCGTTATTGTTTGTTACCAAGTCTGAATTCTATTTGTTCTAGTGTCCAGAACTCCTCTCTGTTATCTGCACCGATCCGTTACCTATTACTATCTGTTATCTATTCCATTTTGTTCTGTTATCTATTGCCTTGTTGGCATTTCTGTACTGTTCTGAACTGGTTGTACTGTTATCTATTCGATCTGCTGTTGGACTGTCTGTTACCTATTCTATCAGTTATTTGATTGTATGTTATCTGTCTGTACTGTTATTTCGAGACATTAATCCCTGTTGTGTGAGCATGGGATAAGCCGTAAGCCCTGAATTCTGATTAAGTAATGGGACGTTAATCCCGGCTGTGTGCCTGGGATAAACAGTAAGCCCTGGGACGTTAATCCCTGCTAGGTGCATAGGATAAGCCATAAGCCCAAAACTTGTGGTAAGGAAATCTGATCAACATGTTCTATTTCATTTTCTAATTGTATTCTGATTGCTCGTATTCCATTCATAGAGCAACAAGGTTGTGAGAGTTTCTTGGTCTAGATTGGGCCATTGTCCAGGCCAGATGAGCCGTTTGTATTCCCTCCCGAGTTAATTCGGTTGAGATGGACCATTCCTCCCGAACTGATCCAGTTGAGACGATCCTGGGCTATTCGAGCCCACATCCACAACTCCTAAACTAGTTCCTACTGACAATCTTGAAATTTGAAAATATCTGTTTTGCCCGACTGTATTCTGATTGCCTAATCTAATCTATTTGTCTGTTTATATCCAGTCAACCTATAGTCTGATCTGTTTTGTCTGATTGTACTATTCCTATAATCGTTTTATATGCTCTTGTTCTTATTGACTGAAAATAATCTGTTAAGTTGATTCTTCCTCGACAGATCCTTACAGTTACTATTATGATTATCCCTAACTAAGTCTTTGGACTTAGTGCCCCCCTCCCCTTGTATTACTTTGATTTTCTTAGGCAGGGTTAAGTGATAGATGCGGACTTCAGGCATTGAACTGGAGGAAAATTATCCTTTGTAATAAGAACAAGTGTTTGAATATATATATAGAATTATTTGAATATTTAGCTTGTACTTGAGACGTTGCGATAATGTCATATTAATGTTGATGATTTAAGGCATGTAAGTGTGGCTAGACATAAGAAGGTGAATCATGGCATTTTCTTAATGATTTGACAAGTCAATTAAGTTTGAAATTTTCTCTGCTTCTGATAAATTGGATTTGAGATTTAGTGGCATGTGTTTAGTATATGTGATGTCTGTTATAGGTTTATTTAAGGTTTGTTTAAGTTGGAATCTGCTGCTATTTCTGATAAGTTTGAAATATTTGATTATGGGTCTTTTAATTTGTATTTTGGGTTCAATTTAAGATTGAACTAAGTGGCGACTCGGCTTAGGTGTTATCCCGAGTGGGGGCGTTACAAATTTTGTGAAAAATCACTACCACTTCACTAATGGAAAACTCGTGACAAAGAGCTTCTATCACAGTTCAAAGGCAATTGTGATAGATTTTTTATGAATTGCTGACCAATTTTAAAAAATGAGCTAAAATATATATTAGTAATGATAATTGTGATAGATATGAAGATTGTATATTGATATGATGAGTCCATCACAAATTTCATAACTCTAAATATAATTTTTGGGTCCGTGAGGGAAATTTCATCACAAAATTAGTTTTATGACACTCTTTATTTTTGTCACAAAACTAGTCAGTAACAAAGCATACACTAACGAATTTGTGAAATAAGTCCATCATAAGTTTAATGAGATATATATCCTATGATGGATTTATCTCATAAAACCATTGGTACATCCTTTGTCACTAATTAGTTTTGTGACGAAAATAAAGTGTATCACAATTAATTTCATAATGAAATTTTCATCACGAATCGAAAAATCATATTTAGAGTTATGAAATTTGTAATGGACTTTTCATATCAATATATTCTCTTCATATTCATCACAAATATCATTACTAATATATATTTTTGCTTATCTTTTTTAAATTCATTAGTAATTTATCAAAAATCCATTACAGTTATCTTCATATTGTAATGGAACCTTCTTCATCACAAATTTTCCATTAGTAAAAGGGTTTGTCTTGTAATGAATTTGGAAGCCACCATAATAGAATTTAAGAAAATTCTGAAACTAATTTCGAGCTAACATCTAACAAAGTCTCACATCACATAATAAAGTTAATCAATGTTATTTTAAAGAATATTTACATACGAACTATATATTTGTAAAATAATACATATAATAAGAATCTTATTTTGCTAAATATTGTAATATGATACATATACTCTGGATCATAGTTTTTATACATACAGTAAAGATTGCATATGCTTATATATTTTTACTATTTATATATTATCAAAGACTAATGAATATATATATATATACACACACGAAGGAAAGAAGCATTAAAAAGTACTATAATTTGTTATCATGTATGCATATACTAACAAATAACCTCAAGTACAAAAAAAAAAGTACTTAATTTTATTGTAATAAATATAAATAAAGTACTCATCTTTCATTATCTTTACAAATGCAAGGTAAAAATCACCTAATATACACTTCGACATCCCTCTTCTTCTTATACTAATTAATACTCTATTGACTTGAATTTCATTTTGTCTTTTAACTAATCATACAAAAGCAAATATGATATTGCGCTTTTCCTCAACATATATTTATAGCTTAATCTGTAATCATAAATTAGTACCCACAACCATATAGTCAAAAACCACTGTTCTAATTTTTGAACTAAAATACCATTATTCCATATTCTTGAATTAAAATATATCTATCCCACATTCTTCTTTGTAATTTATAAATAAATAACCATCATTCCATGATCTTAAACTTAAAATCTACCAGTCCTTATAGTCTAACACTGATGAAAATAATAATAATAACAACAACAACAACAACAACAACAACAACAATAATAATAATAATAAGAAGAAGAAGAAGAAGAACAACAACAACAACAACAACAACAACAATAATAATAATAATAATATTTTAGTATTATTTATATTCATCCCTCTTCAAATGAGTTTACAAATCGTTTGGTTATGTTTTCATTTTTCATTTTTTATTTCAATATTTTCAAATTTGAAATGTTAGTTAGAGAAAATGAGTTTATATTAGGACAGTTTGTTGGAAAAGTAATGATTATTTATATAAAGTTTAGTAGATTGTAGGTGAAGAGAGACAGTAATTAATAATGAAATGAAGAGAAAAGATATATAAGTTATAGGGAGAATATAAATATATAGGTTATTGAAATGTGTTTGAGATGAAAATGAATTGAAATTTTGGTGAAAATAGTGACAAGTTGTTAATAATTCATTTTCAAATAGTGAAAATAGGTGAAAATGAATTTGAAAACATAAACAAACATGCTCTTAGTTCTCAAAACTCTAAACACCTTGTGCTACTAGATCATAACTTGGCTTTAATACTATTTTGTCATATCGTAACCTATAAAGTGGGATCTTGCAAGTGGCATGCAACATAAACTACAACTCAAACATAAACACTACAAGAAAATATATTTTTTGTGACAAAATATTTATGAGCAAGTTTAATTTTATCAGATAAAAATAGTGTAATGTGAAGAATTATAAATTTATCACATTAAAATGAGCTTATTTTAACAATTTTTAATTTTCTCAAAATAGATACAAATTATTGCGAGAAAATATATATTTTATCACATAAAAACCAATTTCTCCTCACAATAAATCAACAACATATTATGATGAAAAAATCTCTCACAAATAACAAACTAAACATCTTCCCAGATGTCCTCAAATTTTTCCCTACATAAGTATTACCTCTTTATTTCAGTTTGCCTCCAAATTTTTCAATAAGATTTTTCTTCCTCCCCCCCCCCCACCCCCGGTTATTTCTTTTTATTATTGAAAAATATTTGTTAGAAAAATCTCTAATAATTTTCTTCTCATAGTATTTTCTCAAAATCACTCACTTTCACCAACTCAAAGTCATTCACTAGGTTTTCTCTCACTCCCTTTCGTCAACCCTTCTTTGCCATTTCTCCACCATTATCGTTTCTCCACATCTTTACCTACCCCTTTTTTCACAATCACTCTCCCGTTCACACCTTTTCCCCATCCAACATTGTTGCCGGTTTGTCTTTAGATTTTTTGTATTTTTGCTATAAAAAACTCATTTTTCTGATGAAATATTTGCATCAAAAAAACCCTTGCTGCAAATTAGTTTCCAATAAAGACTTTCGTTGGAAAATTTTTGATGGATTTAGATTTTTTTATTATTATTTTCTTTTTTTCCAGACAGAGTTGCCATCGAAATTAGGCTTGGCAATAGTGTGGGTTGGGGCATCTTTTCCTTAAACCTGAACCCGCCCGCACTTGGAAAATATTTTGAAACCCGCCCCGCATTAAATATATAAAACTTGCACCCGCCCCACTCCACCCCACCTTGATCTGCCCAATTCACAACAATTTAGTACAATTTCAAACAAAACAATAGCTTTGTCTTTATAAATCTCATAGCCAAAAAAATCAAACACATATTTTGTTAAGTCTTTCAATAATCTGTACAATATGTGAACTCACAACAATCTCATAAAGTAAAGATAATTTAACATGATAATATCCAAATATGCTAACAAAAAAACAGAATATAAAAAAGTCAATCATAAAAATGATAAAATCTACACTTGATACTTTAGCATAGCTTTCCATCATCATCAAGCAAGTGGCACAGAAGAATCTTCGTCATCTTCGATATCATCATTAATTGTAACATACTCACCCAACTCAAGAGGTTTATCATCTAAAAAATTTTAAAAAAAATTGTTAATGTCATAACAAAAAAAATTGTTAATGCTATATACTCGAGGCAGGGCAGATTGGTCTTGAACCCGAACCCGAACCCACCCCACCCCTGTAACACCCCAACCGAGAGGTGCCTACTTCCGACCAAGGTGCTACTCACTCTATACCACAAATCTTATGAATTACATAAAGTACATTTCTAAAAAATCAAATTATTTAATTTTTACAAGCAATGTCTAGTAGAGGTTTAGATATGAATCGAAACATCACAAATCACACTTAGCACTTCTATCACCATCATTACCTTATGTGTCGCCTGGGCTAGTCTGTCTTCATCACTTGTTCTTATCTAGGATAAAGAATGAAGAGTAACAATAAAACAACGAAATTTCGAATGACTTAGTGAGATAATTTAGCGACAATAACAAAGTGATAATTTCTCAAATATCATATACGAGACATATAAAGGCATTACTATTTCCAGAAGAAGTAAGATAAGGTTTTAGTCAAATCTTTAGATGATCCATCGCACCACCATCTTATACCAGTGATGAGACTTCATAGTATTTGGGTTCCAGAGCATAAACATCAAATGGGGAAATTAACAAATCACAAGTTAGCAAACATTTTCAAGTGAAAGTTGGTGGTGGTTCTCCCACCTTGTCACTCCACTTTCAAAAACACAGAAATCCTTATTCCTCCAAAGCACCGAGTGATCGACTCGGACACTTAATCACTTACTAGGCATGGCTAGCCACATGCCTGATCCCGCTCATAACCCCACACAAAATTTGCACTAAAACCCACCCATCCCATGCGGATTGGGTTTTTTACCCGCCTTGTCAAGGTGGATTGGAGCGGGTACCCACAGGATGGGTTCAAATTTCCAAGCTTAGTCAGAATCTTAATTTTTTATTAATAAATTTATTGTTAATTTTTTATGAAAGTTTCTTGGATTTTCGTCTGAAATTTAATTTTTTTGAATTTTTATTTGGTTACTCCTTTTACCTTGTTGATACATTTTGTATATAAAATACCATAAAGTACAAAATAATGAAATTGCGAATAAATGGAAAATATAATTTCAAAAAAATGTAATTTTATAAATACAAATCTCAAAAAGTAATAATTCTTCAATAAAAATATATATATATATAAATATATTCTATCTACTAGCCAGCAGCATCACCATCGAAGATGAAAGTCATCAACATCACCATGGTAATTCTACTCGGCTAGAACCTCAACCTTGGCCAATGACCTAAGGGGTGAATGCTTGACTAGTCTAAATTTGTGAAACAAAAACAAAATGCACGTAGGGACAATAATATTATTATGATAAATTAATTAACTATACATGTGAAATGCATAAAATCAGTTAATAACTAAACTTAATAAAATACACATTAGTTTTGACAAAAGCATTGATAGATTTTATCATTCATCAGAAAAATTCTTCAATCTTTTTGTCTATTTGGACCTATTGATGTATTAAAAGGACAGTAATAGTGGTCCATTGATGTACAAATCCTCAATTTGTTCGTCATTAACATCAACCGATCCAAGAAGACAAAAATGAAAAAGATATTTAAGGATGAACCAATAATTTATTGATTGACACTAATAATTTGCTATTAAGATTATGAGTTCTTAAGATTATTCGGATTTTTTTATTCATACTATAACATTTCTTTGGATTTTGTTATTCGGGTCCGAATGATTGCATCATGTTATGCGGATAATAGGATTTAGTCAAAACTTTTGAACACTGCACACTATAGATTCTTTTTTTTTTCTTCATATAGTTTATATCAAACTTGGGGTTATTACTCAACCTTTTAAGGTTCTTTTAATGGATTAACACTTAATAATACACCATAAAGTTGGAATATTGTTGTGTCTTTCTCAATTTGTACCTTAGTTGAGGTACAGATATATATACCAAAGCAATTGATATTAATTCACGTCTCTGATTTTTATTCCATTGATTCACATGTATAGTTTATTTGAGGCATTTAAGTCCCTTTAATATGCGTTAAATAAAGAGTATATAATGACAAAAAAAAAATCAAATAGAATTTCTCCTTAACATATAAGAACCCAAAATCTCAAAAAACAAACAGAAAATCAAATAAATCAGCTAAACATCAGTCATATAATACATCTCATCCCCTTATAACTTCAAAACATACAGGCAATCAAAAACCAATAACAACAAATGGGAAAGCTCCACCCTTTCCCTTAATTCCTATCCTCCTTCCTAACCACTAATTTGACCTATACTACATGCGTAATGTTCATAAAAATGACATTTGTAACACAATGATATTATCTAAAAAAGGAACCTTAAAATATTTCAAACAAATCCAAAAACCCTAATAAAATATTAAATGGACAACTTTACCTAATTAATTGAACAATTTGCCAAAATTTAAATCCTAAATTGAACCTTAACTAATTGAAACAAAATTTAAATTCTAATAATATATTTATTAAACAATTAACCTAACTAATTGAATAATTTAAAAAAAATTAATCTTAAATTCAGCCCTCACAATTGGAAACAAATCAAATCCTAATTCATTCTAATTCACCCTATTAAAATGCCACATTGATTAAAACAACTCAAATTCTACATAAATAAAATTAATATATACTAACATTCCTAAAATTCAATTTAAACCATATTTACTTGCAAATAATTAGAAACATTATACATAAAATTTCTTATCGCATGATAATTTTTCCACATATACTAACACGTCTAAAATTCAATATATAACATATAACTAATCTAATTGGGTATAAATTCAATATAAATAATGTAATACATAACATATAAAAATAAAAAAAATAATATAGAAACTGACTAGAGATTGACCTCACAATGGCAGCGAAGGCATAGCGATGGCGGAAAAATGCGGGAATGGTGGAACATGGCGGAAATGGTGTGGAGAACATGTGGTAACAATGGAAATGGGCAGGGAAGAAATGGTGACACTGGAAATGGGTGGAGAAGTGACGAAGATTGGAGATTTAGAGGAAGAAGAAAAAGGAAATAGGGAAGAAGGCTGTTGCACGTGATTTTACTAAGCTTTCCAATAGAAACTTCATCGGAAACTAACTTTTTTAGAAAAAAATAATTCAAATTTCTGATAGAATTTCAATTGAAAACAAACCCTTTTCAAAAAGAATAATTCAAATTTCCAATGAAAATTCCATCGAACAACAATTTTCGTCGAAAACTTGATGGAAATGTCGTTGCATATGTTCATGCCAAGCTCCCACCAAATTCCCTCCAAACTTTTTGTGTTTTTTCCATCGTATTTTCAATGAATCTTTTATTCCATGAAATTCCATTAGAAATCCTTCAGAATTTTTTGAAGGAAACATTTTGTCGAAAAATTCTTTCGAAAAGAGCAAATTCTTTATTAATTGATTTTATTTATTTCTTGATGGAACGTGTGTTTTGCATGTAAAATAGGAGGGAAGCTACTGTACGAAAACACCAAGAAAAGACCTTGTTACTATGCATTTTTGTTATATTATTTTTGTTTGTTTTTAATGTGAAATTATGCTTGTAGAATGCATATCTGTTTTATTCCTGCTTTGTCTAAATTTTCTACTGTTGATTGAGAATGTATTTAATAAACTATACAGAGATGTTGTTGAGGGTTTTCAAGTGTTGTGGGTTTTCATGGTTCATTTGATTCTGTAGAATTATAAGTTGAACTTCACCCTTTCTTTTTATGTTGTATGAATTATTTGAATGTTGAGCTAAAACACTAAAATTAGATGGAATGATTTTTTAGGTAGAACTAATTAAGTTTGAGCAACAATTTGGAGAGAAAGGTGTTACTTTTGGTTAGGGATAAATTACCACTTCATTAAAATGGTTAGGCTATTGGAAAGGAAAGATATTATTTATCTTTGTCTTATTTTTAAGGTTAATAAATTCTTGTAAAATTTGTTCTCCTAAAATTTAAACTAAAGAAGATTAATACAATGAAGAATCATGCTGTCGAAACACTTTTGCTACAAAACATATAAATTTCAATGAATTTTTACTTATAAATAGGAAAATTTGCAGCAATATAGCAACAGAATGCAAAAAACGCAAAACATGGATAAGGTTCTTTCTTTATGTCATATTTTTACCTTTTTGTACAGTAAAAGAATTACATGTAGAAATTACGCCCCAAAAAAGAGAAGAACTTGTATCCTCAAATCACCACCAGAATATGGAAAGAAAAAAAGAAACCAGAAAGATAGCAGTAAATACTATACTATTTCACTTGTATACACCTTCCAATCAATGAATATCGAACTAGATAATTCTAAGGAAAGATAAACTTTTGAATATGTATAAAGTGTTTTAAACCTATTACAATATTGGTCAAAATTGGAAAAGTAATCTATGCATTCATTCAAAGAGTGTAGCATCTATTCTATGGATATGAGCAAATTTATGGTGCAATTCTTGTGAATTTGATTTATGATCGGGTCATCAATCTTGGCAGCGTTTTAGTTCAATCTTGAAGATGTGTTGTTGACTTAATAGCCAATATGGTTCTATCCTTCTTGGTCTTATCCTTTAGGATTCTATCTTTCTTGGTCTTATCCTTTAGGATTCTACCCTTCAACTCCTTTGTGTTTGTCTCTTTGCAAATTATATCTTCAACTTTTATTGGTGCTCCTCCTTTTAAATACTTAGTCCTTCAGTCATCACTTGGCTCCAATATATCATATTCAATGTCTCAAGTATACTTTGTTCATGATGGTCTTTAGATGAATGTGATTAGCTTGTAGGTTTTTAGTTATGTGGCAGCTTAGTTCGTCTTTCTATATTCTCAATGTAATTCCACCTATTCAATTTGTTTCACCTCTTAGAAGTGCATGAAGTAGGGGGAAAAGGTGTCAGAAAGCAAAGGGGAGGGGTTAAGTATGTGGCCCATTGTTCAAAGAATAGATTTGGTGTATGTAGGTTGAGAATTATCTGCATATATCTAGTTTGGATGAAAATATGCTTGTATGTTCTTCAGCTTTCTCTAACCAAGATGCTTGCATGCCTTATATTTGTCATCCAAAGGAACATCCAATCGGCATCAATCATGTGTAACATGGCATCTATAACCTTAAATAAGACAACCTCTGATCTCATGATATTATTGTTAAGATTCAATGGAAAATAAAATTTATACTAAGAAAGCTTAAGATCCCTGAACGCCATTATTATAGTTTAATTAGAAAAAACTTTAGGAGCATCATATGCAACAGTTTGCATTAGTTTGAGATTAGTCCTGTATTTCAAAGTTCAATGAATATCAAGACTACAATAAGAGAGTACGTTAACACTAGTGTCTTCAAGTAAAAGCTTACCTTTGAACCTTATAATAAAAAACAAAAAAAAATGGTGGGCTTTTGCTTTGTTATTATGTAAATCATCACTTTATTGAACTGTATGTGAGTCACCTACTTCTCATGCTGATTTAAATGAAATGTTGGCTAACGTGGGTAAAGTGCGACAATTTCAAGGGGAAACAAAAAAATTTTAGTAAATTATTGAGAAATGTAAATTCTAAATTATACCAGGTTGTACGAAATCATTTTTATCTATGATTTGCTTCATATCAAAGTAATAATATAACATGTTGCTTGAGATTTTGAAAATTATCTTACTTGAAGATAATATTCTGCTACCGCTGCTCTATAGAGCTATGGGAATTCTAGAGGATACGGGATTAGGGTATGAGGAGATCAAAGCTTGTAAATATGATTGTGTACTATTATACCAAAAATAGAACATCAATATGGAAATGGAAATTAGATTCCTCACAAAAAATTGAGATACTTTCCTTAGAAGATAAGATTACAAAGACTTTTTATGTCTAAATATACGGCTTTAATTATGAGGTGGCATAAAGAGAGATGAATGGATGAGGAAGGAACTAAGGTATCCAGCCAATTCTCATGCTTGGAAGCAGTTTGGTGAGCAATATCCTCAATTTGATCAAGATCCTCACAATTTCAAACTAAGATTAGCCACTAATGATTTTACCCTATGGTTAGATTTAGGCAACTCATATAGCATGTGGCTTGTTATACTTGTGCCTTTATAATTTACCACATTATCAGCATATGAAAGAGGAATTTCTTATGATGTCTTTGCTTATATTTGGTCCACGTTGTCCTGGAAAAGATATTGATATCTATTTAAGGCCTTTGATTGATAAATTGAGAGAATTGTGGGATGTAGGTTATGAACTTATGATGTCTATAGCCAAGAATAATACCAATTAATGCTGCAATTTTGTGGACAATCAATGATTTTCTTGGAGATGGTGCTATTTCGGGATAGGTGACAAGTGGTTACATGGCATGTCCTTCCTGTTTTAGCCTGACTTGCTCTACAAAAATAAGATCAAAAACTTATTGTATGGGACATCGTTGTTATTTGGCCAAAAATAATTCTTGGTGCTAGAATGAAAATGCTTTTAGTGGTAAGAAATAACATCAATAAAAACCTCAAAAAATGTCTAGAATTAATGTACTACATTGGATGGATAGTTCAGATGATTGGTTTGATAAGCCTGGAAAATATTTGGCATTGAACCAAAAAAAAGAAAGCAAAATGGGGATCATCAAGTTAATTAGGTTAAGAGGAACATTTCTTAGTTACCTTATTGGCATAAATTAATGATTAGACATAAGCTTGATGTGATACATATTGAAAAAAATATATATGATAATATGTTTGAGTATTGCTTGCTTTTAGGGGAAAAAAGAAAAAAAAATTGCACGTGAAGAATTTCATGATTGGGAAATCAGAGAAGAGTTGCATATCAAAGGCATGCTAGTGATAACAAGCATGTAAAGCCAATAACATTTTATACTCTATGTCGTAGTGAAAATGATGGATTCTATGAATTTTTAAAAGCAATAAAGTTTCATGATGGTTATGCTACAAATATTGTAAGATGCATAAAAGACAAAATGATATTTGGTCTAAAATCCCATGATCTCCTTCAAAAGTTGATTCGACCAAGGATGCATGGCTATTTAAGTAAGGAAGTAAATGAAACTTTGTATGAGTTGGGTATTTTTTTTTTATATATAGAAATATGCTCTATTGAAAGTAAAGGCTATAGAAAAAGTGAAAAAGAATATTCCTCTAATTTTGTGTAAATTAGAGAAGATATTCCCCCTTGCATCCTTGACCAACAATGTACATTTGGCCGTCCACTTACCTCGGGTGGGTAAGATTGCTAGGCTTATGCAATGTCATTTGATGTATCCAGTTGAAAGGTGAAGAAATTTTTTAAATATATAGTCAAATGTTATATAAAGGCAATAATTCATAACTGTTCAAAATGATTTTAATTTACAATAAGTACTTGGGCACTCTTAAAGGATATATTGTGAAAGAAAGCTTGAGTTTTATGTCAATTTATCTTCATGAAATTGAAACTAGATTTAATCAGTAAATAGGGAACTATAATGAGTCCATCTGAGATCAGGAAGTCTGAATCTATTTTGATAAATGAAGAGAAGCAAAAAACTTATCGATTCAATTTGAGCAATTGTGAATAAATTGAATAGTACATAAAGTAATATGTCTCTCAATATCACTTTGTTATAGTAACTCTTTTCATTTTACTTTTACATCTACATCGACAATGATATGATATGCAATTCTATACACATGCTAGAAAATACAAGGCTAAAAAACTTGGTACTAAATTAGAATAAATTGCTGACTTAGATATTGACACTGCGCAGATGAAGCAATTTCTAGATTGGTTTAACTAAGAACATGTAAGAAATTGATTTCAAGTTGTATAGTATTCTTTATCTTAGATACTATGACCATATTCTATTTTCTAACATAATATAAATTTGCATGTATATTGTAGATAAATTTCTTACACTACTAAAGAGCTGCTGAGACTAGTGATGAATTGTGGGCTATGGAAAATGGTCTTTTTAGATTAGATACAAAGTATTATCCTGAGTGTATAGAGAATGAAGTTTGTTTTCATGCTAGCGACCGTGACTCATGTCGTACAACTAAAAATAGTGGACTGGTTGTTGAGGAAAGCATATGAGTTGTAAATTAAATTTTTTTTGGATTTTCAAGTAGAGTTGTTGAGTTGACATATCTTGATAGTCATAAGACAATTTTATTTCAATGTGAATGGTTCAACACTAGGAATTAAAAAACATTACGTATTGATAAGCAGTTTGTAAGCATAGATGTGAGCTCATGATGGTATAAAGATAATCTTTTTGTACTACATATTCAAGTACAACACGTATTTTGTATCAATGATACAAAGTTAGGTAAAAGTTGACAGCTAGTAGATAGAGTGCAACACATACATCTATTTGATCTTCTGCAGATGGAACTACCAGAAGATGATGGCTATATTAGTCAAACTCATATTCAAAATCCATTGGAAATATTTGAATCTAATGGAGTTCGAGAAGTTATTGAAAATAATGAAGAGTTCCTAAATAGTCTTGAACGATAAGATTTGGACCATGATGAAGTGAATAGGACGCCTTCAATAAGTTTAGGCTATCTGGTCAATCTTGAAATGAAAGAGATGGTGATCAAAATGAAGGGAACACTAGTGAAGATAATGATTTTGTGGACTTAGATGAAAGCGAGGATGCTAATACTGCTATATAGTTCGGCTATCAAATATTTACAGATGTATATATTTATATTACTGCAATTATATCATGAATTATCTTGCACAGTACTAGTGCTATATGCATTTGAACTATTTAAACATGTGAAGTACACAATTGCTACCATTTGATTGACTTTTGTAACATAAAGTTAATATTATACTTGTTTTATTGACTTGACTTTTCTTTTTAGATATCAGGAGCAAGAGCAACTAATGGATTAAAACAGACAAGACTTATGAGAAGGAAAAGTGCTTCAAACTTTTCAAGTGTAAAAGATGGACATTCGAAGTTTGTGGCTTCTAGTTCATCTTCAGCATTAGAACCAAGTTCACAAGATGGATTTAAAACCACTACTGCTGCTGCTACTACATGTCAAATTTAGGTGAGAGGCTTTAATAAAATGATTTACACTTTATTCAAATTCCTCACTCTCAATTTTATATATTATTAGTTTTAATTTATGTATTTTATATGCCTTAAAGTAGGACCATATGGCATAAGACATGAACAAGGTTCGGTTTCTCATCATAATATTCCTATAACAACAACATCCCCTACACATGATCAACTTCAAAATTTTGAGAACCAAAATATCAGAAGTTCAAATGAGGACACAAATACAATTATTAATAGTTAAACATGAAGGAAAAAAACCGTATAAAACAGAATGATTTAATATGTTTCAATTTATGATTTGAAACTATAGTTAGTAATTCAACTCAAGACTTCAAACTCCACATATCATAACACCACAAACTCAGGCATATAAATTAAAATGATTCATACATGCATAAGTATTAAATAGTAAAATGTATATAGAGCTTTATGTATATATCCATTTTGCATCTTTATGTTTATTAGGACTGAAAAATAAAAAGCAGGGTCGTGGTCTGCAAGAGGTGACAAACTTAACAAAGAAGATAACAAGGTAACTTATGATGTTGAAAAGTTAGCACATAGTTGAAAAATTAGTTTGGATTTAGTTTAATCTTCTTCCTTTATATCAAAACGACATGGAAAGTTTAAAGTTGTGTTTCTACTTGGAGAAACTATGATGATGGAGTATGATTTAGATCTTAATGGCATAATTGTCAGAACAAGTGCTAAAATTCAAGGAGTCTTTAGTTAGGAAGAAGTTCCATATGCCAAAAAAAAGTTTTGTTATGTTAGATTATTTGAAAGTAAAATGGTTAATTTACTAACAAGCTTATTTACATTGCTTCATATTGTGTATTTGTTTATAAGTATTGATTTACATATTTTTTTATAGCAATGGTTTGATATTTTAGATTGGTTCACTTAGCAAGTCCAACAAATTGTTTATGCTAAGTTACAAAAAGCATATACAAGGTGGAGACATATATAGCATCTTGACCATAAAAAACTTGTAGAACAAGGCTTAAATTCGAGAGAAGTGTTTCCAAGAAAAGATTTGATTATGGCAAAGTGGCAAACTGCGTATGACTTTACAGAAGAAGAAAAGTATCAAGTTAAAACAATTAATCATATACTTGAAGTGGACTAAAATTTTATATTTGTATTATGAACACTTAGGCAATATTTGGTTGTATTTTTCCAAAACGAATCCATTTTGGCATAACATGACCAAACATACACTTAATTTTGGCTCCAAATGAGCTAGGGAAAAAATCTCAGAATGCTCTCTATTTTTTTGTCAATACCCTCAAAATTATACATACATATATATATCATATATATTTTATTGTTATTCATAAAACAAAAAATAGACTCAATTCCATTTTCAACCCAAACACCCAATAAAAGAACATGAATTTTACTGGTATAGTAAAAAATGTTCCCTCCCATATCATAAACAGACATACCAAATTTCTCAATATATTCTTTACCTGTTTCCTCAAAATATAAATAAAAATCCATCACACTCCCTAATACCATTTTGACATTCCCCAACCCTACTCCCAAAATTTATTTCTCCTAAAATATAATAGAAACACCCTCAAAACATAACTAAACACCCCTTACATTTTCTGGTAATGCAAAAAAGATCATGCATCAACTCAGAAAATTACACAAAAATGCCATTTAACCGCACATCAGGAAGGATACAAATTCTTTGTTGCTATAAAAATGTGGTATGATATTTAATTTTGGTTTTATGATTGTTTGTATTAGTTAATAAGCTTAATAAATATATTATAGTTGCTCAACTGATCTACATGTGAGTTACTTCAATTGTGAAGTAAAACAAGATTGACACATAATTTCTCTACCTAGAGGAGCAAAAGCAAGATCGAACTTTCCAAGAATACTTATGCGAGCAAGGAAAGAGGTAGTGAATTTATAAATCTACTTACTAAGTTTTTATATGTAAGAGTTTCAACTCTATTTTTACTAAATTACTATTGATTTCTCCAAGCCTCTATCTTTAATTCTTTTAGCATTTTACTTGTTGATTATTTTTATGGAATTTATAATTGTACTATTTCTATTTATTTTGAACTGGAATCATGTTCATGTTGGGATCTTCCTCAGATATGGTTGTGGAGTGGAGTTTTAGATTGATTTGTTGCTAATCCTAAGATGTGTAATGGGGATTACATACATGATGTATGTGTTAGTGGTCTAACTAGAAACAATTCTAAGACAAATTTGTGTGTTTCTTTTTCTTGGTGGTAATGGATTTGTATTAGGAGTATGCATTTTATATATGGTATAATTGGAAATAATTCTAAGTATTTGATTTAATGCTATTTGGCTAATTTTTCACTTTGAAGTTTATGAATTTTTTGATGCAATTTGTGCACTTTCTTCATCCAGAAGCAGAGTGCAATTTTGTTCGAGTGTGGTAAGTGCAACCATTCGTATAAAAAAATTGTTCCAAGCTATTTTTATTAGTGGTATAACCAATAATTACTAATTGGATTACTAATGTTTGGTTTTTTTGTACTTGTTGAGTTTTTAGGGTTGTGGTTATTTGTTGAGGGCGAAGGACGCCAAGATGAGCAGTCATAGCTCATCTAAGGTATTAACCAGTTTATTTTTGGACCCGTGGTTATATATTTACATAAGACTAAAAAATTAAAATTTTGTTATTATTTCTTGCTTGGTTATATTTTCACCGTTTATTATTTTTTGTTGCTAGGTTAAAGATGAGGCTAAGAGTTCTACTTCTTGCTCCGATGCTTCAAAGGTGGACTTACGGGTTGAAGCTCTAGTGGCTGAGCTTGAAACTACAATGAAGGAGAGAGATTTATATAAAGATTTGCTTCATGACTTAGCTAAGTTGAGCTTTGAGAACAAGTAATTGTAATTGTTTTTAGTAAATATAAATTTTTGTAAAAGTATAAAGATTTCTACTTTATATAGTCGTTTTATTTAGAGATTATAATGGAAGCTTGAAAGAGGAGGATTATGGTTCTATGTTAGTGTTTGTTTTGATTGTCATAATCACATCTATGCTTTTCCTTTTTTCTTTGTTGAGTTCTACCCTTCAATGCTTTTCCCTCATGTATAAATAGTATTGGAGTTGTTGATAATCAAATTTGGCTGATTTTGGTTTTGATTTTGATTTTTAATTATTGATTTTTGTAAGATGTTAAACCTAGGTTTAAACCCCCTGGACATACGAGAGGGAAGATATGAATACATAAAACTTCAAAATTTATGGGCATATCTTTCTCTAGAACATGTTCATTCTACTATGGATTACTAATTTAGACCTAAATGTCCTTATTTCCGTAAGAATTTTCTTGGATATCCCTCATACTCTTTTGTTTAATCAAATTCTCGCCTAGCCCCTGGTGTTGTCTATATCTTTGATCCTTCATTAATGTTTCTATATTGCACATCTCTGTGCCTAAAAGGAAAATTTTCTTCATACTCTCTACGAGACTTAGTATCCAATAGATGAGAGAGTTCATAATTCTCCTTTTTATTGTTGCTGTTGTTGTTTCTCCCCTGCTATTATACTGGTTTTCAAAACTAAATCACTTTGAAAACATATTTATTGAATTTTTCTTCAGGAAGCTAACCTCATCTTGTTGGAAGTAAAGGCTAATGCTAATGACAATGAAGTAGCTCATGAAATATCCATAGCTTCAGTAAAGCCTTCATAAAGAAATGGTTCTCCCCAGATTTCTGGAACACCAAGTAAAATAGTTGAGAGTGTAATGTCATCACCTTTCAGTCATGCTCAAAAAAAGGTAATGATTTAACCCGGTAAGTAATATACTTCTACTTTTTCATATTTTAAATAATTTATGAAGTCTAAGATTTATTGTATTATTGCTATTTAGTCCAGTTGCTTGCCTTCTCATGCAACTCCTTTTACAATGTGTAATTATCTTCTTATGCTTAGAATGCCATTGTATTTGTTGTATTTATATTTTAGCCTATAAGCTCATCACACTATCCCCAAATAACAAAAATGCCTCGAAATTTGCATATTAAGATTCTATTGATGATTGATGATTGATGATTGATGATACTGCCTCAGAAAATTTTTATTGAATGTACTGAAATTCAAATTATGTTTCCTCACCAAGAAGTTAAAAGAGTTATAAAGAGGTAAAACTTAGGTTGTTTTGAATTTCTCAATTCCCATATGGGTTACTTTTTCATACTGATGTCCTGTCTCATAAGATCCTACGACTTGAAAGATTTAAGATTACAACCATATAAGACTTGTTTCATAATCATCACCGAGTGTACTAACCAAGTCCCATAGCCTTGTGTAATCTAAGGGCTTCAACCAAATGTCAGTAAAGTAAAATATAAGCATTAGATGAAGATAGCCATTTCAAGAATATTATTCAATCAAAATTGTATCACAAGTGAAATAGTTTACATGCCAATCTAATTGGTTTGAGGGGCACTATTTCAAATAGTGGCATCTTTTTCAAATGACACCATAAAGAAAATGAGTAGAATTTTTTAATAAAAACTAGTGGCACAACTTAAATGACTTTGAAATACATTTATGTTGGCATTTTCAATTGAACATCACGATTTTTATTTATTATTTATTATATTGAAATATAGTGGCATTTTTCAACTTGTGTGTTACTACGCTATAGAATATCACTAAATTAGGGCCATTAAATATTTTGTGGTATTTTTTTAAGTGACAACATAAATAAATTTGAGTAGCATTTTTTAAGAAAAATTAGTGGTACTAGTTAAATACATTCAAATACATTTTTATTGACATTTTTAATCAAATTTCACTATTTTATATGTTATTTAATAATCAAATACCACTAAATATTTTATTATAGTGGCATTCTCCTAGGACTAACACCGTATTACCTTTGTGTATCATTATATTAGAAAATGCCACCAAATCCCTTATGACATTTTTTCCAAATAATACCATAACAAAATTTTAGTGGCATTTTTCTAGAGAAATTAGTGACACTAGTTAAATGTCTTTGAAATACATGTATCTTGATATTTTCAATTAAATGTCATTATTTTATTTGTCATTTATAATCAAATGCCACCAAATATTATATTATAGTGACATTCTTTTACAACTATTACTATATTCTTTTATTGTGTCATTACATTATAAAATGTCTCCAAGTTGGAGCCACTAAATATCAATTTTGTTATATCAAATTTTTAAAAGTGATAAAATAACTTCATAAATAAAAGCAAATAACTTTTACTTATCAAATTGGTATCAAGTATTAACAAATTATTTAATTTCTAAATATTGCATGTCACT
Organism: Jacaranda mimosifolia; assembly: GCA_018894105.1. Taxonomy (NCBI): domain Eukaryota; kingdom Viridiplantae; phylum Streptophyta; class Magnoliopsida; order Lamiales; family Bignoniaceae; genus Jacaranda; species Jacaranda mimosifolia. The sequence continues at coordinate 24,262,810 of CM032126.1, forward strand.
GGCATATACTAAATTGATAATCAAATAATAATTCAATATAAGTTGTTTATATGTATGACATACTAAAAACTTTATATATTTACTTTATTGATAAATAGTTAATATTTTCAAAATCTCAAGTGTCATCAAAATTATTTCAATGTACTTCATATTATTAAGGAGATTATAATAAAATATTTTATAATTTAAAATTTTGGTTTGTTTATTAATCATATTAATATATATATATATATAAATTAAGAAATGTATTGAATAAAAATGTTTCCTCTATTTATCTTACTTTCAATCAATTGCTTTTCTAAAATTTTAAAAATTTAAAAATCAATGTAATAACTGTAAATTTAGAATTATCAATTCTTGATATTCTGCAACTTATTTAAATTATACTAGTTATCTTCAGTATCAAATATTTCCAAATAAAATCTCCATTTTATGTCATTAATTCTCTTAAAATATTAAAAGAACATTGTTATTTTTTTGGTCATATAAAATAACATGAAATCATTATAATATAAATATTTTTATAATAACCATAAATTATTATTATTATTATTATTATTATTATTATTATTATTATTATTATTATTATTATTATTATTATTATTATTATTATTATTTCAATAGATTGTTAAATTTATTTAATCCAATAGATTTTTTAAATATAGAATTGATGGACTTTAATAATGGGACGTAATCATTTGTATTATGAGTTATAAAACAGAATATGTAGTGGTCTTTTAATTGAAGAATATGCATGAACACTACAAAAAAAATGTAATATTAGTGACAAAATAAAATTTGTCATTAATAACATGCATTGAATGATAATAGCTTTTATCTTGGCATTAATGATAATTTTTAAATAACAAGAATTTTTATCTTGTCACAAAATGACTCAATAGTGACAAAAATTAATATTTTAAACTGTCACCATTAACAATTAGTTACATCCCTAGGGTAACAACTTAGTGACAATAAAAATTATCACTATTATTTGTGACAAGATTTTCATTATCACTATGGGTGTGTCACAAATTGTCTATGGTGACAACTTTAACACTGTTCTTGTCACTATTTAGTTTGTCAAAATTATTAAGGTGACAAAATTGAATTTTTTTTCCACCTAATATACATAATTAGCAACAACTTTTGCATTATCACTTATTGTTTTGTTACCAATTTATATTTTTCTTGTAGTGGAAGTGGTGACATTTAAATTCAAGAATATGAATTAGTTCATTTTAACTCAAGATATGGAGTATTGGGTTTTAATCATGTGATAGTGGAAACTCACTTATGAGTTGTAAATTAGGATAGATATATATATATATCTCAGGAAAAATGTAAGATGATACTTATTTTTATTTACTATATTTCAAGAGAGTGTTCAAGTTGAGAGAACATAAGATAAAGAAGAGGAAGACATTTGAAGTATATATAAAGGTAGTTTTTACCTTGACTTTATAAGAATATTGTAATTAAGATGATTGATTTATTAAAGAACAAATTAACAGTAGAAAAATAAAATAATGGAAAAATCCAACAACAAAAAAACATTAATAATAAAAAATTTATTTAAATAAGTTTATTAATTAACTGTTAAAATAATTAGAAACAAATATATAATTCAACAATTTATGACTTGTAAGAAAGTGAAACTCATATAAAAAACAAGCAACTAAAGTATGCAAAAACTAAAATAATTGACTATTTAAATTATCATTTATCAAACATTTTAAAAAATTTGAATTATACCAACTATATATTTACATACCTTGTAAGAAATTTGCTTCAAACTGTTTATGAAAAACTATGGATAAATCACATAGCACTAATAAATTTAAAAATTTATTTATGATAGGTGCATAATATTTTGAATATTTCAAAAACTCACAATATTCAATATACACTATTCCAGATAAATTACATGCAAATATTTTTTAATATAATGAAATTGAGAAAGTTGCAGTTCAAATAGTAATAAGATATATTCAATAAGAAAGTATAAATTTTTAAGATGATTATACAAAAATATTTGAATATAGTATTAGAAAAGATATAATTGAAACCAGAATGTGATGTTAATATATAATAATATAAAAGCTCCAATCGTAGATTGACCATCAAAAAACTTGAATGCAAATAAATATTGAGAAATAAGTAATAACACTAAGAAAAATATTTAAATATACTAAAAGGATAACTGTATAATTTGGAATAAGAAACAAAGCAAAAAAATATAAAGAGATTTCCATAATATATTAAAAGCCTATATGTAAAATAATTTAAAAGCTTTAAGATTGATCTCGCAATCATAGGATGAATTAAATTTATAGGAGGAGATTTTGTGGTAAATGCTTGTAATTTAATATTTATAAAGTACCTTTTGAATTTTAAAATTATTTAATGAGATAAATATCGATATTTTAATTTTATATAAATAATAGTATAATGTCTTAATTAAAACAAATAAATTAGTTTACATTAACATAAAATTAAAACTTGAATTGATGATCAATTAGTATATTTTAATTAAATTAAAAGATTTAGAATTCTCACAATTGAAAATTAAGTCAAACTCAAATGAAATTTAATCAAACGCTTTCTTCATATGAATATGTGTATAGCAACTATATATACACATTTATATTTTAGATATGTATATATATAGACGAAGTTTCCTCAACTCAAAGATTTCACATGTGGAGAGCTTGCTCTCAACTGAGTGAACCACAAGATACTTGTGCAATTTAGATAGGCAATAAACCCAAAAAAGAAAAAGAAAAAGAATTAAACTTACATGGTTAAATCCAAATTCTGCACTTAATTATTTGATTTATACAATTGAAAGTCAATTAATTAGCAAATTGAGTGGCATGGAAATTGCATTTACTATCATCCAATTGCTTGGAGGATTTCATATCCTCACCTCGGATTTAATTAGTAATAAATATGCTTTAACTAAGTCATTACAACACATTAAATATTATTAATAAATCCTAAATCTCAAAATTTGAGATACAAAGTATTTCAAGGAGCATCCGCACTTGATATTCTCCTTAAGGGAAGAGAGAGAGAGAGAGAGAGAGAGAGAGACTTTTCAACAAATTACAGTGAGCTATTAGCTGGCAAATAGAAGTTTGACCTATAATTAAATTCAATTAAATAATTGAATTAGTTGAGTTTTTTTTTTTATAAAAAAAAAAAGAATAAACCAAGAAGACAGCCAAACGAAACCAAACCAAACCAAACCAAACCAAACTCCCTCTCCACGGTAGGCCTTGGACCAATTCTTTGAATTTTTTGATAAGATAAAGATGGGATGGGATCTCTATTATTTCCTCCTTCCTCAGTTTGATGTAAAAAACCACATTGTCCACATCATGTGGGCTAAAATTTTGAAAAAATTTCCCCAAAAAGGAATCATCCAATTGCGAATTCCCCAAAATGTAGGCCCCCACAATAAGAACCACTAAAGTTTATTTTCCTTTGAAAGTGGGCTACACACACTAAGGGTGGGCTGTGTGTGTGGTCACATATTAAAAACCAACAAAATAGTTTATAGTCATATGACCACATGACCTTTGTGTGTGAGGGGAAAAAACACATAGTAATACACCTCCAAACTCACACACTAAAACACCACAGGTACATGGACCTCAAAGTCCATATCCAATTCACTTTAATTTTTTGGTACCCCTTTCCTCTACCCCAACAATAATAAACCTTATCACAACTACAATCAAACGAACCCCAAAAATAAGGTCCAATTGGAAGCCCAATTCCGTTTCTCTCTCCTCTCGCTTCGTTCTTTCTCTCTCATCGAAACCCTAGATCTGGGAGCTGGAAATCGCCGGAAATCGCCTGTTCTGCCTTGGATTCGTCCAAAGAACCGATTTTTTTCATCTGGGTTTCGCTCGGAAGCTCTTGTTTTTGCTGGTATGAAAAGTTTGAGATGGTTTCTCCTGTTTTCGAGAATTTTCTCCTTTTTTGATCATCTCTTTTCTTCGGTTATTAGTTATGGTTGACTAAAATATGTTTTTGTTGTTAGTTCGTCAATTTTATGTGTTTGTGCTTTTGTTATTTTTTATTCTATGTTGTTTGGAAATCAAACCTCAATCTTTATGCGGTTCTGCAGACGTTCAACTGGGTTTTTGAGTTGGATCTCTAGTTTTTCTCCTTTTTCCCCGAAGGTGCTTTTTTAAGATTTAAAATATTCTGGGCTTGTTTTCGTACTTTTTTGTTTCAACTTAAAAGTCCAGGATCTGCTATAAATATTACTTTTTTTGTTATATTCCCTTGACTTGGCTTAATAGTCCTGGTTCGTCCTTTTCAAATTTCTAGGCGGCTTCGGATTTAATATGGGCTTTCTTTAGATTTCTTGAAGCCCATGGTTGATGAAACGCGTGGATCTGTTTTGGCTTGTGTTTATGGTGGCTGACCTGTTTTTGGTGCCTTTCGTAGGTGGAATATGTCCGTCGGGGTCTTTAAGTATGTGTTTATTATGTGATGGTATGATGGGGTTCTTAGTAAAGTTGATATTTACAGATATTGATATTTGGTCTGGTCAAGTTCTATATCACAGCTTGTTACTTGGCTGGCTGAGTGGACCTGTTGGCTCAGGTGGGCCCGGGATAACTAAATTAAAAATTGTAGTACATATTATTTAGCATGTTACTTGATAACTCAATTAGTGCATTTCACAACGCTGGATAGAGATCAAAATTCAAATTTGGCAAACTCAAGGCCCGCCCGCCCGCCCACTGAACCTCACTCTGAAACCCAGAGCCATTGAGTCCAACCCAGTAAATCTGCTGACCCATTTTTAGTTGAAAATTTAATCCATTCCAAAGAAAACTTAATCATTATATTACATTGTCACTATAAATGTGGAATGGAAAGGATTGACCGACTAGCAACTTCTTTGATTCAGCTGAATTTGGAGGCCCATGCATGCATAAGAAAATAAGTTCCTGTTCAATCCCCCAATTATGTTTGGTGGGTTTGTGGGCACCAGTTGAGTTCTTCTTTTGTATTTCTTTTAGCATAATTCCTTGTGTTAAGTTCTTTTCTGCAAATTGATTTAATATATGGCAAACCATTTAATCATTGAGTTCGGAAAGTAGATTTTAGAATGTTTGACAGAAAAGTTAGTGATAAGATTCATTTGCTTGTACTTATTCATTGTTATGATCTTGTTGATCTGTATCTTTCTTTTTCTGATTCTAGCTTTTTCATCTGAAGTTTGTCCTGTTCTAAATGCTATGAGTGTTGATCAATTCATTGAGGTCAATCTGTTACATCTTTGCAATGAATTTTACATTCCTTATTATTGTTATTTTTAGTATAATCTCATATCAAATGTTAGTTCGGCATATGGACTTAATTTTTAGTACTGGGGTGACCTTTCTGTTAGACTCTTGCTAATCTAACATATGTTTGTGTAGTTTTCATGGTTTGTTTATGTGACTTTTGTTTTGTCCCTGGCAATGTTGCACTTGCTGTTGATTATAATCATACTGACTGTATTATAGTAGCACAGCCTTCATTCAATTAACTGCTGCATGGTTCTTTCTCTCTCTCTCTTTTTTTTTTTTTTTGATAATTAACTGCTGCCTGGTTCTATGTTCATTGCTTGAGCTTTATGGATGTTGGTTTGAACCTGACTTTTCAATGTGTTCTTTGATTTTCTCAAGATGGAGGTGGAAAACCCTAATGCAGCCATGAATAATGAACTTGTTCCTATGGACACACAACCCCTCGATTCAGAAATGCAACTTGACATGTTAGAGCCTCAGCCCAACCATACAGAGATGCCACCAAACAATGCGGAGCAGCAACCGACCAAGCGTAGGAAAAAGAAGTCAATTGTCTGGGAACATTTCACTATTGAGACAGTTGGTGCTGGATGTAGGAGGGCTTGCTGTAAGCAATGCAAACAGTCATTTGCCTACAGCACAGGATCTAAGGTAGCTGGCACGAGCCATCTCAAGCGTCATATTGCGAAGGGGACTTGTCCAGTAGTCTTGCGTAATCAGGAGAAAAATCAGTTGACCCCTTACAGTGCTCCTTCAAAGATGGGCACGTTTTCTGATACGCCAAAGCGACGCTACCGAACAGCCAGTGTACCTTACCTTTCCTTTGATGCAGACCGCTGCCGACATGAGATTGCTAGGATGATAATTATGCATGATTACCCACTTCACATGGTTGAACACCCCGGTTTTGTGGCATTTGTTCAAAATTTACAGCCTCGCTTTGATATGGTGAGCTTCAATACTGTACAGGGGGACTGTGTGGCAACTTATCTAAGGGAAAAACAGAGCATTCAGAAGGTGATTGAGGGGGTGCCTGGAAGAATCTGCCTTACACTGGATTTATGGTCTTCATCCCGAACTATTGGTTATGTGTTTGTAAGTGGACAGTTCATTGATAGTGACTGGAAAATGCACCATAAACTTCTTAATGTGATCATGGAGCCTTATCCAGAATCTGATACTGCTTTCAGCCATTCTGTTGCTGCATGCCTGTCTGATTGGAGTATGGACGGCAAGTTATTTTCTGTAACTATCAATCAACCATTGAGCGACCCTGCAGTTGATAATCTGAGAGCTTTGCTGTCTGTGAAGAACCCCCTGGTGCTTGATGGGCAATTGTTGGTTGGAAATTGCCTTGCTCGTTCACTAAGCAGCATCGTCCAAGATGCATTGGCGTCTGTGCAGGGCATCGTCAAGAAAGTAAGAGATAGTGTCAAGTATGTCAAAACTTCAGAATCGCGTGAAGAAAAGTTTATTGAGCTCAAACAGCAGCTTCAAGTTCCTAGCTCTAAGAGCCTTGCAATTGACGACCAAACTCAATGGAACACCACTTATGAAATGTTGCTGGCTGCATCAGAACTGAAGGAAGTCTTCTCTTGCTTGGATACTTCAGATCCCGATTACAAGGATGCCCCATCAATTGAAGATTGGAAGCAAATAGAGACACTCTGCACGTATTTGAAACCCCTCTTCGACACCGCCAATCTCCTGACAACAGTCACTACTCCAACAACAAACACATTCTTCCATGAAGCATGGAAGATTCAGTTGGAATTGGCACGTGCAGCAGCCAGCGAGGATCCATTTGTTAGTAGCCTGACAAAGTTTATGCAAGAGAAATTTGATAAATACTGGAAGAGCTGCTGTTTTATCTTAGCAATTGCTGTAGTTATGGATCCCAGGTTCAAGATGAAACTCGTTGAGTTCAGTTTTTCAAAAATATATGGTGAAGAGGCTACGTCATATGTGAAGGTTGTGGACGATGGGATCCACGAGTTGTTCCTTGAATATGTAGCTCTACCTCTGCCACTAACTCCTGCTTATGCCGAAGAGGCAAATGGAACATCCGTCAAGGCGGAGGATCCTCAAGGAATCGGAATATCAAGCAATGGTCTCGGACTTACAGATTTTGATGTTTATATAATGGAAACGACAAGCCAGCTTTCAAAGTCGGAGTTGGATCAGTATCTGGAGGAGTCCCTATTGCCGAGAGTACACGAGTTTGATGTGGTTGGGTGGTGGAAGCTAAACCGGATGAAGTATCCAACCCTGTCGAAGATGGCTCGTGACATATTGTCGATTCCCGTTTGTTCAGTGCCTGCTAGCTCTGTGTTTGATACAGTGCGAAAGGAGATGGATGGTTACAGATGCTTGTTGCGGCCTGAGACAGTGGAGGCCCTTATATGTGCAAAGGATTGGCTTCAGTCAGAGAATGTAGAAACTCCAGCTCCGATAGTGAAAATGGAAGTTCCAATTTAGTGTTTTTCTTTGTTTTTACATGATATTTGTTAGAACTTATGATAGGTAGAGAGGATGTTATTTTTCTTCTGGACTGTCTTTGGGTGATATTCTATCTGTTGAACATTATTGTACAATACTTTGAAACTAGTCTAGATTCTCAATTAGCTCATCATGTATATGTGTATTTGATGTCCTGTGGTACTAACACAGCCAGGCAAGGTATGATTATTTTGAAGCTGTACAACCACTAATGCTTGCTGTGTGAAGCAAGCACTAATGAAGAATGTCTTCAAGTTAAACGAGGTGCAGATTGTTAGAGAGGTAGGGTTCAAACACATGTGAGTGGATTAGACTTTAATAAATGACTGGGGTTTGATTATTTTGATAATGCAGGAAGTTTCAAAAACTACAATTGAATTATGCCTTTTTCACTTGTTTTCTTGTGTAATTATGATAATTATATGGAAGGTGCATATGCATCCATATTAGCTGACTGCGAGCAAAATAAGTAGCATGTACTTGGAAGGTCTCCATCTTAATCATAGAGTACCTCATTTTTGTAGGTCTTCATCGAAGGAAAGCGGACGAGGGATATGATGTTTACGAGCACATGTTGCTTTTACTAAGATTCTAATAAGTTTTCTTAATTCAGTCACTGTCCACGAATGATTCCTTTCATTAAATAAAGCAGTATTTCCATCTCTCTTTTTCTTTTATTTACTAGGAGTTGGCTTTGGTGCAACCATAATTATAAATACCTCATGTGAAATATGTATAAATGTATTTAATTTGAACCGTTTGATTTAAATGTTAGAAATCTTTCTTTTCAATAATTAATTAGGAACATAAAAAAATACATTAACCTGTTATCTATATAAGCAATTGAGGATGGATTTCGCTTGTATGTTGAGAGTACATTATAGTAAAATAATTGTTACCAACAATAAAATTTTATTTATTTTGAGCTCTATCCCATTAAATGACTCCATATATATTTTGGGCCTATTAAATTTAATTTTCCTTTTAAATGCTTTTTCATTATTAAACCCATAAAATATGGGATTGGCATATTTATATTTATTATACTTCTATATATTATCTTTTAATTTCAATACATATTATATTTTAATAACTCTATACTCTATGCATTTTTATTTTTAAATCAATGATAAATTGAACTTTCAATAGAAATGTCAAATAATTACATATGATATACATTAATATAGTTAAAAAATTATGTTAACAAGTTATTTTAGAAAAAGTGCTAGAATTTATTCTCAACTGAATTCTTCAAATCAATTCAAAATTTTAGCCATATTATTATCATATTTTGTATTAATGTATTGACTAACATGAATCCATATTTGTATTTTAATATTATTTAGAGAATTTCTTTTCATATTAGTTAAATTCTTCGGATAAAATAAAAAAAATTAAATAATAAATGATAAAATTATCTTTTATTAAAAATATATTCAAAAATATTTATATATTTACATATATATGTATATTATACATTATATGTATACATACAATATATATGCATAGGTACATATACATTTATAAATATAACCCCACGCCAAATTAGGGTAGCCAAGTGCGGAAGTGTGCCCGGGAGTGGGGTGAGTGGGTGGGCGTTTAGAAGAAAAAAGATATTTTTTGGTTTTTATTTTTTTAATTTATTTATTTATTTACTTTTTAGTGAAAAATAAATTTAATTAAGTTAAATATATTTATTTATTAATATTATTAAGTATGTAATTTAAAATTATTAAAACTACATTATTTGAAATAATAAATTTAAATTGTTCTTGTTTTAAATTTTTTTAATTATTAACTAAATTTAGTTAAATTAGTTTAAATATATCTATTTAATATTATTGAGTATACAAGCTAAAATTATTTAAATTATATTGTAGAACGATATTTTTAGATTTTTTTATTTTTTTTAATTTTATATGTTCATTAATAAATAAATTCAACTAAATTTATTTATATTATCTTGGACATATATTTATTATTTAACATTAGAGAGTATATAATTCAAAATTTTTAAATTATATTATTTAATATAATAGATTTCTATTTTTATTTTTATTTTTATTTTAACTTTTTTTGGGAGGAAATATGTACCAAGAATTAGATGTGTAAAGAATTTAAAATACAAGACAATGACTTGTGAAATTAATTGCAACTTGATGTAAAAAATGTGTCATTTAATTTGAAGGTATGTCATATGAGTGAAGTACAATCTTGCCTCGCGGTAGACATGCCCTATTTACTATTCATTTATCTTATTTTAACAAAAATATTACAATTTTTTATTTTTATACTTATAATTAATTTTTTAAATCTAAAATGCCTACTAATTTAAAAATAATTAATTATTAAATAATACTTTCTTTTTCTATCTTCACAAGTAATGGATCAACACTAAATTTAATAATAATTTTTATTTTAATATAATCTATTAACTAATTAAACAATAATTTATTTTTCCATATTCACAGGATATATAATAGAGGCACACTAAATATATTAATATATTTTAATCTTAACATAATTTGATTGGTGGGACAAAAAGAAAAAGAGTAGCATCCATAGTAAATTAATAATATATGAATAATACAACAGAAAATGACAAGAAAAACACAATCAATAATCAGGCCAATCATATTAGATAAAAAGGGAAATAGTGGTCCGTGAGAGATTTGGTAGTGATTGGGTCCAGTCTAGCGAAATCCAATTTCTTATCCATGAAATCGATGTTGTGAACCAGGTCCAACCCATAAATTCGATACCACATTATATATAGCTAAGGTTACAAATTATGATTACTAAAGTATCAACTATGATTGATTTGTAGTTGATGTTAAAAATTCATAATTTTGATTACAAAATTATTATAGAAAACTTCAAAGTTGATACTTTCATAGTTAACTCTCATTATGATCATTCTATATTTGATAATCGTTCTTTTTTCTATATACATATATATATATATATATATTAATTTTGTTGTCGATAATGCATGACCCATCCATTATATTTTGAACCTACAATGCTACGTATTGATAATTAATAATTTTTGTTGATTATAGTTGAAAATTAATATTTGCTATCAAAATTCGTAGCTATAATTGACATGAACATTGTAGAGAAAGATGGTGATTTCAGCATTGGAGGGCAAAATGGAGATTGTAACATGTAACATGTCAATGGGATCCATCACAAGAGAAAGAGCAAAGAGGCTGAAAGATGGTTTTACAAATTTAGCTAAGTTATTTGTTGAAAAGATGCATCAAGAATGGACTAAAGAAGATAAGAAAAAGTCAATAAGTCAAAGAAATAAAGTTGAACAGCCCATTACCTTGTGCTTGGCGTGTAGGACTTGAAAAGGCCCAAAAAAAGTATTAAAGAAGATCCAAATGTGTGGAGCTCATGAAAAAACGAAGAAGTTTTGACTGAAGTCCATTATACTTGATGTGGGCTTAAGTGAACCCAATCAAAGAGGAAAGGGGTCTTGCTCGGATGCTCATTAATTCTCTAATCTTATTTTTTAGTCAAGGCTATGTTTGCCAAACATTAGTTATTTTGATTTGCTATATTGTTTAATTAGAGAGAAAAAAAATTTCCTTTTTTTTTAATTGGGCTTGTAGGAAGGCCCATGGGTTTGGTCTCTGACTTTTCAATGGATCAAGTCAAAATTCTCTTCCTAATTGGACTTGGGCTTGGATCTACTGCCTAACATGTATGACAAGATTATTGTTTAATAAAGTTTTATTCTTCTAGGTTTTCTCTCAAGAAAACCATGAGTGAAAATGAGGTGTGCTACTTTGCTTCTTGCATCAAGAAATTAATTAGATTTTATCAAAATACTAATTCTTTCTAGTATTTATTTAATTTTTAATTTTAATTCCCAATTATTTATATTTCTAAAATCAAGTATCTTAGGAGTTCAATAGAAAGAGTCCCTGAGGTTCCACATATGAAATCAATTGCATAGCAAATTTTCCATTGGAGACACTTACAGCCAGTTTAGTTAAGTTTTCATTTTCATTTTGTTTTCAACATTTTTAAAATTATAAAAAGTTAGTTGAAGTAAATGAGTTGAAAATATGTTTGTATTTGAAAAGTGTGTTGGGAAAGTAATGATTATGTAGGATTTAGTAGGTTGTAGGTAGAGAGGGATAATAATAATAATAATAATAATAATAATAGAAAAAAGATATATAGGTTATTGGGAGAAAATATATATGTTATTGTAGAATATATTTTAAGATGAAAATAAGTTAGAATATTGGTGAAAATAGTGATAAGTTGTTTTAATTCATTTTCACATAGTGAAAATGGATTTGAAAACATAAACAAACAAATTTTTTGTGAGTAAATATAATTTTTTAAATAACAAGTAACAAAACTTAGCTATCAACTTGTGGCCATGTTGTTGCAAGCGCAACAATTAGCTAAGCATTATCCATAGAAAAATTAACTTATTAAAAAATAATAATCATCACCTATAAATTTGTTGTAATAAGGTTAACTACGAGAGCATTTGGTTAGGTCAATTTCGTAGTGTATATTTTTTTTATATACACATACAATCTAAGAGTTCGTTAAAATTTAAATTTTGAATCTTATACATATAAAAATGAAGGTAATAAATATTATTGGATCAATTGACCACTCGACAAGTTAATTTCATAATAAAATTATAATTTTTTAGAATTGGCCATGAATTAATCATAGACAATACCTAAAAAGTTGCGCCTCATACACGGTGTAATTGTTTTAGAAAATGTCATTCAAATATAATAAGATTTCACTCGGAATGATGTTTCTTATTCCTTTGTTTGGCAACACATATAGATTGAAGCCAAAATTGAACAATATTTTTATTCCTTTATTTCATTTACTAAATTACAACAAAAATAAAATTTTGTTTGCTACGACTATTATACTGTTATTTATAATAAAATTTATGAAAATAAATGGTAACATAACCTTTCTTTTACTATAATATAAATACACATAGATATTTGTTTTACACATTTTAAATATATAATATAATATAAATTTATTTTAGTATATATTATAATAATTATGCATGTGTATAAATAAATATATGACTATAAATATGCTTATACTATATTTAGATCTATAAAGAAAATAAATTATATAAGTTACATATTATGTAAAATATGCATGCTATATGATTTTAGTATGTACTTAATGAGAAGTACATATATTGAGCGGCAGGTATATTGATACATTTGAAAGACACATAGACACACATATTTTATATAACTACTATCATAATTGAAGATGAGCAGAGAAGGACCTTTCATTTTCATTCATAATCACTAACTAATTGCTCATATCAGTGTTCATGGGTTGTTGAACCAGTAATGAGTTTAATACCCCTTTTATAGAAAACTTCATTGTTATACACATCAATCCCACTTTTCACAATCGGACCAGATGAGAAGTGAAATTAAATAAGTGGGGAAGTCTGATTTCCTAAATTCCCATTTTATCCGCAACATAACCAAGATGATATATATATATATATATATATATGTAGGAAGAATGGACAGAAGCACTTGTAATTGTGTAAAAAAATTGTTCATCCACAGCAAGACAAGGGCTCATTGTAATAGACAGAAACCATCAACTGACTCAAACAACAACAGTAGCTCCTTAATTTTTCATAATACCACAAATGTAGTGGCATCCATTTCACATTATTGTTCTACTGTAATAATCATCGAGCGTTCGAGGGTACAACAATCAGGTAGGGGTTAATTCTCACTGGACACGGGATCCAGAGGTTCTCTGCATATTCAAAGCTTCCACGCCCATTACAAGGTTAACAATAATGAACAGAGAACTAATTTCTTTCATCTTTCTTTTTTCTATAGCTCCGTAGTTCCTCACGATCGCGCTCAAAATCTAGCCATAATGTCATAAATTCATAATTCGATCTCAATGTTGTGGACTTTCTGATCGTCCTTAGGCATCTCGAGCATGTTCAAAGTCACCAAGCCAGAGGCCGTATCATATTCAAAGTCGACCAATGCAGATCCCACCGAGCACTTCCTAGGCTTAGTCGATGAATAAGCACCCAAACGCCCACAGCCTTTCACCTCCATGGAAACAACTGCAACGGCCTCCGGGCTCAAATTCTCGACTGCAACGCCGTTTCCTTCGCCGTTATATCCATTCTCGAGTTCTGATAACTGTGCACCAACCTTAACCTCATATTTGAGCTCTTCTATTGCCCCACCGGCGTTGAACATGTCGATGAGCCCAAACGGTGCAAAGCTGAACCCCGGCGCCAATACCTTAATTGGTGTAACGGTGTAAATCTCGTGCTCAAGGACCTTGAGTGATAACGGCATGGCAACATTGTACGGGAGAGGGATAACATCACCACTCTTGTGGGAGTAGAGGGCAACGTTTCCGTCCCAGTTGGAGTCGAGGGCCACGTCTGAAATGAGATGGACATCGCGGCCCCTCACATAGCCGGTTATTGCTTCGGATTTAGTTTGGTGGAATGCGTTCTTCCTCTCCACACTGTTCCATGCTGCACCTTGGCAATTGTATACTCCAAGAACTCCAGTGTACTTGTTCATGTTCCATATCTTCAACAGGCTGAACCACACAACACAAAGCAATTATTCAGGATTAACATATCCAATTCATCAAGAATACGATAAAGTTAATATTTGACTTGGTTGCTACACTTCATTTCAAGTATCAACTACCCACTTAAGTAAAAGGTCGAAGTGGAGTTGGTTCACGATACAACAGCACACCAATATGGAATTTGAGCACTTAAAGACATTAAGAAAAGTAGAAAAAGGTTAAGAGTGCTGACCTAACACCATCACGAGCAGGGTCAGAAAAGAGGCAATCCTTAGTAGGGCGACCGGGCAAGCGAGCTCGGAGGATGGAACCATCAGGCAGAACAAGCTTCTTTAGAAGATCAAAGTTGTGCTTCCCAGGTGCATCACTGTTGTCACATATGGGCGACTCATTATTAGCACTTCATCTACTATATACATAACCAGACATATATCCACCATTAATCCCAAAAAAAGGAGACTAAATAGGGGGGTTTTTTTCTTACCTAACATAGACAGGTCCACCACTAATAGCCCTGGCTGATCCATGATACTCAGCCGCAGGATGAAGAGAATGGAACATGTCCCAGTCAGGCAGCATTATTTCTCCCAGAAAAACACTGTTATATGCAACAGCAGCAATGTGGATGGTATGTGATACAGGATCCCTTGGGTAGAAATCATCGGATGCTCTCACAATAGCAGTTTGTTTTGAGCTGTTTCATTCAATCAACACAATCAAAAACAGAGCTCTCACAAAAATGACAAATTAACTGAGATATCTATATGTAATTCAACCAAGAAAATTGAAGCATACCAGTAAAGTGACTCCAGGTTGTGGCTCATGCAGGCAATGCATCCATTATCAGGAAAATTCCTAGCAACAGAAGCATCAAGAGCCTGATGATACTGCCTGGTCAACTCAACTCTACCTCCAAGACCGGCCCCAAGAGTCTCCAATATGCACTGCACATCCACTTTCACCCCATCTATCCCAGCAGAAGCCAAATAGCTATGCAACTCATTGTAAAACTTATAGACATTCTTGGGATTCACCAAACCCAACCCCTGAAGAGCAATTACATCAGTTTTCCACCCTGGCTCATTCGCCAGAACCCCCTTTGACAACTTCGGATACTGCATAGCTGATCCATATTCCTCCATCTCCTTCACCCCAGGCCTTACTCCACCCCAATACCCTGTGATGGCGTGCCACACATACACATATTTCAACCCATGCTTCTCTTTTGCTATGTTGACAATATTCTTGATCCCCACAGAAGGGTCCTCCTCCTTTTGGAATTTCTCATTTTCTTTAATTCCGGTTAGCCTCAGCAGCTGTGGTTGCCCAGGCTGTTGTTCTTGCTGTTGTTGATTTTCATCGGATCCCACCGACTGCCAGCCGTCGTCAATGATGACGAATTTGGGAGGAGTGCCGCCGGCCTCAAGGCTCTCGAGACCAGCTTCCACACCCTCTTGGGTCACCTCCTGGTAAAAAGCATCCCATGTGCACCACCCTAAGTAATCCACAATCCCTGGCAACTTCTTCTCATTCCTCAACCTAAAGGTCCCAAGATGAGATTTTACAGCTTTAATGGCTTCGTATATAGTCCCAAATGGGTCCGTTCCTGCACTAATATACACCGCATGCGTGAAAGAAGACCCAACTGTATCACTATCCCCACTTTCCAAACACAATTCCAGCTCATCCACATCATTCCCCTGAAGACAAGCTTTAAAGGGCCCTTCAATCAAAGGCAAAAATACAGTGTACACAATCTTATTCTCCTCATCCCCATCGACATCCGATTCCAAATGGGATCCCTCTTTTGTTTCCACCAGCAAGAACTGTGTCTCCAGTGGGATATCCCGCCCCTTGTCCCCCATTTTCTGAGCCATCCACCATAACTTGAACCTAAAACACGCCAAGAACCGCACATCACGCAGTGCCCCGAGCGAGACCACGTGACGGCTGCTGTCTTGGTCCAGCACGGCCCCCAAAAACATCCCTTCCACCGGCCCCGCCGACGCACCGGAGGTAGCGATCACATTTTCCGGCACGTTGGTGAGTATAGTCCGATCCTTCACCACAAGCCTCCTCTCAGAAATCCGAACTGCTGGCTTAATCGTCATGGGTGATTCTTTATTGGTATTAGCTTCTTTACGTTCTACCTCACTACCCTGCAAAAAATATAGCTGACTTTTTAACGATTTGCTTAAAACTTCAAAAGTAAAAAAAGTCCCATGTCAAATTAATAAGCACACATTGATTTACAGTTTCATAAACCAATTTTGGAAGGGGGGGAAAAAAAAGTGAGATCTGCCAAACTTCCAAATCAAAACCAAGAAACACCCACAAGATATGAGGCAAGAAACACGGAAAGATTGAAACTTTACCAAGAAATTCTGAGAAAAAGAGACGTACCCTGTAAGCAAGAATGTGATTAGGTGAAGAAAATGAAAGATAAGAGAACGAAAAAGAAGAATAACGCGTTTGCCTGAATAGGTTTCTGTTCTTTAAAGGAAGAAAGAAGGCAAAGCGAGAAGTGAATGCGGGAAGGATGTTGAGAAATGGGGTATTTATAGTGGTGGGAGGAATGTTGGAACTGTGAATTGAGATTGAGAGGGAAGGTACCATCGTTGATGATGGTTCTGAGTTGCACCTGTCCCCTCCCTCTCTCTCTCCCCACGGTTTCTTGCTTGGGATTGGATAAAATATCAAATGTATCAGACGGCGTAAAAGAGGTTTCCCCCTTGATTTGGTCGAAGTCCAAACGGTTGATAAGTTGCCACGTCGGATCCGCGGCATGACAGCACACATTTCTAACCACCTACTTCCTGTTTTTACTTTTTTCTATTGCAAGTTTGGTCATTTCTGCGTCACCAGATTGACTAAGGAAAAATCCAAATTGAGATGAAAATGTTTGTAATGTCATAACGTATGAATTTCTTGCTCTATTGGTGATACTATTACTCCCTAAAATTCTGTTCCAAATTTTGCTAGGTCGAATTTCGTGCCATTTATTTAAATTATTAATTTGACGTGATAAAATATATATAATATTTTTTATTTATTTATTTTTATATAATGAATTTATTCTATTAATTTTAATATATTTATTTGACACATTCATTGTATGTGATAAAATATATATAATAACAATATTTATTTATTTTTATATAATGAAATTTATTCTAATAATTTTAATATATTTATTTAATTTTTTTAATAAATAAGAACTAAAAAAATTATGATAAAATGATTGAAATAAAATGAATAAGTTATAAATAGTAGTTATTATTAGAATTAAAAAAAAGAAGTGGGGGCATTATAGGCAAATTATTCAAAAATACATTAGGAGAGAGGTAAGTGCTTTATTAATAACTAGTAATTTGACACATTCAATACATGTGCTAAAATTTCTATAATATTTTTTTTCTAATAACAATATTTATTTATTTTTTATATAATATAAATTTGTTTTATAATTTTAACATATTTATTTAACTTTTTATAAATAAAAATTAAAAAATTATGAGAAAATGGTGATTGTAGACATAAATAGGTGAGTTATAAATAATAGTCATTATATAACTTTGAATTATTGAAATTAAAAGAAAGAAATGCAGGTATTTGGGATAAATCATCTAAAAAACACACCAAATGAGAGGTATGAATTTATTAATAGTATAAATATAGATATAAAAAAAATTATGAAATCAAATGGAAGGTATGTGTTTTATCAATAGAATAGATAAAGATAAAAAAAATATGAATTGTTGTATTCAATGTAATAATATAATTTATTTTTTTCAAATTACTACAAATCATTGCTAAAGATATTTTTATTAAGATCATCTTATCAAATTAATCTCTCATTAATTAATAATTACTCAGAACGAAAATGATAGGCCAAGTCTTGTGTTAGGTCTGGGCTCTGGACAGATAGATCTAAAACCACTCGACGTGTCACGAATTTTCTATACACTTAAGGACAGTGAGTCCCAACCTAGGACACGTGTACCCTCAGTAGTGGATGATCGAAAAGAATGGCGCTCCACGTCTACATTTTAGGTCTTCCCGTGTCCGCTTGTTGGATGGACACACGTGGAAACAGCAGAGATCGAGGCCATCCCACGGCTGGCATTTCGTGCGACAGTTGATGTGGATTGGGACTTTTTTTAATTATTATAAATAAATAAATGGGTCAATCATGGCGCT
Source organism: Jacaranda mimosifolia (assembly GCA_018894105.1). Taxonomy (NCBI): domain Eukaryota; kingdom Viridiplantae; phylum Streptophyta; class Magnoliopsida; order Lamiales; family Bignoniaceae; genus Jacaranda; species Jacaranda mimosifolia. The sequence continues at coordinate 24,281,436 of CM032126.1, forward strand.
GGCGGATGGGTAATTGTAATAATATTCGTTCATGCCAATCAAGAAGCCGGTAAACTTCACCGCCATTTTGAATATTTTAGAACTTTCCATTTCCAGAACATAATGAAAATATCCTGTGGGGGGTGATAAGTAATCATGAATGCAATTCAGATATGCTATATGTTTGATGGTACACAGTGAATCATTCTTAATTACATGTTTTTTGGCTATTACAAATATTAAATTTTTGTGGCCAGAATATTTTCTATGGATTAGGTATGGATGACAATTAATTCTAAGACTCAAGTAAAGAGATTGTGTGTTAAATTTGAGACAAACAATTCTTTCAAGTTCTTAATCTAATTAATTCATTATTGATTTTGTGATGTTATTTTTCAAAAGCCACTAAAACCCTATATTTTTATAGCAATCATCATCATCATCATCACCACATCAATTATGTGTATCAATGGGGCAAACAACAAATAGATATAACTATTTAAAATCAAAAATTTTGAGATGATTTTAATTAAAATTATATAGTATCTACAAAAAAAAAAAAACTCATTCATCAATGGAAAATTTGTGACGAATGAGTTTTTTTATTACATATCGATCAAATCAAATTGAAATGGATCTTCTACAGATTATTAATGAATTTAAAAAAATAGCTATATATATTGATAATAATATTTGTGACGTATATGAAAAGTTTGTATTAATATGAAGAGCTCCTTACGAATTTCATAACCTTAAACATCATAATCGAATGATTTTCTAATTCATGATGAAAATTTCATTGTAAAATTAATTTTGTGACACATGCACTTTATTTTTGTGACAGAAATAACTAACAATGAAGTAGGCACTAACAAATTTATTGAAAAAAATCATTACGGTATCATATTTTGCAACATATTTTATTAAGTTTACGATAAATCTTTTCGTTGTTGAAAGAGTATCCTTTTATAGTCAAATATGTGTGACGTACTTTATTTTCGTGACAAAAATAACCTGCAATGAAGCATTTATGTTAGCGAATTTATTAAATAAATCCATCATAATATCATATTTTGCAACATATTTTATTACATAACAATAAATTTGTTCACTGTTGAAAGAGTGTCTTTTTTAATAGTGAAATATAAGAGATTTAAACAGTAAACAAGCCAACAAATAACTATATATAAGAGAGATTTAAACAGCGTTTGGAGACTCTTAAAAGCTCTTCCAGATTTGGAGATCTGCACCTCAAAGACTCTTGAAAAAGTTGGGAGACATACTCCACTACTTTTAGGATGTCACTTTATAACATTAAACAGTAAATATATATATATATATATATATTTATGACCCGACATAGATACGGTTGATCCAAACAGAATTAGGTTATGACCCTTGGAACCTCTGAAACAGTCAAACGGAAAATGATAATTAGTTTGGGCGGCCGAAAGAGAAAAGACACCCTCCACTGAACCCATTAAAAACTGTAATCATTGAGATTAGACGACGTGGAACATTTTTCTTCCCGTCAACCCATCATTATTTATAATAATAAGTTAAAAACAGCCAATGACTGATTGTATCGTCTGCATTTCTCGCACTAACTGCGTAACTAAGTGCTGTTACGCAATACATACACTTACAGCCGGTTTGGTCGTGTTTTATATATATATATATATATATATATATTTTTTAATATTTTTAAATTTTAAAAAATTAGTTAGAGTAAATTGGTTCAAAATAAATTTGCATTTGGATAGTATGTTGGAAAAATAATGATTATATAAGGTTTAATAAGTTGTAGGTGGAGAGATATAAAAATAATAAAAAAGAGAAAGAAGCTATATAAGTTATTGGGAGAAGATATATTGATTATTGAAAAATATATTTTAAAATAAAAATAAATTAAAATATTAATAAAAATAATGATAAGTTGTTGATAATTTATTTTTTAATAATAAAAATGCGTAAAAATGAATTTAAAAACATAAACAAACTAGCAGTAATATTCAGATATACGTTGGAATTTTTCAATGCAATGCTTGTATAATTCAACACTAATAATAAATAACATATAATTGAAAAGTTATTTTCTGTTGGTTTTCAATTGAAACACGCGAAATGAGTGTGAATCTTTTCTTTTTCTTTTTCTTTTTCTTTTCTTTTCTTAAAAAAGTCACGTTTCTTGTTTTCTTGAATGATTTGTAATTTTATTTGGGTAATTAGCACTTTGCACCCTAAAAACACATTTAAAAGCCACATTGAACTCTCAAAACACAAAAATGGCAGAATGCATCTTGAAAATATATTTTTTTTGGCAAGTTGCACCCCAAAATGTTTTTTTGTCAAAATAACTCAATTTAAGTGAGGTAAAAATGTTCAAATACCTATTAGACAACTTTCTTACCATATGTAGAAAGTCAAAACTCCTGTATAAATCCAAAAAAAATAAAAAGAAAATGAAGATGACAAATAATGGAACAACCAAACTCATGCCATCAATTAACTTATCCAAAAAAAAAAAATTGAAAAAAAATCATGCCATCATTTAATCACTTTTATTTTTTCTTTTTTTAAAAACTCAATTTCAAGTCTTTTTTCTTCTTATTATTGTCATCATTTTTCCATTCAAAATTAGTACTTTAAAATGACAAAGAGAACACTATTTTCTTACCAAAAGATGATTTCAATAAAAGAATTGCAAGGAAAAAAAAAAATCTTACCATAATCAGAAGGCTGAAGATTATTCCTCAATTTCCACACCATGGCTCTGATGGTCATTGAAATTTAAGGCTAATTTTCTGATATTTTGAGTTTTGAGATGATGATTGAATGATTATGAGAAAATCCTATGTGAATTTGGGGATGGATAACTCTCTTTATCCCTTTTTTACACATGTTAGTTTTTTGGAAGGAAAGTAAAGTAAATTTTGAAGTTTAAGTGAGATATTAATCCTAGAAGGTGCTTGGACATTTTTGCCCTCCCTTAAATTGAGTTATTTTGACAAAAAATCACTTTGGGGTGTAATTTGCCAAATGAAATATATTTTCAGGGTGTATTATGTTATTTTGTTGTTTTGATGGTGCAAAGTGACTTTTAAATGTGTTTTTAGGGTGCAAAGTGCCAATTACCCAATTTTATTTTAATATTTTTATGATTCGTCGTATATCAATATCTAGGCTTTGTTTGGTTATGTTTTCCTGAAACAACATTGTTTTGGGAAACATAACCAAATATATCCTCATTTTTTCTCCAAAACGTACATTTTTTAATATATACATACATATTATATATATATATTATATTTTATTATTATTCTAACATTAAAATAATAACTCAATACCATTTTCACCCCCAAAAACCCAACAAAAAAAAATATTGATTTAACTGTTACAATAAAAAAATGTCTCATCCAAAACATAAATAAAATATCAAAAAATAATTTTCACATTCTTCAATAATTCATTCTCCTAAAACACATAATAAAATCAAACAAAAAACATAACCAAATGCAACTCTAGTGATTTCTAAATTTATCTAAATAATGTTTGAATGAATACTAAGAAGTAAGAGATGGGTCCCAACAAAAATGTTATAAAATTTAGATGGTGTATGTTTAACTAAATTTATTTATAAAATTTCAAAATTCTTAAACTATTTAAATAAATTACAATTTTAAAATTTATAAAATATTAATTAATAACGATAATTTTGTAATTAATATAGTTATAATTAAATAATTTTTTAAATTTTAAAAATATGAACTCGTTATTGTACTTTAAAGAGTTAATAAGATCATAAAATTATTTTTAGAGTTTATAAACTTTTTTTTTAAAAAATTTACTAAATACTTTATGATATTTTATAAGTTTTCAAATATCGTATAAGATATTTTAAAAAGTTCATAAGTTCACCAAAACTCCTTCTCAGTTTTGAATGCTTTATTTTCACTTTCTAGCGAAATTCGAATTTGGTATAATTCTTCATGCTCTTTTACTTAGTATAAAGCCTCCAATCTCAAATTTATAAATCATATCATTTGTTTTAAATGTTTATATTTTATTTCCTAAAATTTATTTATTTTCACTAATGTATTCTCTAACTTGGCTAAGGTTGTAATTGAATCAAGTCAAAGCAACATATATGCTGCTATTTAAGCTTGTTTGAATTTTTATTAATTTTAAAAATTAATTAAAATTTACTTTTGTCAATTGAAACAAGTTTGAACAAGCTTTAATTGACTCAAATATGAATAAAGCTCAAATAATTTGATAGTATTATACATATTTTAATTTTCTTTTAAATTTTATAAAATGATAAAAATGCGTTTACATTTTGTTTGTTAAATTTAGCGAATTTGAAACTAACTTTTAATAATTAATGTCGATGCAAGCATACAAATTTTGATATATTCTTTAACCCTAGTCTCACTCAAAATTATTACGTAATACAACTAATTTTCACTTATTATCTTTGAAACAATAATGAAAAGGAAAGAAAAACAAATTATGTTTTTCTATTTTGATCTAAAACTTAGTGCCTGTTTGGTTTCAAATTCAAAACCCCTTTCCACATTTTTTACTATTTCAAAAATAAAACGCATCATTTTATACACATTTTTACCCGATATCATTTTTATTTCCATTTTCAAAACACATTCCCTAATAACCTATATATCTTCTTAACTTATACATCTTCTCCAAATAACATATATATATATATATATATATATATCTTCTCTCTGTTTCATTATTTTTATCTCTCTCCACATATAACCTGCTAAACTCAACATAATCATTATTTTTCTAACAATTCATCCAAATATAAATTTATTTTCAATTTATTTTCACTAATTACTTTATAATATTTTGAAAATGATGAAAATAAAAACTAGAAATGAAAATAAAACCAAACGGGCAGTAAGATTAATTGTTAGCTATAGGGTCGGGGCAGAAGGAGTTTTGGAATTGAAAATGACTGTAAATTATTTGTGCTATGTCTTTTTCTTTTTGGTTTCTTTTTTTTTTTTTTTTGGATAATTTTGTGCTATGTCATTTACAACAGGGATGTGATATTATTTGTATCAGTGCCAAGAGAAATTATTATCCGAATTAATCATTACTTTGGCACTAATCATATTTAAATAAGCATTGTATGAAAGTATTTTAAATTTATTATTCTTTTTTTATTTAACATGCAAGTATATCAAGTATTTAAACTATAAATTTCATATATATAAATGTTAAGTTTTTACGCTTTAGGTGAACTGATTACTCAATTATATTTCAAATTTGATGTTCTACATTTGCGCCCTAATTATTATATAATTAATAGGCAAAGGTTAGTGATATAGGGTGGCCCAAATACCTTGGCCCAAACCAAGCTGGCCCAGAGACGCAGCACCAGACCCAATCTTGCATCTGAGGCCCATAGGTGCAATCGACCTCGATCTTGATTGTGCCTCCGTGACAGAACGGCGTCTGGTCGACCAAGTCGACCAGAAGAGGTCAAGATAGTACAGTACTCTGCCACCGTATTAAATGCACTGACGGGCGGCCTGCCTCTGCATTAATGGCGCATGCCGCCCCCCCTCACCGCCTGACACAGCAAGCGCCTCAACAGTGTACTATCATGTCCTTAAAACCTGGAATGGCAGTTATTTGGAAATATGCAGGGAGAGGAAGTTACTAACCGCCCCTTGCACAAGGGTAAAGACTCCTAAATGCATCAGGGGCATCTCAGACCATTCCCTAAAAAGGAGAAGGCTATAAATACTCTCATTTCAACCTTTCTAAGGTACGCACTCATACATACACAAAGCCCTTACTCCGCTGCTCGATATATCTTGTCGATCTGTACTGACTTGAGCGTCGAAGGGCCTAAGCCAAGGGCTCCTTGGCTAGCCTAACGTTTGCTGTGATTGCAGGATTCGTCTCACCTGAACAAGAATACCGACCAGAGAGGTTGAGTCCCATTCAAACTCGTAGTTGGACCAATACCCAACAAATCAAACCCTCATCATTTAGAGCCGTCTGTGGGAAAACTCTAAATCCTCTATCGAAAATGGAGAACATCAGGCGAGCTCCCTCTGGGAGAGAAGAAAACAAGAGGTCTAGTTCGCCTCCCCTTCGGCCTCACCCAGAACCGAATGCCCAAGGATCCAGCGCCGCCTGAGCCTCTGGTCACATTAACGATACCCCAGTTGATGCAACTCATTAGCGAGCAAATCTTGGCACAAATTTCTGCTAAGCTCTCAGGCGCATTGCACCGACACGCCATGCAATTGGAGCCGCGGCCAGTGCCACACCCCAGCCTACCTCATCGGAGAGAGGGCGGCCTGAGGAGATCTCTCAGCGACCAGAATCTCGAAGGCCCCCATCAAGAAAAGAATTGAGCCCGGGCCGCTTTCCTAGAGAAATGGCATGTCCCTCGCCGCGGGAGGAGGTAGCAGATTCTGTTGACCACGGCGCTTGACCCCTTCGAGCCTAGTAGCGCGATAGGGTCGAGCGTTCAAGATTCCGACAGGGCAAAAATGTGTCCCAAGCAGATTAGCAGAAATGAAAGGAGGTATCCAACCAAGTACAACAGCTGAACAGACGCCTAGACGAAATCTCGAGGTGGAATGTAGAAAGGACTCTCCACCTGAAAGGGCAACAGAGGCTCCGTAGGGAGCGAGACTCACCATTTGTCCAAGAGATCATTGATGAGCACATTGCTGTTGACGCCAAGATCCCGATTGGACTACCAAGGTATGACGGCTTAACAGACCCAAATGAACACCTGTTGCAATTTGAGCACATGATGCAACTGCATGGGCATAATGAATACATCCACACAAAGATGTTGGTAACTATATTTCAGGGAGTGGCACTCAATTGGTTTGTGAAGCTGGAGCCGGCATCTATTCTCTTATGACCAACTGTGTGATAAGTTCTTGCATCAATTTGCAAGTAGGAGAAAAGCTAAACTCCCCCATACACACTTGCACACGGTGAAGCAAAATGAAGGAAAGTCCCTCCATGATTTTTTCACCAAATTCAATATGGAAGTACTGAAGATTGATAGCCCGATGATTGAGTTCTTAATAGATGTGCTTTTCCTGGGCCTGAAACACAAGGAATGTGCAAATGCGCTTGTGCGCGAGTAGCCCAGGTCAATGGAAGAGCTCCTCAACCTCGTTGAAAGATACATGACCTAAGAAGAGATGAACAAGTTGAAATATGGCAGCTTGGAAGTCGACAAAAAGAAAAACAAAGAGAAAGATGACCGTCAGGTCAGATAGGGGCGTCATTCCCCAATAAAATGATTCCACGACTATACCCCGCTCAACCTCCCAAGGAAAGAGGTGTTGTTTTCCATACAGCATTAGAACCTACTCAAGAAGCCCAGAAAAATCACAGAAACTGAAGCCATGAAAAAATCAAAGAAATACTTCCATTTCCATAGGCAAAAAGGACATGACACGGAGGAGTGCTTCAACTTGAAAGATGAGATTGAAAGACTGATAAGACAAGGCCATCTAAAAAAGTTTGTCGAGGAGCAGGCCAGGCGAGAAGAGGGTAGGACCGATCGGACTCCCCGTAGAGAAAGATCGATCAGCCCGAGAAGAGAAGAAAAAGGGAAAAGACCTGCCCAACAACCCCTCCCGCCCATTCGAGGAGTCATTAACATGATTGCGGGAGGCCCCGCGGGAGAAGATTCCCGGAATGTAAGAAAGCAAACGCAAAGACAACTTGACTCGACCAAACCGTCCAAGGTCGAGACAGTTTTCTAACTATCAACTAATGCCTAACCAATCTCCTTCAGTGACTCAGACCTCGACCATATGGAGAACCAGGGAGTCGACAGGAAAATAGACTGCCCCATAGTAGTAACCCTTGAAATTGCCAACTTCGAGGTCAGGAAGATACTAGTCGATAATGGGAGCTCGGTGAACATCATGTTCTTGTCTACTTTAAACAGAATGAAATTGGGGAAGCTAAAGTTTGATCCAGTCAAAACACCCTTGGTCGGATTTGGTGGGTCCAAGATCATCCCTGAAGGATCCATCAATCTTTCCATAATATTTGGACAAGGCCCCCGCAGCCGAACATTGATGATCAATTATCTGGTGGTCGACGCCCCATTTGCATACAATGTCATCGTGGGTCGACCAACCCTCAATGACTTCAGAGCCATCGTCTTCAATTACCACATGAAGATAAAGTTCCCGACCCCGGCCGGAGTAGGGGAACTCTTATGTAACTCAAGGACGCATGGCGCTGTTACACCATTTCCGTTGACTCCAATGAGCAGAAGAAACGACCCGAATTGAAGCCCTTGGGGGACGTCCTAGTAGCGAAACCCGAGGAGGGACCTTCATCTAAGAAGAAAAAGCTGGAAGATACCAGGGTCGAACCTGTCAGGGAGTTTAAAACAATAAAACTCGAACTCGGTAACCCCGACAAAACCACTAGGGTAGGTAGCGATATGGGAGATCGATTGGAATGCCTTATGGTCGACTTCCTCCGACGCAACATTAACATATTTGCATGGAAAGCCGCAGCTCTTCAAGGAATAGACCCCAACATCATTGTCCATCGACTCAACGTGGACCCAGCTCACAAGCCAGTGAGGCAAAAGACAAGAACCTTCAACGCTCAGAGGACTCAAATCATCGAGGAGGAGGTCAACAAGCTTTTAGAGGCAAGATATATTGTAGAAATTCAGTACCCTTCTTGGCTTTGTAATATTGTACTTGTCCATAAGAATGAGGAAAAATGGAGAATGTGTAATGATTTCACTAATTTAAATAAAGCTTGCCCGAATAATCCTTACCCCTTGCCTCGTATAGATTTATTAGTTGATTCAACTGCTGGATGTGAATTACTTAGTATGATGGATGCCTTCCAAGGCTATTATCAGATATTTATGGCACCGGAAGACAGGGATAAGACCTCTTTCGTCGTCCCCAACGGTATATACTGTTTTTTGGTCATGCCCTTTGGATTCAAAAATACGGGTGCAACGTACCAAAGATTGGTCAATTTCATGTTCAAAAACAAGATCGGGAAGTCAATTGAAGTCTATGTCGACGACATGATTGTAAAAATTGAGAAAGCCGAGGACCACCTAGCCGACCTCAGCCACACCTTTGCCATATTGAGGACTTTCGGCATAAAACTCAACCCTAACAAGTGTGCATTTGGTGTACGATGGGGCAAGTTCCTCGAGTATATGGTCAGTCAGAGAGGGATCGAGGCAAATCCGCAGAAGATCCAAGCGATCCTCGACATCACTCCACCCCGCATAGTTCGAGAAGTCCAATGTCTAGTCGGCAGGGTCATAGCCCTCGGCAGATTCATAGCTCGACTGGCCGACAAGAGCCTACCTTTCTTCAAAATGCTCAGAAATGCCAAGAAATCTAGTTTCCAGTGGGATCAACATTGTGATCAAGCTTTGGTAGAGCTCAAGCAATACTTGTCTTCACTGCTCATGCTCGCCAAACCTGAGCTGGGAGAAGTATTACAGCTGTGTCTAGCAGTATCCTCGGCCTCAATCAGTTCAGTGTTGACATCGACAAGAGAAGGGACCCCCCGTCGTGTGTATTATTGCAGCAAGGCTTTGCATGGACCCGAGCACAATTATTTGGAGATCGAAAAGTTTGCTCTAGCCCTTGTCACGGTGGCCAGGAAGCTACGGCTTTACTTTCAGTCCCACGCAATTGTGGTACTAATGAATCAACCGTTAAAGCAGGTGTTGTCGAAACCTGATGCTTCAGGTCGACTCACTAAATGGGCTATCGAGCTCGAGGAATTCGACATCACATTCCAACCTCGAACTGCCATAAAAGCACAAGTCTTGGCCAACTTCATCGTCGAAAGACTCGACCTACCGACATAAAATGTTGACAACACGTCAGTATGGACCTTGCATGTTGATGGATCAGCGACCACATCGGGAGGCGGGATAGGTGTATCCCTCCACTCCCCACTTGCTGAGGAGTATGATTTCACAATAAAACTCGACTTCCCGGTTACCAATAATGAAGCAGAATATGAGGCTCTCGTCGTAGGAATGCATATAGCCACAACCCGAGGCATTGAGCAGCTTGCAGCATTCACTGATTCTCAACTGGTCGCAGAGCAGGTGGAGGGCAATTTCGAGGCGAAGGAGTTCAAAATGACCCAATACTTGTCAGAAGTAAAATAATTACGGCAGTTGTTCAGGAGCTTCACCTTGAGCCAGGTCCCCCGGAGAGAAAACGAACGAGCAGACGCGTTCTCGAAGCTAGCCAGCTCGGCGAAGGGTACCAGAGAGAAGACCATAACATTTTTGGCAACCGACAAACCTTGTGTCGATGCTACCAAACAAAGCCTCATCGGATGCGTTAGAGAGACAACCTTCTCTTGGCAAGAGCCAATCAAACTTTACTAGAGTCAAGGGACCCTGCCTACTGATGACAAGGAGGCTCGCAGACTTAGAGGACTGGCGGCCAAGTTTGCACTAGATGAGCACGGACAGCTCTATAGGAGGTCGGTATCAGGACCCCCACTGAAATGTCTAGAACTCGATGAGGCGAACAAAGTATTGCAGGAGATACATGCCGGCATATGTGGCAACCATTTTGGAGGCCGATCTTTAGCGCACAAGGTTGTCCATTACGGTTATTTTTAGCCCACCTTATTGCAAGACTCAGTTGACTTCGCTAGAAAGTGCCCGTCGTGCCAAATCCACTCCAACATTCAGCACCAACCAACTGCTTCGATGGTCAATGTCCAGATCGCATGGCCATTCGACCAATGGGGCATCAACATATTGGGATCTCTCCTGAAGATGTCGGGTTAGCGCAAGTTTATCATAGTGGCGGTCGAATACTTTACTAAATGGGTGGAAGCCGAGGCAGTTCCGCCGATGCAGCAATCAAGAGCTTCATTTGGAAAAATATAATTTGTCGATTCGGGTTGCCCAACATCCTAATCTCGGATAATGGCACTCAATTTCAAAGTAAAAGCACGAGAAAGTGGTGCGAGACCCTAGGAATCGCCCAACACTTCACTTCGGTGGGAAACCCCCAGTCTAATGGCCAGACCGAGGTCACAAACAGAACAATTCTCGACCACCTCAAGACTCGAATAGTAAGGACGAGAACTAGTTGGGGAGAAGACCTCCTAGGAGTGCTTTGGGCTTACAGAACGACACCTCGAGCAGCCACGGGCCACAGTCCGTATAGCCTAGTCTACGAGTCCGGGGCAGTAATCCCGTCCGAGCTGATCCAACACATAGCTCGGGTGATCCACTATAACCCGATCACAAATGTATCAGAAAGAACTTTGGACCTAATCACTGTTGACGAGCAGCGCCATGTGGCCTACAACACAATGCAGCGATACCGATCGAAAATGGCAGAACGCTATAATATAACAGTACGACCCTAGAGTTTCAAAGTTGGCGACCTCGTTCTCAAGAAAGTGGAAGTGTCAAAAAATGTGGAAATACTTGACCTAAAATGGGAGGGACTTTACTCAGTTGTTAAAGTGTCAAAAAACAATGCATACCGGCTAGCGGATGCATCAAGCCATGAACTACCTCGACCTTGGAATGCAGTAAATTTGAAAAAAAAAATGTGAAAAGGGTCATTGGCACCTTTTGTATCTCTCCACAACAATGAAATTATGGCACATTCAGACTACATGAAACTTGCAGAATCTCCCTTACAAAGTCAACCCCATAGTCAACGAAGCTGGCTTTCTGCCGCAAAGTCGAAGCTTAATAGCCAAGACCACAAAGTCGAGCCCGTAGTCGACGAAGTTGGCTTTCTGCCGCAAAGTCGAGGCTTAATAGCTAAGATCACAAAGTCGACCCCGTAGTCGACGAAGCTGGCTTTCCGCTGCCAAGTCGAGGCTTAATAGCCAAGACCTCAAAGTCGACCCCGTAGTCGACAAAGCTAGCTTTACGCCGCCAAGTAGAGGCATACCAGCCAAGGCTAGACATTTGACCCCACAGTCGATAAAATCGCCTGCATTTTACCACTAATGACACGAAATTGACTCCACAATCGTCAAGATTATTTAAAGCCCAAAGGCTAACTATTACGCCTACGTATTAATCACGATCTACTCGACTGAGACCATGAATGAATTTCACAAAGTACAACATCATTTATTCGACGAGGGCCATGAACGAATGCTACTTGATACGCTCGCGAGCATTCGCCCAAGAATTTATATACGCAGGATAATAAAGACTGCGGTTAATACATGTTAAACAACATGCTCATTAACAGGAATAACTTATACCAAAAGCAAAAAATCATCATTGTTGAGCATGAAATGATAACAATACCCATTCATCCATCAGCGTTTAAAAGCCTCATTGAGGCAGAAAAATCACCAACCGTTTAAAAGCCTCATTGAGGCATATACATCCCGTCTTAAAAACAACAAAAATAAACAATAAGAGCTAACTGGAGCTGGCAACCTCCTCAGCAACAGGGTCGGGCTCCTCGCCAGCAAGAGCAGCAGTGGGCGCGGGCTCAGGCATAGCCACGGCAATAGGGATAGTGGTGGTCGCTGGTCGAGAAGGGCCGACTGCGTCTTACAGGAATTGCCTCTCAGGAACAGGAAAATGTGCAGCAGCATTGACCGTCCCCTCCTTCACCTCGAAGGCAAAGTCACCAGTGAACTCAAATTCCTGGCCGACGGCCTTCAGCCTCCGCTCGCCTTCTTTCATCCTCAGTCAGCTGCGCCTCCGATACGCCTTCCACTCTCATGGCCTCAACGACCGCTCCCTCCACACCATCCTCCTCCTTGGGGTAAGGTTGCAGCTGCTCATCAAGCAAGTAGCTTATGCGGGTTTGGTCTTCTGGTCGGGAACAGTAGCCTAAAAACTGCAGCTGCTTAAGGGCCTTTTAAAAGGAGCTCGAGCGACGTCGACAGCAAAAACAGCATTTGCATACTAGAATGCCGACTCAACATAAACCGTTGCACTGCCTTCCGACGCACCGAGGGTATTATGCGATTGAACTCGGCCCGATCTTCCGCCAGACATGCATTTCGGCCCACAGATCGACCAAAATCATAACTAATCAGCAGATCTAACTGCAACTTTTTCACTAGCCCGTCTATTTTGGTCCTCTCCTGGACCGCCACGATCACCTGCTCGTCCTTCTGCTCGAGGTCCTTGGTCAGCTGTCCAACCTGTCTCTCCAGCTCGTCAACTCTCATCTGCGAAGACTCGAGCTAAGCCTTTAGAGTCTCGGTGTCCCTACCAGCCTCCAACAGCTCCCGATCTGTCAGGGCCAGCTCCGACCGCCAGTAAAAGTTGTAGCCGAGTTGCCCGACCTGAAAGATAAAGCTATCAGACGCTCAATTAGAATGTAATGATATAAAAATAAAAAAGCAGAGAGCTTTACCATGTTGGCATGATAAGCCAACTCCCGAAGAGCCGCCTTCTGGCTCAACCCCATTATTCTCCTCTAGTAAGCCATGAATTGGTTTGCTAATAAAACCTTCAGAGGTGCAGCGCCGGTCGGCCCCGCAGTGTCCATGCAGAGTAAATTATGCACGACCGGGCTGGGTTCTGTCCTGAATCGAGGAGAAGGAAATTTTGGCAAGTTGAACTGCTGTCCATCCCTTCGATCGCCAAAGAGATCATTCCCAGTCGGCGGTCCCGATCTTACTGCTTTGCCCTTTCCCTTCCCGGCAGCAGCTTTTTTCGGAGCAGGGCCTCCCTACTCCACCATTGCCCTTTTGCCCTGACCTGCGGGGCTGTCCCCTATGGTCGCCAGCTGTTGACCAGGTGATAGAGTCGGTGACGGAGTAGGCGCCGCGGCAACTTAGCGAGGCTCCTCGACCGCTGCGGCTGCTCGATGAGCCACTGTGCCCTATCGCAGCTGTTGATTTCTCTCTACTCTCGCTAGAGCCTCTGCCCTCGATATGTTCATGATGCTTACGCGATCTACTGAGCAGCAAAATAAAAAAGTCAAAAATGATAACAACAATGGAAAAATAACAAATTACAAAAAATGATGTCTATCTAGTTGATCATTCGTAGGCAAATCTAATGGAGTTGGTGATAATCCATCCAACACTAAATGTCTCTCCTCGATAAAAACTGAGGCCTCCATCTGGCTAAATCCAACCAGGTCCCGAACAAAGGTGTTTGGCCAGGTTTGGGTAAGGTTCCCCTGCATGTCGACATGCCCCCTCCACCAGCCCCGTGAAATATTGAAACTCCCCGCCACTCGAACAAACAAGTACCATTTTTCCATTCTTGCCCATATGAAGAAGCAAGGGCTACGAGGAATTTACGACATGGTCGAGCGGTTAAATAATAGAAGCCCAACTCGTCGGCGCTACCCGACTTGCGAGACATGGGCAGATGAAAAAGGTTGGAAAAGTTTTCGAAGCTGACGGGCTGATTGAACAGATGCATCAAAACAATAAAACTACAAATGGTGGAGAAACAGTTGGGCAGCAATTGAGTTATGCTCACTTGGAGATCCCTAAGCAAATTAACCATGCTATCACTCAGGGGGAACCTAAGACCACATTTAAAAGCGTCCTCAAAAATAGTTATACAACCTGCTGGAGGACGATGCATTCGACCAGTCTCCCCGGGAGTTACAAGTTCGTATTCGGTGGGAATATGATATAACTGCCCGAGACGTCTCAGGTCGACAGGGTTTATGGTAGACACAATCTCACTATAGTGATTTGGCGTGAATAATCGACCCTGCGAAGGAGGAATCTGGCTTGGCCCAGCTTCATCCTTCTCGCGGTCGCTACTCGAGCTACTGGAGCTCGAGCTGCTGGAACTGGAATCATCACTCGACGACTCATTGGACTGCCCAGAAACATATTTAGGCCTATCAAATTGGGTGGCCTCACTGTCCTCCCCTCGACTACCCTCAGAACAGTATAGACCCAACATGATGTCAAAAATCTAAATGGTAGGAAATAGAAATGAAGGAACACTTACTGAATGCAAGAGCTAAAAGTAGAAAATCTTGGATGCGAGGGCGTTTGGACAAGCGCTCGACCAGAAGCTAATGCGATAAAAGTAAAAATTGTTGGTTTTACCGTAGATATTTATAGGGGAGCAAACGCGGGAAACCAAGCGCCGGTAATAATGCATGTAATCGCCACGCCACCCCATGCGCGCCACGATGTAACCGCTCAATAAATGCGCCAAACCCTGGTTGACTTTTGAAAAACCCTAGTCGATTCTTAAAAATACCCAGTAAACTATTTCCCAACACTTCTCGTCGATTCCTCGTTCAGCCTTGCGAAGTAGGGGGACTCATGATATAGGGTGGCCCAAATACCTTGGCCCAAACCAAGCTGGCCCAGAGACGCAGCACCAGGCCCAATCTTGCATCTGAGGCCCATAGGTGCAATCGACCTCGATCTTGACAGTGCCTCCGTAACAAAACGACGTCTGGTCAACCAGAAGAGGTCGAGAAAGTACAGTACTCTGCCACCACATGATGCACTGACAGGCGGCCTACCTTCGCATTAATGGCGCATGCCGCCCCCCCTCACCGCCTGACACAGTAGGCACCTCAACAGTGTACTATCATGTCTTTAAAACCTGGAAGGGCAGTTATCTGAAAATATGCAGGGAGAGGAAGTTACTAACCGCCCCTCGCACAAGAGTAAAGACCCCTGAATGCATCAGGGGCATCTCAGACCATTCCCCCAAAAGGAGAAGGCTATAAATACTCTCATTTCAACCTTTCTAAGGTACGCACTCATACCTACACAAAGCCCTTACTCCGCTGCTCGATATATCTCGTCGATCTGCACTGACTTGAGCGTTGGAGGGCCTAAGCCGAGGGCTCCTCGGCTAGCCTGACGTTTGCTGTGATTGCAGAATTCGTCCCACCTGAACAAGAATACCGACTAGAGAGGTCAAATCCCATTCAAACTCATAGTTGGACTAATACCCAACAAATCGAACCCTCATCAGTTAGATATCAAGCAAATTGGTGGATTTTTCGGTTGGTTTCAAAAAATATATATTAACAATTAATTATATTTATTTTTACATATATTTTTCTTTTGTCAATAATAGAAACGAATTTCAAGATAAGTAGGTCAAGTAAATATTCATGCATGGGTGTCGTTGCGATGCTCCAAATTTGCTATAGCGAGTGAAGAATGATAGCTGCAGTTTATAGTACTCTAAAATCTTTTAACTTGCAAAAAATTATAACTACAATTCAAAAGTGACAAGAATTCTTTATTATTATTATTATTATTATTATTATTATTATTATTATTATTATTATTATCTCAAGGCAACATTTTGGTAATGAATGAAGATGGATAGAGTGAAAGAACGAGTTAGCTCCATTAAGAATGCAAACATGCTGAGTCGTCCAAGCCTTGCTTATTTTTTTGACTCAAGCTCGATAAGTTAAAGAAATTAAGGCTCGAGCTCATCTCGAGCCCATGTTTGTGTTTGACTTAATTTGTTTGGTCCAGTCTTGACTCAAAACTTATACAACTTGACTCGAGCTCAAATTCTTCAAACTCGACGTCGAGCACTTTCAAATATTTTTAAGGCTTGCTTAAAAAATAATAAATTCATTGAACAATTTCCAAGGCCTGTATAAAAAGAATGAATATTTTAATTTTAGAAATAATTTAAAATGTCATTTGAAATATATTATGTTCATTTATTTTTACTATGGGTATGTTCCAAGCTGTCTCAAGTTTGAAATATATATTTTGAGAATGTTAACAGCGCCGCCCCTGCACCGCCAATCCTGCTCTATGTGAGAGAGACCAATTGGTGGCCTCTGGGTGGCAACTTCGATAGGGATGCTGCATCTCAGATGCTTCCTTAATTATTAAGGGACATAAACATGTGACCAAATTAAACTACTATTGGCTATTGCCACTTTTGTCCAATTACATAATAATAAATTTTGGTAGGAAGTTATTACATGAACTGAGACCACATATCATATACTCAATGAATTATGAATAGTGATTTGATTCATCCTCTCTATGTTGTTACATAGGTGTCTATCAATAGATACTGGTACTAGATATTTTTCTTGTATTTTAACAAGCCACTAGGTAAATATTGGGTTCAACGAATGTTTCAAAATACATTATTGCTAATAACCCAATATTTATGGTCACATGCATGTATACAACATAACGAATGGATAAATTGTATCAAAATATGCTAAGTGGCCTGTTTTCAAGCGACATAACTCTTTCATATAATGTAAAAGGTCAACAATTCGAATCTTAATAGTCTTCTGATGTGGCTGTGTGTTATAAATTAATTGTACCGAAATATCAATAATCAATAATTATATCCATCACTCTTTAATAATTATTTATAATTTATATCAATTTACAGTTATTCTAGCTAAAAAAATATGTTTGAAATTCAAATTCTTACATACTAAAATTTTATAATTTTGATCAATGTATTGCCAATAATTGAATGGTTCAAGTTATTGTCGGAAATCTACGAAGCAACAAAGATTGAATTTCTAAAGGTAACCTCTAAAAATTTCAAAAAGATATGCCCTAAATACTTTTACTTTTCATCCAGTCAAGAGGTTGTCCACAAGGACAAGGTTTGAACATTCAAAATGCAATGCAACTGGGAACTGGGAAGCTCGCCCGTTGTTTCCCATAAAACTAAATTAACATCTTTATCAATTTCCAATTTTTTTTTTTTTTTTAAAAAAAGTAAAAAACACGTGATTTACACCTAAAACTTTCTTGTCCAACGGGGCACCAACACCAACGCACACACACGTTTTCAAATGTCGGCTGTAGAATGTTTAGAAAAACTTTAATTTCTTAGCTAACAAAAAAAAGATCGAAGGTTGAAATTTCGATTAACCCATGAATCTATCTTACGCAATTGTCAAGGCATGATTATGATTTTTTCTATTTATATACTCAGTTCGACAACGTTATTGTAAGAAATGGGACAGTTGGAAAATATTTTAAATTGAGTATTCTTGTATATGTATTTAAGTGCATAATTTTTGCCACATTAAGAAGTAATTATTTTAAAATCATATCTTGATAAGGATTATTTCAACTGATTATGGAAGTCCTTGATGATTTTTTAACCAATTATGATAGTGAGGGCTGAAATTGGGATGTAAATGTTGGATTCCATTCGAATTAAAATATTGATCTTATTACTATTTAAAAGGTTTTGATCCATGGCCCGGTATCTACTGGATCTTTATATATATATATATATATATTAGTACCAAAGTTTGAATTTTGAAAAAAAATAATCCAAATTTGTACATTTATTATAGCACCCCG
Organism: Jacaranda mimosifolia; assembly: GCA_018894105.1. NCBI lineage: Eukaryota > Viridiplantae > Streptophyta > Magnoliopsida > Lamiales > Bignoniaceae > Jacaranda > Jacaranda mimosifolia. The sequence goes on from CM032126.1 coordinate 24,299,715, forward strand.
TAAATTCTTAATCCTGAAAAATTCCTAAAAGTACAAATTTCATAATTTAAATTACAATTTAACTGATAAAAGAAAAATTATAAATAAAAATCGATAGAGGATAAAAAGTATTGCATTTAAAAATTCCATAGAGTCTCTCTGCAATATTAGGAAGTAGAAGGACTAGAAAGTTAACCAAATAGGACTTAATTGCAAAGATTAAAGAAATTAGTGGGGCCAATGTGTGAGTAACAAAAGATGAGGGAGTCAATTGAGAGTATGGGGGGGGGGGGTCAATGTCAGGCACTTAGGATGTTGAAGGACCAAATTAAGAGTTGAGTGAAAGTTTCGGGAAGCCGAATGCAATTTCAAGAAAATAGAAAATATATAAACCAAGTCCCTACAAGTGCTCAAATTCTCACATGCAAGCACCATCACCATCATCTCAACCCAACACCTTTGCTGTCGATGAAAAATTGAAACTAAGCCGATCATTACTTTCCTCTCATCCCAACTATCACACCAATATCAAGTTTGTCGTAAAACGGCCGGCGAGTCGCGAAGAAATTGAGCATCGAAAAAGTTCGCGGTAGAGGTGGCGGTCATGGTGGTCCTGGCAGCCGTTGGTCACAACCAAGGGGTGGTTCTTGATGGATTCAGCTAGAGGAACACGCCGGTATCTTCAATTTCAAGAACGAAGCACCAAAGGAGTAATTGGAGAAAAATAGAGTGGCGACGTTGGTGGCACAGTGGCGGTTTTCGGTTCAATTGACCAGCGAGATGGAAACATAACCTAAAATTGACTAGGGGCTTTTTTTGGGCATGAGGAGACGCATCAGTTGGTAGGTTCAGCTTCCAGTTATGGCGGTAGCGCATGGCGACGAGCCGCGGCGGTCTAGCAACTTCAAGGTAGATTGTTTAGGGTGACGATTCGAGTACATGCAAATGTGAATTGACTCCGAATTTAGTCAATTTGGGTAAAACTCTAATTAATTAGCTAATTGATTCTTGGCTTAATTTGATTGAATTGTTAGGCCGATTTTTGATGTAAATATAAGTTAATTAGACCAAAATGTGTAACCATATACTGGATGATTGGATAGTGAAGTTGATTTCAAATGATATGTGGACTCAAACCATTAATAAAAGTTTAATTATTGTTAATTATGTTAATTGGTGTATTCAAAACATCTCAATTGTGTAATGTTAATCAAGATTGATTATTGTTAGGAAAACATATAAAATTCATAAGGTTGATATGAATTTAGTAATTATGGGCTTAGAACATTAAATTAGATATTATGGGTAAAAATGATATTTTGGTTCGAAACTGATAAATTGCTCGACTGCTATTATTTAACTACAGTTACTTGTTTAGGAAATCAAATATGGAGTTATTTTAGAATAAAACCATAATTACTTAACAGAACCAAATGTATGATGAATTTGGTGAAATAATTTAAATTAGTTAAAGGTATGGGGCTGTTGTAGCAAAACACGACCATATGAGATCTAGACCAATAATTAAAATAGTAAAAATATAGCACAAGACTTAAGGGAATTAATATCATTAAAACACATCAACAGTCATAATTATTGTTAAAGAAATGCTATATATAATGTATTGATACTTATCTTCATTTATTAAAAATAGATGGCGAGGACCTGAACTATCCTGATTAGCAGAGGACATCTAGTGTGGACGTTAAGACTTAAAGTGAGGTTATAGCTCATACTATTTCTAGGAAAAGGATCATATTTGTTATTCGTAAATCTTGACTCGTTTGTTCCTGTGTGCTTATTTACAATCATCTTGATGCTCAGGACTTTCTGCTATATTTACGAATCTTGTCTCTTGTACCCCTCAACCTTGCCGACTGATCCTGCATTTGTTATTGATTTTATTTTGGAAATGCCATTGATACGGTATTGCCGATCAATTGTCTGATCATTTTGTGAGGCCATTGTTCTACATTGCTATGGGAAAGGTCTTGTCAACCAATTGTTTCATCCTTCTGAACTCATTATGCCGCATTATTATTAAAATGGTTATGTCGACCGATTGACTGGTTGTTTCATGACTTCACTATGTTAGTTGTTATTTGACTGTAGTATTGTTGTTTGATTCCTAATATTGCTATTGGACTGTTTGTTGTTGTTGGTACCCTTTGGGAAGTTTTGCGTCCTGGGACTAGGTTTCAAAAGACAACAGAGTGGAACAGACTAACAGTGGTTGGTCTCCCAGCTAGTACCCATTATTGATCCTATCTCATGGTAGTTGGAGGTTAGCTGTCCTTGACGACGGATTAACATGCAAGCGGCCCTACCGTATGTGTGTGTGTGTGTGTTTGTTGAGCCGAACTGGTCACTTGAGCAATGAAGGTTGGAGAAATAAGGAACCCTTTTTTTTCTTTATACTCTAGGGAGTTATAAGGTTGGCGATCCCCAATAGCCCGTTTCATTGTTTGACCTTAACTCTTGTTGACAAGGTCATTTATGTTAATTGTATTATTAAATCCACATCACTATCTTCATTCTCGTGATGTTGTTATTGCCTGAGATTATGTTCCCGACTGTATGTATATCACAGGCTTAAGCGCATCCTCCATCATTGTCTTAACCTTGGTTTGTTTGATCGCTTTTTTTGTATTTTTATCTTATTTAGGCTACACAAGCACAGTTGTTAGATCTTTTCTCTTTCTATGATTAAACTGACTGATATTTCACCTCACTAAATCATTAGAACTTACACCTCTTTCATGTTCTCAATTCTTTTTCCCAGATAGGGCTTGATAGGTAGCAGGTGAACCGCTGTAGGTTGTGTCACTATAAATAGTTTTGTTACTGGCTCCTTATTGTACAGGCCTACACTTGTCATGTAAAGACTTATGAATATAAGCTTGACGCTTATGACCTCTCATGTAGATGCTTATGCTTGTACGATTTTAATACTAGTGACAATCGTAGACTTAGACTTATTATGTAAAGTTTGGGTATGTAAGCTTGAAATTGATTCGACATATATGAATATTTTGTGTACATATAGGTTTTGGAGCTACTGTTATTGTGGAATGTTGTATAGCAAAACGTAACAATTACATTGAACTGGTTGGTATTCGAGTTGATACAGATTTATTTAAATTGGAAACTTTAGGGGTGCATGATTTGTTTTGAATTCTTGTAAATAAGATTGGAGTAGCACCTCAACCTGAAATAGGCACCTCCTGAGCGAGGCGCTACATTTATGATGAAATAAATAATGTAAAGTTTTAAATGAAAAAACCAAGAACAAATAACGAGTTAAAATAATTTATAAAAAGTTACGATATTAATTAGATATGATAGAGTATGTAGTTTATCAAATAAAATAAAGTTTCCTATGAAGGAGTCACATGATTAGAAAAGGTTGATTTAGCCTTTCTAATGGATGGAACCAAAATCTTGCAATCAATTATGACTTTTAAATAGATTGAATTTGAATCAAAATTTGAGTTAAAATTTGAATAACTAACAATTCCTATTTTGAATATCAATTTTTTTTTAAATAATGCAGTTGAACATATATCATTAACATGTGATCAACAGTATTATTAACAATTTTCAATAATTAATAACGAATTATAAACTAGCCACTTCTATGCGACTTGAATTTTATCAATTCTATCCTTATCCTAATTTAGACAACAAAACGTGGAGCTCATGTTTATTCCACTATGTTACGTTAGTCAGATGAAATTTCACTTTTCTTTCTTTCTCTTATGGTGAAAATTATTTGTTAATTTTCTAATTTAAATGATATAAAGAATGGTTGAGATGTCTGCATTGATGGGTCATTGTTATTTAGATATATAACAAAATGGAGCTCATCTTATCAATTCAACAAATTGATGTTAAATCATTGATGTGTCGATCATGTGACATTATTGAAAAAAGTCATTATTAATTAGGCAATTGTGTGATGACAAAAGCCTAATAAATTAGATCCAATCAATCATGTTTTCTTATTTGAATGCAATATAGCCTACTACTTAACTTCCCTTGTCTTTCATTCATAATGCTTAATCTTTCTTTTTTTAATCATATGTTTTTCTTTTTTTCAAATTATAACAGGAGTGGTGCATTCATCATTCATTGTAGAAATATCAAATATTAATTAAATAGGAAGTAAAGAAGTTTGATGTGATGAAATTTGAATAACTATTTAAAAAGATATAGAATTTTTTTTTTTTTTTTTAAGACAACATTACAAATGACAAAGATTATCCTTACAACAAGTCAATAGCATCTAATTATCAAATCAAGTAAAAAAAAAGTACAAATTTCACAACCAAATACACATAAAGTGCGCAAAGGAACCCATTCGATTTCAAACTCGAGACCTCCCACATAATAAGGGAGATTGATGTTATTGGACTACAAGCCATTGGACAAAGAATAAAGAAAATTGTGTTGGCTAATAAGTACTTATTAATCAATTATGTTTAATAAGATATCTTAAGATATATGTATCTCCATATTTGATAAACTTGATTATTTAGGATGATGTATTTCTTTTTTCAAAAATAATTAACCTTAATTAATTGTAAAATAGTAATTAGGGAATAAGACTATATTTTCAATAAACTACAAAATAAAGTCTGATTTATTGTAACACCCCAAAATTTAAAATTCTAAAATAAAATAAAATATGAAATCGATAAGTTTGGCCAGATTAATTTTGGGTTGGATTTAATTAAATCTAGAAATAAATATTGACAATTGAGGGGCTTGATCATAAATAAGAGAAGGACTTGATTGTCTAAAATTATAGAATTTAGGGGGTCAATGTGAGCGAATTAAAAGTTTAAGGACTTCAGAATAATTAAATTTGGACACAGTTGCTCAAAAACGAAAATGTTAGAGGTCAATGTGTAAGAAATAAAAGTTAGATGACATAATTAAAACTCAGGGACCGAATGGAAAGGTAGTTCAAACTTTTAGGCATGAATGAAGATGGTGGAAAAGTTTTGAGGGGCAAAACGAATATCGGGAAAGTAACCTTATACATATAGAATGAAGGACAGAAATTAACCAAATTCTCCAAATCACCCCAACTCTACCCCAGTGGTGGATCACTGAAAAATGGCCATAAAATTCAGAAGTAATACCATAGAAAGCTAGCTCTCAGCTCAAGGAATTCAACCATAACAAAGACATTGAAAACCATCGAATATTTCATTGGAAATAACGAGGCCGATGGCGATGGGCGGCAGGTGTGGTGGTTCTCTATTTTCCGACAATGGATTGCAAGTGGGCTTGCGTAGGTCTTGGTCGAAATTGGATGGGCAGCATGGTGGTGGTGTTAATTTGATGAAACTAGCAGCGGCGGTGGAGGAGAAATTGATAAGGTTGTGATGCGGTAGTGCTAGGGTTTGCGCATCGGGGTTTTGGGAAATTGGTCGGCCAAATGGTAACCAATTGAAAATTTATTTTAGGGGTTTTGCTCACCTCAAAGAGGCGCACCTAGTGGTGGCAGTGCATGCAGCAATCTTTGGATAGTTGCACAGAATTAAGTTCCGAACTTGTCTGGGCTATTCCCGGCTTGAAATTAGATCTCGATTCGATCCAATTGGATAATGTGACACCACTAAAATTTGGTATTTCAAAAAATAAGGATTTAAAAGTCAAGATTTTGATTGATCGAATTTTAGGGCTCAAAAAATAGATGTAAATGACTTAATTGCAAAAAATTTGAAATTTTTGGGGTCAAAGTGCAATTAAGCAAGACTTGATTAGATCACATTTTAAGAAGTTTTGGGGTTGCATGGTAATTAATTTAGGTAAAAGGGGCTAAATGAGGCACTCTATTAATATGGGACCAAAAAAGAGAAGCTTTAAAGTGCTGAAGGACCTAACTGAAGATCTGATTTAAGTTTTGGGGTAAAACTGCAATTTTCAAAAGATTGCATGCTAAGTCTTGGTCAACTCCTTCTTTCTCATTTTTAATTTTCCTTTTCGCATACATCAAACCTCTCCATTCATGGCAATTTTTTCCGGCGAGGCAAAAACAACCAAACCAAACCTACCATTTATTTTTCCTCATCCCGGTGAACACAACCATACCTAAGTCTTCCAAAATCGACTGACGGAGCCACCGAAATTTAAGCTTGAAGAATACATGCGATGGAGCTCGACGGCACGACGTCATCGATGACGAAAATAGACTTCTGGGTAGTAGGTCTCCTCAACTCAAGGACCTCACCGGTAGCTTCGATTTTTAATTCCGCCACTGACGATGACATAATTGGAGAAAACCTTCATGGCAGAGAACGATGGCATTGGACGATCGGAGCTTCAATTGAGGCCTTTCCCAGCGGCAATTGAAAAAACTGGTTTGGGCATTTGGTTTAGGGAGCTGAAATGCAACTGGTGGTTGTGGTCTTAAGATTTTTCGACGACGGCAACGTGGTGGTAGTCAGAGGAAATTTTTTTCCTCTCATCATGATGATCGTAGTGGTGCTTTTGGTTCATGAATTTGAGGTTTCGATTGAGCAATATTGGGTAATGATCGGTATTGGGTTTAAGGTTTCATGTATCATTTTTATCCATTTAAAGTTTTTGTATTTTGGATGAAATGATTTTTAAAGTGTATCAATGGTGATGATGTAGACATGCATGGATTCTATATGATTCAGTGGACCCGGATCTACATTGATGTATGTTAAATTTGGGATTTATTAAGTTTATTAAGTGAGAAAATCTTAATTTATGGATTTATGGAATTTAAACCTAAGTAGAAATAATTAGGATAATTAAGATATCTGGACCATTTATTTTGATTTGGGATACTGATATAAGGCTAAATATGTAATTGAGGACTAGTTTATGCTCTGTTATTAGACTTGATATGAAAATCGAGATTATTTTGGCAATAATGACCTTATTATCTATTTTGGGCCGATAGTACTGTTTAAGCTTTAAAACTTCCATATTAATCGAATAATTAGTGATTTGAGGCTATTAATGGAAAGATTGTAATTATTAGAGATTAATAAGGATTTTAATCGTGGATTTATTATTATGATTAAGTGACGAAGAAGTAGGTCCATCGGACCAATAGATTGCCGATTGTGGTTGCAGTTTTCTGAGACTACAGAGATGAGGGTTTGCCGCCTTGTTTATATCTATCTATTCTTGTAGAATGACCCTTATGTGGGTTCAACTTGATTGTACTGACTGCTCTTGATTGATTGAAATCGCACTCGCTTGAGTACTTGTTCTTGATACTGGAATTGTTGTTGATCGCGTGTTCAATTGTCATCTGTTACCTGATACTTGTACCTTTTGAGGGTTAACTAACTCGTACACCCCTGTGAAGATTAATTCTTGATCGTATTCCACTATGATTTGTTCTTATTTGTTTTGCAACTAGAACGTCTCGTCTGTTATCTGTTCGACTTGTTACCTAATCATCTATTATTTGTTTGTTCTGATATCGTACTTGATCTTGATCGATACTTGTTATTCTCTTGTTATCCATTATCGTTATGTTACCTGGATATATGTTGGGAATTATGAATCGATAGATTGTTATTTGTCATATGTACAGAGATATGTTAGTGGTACATTAGGGGCTTTTCCCTAAGTATCAGTGATATCACTAGAGGCGTTTCCCTAGGTATCAGCAATATGTTTGGGCTGAGTGCTAATTCCAGTGGAATGCTTAGATATACTTTTACATATTAGCGATACGTCAGGGGCATTTCCCTGAGAATGGATGATACCACTATAGGCATTTCCCTGGGTATCAACAGTGAGTTGGGGACTTTTCTTTGAGCATCTGCACCCGTCGATGAGTCAGGAGTATCTCTCTGAGAATCTCAACCTATTGTATACCAAGCTGTCATGCTTTGGTAAAAGCACTTGTTTGACTGGTATAAGGAAAATCCGATATGCATGTTCGTTCTGACCTGTTAGACTGCATATGATTTGGTCTTGTTCTATTTTGACTGTACCCGATTGTTTGTGTCCTACTTGTGGAGCAATAAGGACAGTATAGCTTTCTCGTTTAAGTCGGGCTATTGTATGGGCCGATCGAGCCATCTGTATTTCCTCCCGAACTGTGGTCGATTGAAACACTCTATACCTCCCGAGTAGAATTAGTTGAGACAATTTCGGGCCTTTCGAGCCGACAGTCACAACCCCGAGTTATTACCCACTTGAAGTCTTGAATCCGTTAATGCTTATTTATTGATTTTGTAATTGCATGTTTCTTGATACGTTCCTGTACTGTAAGTTATTTGACGATCTGTTGGGTTGATTCTTCCTCGACAGATCCCCATTGTTGTTCTTATGTTTATCACTCACTAAGTCTTTGAACTTACCCCTTATATTCCTTTGACTTTCTCAGAAAAGTTTAAGTGAAGGATATGGACTCTTGAGTTGGGCTGGAGAAATACTTTTGTACTAGAACATGTGCTTGTGTATGTTATTGAGCTCTCTTAAATGTTAACTTTGGTTTTGGGACGATGTGATATGTTAGGACTGATGTGGAGGACTTCAGGTCTGTACATGTTATGTTAGATACAAGAAGTTGAATCATGGGACGTATTTAAGTGCTTGTTGTGTTAATTAAGTTTGAATTTTTTGCTGTTTTTGATCAGTTAAGTTGAAATGCTTTGAGCCTATTGCTTGTTTATGGATTAAAATTTAAGTCTGAATTAAGTGGCGCCTCAGCTAAAGGCGATCCTAAATTTGTTGATTACTATTTGCTTGGGATGTTCAACTTATGCCATAATTTGTTGATTATAGCTATTAATTGGAAGTTTAGGCCAAATTTAGGGTTTAGCCATTTTTATGTGAAAATTTTCCTTACCCGATTCCTTTTTTCTTTTATGTAATCTTCACGGTTTTGGGTTGTTCCTGTATATGTGAGCTAAAAAGCCTAGGTTATGTGTCACGATTCCTTGAGGTTGAATTAATTTCAATTTTCTTGATAAGTTTTTGAAGGATTTGTTCTACGGCATGGGTACAAGGTGTTTTGGCGTATATGCTTTATCAGATTATTGGTCTGAAATTGGTTCAATTTGTGTTGTCATCTCAAAAATTTACCCACATGCCTATCCTTTCTTATGGTTTTTTGATTTTGAAATTTAGAGTATGGTACTCTTATTTAGCATTTCGTTTGCTGTTGCTATGTCGTTCATCAATAAATTTATGGATTAATCGTGTAAGGTTTAAGTTAGTAGGTCAATCTATCGGTGCAATTTATAGATTATTTAGTTGTATGTATGAGGACAACAATTTCAGTCATTAGTTGAACACTTCTATGGCTTGTCTGTTGTACTTGGTATTAGTATATCTTCTCACTGCAAGTTACTGTGTGATATTGTCTGGCCTCTACTCTCATAGCTTTCCCTTTTTTTCACATGGTCTTCAGTAATGGAATGTTGTAAGTGGCAGTGTGCTTTGTTTTCTTTACATAAGGCTAACAAAGTCATTGCTATATCACATACATACTATTTCTGGAATAGAAATTTCATTATTAGTGGCTACATTTTCTTCGAGCCAATTTACATAATATATACATCCATTCTATCACTCCCAAACTCACCTTCTTCCCATAGCACACAACAAACACCATAAGCACTATTATACCTCCCTTACACTGTACACACTTGCACAATGGTAGGCCAAACATCATTTAGCTGTGGTGACAATGTGAGGGATTACCAGTTTCTAGAGCTTGGTTCAAAAGGAGGAGATTTGCAGGATACTCTATCTTCTGCTTTCAGCTGTACTGTGAGTTTTGTTAACTTGGTCCTTTGCTGGAGTTTGGTTTTTCTAACCTATAAGAAAAATGATTTTTTGGGCTTTTGGTTTCTTGGTGATTGAATATCTGTTGATTGCTTCAAATGATTTGCCTGGTAACATGTTGAATATATTATTTGGTAGTTTGAAAAGTTTATATCTACACTTGGGTCATTTATATGTTCTGATGTGTGCCTTGTTCTGATTTGAATGTTTTAATATGTTGGTAATTTGCTTTATGACATTTGCTACATGTCATAAAGTTAATGCAAAGGTGCCATGCTTGGGGTTTCTCCCCTCCTTGAGTTATATGATCTTCACAAACACCAGTCATTGGTGTTCATTTTTACAATCACAATTTTGTGATTTCTGTGACCTCTTGTAGTTATATAACAAAAACTTAAAGTGAATAAGGGTTGTTCATTGTGTTGGTGTAAGCATGTGTGCTTACTACCTTGAGTCTCATGCATTTTAGGCTAAGATGGTCTTGAGTCTGGAGTCCTGAGCATTGAGCATTGAGTATCTGTTTATCGCTCCATATATGATATGTGTTGAGTTCATATTTGGGTAACATACTGGGGGGGTTGTGTTCTATACTTTTAGCACTCCATGTTAGGCTTTTTTTGGCTGTCCTAATGTAGTGATTTGTCCTTATGTAGCCTTGCATTGCAAAGGTTCTGCAATTTCTGGGGAGTTGCTGGGTTGTTTCTGGTTCTGCATATTCTAGTTTCTCTTTGCATTGTTGTTACTATTTCTGATTTTGGGCCTTCTGGGGTTCTGCATATTCCGATTTCTCCTTGCATTACTGGTTTTGTTTCTAGCTCTGCACTTTCTGGGGTTCTACATATTTGGTTTCTCCTTGCATTGCAGAGGTTCCACATTTTCTAGGTTATTTCTTCATACTTAGGATTGGTTTATTTAGTTACAGGGCATCATTGAGCATTTTTCATATATTTTGTAAATAGGTCATGTGGTTGGTCATGCATTTGCTTGTCGGTCAAACCATTTAAAGTTTGGCATGTAATATGGAGTGACAGAAAATATGGGAGGGAGTGTGTCGCTAGGGAGATGGCTTCCTATGTTATTGTTCCAAGCACACCACCCAACATTTTCATGAGGCAACCATTGACATTTGAAAGTGATAAGTGTAGCAAACGGTTCATTTTGGCTCTTTAGCAGCTTTTTTAGTACTTAAGAGTTATTATTATTATCCTTCAATTGTGTGTAAACCATGTTATTGTTATGTATAAACTATAAGGATCTCTACAAATGATGTTGTTTTCAATTTTTAGCATTAATTTGTTTTTATATTATGGATTTATGATATCTTTTGCATGATATTAGAGAAGTTTATCCCATATTTTGTTTATATTATGTTGCCAATGGGCTTGTTATCTATACTTGCTGTCAATATCCCCTTTAATCTTGTATGTATAAACCAAAATTTAGATCAAGTTAATTGATACAATTATGGGAGTATGGCAACATATGCTAGAATTGGAAATATATGTAGTGTATAGAATTGGAAATAACCACTTTTCATAAAATAAAATAAAAAGTTAGAAGTTGATTTACATACTTTTTTATTTTATAAAAATATGGGAAAGATGTTCTTTAATTTGTTTATTGTTGGGTAATATTTTTCAGTAAAAAAAAAAAAAAAAGAAGATATTTGATTCTTCAATTATTCTCTCTATTGATAGAATTGAAAAGTTAGTGCACAATACTTATATATGTTTAATCCAAATTTTCAAAACACCTATAGAGGGTTCAAATTTAATTTTAAGATAATTGGAAAAAAATATTTGAATTTATGTTAATTTGGGGTAAGTGCAATAAGACGCTCTTAAATGTGGTTAATTCAAGTTATTTTAATGTGAGGTGAAATCATATTTTTTAAAATTTGTAAAAAAATATTTTTTATCACACGTGAAATGATGGCTCTGTAATTAATTTAATTCAATTAAAATTTAATTACAAGTTTTAACATGTGAGGTACAAAATAATTTAGAAAAATCACCACAAATAAATGCGGATGTCCAAAGTAGTGAATTCATTTTATAACACTATTATTGAACATTTCAAAAGTCAATTTTGTTAAAGTGACTTCATTCACATTTTAGAATGTCTTTTCCAAATTTGTACAAATAATTTTGGGGACAATGTCAAATTATAATATTAGAAGTAAATTAATTTGTGTTGATTTTGAATAAGCTTTCCAAAATAATGTAATTTAAAGCTTTATAAAATTCTTGATTTGAACATATTTTTTTCAACATTTGCCACAAATAAATGTCCCTAGATTTACACTACTATTAGGGGTTTGATTGTTTTCAAGTGCCAAAAAAGTTATCAAAAATTCATAGAGAGAAACATAAGTAGATTAAGAAGATAGATCCCTTTGTTTTATATTCTCATGCTTTTAGTAAGATTAATATTAGACTCACTATAAGAATCAAAACTTGGTATGGAACATAGATGGATCCAAATGGGAAAGAGCCTTCTAACATTTCCACGCGCGGGCATGCAAGGGAGAGCAGCACACGTTGGCCTCTTGAAAATGAGATAGCGTTCATCAAGTTATGCTATAAAGAGTTCGTTAATGGTTAGCTGCTCACAAATACCTTCTCGGCCTTTACTTGGGGAAGAACTTGCGACAAAGTAAATGCACGAACACATAATAGACTTAATTATGCGGTTCCACAGTACAAAATTAAGTGGAATCGATTTCAGACTGCATGGCGCTTATTCCATCAACTAGTTACAAAGGAGATGGGTTTTGGTTGGGATTACGAAAGAAATATTGTAATGGGATCTCCTACCCGAATTCAGCATTGGAAGGCGGTAATTCCTATTATCATTCCTTTCATTGTCTCATCACTTACACATCCTTTGAAATTACTCTCTTGTGTTTTAACATCACTCTTTATTGAATAGGAGCATCTAAATCATGCACACGTTATTGAGCATGGCCTACCACATTATGATTATTGTACGAAAATGTTCCAAGATTCCATGGAAACAGGTTCATAGTCTCAATCGTCTTCACAGCCAGTCAATCCTTCTGACGAGGATATAGTTCATAGTGTCAATATGAATTCTGTAGGAGGTCATTGTTCTAGGCCTTCAGGGAGTCATGGTGATGACCTGATAGATATGACTAGCGCCTCCGAAGGTTCTTCACGTCATAGGAAAGTCACATCCTAAATAGAGAAAGACACACATTTGACTGAGGCACTTGACAAGTGGGATGATATGATGGATGCTAAGTCGAATAGGGTGGGAACTAATGCTGAGAAATCAATAGAAATGTGTATTAAATCACTCTGACAAATGGATGGACTCCCTGATAGCCTTTTTGCAAGAGCTATTAATACATTAAAGATTAGCACTATGCGTTCGTTCTTCACTTGGCTTGACGATCGTGAGAAGCGAATTTGCGTTGAGTCCTTGCAGTACATGTGATCGTCATCATATGTGTGCCCATGAGCAGTGATGCTCTGCTATCTCTATGTATTTGCTTATGTGATTTGTGTTAGCTTTTTTCATTTTATGCACTCTATTATGCCGTAGCAAACATTAGCGTCAATTCATATGTTAAATATGCTTAAGAATTTGTAGTTTCGTGATATATTTTCTCTATCTTAGCATTTCTATATTTATTCTATCACTTTCCATACGTGTCTATTTTCCTATTTTCAAACATGTGTAATGAACGTAATTTATGCGTTGATTTCAAGAAGTATGGCGAACGCCTCAAGTTTAATGCACCCTTCTCCAGAAAGTGAAAGTGATAGTAGCCTGAGCACCCCCGGGAGTGACATTTTAGATGGAGCGGAAGAGTTATTTTTAATCTCGGAGGTTAGTGCACCAAATATTACACCATGAAGGATGCCTCGAAATAACTCTTGGATGCAAGGCGTCGATTAGGTGGTAGAAATATTGAATGCTTACCCTTAGAGGTATTACGATAACATATGTATGACCAAACCCATATTTGAAGCTCTTGTTGAGTTAATGACATCTCATAGCTTATTAACATAGACTTTTAGATCACGAGTATCTGTTTTAGAGAAAGTGGCCATGTTCATGCAAGCAGTAGGGATGCACCAAAGATAACGTTATATAATAGCTAGGTTCCAACATTCTTTGTCCACGGTGAATCACCATATAAGATGAGTTTTACGTACGCTGGTCTGCTTGGCGCCTGATCACGATTTGAAGAAGTTCCACCTCAAATCAAGTCGAATCCTAATTTTTATCCTTATTTTAAGGTCTTATTAATTTTGTACAATAATTGTTCTTTTAATTTATAAATCTAATGGAATAATTACTTAATCGTAATTATTTTTTTAACGGCATAGGGAGCTATAGGAGTAATTTATGGCACTCTGATCACTATTAGGTCCCTCATAGTCGCGAAAATGCGTACAGGTCATGCAAGGGATATATATGCTAGAACATTCTTCCTATATGTGATTTTGACCTTATATTCATTTATGTGAATGCCAGATGGGAGAGCAATGCAAATAACTCATAGGTGTTGCTCACGGCGATTCAAAACGACCTATGGTTCCTATTTCCTCCACCAAGTTCCCTATATAACTCGAATCACCTATTGTGTATCATTCAATTAGGATTCTTTATTAATTTGGTATTGATGATCTAAATGTTGTCCCCTTCACCATATTAGGAAGCTACTACCTTGTCGATGCCAGCTTTACAAACTACATGTGCTTTCTAGGGCCGTATAGACAATCGTGCAAACATTTGGAGGAGTTCAGAAATTCTGTTGTGTATAACAATCACAGAGAAATGTTCAATCACGCACATTCAAGATTGAGGAACTGCATAGAGCGTTCATTTGGGGTTCTGAAAAAGAGGTTTCCTATTTTAGTTTGGGGGATGCCTAACTACTTCCTCAATCATCAAAGGAACTTGGTCATTGCTTGCTGTGTTTTACATAATTTTATTTGAAAGTTCAGTAGTGACGATAAAATTTTCAACGAACCATTGATGGAGGAGAAGATAGATTAGCATACCTTCTACCACAAGGGTTATCCAAACTAAAAAGAGATCAACAGGAAGGCTGCTTTCAGGGATGAGATAGCAATGCAAATATGGAATGACAATAGGAATTGAAATAATCTAAGGTTAATTTAACTTGCGATGGAAATGAACTTTCTAGAAGTTATGTGTCTAGGTATTAAGTATGAAACCGATTGTGCTATCCTTCACTTTTGATTAGTGTATTATATAACTTATTTATCTATTTTGGAAGTTGTATTGTTTGTTATGTTGTGTTGAACGAGCTATTGTACGTTGCATTATTGCATGTTTCAACTTTTATTTTTCATTTATCATATTAATCATCCATAAATTGTATATAGCTCATTTGACTTGCGCCACTGGCGATGGGTTCACATAACCCTCATTTATGTGCTTGCGGGGCAGGATTGATGCGGGTATATATGGCCAAGGCACTTGCAAATTATGGATGATTTTTCTTTAAATATCCTATGGGCGGATCATGCAGGTTCTTTCATATGGGTGGACTCATGAACGCAGAGTGGTCAGTCTTACAGATAATGTAGTAGCGCTACCTTTACTGGATCACAGTCTTACTCTGATGTCGGCAGTTCTGCTCGGCCTTTGTCATCGAGTGCACCTGCGCAAGGCGACAGGAGTGGGGGATTCAACAGTGATCCTATGATTCATTTTCTGGCTGCACCAAATCTTCACTGATTTTCCCATTATATGGATATCTTATGTTTGTCATACTTGTGATTTTGATCCTTGTGGTTGTTGTACTCATTAAGGTACTAGTGGTGTGATATTTTATGTAGCTTTAAAAGAACAAGCATGTGACTGATGTTTAAATTGTGTTTGACTAATGTTTCAATTTTAAAGTTGGCGCTAGTGTAAATCAAATATATGATTTGCATGACTTTCTGTATGTTCTGTTAACTATGCATTATAAAATATGTATAATTTGAAGATTTATATGTATGTATGGAAGTACAAGGCATAATATTCATTATTTATGCAACTGTAGGTGTTGTTATGAGCCGACATTGATCATTAGATGCTTTTAGTTCTCATATCCATGATGTGTGGGGGCCAGATGTGGAGGAGAGATTTATCCACATGTTGGTAGATGCTAACACCATTAACTTATTGACAAACGATATATATGTTGAGATATGTATGCTAGAGTTGGCATACAAGTTGAGGCAATACTTCTAATGGCCTTTCAACACACCGTTCGTTACTGAACAGTTTTATGACTTAAATGATAGGTACAAAATAGTCACCATACTCATGAAGCATCCAAATGTGCGGTATAGTGAACGTATGGGGGAGATGAATGTGCCACCTTAGTTGCGTGACAGGCTTACTCGTGTAAGAATATATTTGATGTACCAAATTATTTCCTTACCTGTTGTTTTTTTATCTTTTTTTGGTAAAACAATGTAATAATTTCTAAATTATTTTCATATGCAGATCAAGCCTTCATCTGCGTGATATTTTGAGTGGGGGAAGCCCCAATATGATTGTTGCGTGAGATTTTTGCAGAGCTAATACCTATTGACCTTACTGATAATAGGGAAGATGTGGTTCGTGCTGGAGTATAGTTGGGTAGGGATTACCTTCACCTAATTGTTATTGTGGATTCTGATGCATCTCGTACATCCTTTCATTACTATGGACCGCAGGCACCCACATGGTCGCCAGTACGATTAGGGGTGGAGAGAGATCCCAATTATGCGCCTCCATATGTACCTCCACTACATGATGAAGAACATATTCATAGTGATAGGGCATCAATGGATGGTCATGTGAGCCACACACGGTGTGGATTCATGCGACGTCTGACAACGCCACATATATATGGTTCCACTAATACAAGCGAGGTCAGCACCACGCAGTGCAGGCTGTGAAATCTACCATCGCCATAGGATTAATCCAGATGCACATCATCGACTTTGTTCATGTTGTGTAGCCAAACTATGACTTGCCTTGACTTTATCGTATTATTAAAGTAAAATTGTATTGGACATTAAAGAGTATTAATTATTCCATTGTTAAACATTACTTTGAGAGTTATCAAATAACGTATTATTAAATCACAAGTAAACAAATTTCATCACTAAAAGTGAATAAATTATTATTGTTGTTGTTGTTGTTGTTATTAGGTAGCTATATGTGGTAATTAATATTCTAAACATTTAATTGATTGGTCTTTTATTTAGATTAATTCGTTTATTTATCTAAAGAAATCATCACATTAAATGAAAATTAATTATAGGCAATATAATTCTATTAATATTATTTTATTTAATATATTTGTATAATTTATCTCCATTACATTTGATTAAATGTAATAATCCAACCCTATTATATTCTATTATGTCTGTATAATCATATCTAATTTACTTAATAATACAGTAATTTAATAATTTGCAAGTCAAATAATTTTGAGTGTATTCTTAAATTATATATTATAAAATAGTGTAATAATAAAAATATATTAAGCTATTTTTTGTAAATTATTGAATCTATTAAATGTATATTTTTATCGGGATGTAGACATATATTATTAATCATTTTTAAAAAAAATTATTAATATATTTCCTATACTTAAATCAATATGTATTTTTTATTAATTTAATATATTTAATTTTAAATACTTAATTTGCTTTTTAATAATTATTTTAATTTTAATTAATGAATAATTGTTCTAATGTCGTACAACATATATTATTTTAAGAATAAAGAAAAAACAATATGTCAAATTGAATAATCAAATAAATTAATTATACATCATTTCATTACAACCATATTTCAATCATTACAAATATATATACATATACACACATATACATCATCCAACCAAAAATATATATAAATATTATATTAAAAAATCACTTTCACCCTAAAATCCAATAAAAAAACAACTAATTTGATATTAACAGTAAAGTTTGTTTCCCTTCAAAACATAAAAAAACAAACAATTCATTCTCAAATTATTTTCCGTATTTTTCAAAACAAAAAAGAAATACTTGGCACATTCTCCAAAGTTTCTCCCAAAAATCCATTCTCCAAAAACATTTTCTACAATTCACACAAAATGCAAGAGAACAAGCCTTAAATGAGACCACATTTAATTGTCTTAAGCATTTAGATATGAAACCAAGATTACTGGAATTGTGTCAAAATAACCTTAAGTTTGATAAAGACATTAACTATATTTATATTTAAGATTCAGAGAATTGATAGGATGATAACTCAAGTTATCTTCTGACAGTTCTCGATTTGATTAGGAAGCCAGAACATGAGTGACCATACAACTAGGAATTCCTCTGCATTTGCCAGGTGAGTTTGTATTAGATTTCTTTGTTGGGGAAAGAATATATATTTATTATTACGCCATTTCTACTTGATTCTATCTGTATTGAGATTCAATGGTTGTTGATGTTCGTTCTATGTTGCTTTGGCTCTTGTGTTGAATCTGACAGTCGGTCTGGACTGTTCTTCTTGCCTGTAACCTGGAGCCATCATTATTTAAAATCCAAGTCTGCCCTTATACGAATTCTTATCTTATGTATATATATTAGTAAATATATTATTAATATTTGATTCTTTCCTTGTTAAAGATTGTGTTCGCCTATGCTAGTTGGATCTTCAATTCTTGTGTTAATCTTGATAGTTGGTTTGTGCTCCGCTCTTCTTTATCACGTGATTCTTGAGCCATTCTCGTTCAAATTCCCCTATCCATCTTGAAGTGTTGAATTCCTAGCTTGAACGATTCAATCAATTCATATTTACATAAGTTTTTGGAAAGTAAACTACTTGACAACCTACTTGAACTTCTCTTCTTCTTTACCCGTGGTCCTTGAACCGTTGTTATTTGAATTCCTATCCATCTCGAGTTGTTGAATTTTGGAACCAAATATCCTTCTCATACAAGTTTTGAAAAAGTAAAGTGTTTGCGAAATTTATCACACGTCAGCCCTTATGATTTATGATTTATGTTATTTTATTTGAAATTTGACGATTGTGTGTAAAAATTGAGAAATAGATTTTGAAATGTAATTTTTGTTATTGTCATGATTGTTATGTAGAAATGAGTCTGATGTTGATTATCTTATTATTGTTTATCATGGTGAAATGACGTGTTAAGTGAAATACTATTAGATGCTTATACTGTATTGATTACTGGATACCCTAAGGATGGGTTATGGGATCGGCTTTTGGAGATAGGCTGGGCGGAATGGACCGACGATGACTGATCTCCGGCTGATACCCTTCCGAGTATATCTAGCTTCATAGCCAGCTGGAGGTAGCTCTGTCTATGAGGGGATGAGGCATGTAGCTAGCCATGCCTACTGTTTGGTTAACTGTCCGAGCCGATCACTTGGAAATAGAGGGATAAGGATTTCCTATTTCGTGTTTGTGAAAGTGGAGGGACAAGGTAGGAGAACCACCAACAGCAGGTTTTGCTAAAATATTATTGATTTATTATCTATTACAGTGCATTTTATTCTCTGTTGATTTAGTACTTGTGGAATTGTCATCACTCTGTGTACTAGTGTTACTCTTTCATTAATAACTCACTAAATCATTCGGACTTACAGTGTTTGTATTGTTTCCTCCCATTCTTTACCCCAAATAAAAAGTGACGAAAATAGATTTAACCACGAGACACGTGAGGCAATAAGCCCAATGAATATATGAATACACAGATTGTAGCCTAATGAGTTACTGATGTGAATATGACAGGGAGGTCTGAAAATATCAAATATAATCTATGATACTTGGGTAATATATTAAATTGTTGATGGATATCACTTGAGGGAATTAAATATTTTAGGTTTTGAAAGACGTGTTTTCTCTTATCCAGAGATCTTGTGATATAATTTGAGTAGAACCTCAACCGAGCAGACACCTCCCGACTTGGGCGCTACATTTATACAAATATATTTATATATATATATTATATAACAATGGTGTTTAATTATAATTGTGCAATTTTGATGAAAATGAACATACCCAAAAATTATTACACACATATAATACTATGGACAAATTACTATAAGACAAGATCAAGAATAGTTCTCTTCTAAAATGTTAAGACCTCAATTATAATACTATTTAAACAAAATCTCGGTCATATTGAATGATTTAGACAAAAGGAACCTGAACCCTCACAGCAATATATCTTCACAAACCACGTATATACCTCATAGTGTTTCAAAAAAGTCTAGGAAAATAGTGATAGGATTCGTTGAATTTACATACAAATCACAAATTAATTAGAAATTGAGAATTTTCTTTTTGTTAAATATTATAAATAATGCAACTTGTCAATCTTTATGTGACTCGTTGTGCATTGGCATTTTCCGGTCCTAATAAATCATTGAAGTAGTATGTAAACTATCATTCGATATATATGACGCTAACCATAATATAATATCTACTAAAGAAAAAAATTATATAAAAGGACTAATCATAGACATCAAAAGCTGATCCTTTTTTCATTCGAATCACCAACTCCTCATTTTCTAAACGAGCAAGCCATTAAAACTCTTTGCATGCCCACTGCTCTTCCATGATCGTGACCCAAACGCACCTCTTCAATAATCACATTCGTCATTAATCACAACATTCTACTATATCATCATTCCCCCCTATCCTAGTAGCTTAGTGTAGGGCAAGTTGTAGTACAAAAATAAATATTTAGTTCGAGCCACAACTTCAAGTCTCGAGGGAGATATGCTATCAAAATAGGAAGATGATGATGATGATGATGATGAAAAGGCTGATCTTTCCGAGATTGGCGCAGATATCACAGCTGCTTCTAACACTGCCTTTGACGTAATTGATATTTGACCCCTAAATCCCACCCCAATTTTGTGTTTTGTAATAGCCGAATTATTTAGATCAATGTGATCGTTTAAAGCTTTTGTAATATGTGGTAACATCTTTTGGATAAGATCTTGCATCTACTGGCAAATTATTAGCCTAACACAAATGCTTATTTTAATTTGGCACAATAACTTGTGTTTTTAACTTTAATGCTATTTAGTTCAATACAAGAGAACTTGGACTAAAGTTAGCTAGCTCGGAAAGATGGACCCTTGTGTTTTTAATATTAAAGCTATTTAGCTTGGTAGGAAGGGCCTTTGTATTTTCAGTGTTAAATTCATTTATCTCAGCATATAGATTTTTGGAATTAAAATCACTTATCTTAAAATGAAAGCTCTTTGTATTTTTTGCATTAAATTTATCTTACGCGTGCATATCTAATTAGGTCAAGGGACTTGGAAATTATCATCTTTCATTAATGTTCCTTCTCTACCAAGGATACCGTTGAAAGGTGGAATCTGCTGACAGTTATCAATATTGTTGTCAATTGATCTATAATAATTAAGGCGTTCTACTTCACCATATATAGTGTGAATCTTCGATGGATTCATCAGCAGCAGCAGCAGCAGCAGCAGCAGCATGCGTCTGGATTGTCGTGCCGTGTCGCCACTACGTACAATGCTTGCCGTGCTTTCACGATTCACTCGCAAATGTTCTGATCAATGATGCTATATATAACCAAAGCAAACAATTATATAAGTATATAGATAAGATTAATGATAGAGCACAAAAGTTGATCCTTTTCCCAAATGACCAGCTTAATTTTACACATTTAGACTCTTCATCTTCTGAAATAGCAAGCCTTAAGCCCACAACTCTTCCACGGAAATCAATGCTCCTTCTGCCATCCATCTTTAAAAACCACATTCATTCCACATTTGTTAATTTTCCTGGATTAATCCAACCAAATACCTTGCTTCTCTAACTTCGTACCAATTCTTAATATGAATAATATTCTACTATATATCAATATCAATATATATAGAATAACCAACTATTAATTAGATAAAATTAAATAATCCTATTCCAAAAATCATGTTCACTTTATTTGATATAATGAAGTTTAATTTATTATTTGAAAGGATGAAAAAAATTGTGTTAATAATTAATTCGATTATAAGATAATTTAAGATATACAAGTTCTAGATACATTAATTTAAATTGTATTTAATAACTTCATTGTTTCAAATAAATTGTACTTATTTTTCCAGAATAATCATACTTGTAAAATAGTAATTAATGATGTCAACAAAATATAAAACATGTCTGATATGGGGTAGCCCAAGTAGCTGGGCCCAAATCGAGGTGGCTCAGGGATGCAGCGCCAAGCCCAATCTTTGCATCAGTGGCCCATAGGCGCAATCGACCTCTTTCCCGACCCGTGCCTATAGCAGGTTTCTCAAAACAGTGTCTGGTCGACCATGTTGACCAGAAAGGTCGATACAGTACAATACTCTGTCTCCGCATTAAATGCACTAACGGGTGGCATGCCTCCGCATTAATGGCGCATGCCGCCCCCCCTCCCCCACCGTCTGATGCAGCAAGTGCTCCAACAGTGTACCCATCTGCCTTAAAGCCTAGAAAGATGACCACCTGGAGTGGCAGAGGGAGAGGAGTTGACCAATTGCCCCTCACGCAAGGACAAAGGCCCTCCCTACTCGTCAGGGGCATCACAGACAAATTCCCATGTGGAGAAGGCTATAAATACCCCCATTCCGACCTTCTAAAGGTATGCTCTCAAACATACAAAAAACCCATACTCTGTTGTTCTGATTATCTCGTCAACTCGTATTGACTTAAGCGTCGAAGGACCTAAGTCAAGGGCTCATTGGCTAGCCTGACGTTTGCTGGTGATTGCAAGATTCATCCCACCTAAACAAATATATCGACCAGAGAGGTCGAATTTCGTCCAGTCTCCTAGTTGGACCAATACACAACAAACCGAACCCTCATCAATGTCCAATAATTTTAATTTTTATATTACGTACAACTCTTAAAATCAACTTATTTATCTAGTACTTCTATAATTTTTTGACGGGCTATCTTCGTATTATAGGTGTTTATTATTGCAAATGTACAATAATTAATTAATTGATTAAATTAAATTAAACAATATATTCAAATATATTATACAAAATAAATTTACTTAAAGAATGTTATACATATCTATTATGAACAAAAACTACTATGGGATTCTCTTCTTCGGGTGGGAGTCAAATTTAAGATGTTTATTAATGTAAAATATTATACCTAAATTATGCTATTTAATTAACAAAATCTCAATACCATTGTGTGGTTTGGACAAAAGCAACGATCAAATCACTAAGTGTCCAATTAGTTTTGTTTTCAAAATCTATTTTCATTTTCTCTTAAAAATGAAAATATAAAAATATCAACTTCTCTCCTATTTTTATTGGTATTTTTATTCTCAACATATTTTTCCAAGCACACTCTATTACTCTGTCTCCATTTTTACACTTTATTTTCTCTTACTCTTATTTGCACGACTTTTAATATAAAAATACAATAATATCTAAATACAACTCATTTTCAACCTTACACAATTATTTTATTTTAAATAAAACATTCAAATAATATTTTATTTTCAAACTAACATTTATAACTAACTTATTATTATTATTATTATTATTATTATTATTATTATTATGTCAGAAAAAAAATATATCTCCAGAAAATAAAACTAAAAATATTTTCGCCAACCACGTATGTACCTAATTGTGGTGTTTAAAAAACGTCTGTAGCTAGGAAAAATTAGCGATGGGATTGGTTGAATTTACATATAAATCACAAATTAGAAATTGACATTTTTTTTTGTCAGATATGACCAATGCAACCATTTTAATCTGTACGTGACTCGTTGTGCTTGGCATTTTCCAATCCTAATAATGCATTGAAATGGTATCTCAACAAACAAATTTGGATCCATAAAAACTACATATATATATATGTATATGTATACGTGTCTGTATATATATATATAGATAGATAGACACCCTTAATTACAAACACATATATATATATATGGTACGTACCTCTCTAGTAATACGAGCCTAACAATGATTTTCTAATCTAGTTTTGAAAAATATAAAAAGGACAACAAGAGCTAAACAGTACAAGAAATACTGCACATTAATCCCGTTTACTTTGTGCAATGAAATGAGAAATGATTGATAAAATATGAAATGAAATGAGTAGTGAGATTGAATATGTTGACATTGAAATTTTATTGGGATAAATCACCATTTGATAGCCCAAGTAAATTGGCTATTAATTTGGGTCCCAAATAAAAGTCCATAATAAATTTGGACTTTATAAAATAAGTCAATTCAAAATGAATTTTAAAATATCTTATTTATTTTGGATTAGCTAATTTGGCCAAATAAATTTTAATATGACCCATTAGTTAATTAAACTCATCTCAAGTGGTATCCAAACCCAAGAGGAGACTCAAGTTTCAAGTCATCAAACCCTAACTTGTGCCTATAAAAAGGGGTGCTGGGAGACATACCACAGATCAAGAAATTCAAGCTCGAAAGTTCGAGCTCTCGCCGCGAAGAAGTGCTGCAACCACAAGAGTTCCACATCTTCTTCAAAAAGAATCCAAATTCTGAAGACCTTAATATCAAAACAAATATTTGATTTTAAGGAAGTTCGTGATTTCATCCACAAATTTAGGAGGGAATTACGCATCCGATTTAAGAACAAGCATCTAGCCCTTGAATCAAATTCCAAGGAGAAGAATCAGAGGAATTATCAGAGATTGTAACCACTTTTTATTTTCAATAAATATTCAATTTGTCCGTATTTTTCTCGTCTTGTAATTCTTTTTGTAGACACGAAATTTGTGCGAACAGAATAATAAAATGAATATCATGTATGTTTTGTAAAATTATTTAAATAATAAATTAGTTAATAGTAGTCATTACATATGTACTTTGATAAACTATTATATGTATACAATGTATTTTATCAATATATCTTTTATTTTAAAGACTAAAAATATTCTACCGTGAGTATTAAATAATTCAATATGAGTCATTAATAAATTTAAATTTTTTATAATTAATAAAAAATTTATATTTTGCCAATCAAATTAATAATTTAAATAAAACAAGATGTTGAGTTTATTCAAATAAATGTTATTCGTTTACGAACTTAAATAATTTAATTGAATTTTTATTTTACCTCAAACCCACAAAATAGTTAATTTTATTTTTGTTATATTTAATTAAACTAATTTTATTTTTATATTTTACCAACTAAATCAATAATTTAAACAAAATAAAATATTGAATTTTATTCAAGTAAATCCCATTCATCCACAAACTTCAATAGTTTAGTTAAATTTTATTTTAACCTCAAACTCCATGAGATAGAGTCAAATATTTTTATTGTATTTAAGTAGATTAATTTTATTTTTATATTTTGTCATCCAAATTAATAATTTAAATAAAAATATTAAGTTTATTCAAGTAAATGTCATTAGCCTACAAGCTTAAATCATTTAATTGAATTTTGTTTTACCTCATACCCGCGACATAGTTAATTTCTATTTTTATTATATTTAAGTAAACTAATTTTATTTTTCTGTATTTTGTCAACCAAATTAATAATTTAAATAAGGATATTTGATATAATTTAGAATTATGGGGATAATTTGATATTTAAGGACATGTAATAATTTACGATTATGAGATAATTTTATTAATAAATAATAAAAGAAGTTGGATAAGAAAATCCCACATTCTAGATAGGGTGTCTCGTCCCATGATAAGGCATTTTTATATTGGGCTGGGACATTAATATTAGGTTTATTTCGTACAAAATATGTGCCATATTAGGATGGATCAAATAGCATGTCGAACATCATACCTTAAAGTAAACAGTGACTGCTAGTACTCATAATTTGGCTAAAAATTGCATACGACCTATTTATTGTTGATATACAATGTTCATTGCAAAGGTACATTAATAAAATTATTTTTAAAAGTAGTACAAAATATTAAGGCAGATCATCAAGCACAACACAACAATATAACTACTAAATTTTAGTACTATACATATTGCTATTAATAATAGAAAAAAACATCTAATTACTTTTTTTATTTGGACAAATTCTTTGAGCAAGAATATTTGCGAACTAAAGACCCACATCATTTAATTATATATAACTAATTCGTGAGGATCTTTAAATCCAAATTTGAATCGCATTAATGTATTATAGACTCATATTTATATTTTGTGCAAAATTTGATGGGGCTTGTAATCGTGATTTGTCCATGTAGAATTTTATCACACTGAAAATAATTTCTATGCGGTTTTCTGGTGACGATGATAACATGTTAATAATGTGTGTGTGTGTGTGTGTGTGTGTGTGTTTTCCTTGCTTGCTTCTTCTTCTTCTTCTTCTTCTTTTTTTTTTTTTTTTTTTTTCTCCCATCATCTTAGGAATTAGGCCTTAATTACTTATTAATTGTTGAGCTATATATATATTTATGTAATTTTCACAAAAACCAAGAAGATCCCATTACAATCAATTTATCAAGAGCAGGTGACAAATAGTTTATCATGCGAATGTCAAAAAGTTAGCTAAAATAGATTTAAAATAATAATAGTAGTAATAAATCATAGTCTTAATAATGAATCCGAGAGTTAAAGCAAATAATACTAATAATAGTATGTTTTTAAGGATATTTGTAAAATAAATTCAAATTAAATTGCTGATGTATGACAAAGAAATAAAAAGGAAGAAAAAGGAGGAAACACAAAGCTAAATAAAATAATTTTAGAGAAAACAGAATTAAAAGAAAAATGATACCAAAAAATTAGAGAAATATACTCTTTAATACAATAAAACCTGATTAATGAAATAATCAACAGTATTCTCCTAATTAAACCAATTTAAAATTTTCTTAACAATTATAACATGTCCTAATAAAACGATAGCAGCGCAGATGGTGGGAATCTCGTCCGAAATCTACGGCTGTTGAGAGACACGTGTGCGGCAATCCCGACACTCCGGCAAAAAATATCTGGTGTGCGGATCTCCACACATGGTCTGCTTTATTGAGAGATGTGCCCACGCTTCGGGATATTGTACTTTTCATTTTTGAATTTGGAGTTTTCTGCCAGAAGTCACGTTTTTCCGCCATACATGCGCATGCGTACCGTTGGATATTTGTGGATGCGTACACGCCACTTTTTCCCAGAATCGCATACGAATCAATCGGATGGGTCTTTTCTGCCACGTGGCAACTAAACGAACGAGTAAGAGGGGAGGGCGCGTGAAAGGAAATGAAGTGAAATTGGTAATTCTTTGTGTCGTTTTCGCCGCGTCATCGAGATGATTATTTGTCGGAAGTGAATTTTATGATCGTATATAATATTAATAAAATGTGAACATTTCACATAATTATAATTTTACGTAAAGTAGTGCTTCCTAAAAGAAATTTTTTTTATTTTAAAAAATAAAAACTTGTTTTGAAATTGTCAGAAAAATAAATTAAAAATATATTGGACGATATGGAAAAGAATTTCTCAGATTTTTTGATGTAAGAATTAGCAAGAATGTTGGTTGAAGTTTTCAGAGTGATTTTCTCGAAAATTTTCTTCACATTTGAAATATTTGATTCCTATCATTTAAATAATAAATTTTATTTTTTAAATTATTTTTTTCTAGATAAATATCATATTTATTGTGATTTTAAACTTTATATTATATCTTAAGGATATATGTGTTATTTATCAATTTCTCTTTATGAGATAAGGTGGGATGAGAGCTCGCACTCTATAACATCACATGTTTACATTTTGTGATACTAGCCTGGTACCTAACCAAAGGCCCACTATTGCAGAGACCGAATAGGAGATATGCCATCTAGGGTAGTTAAAGAATCGAATTGAACCGAATATTTGAGGATTCAGATTCAATTCGATTTATTTTACTCGAATTCGCATTCGGATTCGACTCGAATCCTAAATTGGGCTCGAATTCGATTCAAGTAACTATTTGATATATTCAGATTCGATTCGAATGTTCGATTAAGTTAATTTTTTACGTGAATTTTGAATTATTTATTAATTTTTCACCTTTTATTATGGTCACAAAATGAAAATACTTTATTTATCCAAAAAGCAAATATCAAATATTTGTAATAGTTGACATAATTGTAACGCCCCGACCGAAAGGCGCCTGCTTCCAGCCGAGGTGCTACTCAACTTATATCGCAAATCTTATGAAATACAGAAAATGCATTTCTCAAAATTCCAAAATAATAAATTTCTACAACAACATTCGTAGGATGTCAATTCTAAATCGAAACATCCTAAATTACGCTCAGCATTTCTATCACCCTCATTACCTCATATGTTACCTGGGTCAATCTATCTTCGTCACTCGATCCTATTTGGGGCAAAGAACAGAAGAAATAATAAAATAATGTAAGTCCGAATGACTTAGTGAGATAATCGCAATAACAACAAAGTGATAATTGCACAATTATTATATAAGAAACAAATAGAGGCATAAATCTTTTCAAAAGTTGTGAGAGAATATTTTAGTCAAAATTTTGAGGTGATCCATCTCACCGTCTTCCTATACTAGTGATGAGACCTCACAAGATTCACTATCTCTCACAGAAGGTTAAACCTTGACTATGATTAGAAAGAGTTCGACGTGCCATTTGAACATCCACTGGATTCCAGTCAAATATTTGATATTCAACATATAAGTGTTAGGCATACCGAGTAACTGAATATAATTTAACAAAACATTTTTGTTGTTAAACTGTTGGCGGTTCTCTTACCTTGTCACTCCACTTTCAAAAATATGAAAATCCTTATTCCTTCGGTCCCGAGTGATCGGCTTGGATAATATACTATAACCAGTAGGCATGGCTAGCTACATGCATCATCCCCCCTATAGCTAGCTACCTCCAGTTGACTACGGAGCCATATGTAATCAGTAGGATATTAGCAGGAGACCGATCGCCGTCGATCCGTTCTGCCAGATCCTTTCCAAGCTAATCCCAGGGCCCATCCCCAAGAGTATCAATAATTAGTACAGTTTCAGTGACCAGTAATCAGTGCTCAATAGCATTTCATATGTCACATCACTATGCCATTACAATCGAGATTCGGATGCTCAAACAGTTTTGACCTGTTTATGTGAAATGATCATGGCTATGGCGGATAACAATGTCCAATAGCATTTCAAAATCATCATTTACGTAACACGTCATTTCGCCATGACAACCCAAAATTCATTGCTCAACAACTGACTTGTTTTCATGAACCAGTCACGGCTATGATGGTAGATATATCTCAAAACCAGTGTTCCAAATAATATATCAAGTCGCCATATTTATATACAAATTAATTTAGCACCAGGTTGGCATCCAAAAAGATATGGCGATAAAACAATATATATATATATATATATATATAGAAATCACTTTTCAGCTTCCTCAACACAGTCGCCAATTTCAGATAAAGCGATATCAATCAAAATTAACAAAAGCGCTTAGTATAGAAGGGCGATGTGGAGTATTATTTTCAACACACATATCGAAAGGAATCAAGCGATCAGGATATAGTAGCAAATATATATGTTCTTTTCCCTAGCAAGGAAATCTCATTCTATTGAGTATAAACTCATCTGGAAAATGCAGAGGCATTCCTAGTCGTATGGTTGCCTAGGTTCTGGCTTCCTATTTAGTCCGAGAACTGTCATAAGATAACTCGAGTCATTATCTTATTAATCCTTTGAATCTTCAATACGAATACAATTAATGTCTTTATTAAACTTAAGAGTATTCTGACACAGTCCCGATAATCCTTCAATGTTTGGAAAGTTTGTGACTTGGTTCATGTTCATTTCAAAGTTCAAGTGAAATAGCCCAAACCAACATTGTTTTGTTTTTTGAATAATAATTTCTCAATGCACTTAAATGTCCTCATCAAATTCCTTGGTCACCTTAACTGTTTAGTCATAATTTTCAAATTCCATGTGATATTCATATGTTTAAGATAATCATATGCCACCATCCTAAACTCAACAAGTCAATAGCAATGGTTAAAAGCTAATTTAAGGTCTTAACTGAAATCTGACAATTCCTTTGAGTCGATTGAATTCAATACTACATTAGTTGTAAGATTAATATATAACCTTAGGCTAAATCGTAGTTTAACAGTCCTAGTTCAGGTCATAATTAAACTTTATCCAAAAATCCAATACATCGGATAATTTAATCGAATTAAAATTTGATTATTGAAATTTACCCAAATTGGGTCGAACCGGGACCTAATCTCATGTCGAAACTAGTCCAAACAAGTTCAAAATTAAAATCAGAGCAAACTATCCAGAGGTCGTTGCCACGCGCTGCTACCGAACATGGGAAGCGCCACCACCATCTGGTGTGCCTTGTTTCCAGGAGCAAAATGCCCCAAACAATTCTGGATTTCGACATCGGTAAGTTGATCAATTGGCTATTCAAAGCTGTGGTGAAGCCCTAACCCCCGCCGTCAACCACCACTGTTAATTCTCCCGCCACCGCCAGTCAAAACCTAAAATTGAAACCACCACCAACCTAGCCACCTTCTCGCGACCAAAACCTATCCAAACACAACCACTTTCAGCGGCGGAACCGCCACCCCACCGCGAGCTCGCCGTCGCCTTCATTTTTCGGCAAATTCATCGATCGTTTTTAGTGAATATAGGCATAGTTCTATTCGTCGTGAGGAGATGAACATGTTGGTATAGTTGGTTTTGGGTTTCACGGTTGTTCGCCGTCGATTCGCCACTGGGAAAAGTTTAGGCCGCATTTGAAAATTTAAAGAATTTCTGTCCTTCATTTTTATATATATAAATGTATTTTTCGTTATTTCATATTAGCGCCAAAACTTTCTATCCGACTCAATTTTCACCCCAAAACTTTCAAACCGCCTTCACTTTAGTCCCTGGCCTTCAACTGAGTCCCCCAACTTCTATTTCCTACACATTAACCCCCTAACATTTTTGTTTTGGGGCAATTAAGTCCAAATTCAATTATTTGAAGGTCCTCCAACTTTTAGCTTATCCACATTAACCCTCTAAACTTTATAATTTTAAACAATTAAGTCATTTTCTTATTTATAATTAAATCCCTCAATTCCCAATATCTCTACCTAACCTTTAATTTATTTAATTCCAATCAACTTAACTGATATTCTAAAAATCGAGGTGTTACAATAATATATTTAGTGACTTCATTACTATAAATTATAAATTATCAAAAACTTAAGCTTTGAGAAATAAAAATATTAAGATATAATAATATATATAATAAAATATATTCGAATATTTTATCGAATATTGAACTCGAATATTATTGGATTTGATTCGAATTCGATTATATATTGAATATTATGCTAGACTCAAATTTCAATTCAAATTTGAATATCAAATTATTTGATAAATGTTTGATTCGTTGACAACTCTAATGCCATCCGGCTTGGCTGGGTGATGGTGCAAATTTTAAAAAATATCTTCATTTTGTCTTTACAAGTACATTTACGTCCCCCCATAATTTGTGAGAAGGTGACTACACAAATTTTTCCTTTTTTTCCCCCCCTTTTTGTCTTCAAGCAAATAGGTGTCAGAATAGTAAATCCTCATAAATGTCGTTGCATTTATATGTCTGCCTTTGGCCCAAATCAAAATCCATTTTTCTCTTTTCCATTTTCTTGTACTCATTTAGCAGCAAATGACCATGGATTTAGCTTTAATTTTATCACAGCTCATACAAAAAACCTAGATTTTCATGACAATTGAAAATTGTTCCTTAAATCATGGTTCATAACAATTTTCTTAGAAAAAGGATGAAAGAAGTGGAAAATTAAAAATTAAAAAAAAGAACATAAGAAAGAAGGAAAATGTGGAAATAGAAGAAATGGTGTGGAGGGGTAGTAGGCGTCGGCGGCACGAGCAGTGACCAGTGGACAATAGTTAACGGTGGGTAGTGAGTAGCGGACGGCAGTGGGCTATGGTTGAATGTCTGGTTGGAACAATTGTTTTCCATTTCTTTTTCTAATAAAGAAGGTTGAGAGGTAATTTACTTATATTAGAAACTATAGCCTTTGGGAAGAAGAACCGGATGTTGTGCTAAATTATGGAAAAATAATTTATTTATATTAAATAAAATAATAAATAATTTTTTTAATTGAGGGTATTTCAGTCTTTTAAAATTTATCCTAATATTATCATCAATCAAAGTAAATAATTAATATAATTATTCACTTTTATCATTTATATCATCACATAAAGTAAATATAATTTAAAAGGTATAAATTATCTCAATCCTACCTTTTATCCCTCATTTTATCTTATTACTCCACATCCCATATCACTAAGTAAACAGGCACTTAGGCACTTAGGGAATTAGGAGTTTCATAGACAAACATGAATTTGTTATATCTTATCAGTTAGAGAATTTTATTTTTTGAAATACCTATAAATAGGCTCACATATGTAGCTTGTCAAACACAAATCGAGCAATAATTTTTTTTTTTTTTGGTTTTCTCTCATAAACAAGCTTTCTTTTATTCAAATTATTTGCGCAATAGCTTGTTTTTCTTTTCTTTTCCTTTCCTTCTAGATTTTACCCACTGCATCAGTTTGGTATTAGAGCAAGCTTCATTTTCTGATGGCTAATGCAAGAGTAACTAGTGGTTCACAAAACAACTAAATGATTGATAGAGATTAGACTTCCCCAACTTTGCAAGAGGAGATTTGTACATTGAGAGAATTTCTTGACCGTAGATTGGGGGAGATGAATTTGCATATAGATGCTCTCAACATAAACAGGAGGCAAGGTGTGAAGTTGGGGAATTTGCCCAAGCACCACTATTAGTTAAATGTGATCCTATTCATCAATGTTATCAATATGACAATGTGGAAGATTCAAAAGAGGAAGATGATGAAGATATCAAAATGCTCAATATGGGATGAGGAAATCAACAAGATCGATCTTTCCAGCTCGCTACTAGAGATAAAGATTTTTTTCCTAAAGGTAGATATTCCATACTTTAATAACAATTTAAATATTGAAGCATTTATAGATTGACTTGCAGAAGCAAATAAATTCTTTGACTATTTGGAGATTTTTTAGGAGCGTAGAGCCAAATAGTAGCCTACAAGCTTAAGGGAGCTGATATGCTTGGTGGGAGTGTCTACAAGATACAAGGAGCCGTGAAGGTAAAGGACAAGTCTGAATGTGGTATCGGATGAAGTAATTACTGAAGGCTCGCTTTCTAACCCTAGTTTATGAGTAGTATCTATTCTTGTAATATCAATGATGTCACTAAGGAGATAGATTGATGCATAAATAAACCATAGAATTCTTGTGGTTTGCTGAGCAAAACAACCTAACGAAGTCAATCAACAAGTGGCCCTCAATAGCTTAAAGCTTGCAATTCAAGATAAGATTGGCGTCCACATGTTATCAAATGTCTCTAAAGCACGAAACATGGCGCTAAAAGCTGAGATGTTAATACAAGATAATAGGATGGAATATTCTAGAAGGAATCAACTTTAGTTACAATCGGTAAACATAAAATAAAACACATCAACTTACAACTCTCAGAGATAAATTTAGAAAATGGCATATGACAAAGCCACATGTAAAAAGTTAATGGAGTTGAATGAGACTCGCATGCAGATGCATAAGAATCCATACACCAAGCCAATTCTTGAAAACATTATTGGGAAGAGTACTATTGAAAAGTTGCAACTACCAGTGGAAAAGCATCCAAATCCTTACAACATTATGTGGATAAAGACCGTGGGGAACATCCAAGTAATAGAACATTGCAAAGTTCCTTTTTCTATTGGGAAGTATAAAGATGAACTGTATTGTGACATGGTAGACATGGAAGCTTGTCACCTATTACTTGATAGACATTCACAGTTTGATAAGAATGCACATCATTTTTGATGGGAGAACATATATAAATTGGAGACAAATGGAGTAAAGATGACCTTGTTGTGACTGAATAACACATTTGAGGCTAAAACTTCTACAGTAGAAGCTAAGTTTTTCCTGACATTAACTCAGCCAGAGAAGGAGTTCGAGAACACCTATAGAGAGACTTGAATAGTTCATCGCTTAATGGTAAATGGAATCTTGACTATTACAAAGGATGCACTAGAGAAGGAAATTATACATGAAGAGTTGCTTGCAAAATTGCCACAAATGCGAGATGTTCAAGCAAAGGTTAAACAAAAACTTAAAGAAAATGATGCCAAGTATAAAGCATTTGCTGATAAGTATTGATGTTTTCGAATTTTTGAAGAGGTGATGAACTTATGGTTTTCTTGATGACAGAAAGATTTCCAGATGGTACCTACAATAAATTGCAACCAAAAAAGTATAGGCCATACCGCACATTTAAGAAAACCAATGATAGTGCCAACCTGGTGGATTTGCTAGAGGACATGTAGATTTTCAAAACTTTTAATGTGACATATCTTTATACTTATCATCCATCCGAGAAGCTTTTGTATCCAGAAGACATTGATAACTCGAGAACGGGTTATTTTCTTAAGAGAGGGAGAATGATGCGGAAGTTAGTGAGAATGTTGGTTGAAGTATTCAAGGTGATCTTTTTGAAGACTTTATGCACATTAAAAATATTTGATGCCTATCATTTAGATAATAAGTTTTATGTTATAAGTTATGTTCTTTCTTGACAAACACCATATTTATTGTGATTTTAAATATTACATTATCTCTTAGGGAAATAGGTGTTATTTTACATTATCTTTTAGAGAATTAGGAGTTTTAGAGATAAGCATAGATTTATTATATTCCTATCAGTTATAAAATTATGATTTTGTGAGATGCCTATAAATAGGTTCACATATGTAGCTTTTCAACACAACTAGATCAATAAAATTATTTGTTTTTCTCTCTATGAGGAAGATTCATACCTTGTTTTAAAGCTCGTTATGAACAAGCTTTCTTTTATTCAAGTTATTAATGCAATAGCTTATTTTTCTTTTCTCCCAAATCTTACCTGCTACAACATTTTTTGTGTGAAAATATGAAAAATGTGTTTCAAATTAGTCAATTTAAAAAATTTATAAATTAAATCGATATGCTCATCTGACATGTCAGAATAAGAAATTGTTTGCATATTTTGAACTTTTAATTAGAGATCACAACTTTTGGCAATAAGACTAGAAATATAAATTGGCAATGAAGTAGCAAAATATTTTGACACTTCCAACTAAATGAGGACATGAAAATTGAAATACACTTTAAAAATTATAACTACACATAGGCCATAGCCAATGTGTTTAGTTTTAATATGTCAAATCATGATATAAAGCAAATCATACAAAAACCACGACCTAACCGAATCACAAAACAATAAAAGTGGAAAAGTTCATAGTAGTACGTGATGATGTGAAAATTTACATTGATTATATATATATATATATATTAAATAATAAAAAAATTATTTTATTACAATAATAATTTTTGTAAATTTAATCATGATAAAATTTCTTGCTTAAATTGTCATTATTTATAATATAGCAATAATAAAAATATTATCACAAATTATAGTGACAATTTTTATTATCACTATACATATATTATTAATTGTCAATATTGACAATTTAAAGCACTAGTTTATTTTATCATTTTTTATTATTTTATGACAAAATAAAAATTATTTTTACTTAAAAAATATCATTAGTACCAAAGTAAATGTCACTTACTACGTACATATAATTAATGATAATTTTATATTATTACTTAATTTTTAGTGATTAAATGATTAAATAAATATGATGTATATCTGATATGATTATTTAAATAATATATTAGTTAATTTTAGCTATCACATGCATATTTTGTTGAACTATTATACCTATCAAATTCATATTACCAATATGCCCTAAGACTAAAAAATATGCAATTGTCATTATACTATTACTTCATATGAGTCACCTAATAAATTTAAGTTTTGTACAATTAATGTTCAAATTTTAAAATTTTGTCAACTGAATTTATGATGCAAATAAAATAAAAATATTGAGTCTATTGAAGTAAATGTCAGTTGTACACACACTTAAAAGTTTGATTGAATTTTATTTGAAGTCTATGATAATAATTAATATTATTTTTCATATTTGAAAAAAAAACAATTTTTTTTTGTATCTAACATAGTTTTCCTATTGATAATTATCCATTAATCTAATTTTTATTTAACTCTTGGAATTAAGTATCTCTATAATTCTCATAATCATATATATACACTTAAAATTAATAAATCAAATAATATTGTATTGACAAAGATAAGTTCTTACCATTTGAGATTCTCAAAAAAATCAATGAAAACATTTTTATGTTTGTATGCCTAGGAATTAAACCAAATTTGTGAAAACCATCACATGAAACCCAAGAATCATCGTGTTAAATCATCAAAATCAAACTAAATGTAAATGTGTACATGGATCCATGAATACTAACGAATTCTTTTTGGTTTTGAGGTTATTGATCTTCCAAATTACTGTATGTGAATTTGAGAGAGAAGGAACTCTCTCTTTTTTGATGACGGGATATCTGAAAAAGAATCATACACATAATTCGAGGACCATAACATTAATGTAACGGCATATCTTTTTCTTATTTCTAATTTGACCTATCATAAAATCAGAAATTACAAATTAGAGTATCTACATATATAAGCCCATACTTTGTAAGATAAATTAGACCCACCGAATAATTTAATCATTTTAATTTGGGCCAAGTCTTTTGCGATAACAAATTGTATACAATTATTATTATCATTAATATATATATTATAACATCCAAAATTCAACAATCTCCCATTTGGACTACACACACACACATTTTACTTTATAATTGTATGTCATAATATAACTTACGAGCTTAAAAACTTTGCTATCATAGCCGAGATGATCTCCAAACAATCTCATCCATAAATTATATCAACATAGAACCAAGGCGACTTTCGCTACATATATTGTAACTAAGTGCATCCCTGATCACGTATATCAATATAACCAAATGACACAGATATAGTATAGATGTGTAACATGGAAATTACATGTGATATGATCTAAACATGCCTATTTCCAACTAGTCCACATTAAACTTTAGTGAGATTAAACCATACCAAAATTAGAGTGTGGATAGACCAAAAGAATCTTTATTTCTACCAAAAATAACCTCAAAATATTATAAACTGAAATAATTGAAAATGTGTATATACAGAAATGCATCTAGAATTGCAAACACCCACTAAAACTAAATGTCCTCAAATGACATGACACCTATGTGAGCGGTGTGCTCGTGAAAGACCTTAGGTGGTAGTCCCTTAGTAAGAGAATCCGCAATCATGGAGCTTGTGCCAATATGCTCTATAGACAGTGGACCACTCTGAATTCTTTTTTTAACAACCAGGAACATACTTTGACTTCGTTGTGCTCCT
Organism: Jacaranda mimosifolia; assembly: GCA_018894105.1. Lineage (NCBI taxonomy): Eukaryota > Viridiplantae > Streptophyta > Magnoliopsida > Lamiales > Bignoniaceae > Jacaranda > Jacaranda mimosifolia. The sequence goes on from CM032126.1 coordinate 24,336,933, forward strand.
GTTGTTGTTGGAATATAAGACTAATAACTTATTGTCACAAAATAACTTAAGTGTCATTTTAATTGCTGACAAAATTTTGTAGCCATATTCCATGATTAGATGCCTCATAAAATGCTATAAACTCAATTACTATCGTGGAAGGAGTTACAAGTGTCCCCTTAGAACTCTTCCAGAAAATAACTCCTCTAGTAAGCAAATAAATATAGCCGAATGTAGATTTCATATTATCTTGGCATCCAACAAATTTGGAGTCTGAATACCCGATGATCTATAACTTATCTGACCTTTTGTATGTGAGCATGTATTTTTTGTTCTTTGTAGATACCACATGACTTGTTTGGCTGCTTTCAAATGATCCATTCCTAGATTGCTCAAATATCTACCTTAATATATGCAATATCTGGATACGTACAAACCTGAGCATACATTAGACTCCCTACTGCTTATGCATAAGGAATCTTCTATATGTCCTTCTCCTCAAAAGCATTCTTGATGTATTAATTGAGACAAAATTTGTCTTATTTAGCGACAGAGTATCACATGTTTCACAATCCTGCATGCTATATCTCTTGAGAACATTTTCAATAGCCTTTTGTCATAATCCAAGGATATCTCGAGAGCGGTCCTAGTGTATCTGAATCCCTAATACAAAAGTTGCATCACCTAGATCTTTCATATCAAAATTCCTTGCTAAAAATCTCTTCGTTTTGTGCAACAAGCCTACATCATTGTTGGTAAGCAGTATGCCAACATCATATAAAACTAGAAAAATATACTTAACTCATACTGAACTTATGGTATATACAATCATTAACCAAATTCATCTTAAAATCTAATAAGATAATCACTTGGTGAAATTTGTAACACTGTTGACGAAATGCTTGCTTAAGCCTATAGATAGATTTCTTTAATTTTGCAAACTATTCACTTTGCATCGCCCGACATATAGTTTTCCAAATATACTATATATATATATTATCTCATTAATGCTATCATTGAGAAACATAGTCTTAATATCCATTTGATGTAGTTTAAGATCAAAATATGCAACTAAAGCTATTATAATCATGAAAGAGTTATTCAATGAAATCAAAGAGAAAGTCTCTTTATAATTGATGCATTCTTTCTATGTGAAGCCCTAGCAACAATACGTGCCTTGTACCTCTCCACATCACCCTTTGGGTCCTTCTTGGTTTTAAATATCCATTTGCAACCAATGGGCTTTGCACCTTTAGGTAATGGGACAAGATCCCAGACGTCATTGTCCTTCATTGACTTAGTCCCTTTATTCATGACATTAGTCCACTTTTGAGATTTAGAACTTGTCATGGTTTGACGGAAGTTGATCGCTTTATCTTCCATCACTCCAATGTTAACATCATGTACTTGGATAAATATAAATATAATCATCCAAAATTGCACTTCTCCTTTCTCTACTGGATCTTCTTAATGGCATTGGTTCTTGAGGTTGTAGAGTTTGTTCTTCTGGAACAACTTCTTGAACCTAAATAAGAGGTTCAATGATATTATCTTAATCTGGAGTTGTTTTTTGAACAATGTCAGGTGTAGAAAGTTGTTCTTGATCATTATCAATAGCAGCCAGATGAATATTAACATATTCTTCTTCAAAGACGTAGTCCTTAACTCTTCCCCCTCCCCCAAACTCAACATCCTCAAAGAATGGGGTAGTACCCATCTTGAAAATAAATTTAATCATGGGATCATAAAATTTGTAACCTTTGGACCTTTCAGAGTATCCAATGAAATATCAACTGATAGTTCTGGAATCCAGTTTCCTTTCATTTCGTCTATATAGCCTTGTATTGGTAGGATATACCCAAATATATAAATGCTCTAAACTAGGTTTATTACCCCGTTCAAAGTTCATAAGTGGTCTTTGCAGTTGCCTTAGTCGAAACCCTGTTGAGTATATGTACTGTGGTCTTTAATGCCTCTTTCTATAGTGATCTAGACAAGGTAGAATGACTAATTATACTCTTTGCCATGTCTTTAAGCATTCTATTCCATCTTTCAGCAATACCATTAATGGTGGGCGAACTCGACATAATGTAATGTGGGATAATACCGCATTTCTCTATGAATTTTGCAAATGTTCCTGGATGTTGTTCACCTAATCTGTCATATCTGCCAGAGTGCTTACCATTACGATCAAATCTAATACTTTTGATTCTTTTGCTAAGTTGGTTCTCAACTTCAGCTTTACACTGTCTCACATAAGTATTTCAATTCTCTTTTTAGAGATGTGACCTACACTCTTATGCCACCACGAAGTTGAATTCTCACCAGTTAATTTGTGCTTTTTACATATCATATTAACATGCAAGGATTCATTGAATAAAGCAATCGTATCAAGCAAATATATATTAACTTGATAAAGAACTGGAACCAACAAAATTTGAATTTTGCAAAATACTAAATTTTCCATTTCCAAATGAATAACAATAACAAAAATTGTCCCATGCTGAAATAGAAATCAAATTTCATCCAAAAGATGGTATAATAAAAGTCTTAGTCAAATCCAAATAAAACCCCATTCTAACAATAATTTAAATATTCTAATTGCTTCGACCTCCATTGTCCAGCATAGATGTATCTTTCACTATCATTCAGCTTTCAGCAAAGCTATCAACCTTGCATAGAGACGCTAATATGAGTTGTTCCACCAAAATCTATCGACTAGGTACTAAAGTTAAATTAACCTTAGAACAAATAAAGTTAAGAAGCAGGCGTTTCTTGGCATGCCATGCATGATAGTTGGAATACTTCTTCTACTTATGACTTGTAGCTCCATAGAAGTAGTAGGTTGCCTGAGTTTGTTCTTTATGTTGTTTCTTCTATGGTTCCATATCTACAACTTTCTCATTTTTCTTTATCTTATTGTCTTTTTTCTTGTCCTTTGAGGTAGAGGCCAAGTGAACATTCTATGTCTTCTCTTCCTTCAATCTCTTCTTTTCCTGAACACAATGTGAGATAAGCTCATTGAGGGATCATGAGTCCTTTTGACAATTATAACTCACCTTAAACTGACAAAATTGTGCTAGAAGAGATATCAAAATCAAATGCACTAAAAAGTCTTCAAACAAATCTAAGTTTAGTGCCTTCAATTTTGAAGTAAGATGAGGCATTTCTATAATGTACTCCCTTTTGTTTTCTTTACATGTATACATTATTGAGATGAGCTTTGCTAAGATTGTAATGGTTTCATCTTTTTCATTCTTAGCAAACCTCTTCTCAAGGTCCTTAAGGAAAGTCTTAGCAATATCCACCTTATTAGACATAGCGCCCCTAAAAGCTTCTGGAATGACATGCTTGATGACCATGAGACTTATTCGATTAGACTTTTTCCATTTGTCCATCTCTTTCTTTTTCATCGGAGGTACTCTTATTAGTGAAATTGGTAGGTTTAGCAACCCTTAATGCAATGTCTAGGTCCATGACTTTAAGATTAATTAAGATACTTTCTTGCCATGCCTTAAATTTTTACTATTCAACATAGGAATAAAATTGATGCTAGCAGTGATATTAGCAGTAGAAGCAGAATCTGAATAGAGAACAAAACAAACAAACGCACACAAGTACCAAAGCAGAAAACCAAAATGGAATTATTAATTCAAATAAAGATAAACTCAATCTTAAGATATTAGACACTCTAAATATTTCATCTTTGGACAAAGCATTAACTTATTAGTGATATTTAGGTGCAGTAATCAAACACTGATAATAAAGTAACATGTTGAATAATAAATCTTCCTTTGGGCCAATTTATTGCTCACATGTAAAACCAAAATAATTATCACTTGTTATTACTATATGTGCACATGCAATTCTACAAATATAAACCTTCATTTGGGTCGATCAAGATTTATATAAGTTGCATGCACACAAACGTTTATATTTCAAAATAAATTGATTTCCACAAAAGAGGTCACTTTGGCGACATGTTGCTTCAATTAATTTATATCAAAATATATACAAACATACCAACATCAAATTAAAATTTCCCAAAATCGCCCTTTTTTATTTATTCAACTGGCCTTTTAGAAGATCATCAAAATAATAATAATAATAATAATAATAATAATAATAATAATAATAATAATGATCATCATCATCATCATCACCATCATCATCAAAGGTTTAGTCGAAAGAAAGACAAAAGATCAGCGGAAATCTTGATGCATTCAACAAATCTTGGCAGAAAATCCATGAAAACTTCTTTTTCTTTTTTTAAAGAAGCCAACCATATCACATGAATTTAGCACACACAACAAATATACACACAACTTCTATTGGCATGCATAGCATCACCCGCACACCGCCAATTCACTCTATATATTATATATTAACAACTTTCAAATCCAATCAGTTTTAGTGGTGTTGCTTTCTTGAAAATCTAATTCACATGCTCTCAAATTCATAAAATAAAGAGATTACACCAAGAAAGTTGCTTTCAGTGATTAGTCTTAAGCCCAAATTCGTTTAATATCCCAAAAGATTAAATCCGTAAATAAAACTTTATTGGACCCATATATCCTTAAATTCAAATAGATCTACCAAAATTAATAGATTTCTCCAAGATTCAACATGAGTACCTCTAATTTTGCTTGTAGGAATTAAGCCAGATTTGTGAAAACCATCACATAAAACCTAAGAACTATCATGCTAAATAATCAAAATCAAACTAGATGTGGAAGCATACATGGATCCATGAATACTGATGAAATCTTTTTGGTTTTGCGGTTATTGATCTTCCAAATTAGTGCATATGAATTTGGGAGAAGAGACTCTCTCTTTTCCAATGGTAGGATATCAAAAAAGAATCATACATATAATTTGATGACTATAACCCTAATGTAACTGCATATCTTTTTTTTTTAATTTCTAATTTGGCAAATCATAAAACGAGAAATTACAAATTAGAGCGTCTGCACATATAAACCTTTATTTTGTAAGGTAACTTAGACCTACCTAATAATTATATTACTTTAATTTGGGCCAAACCTTTTATAATAGTAAACTGCATACAATTATTATTACTATTAATATATATATTTATATATGTTAACATCCAAAATCCAAATCTATAAACAATTTGAATATTTTATTTTTGTAGTAATAGGTAGTTAGAGTCGAATGAAATAAACATCCCACATAGAGGCGGAATGCCTCATCCTAGGATAAAGGCTTTTCATATCGGACAGAAATATAATAATTATGGACTTCATCCTTCAAAATATGTATGTTATTAAGTTGGATAAAATAGTCTATCCATACTAATTACATAAAATAAGCAAGTCTTTATACATGTTAAAAGGTGTATTTATCTCATTTTGCAAGTCTTATACATGACTGAAGGTGTATTTCTTTCATATTAGTCGGTACATTGCAGAATATATCAAAGAAGGCTTCATGAATTATCAAAGAACAAGAATGTCAGGCATGTTTGGTGCCAAGGAAATTAGATGAAAGTTCATGGGACTAAATTTAACCATTACAATTAACATTCCATAAAGAAAATGAACATGGAATACTTAATTGCACATAATTAGTTATAAACAAAAAAAGATTTAATTTTAGAAACTGACTCCTTATTGTTGTTGAATTGCTTTTGCCACCAATTCTGGACCACCCTCGTCATTATTGGTGAATATTATTGTAGGGAACTGAATATGTATGTGGGCTTTGGGGTGTTTGTAGTTGTAATTTAATAGAAATTTGTTTGTTTGTCAGTGATTTTTGAAAGATCTATTGAAAAATTCGTTTAGAACTAATTAAATATTTTTCATGGATGTATTTTGTTATTGTAATCTAACCAACATGTAGATGTCAATAATGTGTTTAATTACTCAAAATCAATTTCAAGTTAATGAGAGTATAATGTCAAAAATATGCCTCTTAAACAATTAAATTGTGAAATATAATGGAAAAACAAAATGTCATCAATCCCAAGTGAAATTAGAAAGGAAACTTGTGACTGTATTAAAAGTTGTGAAAATATATCATTGTTTCTTAGCACACCTTTAAGATTTATGAGTATAGATACAATTAGTATTGGTAGACATATATGCACAATTTGTGTTGTTCAAAAAGACATGTCAATTTAATTTAAAACCTTTCTAAATAGTTATGATCTTTTAGAACCAACCTTCCGACAACTTTAAATAGACCTCATTAGTATGCTCATTTCATTCATTCATTCAGTTTGTATCAAAAGCATTTAGTGCTCTGAGCATCGTAGCATTCTTAACTCTAGTATTGAGAAGAGAGTCTAATATATTTTCAGTTTTCTAGTTCTGGAGAATTGTAATGTTGCTATCTCTCAAAGTGCTCGTTGTATATTGGGAGACAATTACCAACTAACCATTAACACTAGTGCGGGGCAAATTTATCTTAAATAGAAAGAGCTCAACTCTTATCTCAACCAAATGAAGAAGAAGAATAAGAAGAAGAAAGGATCACACTAGTCCTAATCACTGTAGCTTCAACAATTTTAAGATGAATTTATTTTGAAGTGCGATTCATGTGCCAACAGCACAAGAAACAACAATGTAAGCACATGAGTATGGTATTAGGAAGTAATAGCAAAGATGTTGTTTTGCCTCACGATCCTGAGTGTACAAAGGTTACTGATAGAGGCTGCTCCAAAGATCTTCTAGAAATGAGATCGACATTCTGAAAATAGCGGCACATGATGTGTGAAGCCACAATGATTTATTGTGCAGAAACTAGACATTCAATAGGGTGGTCAATATAGGAGTGTTAACGGGGGCGCGGGGGGTGAGGGGTGGGGATTGGGGATAACCCTTCATCCCCTGCTCCCGCGAGGTGAAAATACCCCCCGTCCCTGCTTCCCCGTCCTCATGGCGGGTACCCCTCCCTACTTCCCCGCGGGGAGATGAGTACCCACGGGTTTGATTTAAACCCTAAACCCTAAAAATTTATCAAATTTATAAAAAAATTTAGAAATAAAAAAAAGTACTAAAATTTTCAATAACGTAAATTATTTTGAAAGTTAAAAGATTGTCAAACATAAGTACATAACACACAATATTTAATTATGTTTTGCAATAAAATATTAAAAGATAAATAATATATAAATATAAATTTCAAAAAAGCATAAAAATTTGTCGATTCCTCCAAAGAAGTGGGGATGCCGTGAACTTTGGGAGAATGGAATGCAAAGGATGAAACGAAATGAACAAAAATAGGATTTGACATATATATATATATAAGAAAATAATAATAATTTAATTTATAGCAGTTAATGGGTACCCGCAGGGATGGAGACTGTGATCTCTGCCCTCGCCTTGTTTAGCATTTCGGGGACTAAACTGTCCCCATCCCCATCCTTGAGGGGATAAAATTTTCCCCGAATCCGCCTCGCCGTAGGGACGTGTAATTTTTCCATCTCTAGGTCAATATGTTATACAATGTATATAATTCAATACAGATAACTAGAATTGTGGAAGCCACTAGAGAAAAAATGTTGACTTAAAGAAGTTCGCAGTTAGAAGTTCTTGGACGTTAAAAGGTTTGATCTAAAATTTGTAATGAGTTAACTCCAAGAGATGTGAATTTTTATATGAGATACATGTACAAAACATGAATCTCAATGAATCCTTTCAAATAGCTATTACTAGGATGTTCTTTGTAGTTATTTCAACAATCCACGTACAACATTTGTGAGAAGGTATGCCAGTCGGCTGTTCTGCATGTTTGTGGCAATAAGACACACTATTATAGTGTCCGAGATAATTGGCAGTTCATAAGTGAAATTAAGACCGAGACTGGAAGCTAAGGTTATCGTAGAAAGATTTGAAGAACTATCTAAAGCATAAGCGAAAGGAAGTAGGACTTAAAGGTTTAATAATCAGATCGAAGACTGAAAAGGATAATCAAAAGTCTGAAGTCAAATCTGAAAAGGTCCGAATGGAAGCTATTGCCAGCTTGGTCTAGCCGAGTTCAAGCATTAGCAAGGAAAGAAAGCCCTGAATGAGTAACCAAAGTGGTAAAGCTAAGAAGGCTAAAAATTCAAAAGGAAATGCCACAACTTTGGAAAGCTAAAACACCTTTCATTTAGTTGAAAGGATGACAATACCTTTAACATTAGTTCACTGTGACATATTTGATTTGAATTGTGTAAGCTAGAGGTTAGAAAAGATATTGTAGTGATTGCACACATTACTAGTTGTTGTGAAACAAATCCTAGAAGCATATAAATACTATAAGAATAAAGGTGAAAACAAGTTAACAAATGAGTAAAGGTCATTCGCATTGATAGATGTGGAAAATATAGGTATTATTTGAAGAGTTGCGTATAAAGTCTGACATTATATTGAACAGCAATCCCATATTCACCTCATTCGACGTAGTTGTTAGATGCATTAATCAAGGAAACGATGAACACTATGCTCTTGATTACTGTAGAATTGTGGGGACAACAATTCTTTCAATAACCACATTCTACATAATAATGTAGACAAGAGGAATAATAGAGTTCCTTGAAAAGGTCACAATTCTTCCTACTAAAACCTCAACGGTATTTGGCTAAAGTTGAGATAACTAAGTTCACATAAGTGAAAATTGGGCTTGAGATTATTAACTATCTACTTATTAGTTGTGCCAACAACAATATTATTTATCTATTTTTAGTGAGCAAATCATCATTCCTAAAGCACATGAAGGATCAATCATTTAGTCAAAAAAAGTTATATTTCCTTGAAAATAAAGGAATGAATATAATTCTAGCAAAAGAACATGTAGATTTGTACATGGTCTCATCACGATGATGAAGGGCCATGATGTCATGAGAGGCTAAAGTAGCTAAAATATTTGACCCAAATTTTCTAGCTCATATATTAGAGCACATAATGTAATGGCCATTGGAAGGGAGAGTTCTTAGATATCGGAAGTACGCTTAAAATATTCATTTGTACTAAAATGATATAATGATGCAAATTTAATATCAGACACGAAAGATACTTAGTAGACAAGTGGTTAACAGTGTTTGGTTTAAGTTGAGCTGCTATGTTTTGGAAGTCCTCTAAATAAAAATTAAATAGCTTGATCCATAATGGATATGGAGTTTATAGCTTTAGATAAAGTTGGAAAAGGAGCAGAATGACTTTGTAATTTCTTAGAAGATATTCCTTGTCGATTTAAGCTAATGCCTGATATCATGGTACATGCTGATAGTAAATTAACTATTGGAAAGGTACAAAATAAAGTGTGCATGGTAAGTCTCAAATTTACAACAGAGAGATAGCATAATGCAGTGATATCTCTTGGTGAATCTAGCATATCTGATAGAGATAAAATAAATACATGTTAAGGACAACTAAGTTATGAAGGTTCATTTGAGAACTTATAAGGAGTTCATTCCTACCCATTCCTAGGTTGAGAAAAGTGCTACCTATTGAAGGGTATGGGTTAAGTATTAACTTTTAATAATTCCCGTAGTTGTCAAAGCGGAGTAGACTACTTCTCCAAGTGGATGGGAGATAAACCCTTTGCACATATATAGGAGAAAAAAGTCATAAAATTTCTCTAGAGAAACATTGGGGGCATGTTTAGAATCCCCTTCACGAGAGCAAAACTCAAGGACTAATTCCAAGAGCTCCCTATCAAAAAATTCTTTACATTCGTAGCCAACCCATGGACCAACGGATAAACAGAGGTCACAAATAAGACTATACTCCAATACTTGAATACAAGACTAGAGTTGTCAAAGTTGCCTAGGTAGATAAACTCCTCTCCATACTATGGGCATATCGAATTACTCCCTCTATGTTTACTAAAGAATCACCATTTAACCTTGTGTATAGAGCAGAAGCTGTCACTCGGCTGAAGTTGGAGAACTCAGTTAGAGGGTAAAAAATATGACAACCTTTAAAATACACAAGAGCTAAGAGCAAATCCCAACTTGCACTATGAAATAAGACAAGCAACATATGTTCGATTAGAGATGTACAAGGCCAAAATGGCAAAAGCATGTAATGCTAAAATGTGCCCGAGAACTTCCAAGTTGGAGACTTAGTAATGAGGAAAGTAGAAGCTTTAGGACTCCTTGGAAAATTATATGCTATATGGAGGACCTTACCAAGTAGTGGAGATTGCTAATCCTGATGCTTACAAGTTGCAAACACTAAAAGGAAGAGAAGTGCCTAAAACTTGGAATGTCTCAAACTTAAGAAGATTCTACACATAAATATATGGACAATTCTTGTCTCCTAACTCCCAATACTAGTCTTGTTAAATGAATTTCTTATTTAGCAGTTGCTTTTTGTTTTCGATTACTTAGAGCTTTTTCAAATTTTGTTATGCATAAAAGACCATTATAACTTGAGGAACAACGTTTGTATTACTTCAATAAGAACTTTTTGATGTTACCTTACAACCGTGTTTGCTATTTTATTGCACAATGTTTGCAATTTTATTGCACAATGATAAATTGCAGGACTATTTTGTTTGCAATGAGACCAAAGAGGCACACACACAAACAAAAAGATAATAAAAAACAAGCAATAGGGAACATCCAACATCAATTGAGAAATGAATAATTTTGTGCAACAATTAATGAGTAAGCTATAGCAGCATTATTGTAAGATCCCCAAGGGAACATGTAGCGGTTGATATCATCACCATTGTAACACTCCTAAAGGGACACGTGGCAAAAGACTATTGTAAGGCCCACAAAGGGGAGTGCAATACAAAGATCACTATAAAACCCTTAAGAGAGCATGTGGCAAATAAATAAACATTGCTATAAAACCTCTATCGAGGCATACATAAACAACAATAGTGTCTCCACAGGATACTCCAAGTGGCTCCCTCTATGGAACATCTTCGCGGGAGACCCCAAGGGGCTTCCTCCATGGAACATCCTTGCAAGAGACCCTAAGGAGCTTCTTCCGTGAAATATTTCCATGAGAGATTCCAAAGGGCACTCTCCACGAAACAAACAACATAGCAGTAAGATCTTGGGTGTGCATTATGGTAAGATCCCAGTGCGTGGAACTTCAATTTGCAGTAAGATCCTAGGTGCATATAGGTAAGATCCAAGGCGCATCATGATAACGACTAGACTAACACTCCCAAGGGAAACTCGTATTAACAAGTAATTACAAGAAGACCTTTTAAGGGAGACTCATAAAAACTAAGTTTGCAGTAAGACTCTCAAGGGGGCTCACACTCATGTCCTCTTCCTATTAGTCTGCATTGCGATAAGGTTTGAGAAGAAGGCGAAAAAGCAAAAAAGCATAAACACACCATAGTATATGAACAACATGTGAAGTTAAAGGAAAGCATGAAAAGCAAAGTCATCCAAGTAACTTAGTATAGAAAAGAATTAGGAGAGTGCAAATTAGCTCAAACCTCCATATCTAAAATACGAGCTTACTCTTAACAAATGGTAGAAATCATACCTACTGTAAAACCCCCAAGGAGGCTTGCTAAAATCAAGTCTAACGATAAAATCCTTGAAGAATGCACGAATATGTGATTCAACAGAAGACCCCAAGTAAATCCGAAGCGTGAAGCTGTACATAATAAGCTAATCATTGAGGATTAGGCTCCTAAAATATTTCAAATAATTCATAGAGCACGAAACTCCACCAAAAATCTAAAGCAGTCCCCCAAGCACAATACGCCACCCAAATATTCCAAGTGACTAGAGCGGCTAAGTCTTTGTATGACCTATGAACATGAACAAATCTGGTCCTACTGGCGCATAGCAAATGCATCCCCTTTAGTGTTGCCCATCGCGGAGATGCCGGCCTTGAAAGCTCTCTTCGCGGAATCGCCCGCCACAGAAGTACCTTCAATAGAGCCACTTACTGCATGAGTGCTTGCTGCACATGCACCCAATACATGAACGTAGAAAGACATCTTAACAACTCACCTTGGCCACAAAGACAACTTTGCAAACCTTAAAAATGTATGTGTCTTTTGGAGAGCACAAAAATTGCAAGACATTCACTAGATGTAAAACTTCATCAGCAACCTAAAGGATCTATAAAGTGTGAAGATTCATAAGATATTCTAAGTCCTACGCAAAATGTAAAGCCTCACTAAAAATCCAAAGTAATCTCTTGAGTCTAAAAGTTTGCCAAAAAAATTTCAAAGTTATTTGCGAAGTTTGAAATCTCTCCAAAAATTCTAAGCACTCTCAACACTAACCATTCCCCAAGTAGCCAAATTTACAAAAAGGAAAAAGAGAAAGAGGCATAGGCTTTTGTTGAGCGCCTGCACAAAGGCAAGCACTCGTTGCATGGGCTCCCTTTGTCACAGACTGGTCCCAGCCACAACTCCCTTCCCAAAAAAAATTAAATTATTATTAATTCTTTATTATTCAATTAATTGATTAAAATTAATTAAGAGGTAAAATTAGAAGTAATTTTATAGTGTACTTTCAAAATGCAATGGTGTAAATAAAATTTTCAAATTGGAAGTATTGGACTTAATAATGCAAAAAATAATGCCTTAAGGTTAAAAAAGTTTAAAAAAATGAAAATGAATTAAAGGGCTCAATTAAACAAATAACAATTAAATAATAGACTAATGAACCCAATAAACTAATTCTGTCAAGACAGACACTGAAATTCAATTGGGCCGAAGCCGATTAAATACTTCGCTACTATAAATATCAACTTCCAAAATTAAAATGGGGATATTATATTATTTACAATAAACCACGAGCTCTGACTTTATTTAAAGCGTGTTTTAGGGGTAAAACTCATTCAATTGTGTTAATTTAAAACTCCCTGTAATTTATGTATGTGGAATTATAATTTTGAAGATATATATGTATATATATGTAACAATTATGTTTGTTTAAGAAAATAGCAAATTTTTTAAAAAAATAAAAATATCTTATGAGTATTTTAGATGGCAGCCATAAAAATTAAACTAAACTGTTTAGCTTCATTTTTCGATTGAAAAATGTTTCAGACTATTGGCAAAATGAAGCTAAACAAAGCCAACATTAAGCTTTCAATATACCACCGACAAATTAGTCCTTGAATATAGGGTTGTAAATGGATATTTGAAAATTCATTTATCGTTTGCATTCGTATTCGTTTATACAAAATTTATTTGCATTTGTTTAAGGTGAATATTATTTGTATTCGATCAATAGATATTCAATTATAAATAGATGCGGATATGATAAATATGTATCCCATTCGTTTAATATGCGTCCGAATATATATATTTATTAAATAATATATTATTTATATTTTTAAATAAAAATCTCGTAATCTATATATATATAAATTATAATTGAAGAATTAGGAAGAAAAAAAACAATAAATTTCAAAAATTATTGTAATATAGAGAAAAAAAATTGAAGAATAAAATCAATCAACATAATTATTATTGGTTGAGTTTATAATTAATATAGTTAAATGCCATTATTAATATTAATTAGTACTAATAATTAATTATAAAGTCAATTATTAATTAAAAATTATATTATTTATTTGATTGCTTTCTTTTTAATGAAATTGCATAGTTCTTTTTATTAATTAAAAATATGTATTTGTTATGATTCATAATAGATTCACGTATTTGGATATTCGTAAATAGATGTCTAAATAATTATCATCGACAATGAAATTAAAAAAATAATTCAAATATGAATAAGTTTAATCAAATATGGACGCATTCGAATAATTATCATCGAATACGAATATATTCGAATTTGATCGATATCCGATTGATATGAATACGGATATTATTTTTAAATATCTGTTAAATTCGTATCCGTATTTGAATATTCGGTAAGTTAAATGGATACTAATATGAAAATAATGTATCTGATCCGTTTAATATCCGTTCACACCTTTACTTGCGTATTCATTTACATTTACTTGAGGAAATTGAAATAAAAACAAAGGCAAAAAAGTTCTATCATTTTCTCAATTTGAAATTAAATGAAAATCTTATAAGAGTGTTATATTTCTTCTTCTTAATTTGAAAATAAAATTAGAAAATTTGAAGATAAAACAAATCATTCTATTTGCCAGCCCCACGAAATGCAAAACGATTTCCCTCGCAAAATTTGGCGCGAAAATTAATGAACTCCTACTCACTAAATTAGGGCTTCTCATCAACAGCCAAGAAATCCAATTGATCAGAAATGTCGGATTTTAGAGAGCAGATGGAAGAAATCAAAGCCCTTTTATCGTCGCAGAAAAAAACCTCGGCTTACCCCAAACTCCTACACTTGCAAGAAATCTCAGCCGTTGAATCTTCTGCCATAGGGACATTTGCCGATTCATTTCAGACCATCCTTTCCTATGTGGTTGCTGATATCTCTGATAATGATGAAGAAATGCATGTCTTTCTTTCTCTTATAGTACATTCTTTTTTATTTTATTTTATTTATTTATTGTTTTTTGTCACGCTTAATTGGATGAAAATTATCTTATTTCTTGAAAAATATATGGAACTCCATTGTTAATTATTGTGGGTTTCTGGGTTACCAGAGCTGCTCAGGCGTTGAAGTGCTTGGGTTTCATGATTTACCACCCTATCATTGTGGCTTCAATTGGAGGTAGTTTTTCTTCATTTTGCTTTGTTGCGTGTGTGTCTCTTTATGTGTGTGTTTAATCATGTTACACTTCAAAAATTTATCGCATGGCTTTTCATGTAGGAGTATTTATCACTTTAAAACTCGTGCCTAGATGAGAACATTAACATATTTGTTGAAAAAGATGTGGTGGACATGGAGGATCAAAAGAAAAATATATATATGCTAATGACTTATTTAATTTGAACGTATTGGTGGTGTACAAAGTTAAGAATCTGAAAGTTGATAATGTAGATTAACTACAAATGCGGCGCAAGGATAGAATTTTACTTGCTTCATATCATAGTAAAATTTCTAAATCATAGACAAATCATAGTCGAATGCATTAATACTTAGAACACAAACGCCATATGGCATGGTTAGCTTGTGATACCAAAAGGAAGAAAAGAGTAGGACCTAGAAAGTATGTTAGCCATGGCGGTATAATGTAACTGAAAGAAAAGAAATAGGACTGCTCTTTGTGCAAAGTGTTTGTTAGGGACATAGAAAAATAGAGCTTTCTCAGGTGCCATAGGATTTCTCAACTCCCGATATTGCATATCACAAAAGAACAATACACAGTTTAATTCTATGTAGGAGAGTTTATGAACAATCAAGAAGATGGACATATATAGGTGTGATTAATTCAAGATGCAATGGGACATAAATTGTGGGAAATAAATCAAGAATAAATTATTTAATTAGATTTATTGCAGTAGTATATAACTTTCAAATAAGAATGGTTTAAAAATGAAGAGATCATGAGGACTCTGGTCTGAGGTCCGATTCTTGCAATTCTAATCTGACCCCGGGTGAATTATTTGAAGCCTCCCTTTGTTTGTCTTGCTTGTCAAAATATTTTCTTCTAATTTAGTATCTATGAACTTATTGTGCCATATTATCTGAATAAAATAAATAAATAAATAACAAGACAAATAATGCATTTGGATATACATGAGGTTTTTCTGCTAGATGCTTGGTTTGAGGAGGTTCTGGTTGTTACTTTATTCATGTACAGCCATATATATGGGGGACACAGAGATGTACAGTTGTGTGCGTTCTTTAGAAACTAATTCCTTCCCTTGAATTAAATTGCTATATCTGGTGCAATATGTGTGTGCATAGTGTGCACATACACACAGATACACTGATACTACTAATAGTACTATATTAATGAAAATATTGTATTATCATTTGAATAATTGTGCATGTCCAAGATTTGAATTACAGAACATTGTAAACTAAAGTAAGGCCCATGTATACACTAATATAAATAACTTTTACTCAAGATTTTATTATGAGGTTAACATTCTCCTTTTATATGCTATTCAGGTGATGATGCTGATGTAATAATTGAATCACTGGTAAAGCTTATTGCAACCACTAAAATCAAGGTAAGTTGGTATTTGTTCCACAATAGATTAGGAGTATGCTACTTTGTTTATAGATGATTGACAACCTTCTACTTTCTTGCTTGCAGTCGGTTTGTAATTTAGGTGTGTGGTGTATATCAATCCAACAATTCAGTTCATCCTTGTTGGATCAGCACTTTCAGTCATTGCTAAGGGCAGTTACCCATGCCCTTGACAACCCAATTGGTTCTATGTCAATAACATTTGAGGCAATGCAGGTGATTGTGCATGCTCTATTTCACAGTATTATCTATGAAATTTTGTTGCAATATATGATTTTGCTAAAAGCATGCGTTGGCCTACTTAAACATTAAGAAATCCCATTTAAGTGATTAGTTGAATATCTATGAAAATATATTGCCTTTCAATAGAGGAGAGCTTCTTTTTGAAATTAGATATGTTTTTCTGTTGACAATTGACAGACAGAAAATTTATTGTGAAGCTCGAGATTCTTGCTTACCTGTGCAACATTTCATTCCAAGACCCAAAGTTTAACTCCATTACTACACAATAAGAACCTATTTATATCCAATACTGCATTAGCATAATAACAGATGCAAAGTGCTTGTTATTTGTTATATGCTATGATTTTATATGACTTCACTGTCTAAATAGAAGTTAAATCTCAATGGAGTTACATTCTCATAAGCAAGTAAAGGTGATGCAAATTTACCTAGTTAACTGTAAATATCACATGAATAATTGAAAAAATGGCGGAGATCCAACAAGTGGCTCTCAAGAATGTAACACTCCTAGTTCCTGGTATTTTTTGCTCTCAAGAATGTAGCACTCCTAGTTCCGGAATTTTTTGGCTAGTAATTAACTCTAATACTATTTGCGATGCCCCAAAAATGGGACGTGACTTAACCATTCCACAACAGTTTGAGACTACGATGTCATGAAGCCACTACCCAATGTGATATAAATTTAATAATATCCAAATAACGGTAATTCGACTGGATTTCATGAAATAACAAAAATGAAAATAGAATTTAAAGCATCTAATATTCCAAGAAAGGATAAATAGAGATACTAAATGGTTGATAAACTTCAATATTAAAATTGAAAATCTAAAGGCCGACCAATGAATAGGGGTGATCACTATGCGCTTCATTTTTTATTTACTAATTCCAAAATTGCCATGTACAGTTTTGGCAAAAAGTAAATTAAAATGCATTTTGTAGATTATGAACGAAGGTACAGTTCTGTGTGGCATAGGGCAGACTTTAAGTCGGGCTACTCTTGAACTTAAGTAAATCAATAAGTTTTATAACAAAAGGTATTCTTAAAGTTTTGCACCATATAAAATGATTGACATTTAGTTGGCATTAGTCTGTTTGAACAACCTCAAACCACGTAAAATGATTGAAGAGAATATAATTGTGTCCTTTGTTTTGATCAAAAGGTTATGTTTTGAGTGTAGAATTTGATGTTAAAGGGGCACCTGTATGATACTTTTTCTGTTTTATAGAATGCAAGGTGGCAAGGTCTATCTTTAATGCATCATATATCACTATCCATTGTTGGTTGACTTTCTTCATATTTTTAATCCGTCATTTGACACATCCATATACCATTAAACTATATGAATAAAAGGAAATTTGGAAAGTAAACAGAAAAAAGCTTGAGAAGAAAAGGATGTGAGCTTTTTAAAATTAAAATCAAACATAGCTGCTTCTTACCTTAGAGTTTGAGATGAATAGAAAGCAAGGAAATTTTGTGAGAGAGATGTTGATTGGCAAATCAGATTTCATTACTAAATTAAACTTAAACAATTAGCACAATTAAGATTTAACTATTAAAATTCAACTTAATATTAAATATTAATTAGATTAAATATAATATATATAGGAGGTGTGGTTGGATTTATTTGAACCCCAAACCACCACCAAATTATATTAGGCTCTGTGGTCTGATTGAATTTCTAAATCATGGTTTATGCAGCAAATCGACAAAAAAGGTGCAGTGTGTTGTGGTACGTGCAGTTTTTCAAATTTCTTGATTAAATAGGGATAAAGTTGCGATCAAATGTAAAATAAGCTACAAGTCTGAGAGTTCAATTACTAGTTACAAATGAAAAACATTATCTCAAATTTAAAATATGCCACTGCTAAATCCTTTGTCTCAATTCTCAAATTTGACACTTTCTCTTGTATCCCAGCACTACTCAAAATTATTTCATTTGTGAAAACAGTTTTGGTGTGCTTGTGTAGATATCAAGTTACTAACAATGTTCTTCACTAGAAAAGAATCATCCTTAATCATTGCATGCATAAAAGATCCTCGCTAGATACGAGCAAAACTAAGTAGAAAAATCATAACTTGAGAATTTTTTTTTAATTATTTTTCGGGCAGGAGGATCGTCCCAATTTGATCTGAGTACCCCCTCACGGCCTTGAACCCACCCCCGATTTAGGGCTAGGATTGGTGCAACCGAGGTTGCTCGATCCCCACGTTGCCCCTACTAGGGTCACAGTCCTGCGCAATTAGGCTCGGTGAATAACTTGAGAACTTTAGTTTTACTATGATTAAAGTGATGAGGCCCTTCATGACTTGGCCCTTGGTTATATATATACAAACCTTTTGTTTGACATGTCCAATTTAGTTTTTTGCTCTTGCATTGATTTCCTTTCAAGGTACTTCTACAGTCAAAAAGATTTGGCAAGAATGAATAGACTGACTAATTAAATCAATGTGGGGGAAGAGTGAAATCAAAATACTTGTACCCATGCTTGGTATGGCCTGGAGACAAGGAATGATGAAATCATGGTT
Organism: Jacaranda mimosifolia; assembly: GCA_018894105.1. Classification (NCBI taxonomy): domain Eukaryota; kingdom Viridiplantae; phylum Streptophyta; class Magnoliopsida; order Lamiales; family Bignoniaceae; genus Jacaranda; species Jacaranda mimosifolia. The sequence continues at coordinate 24,355,707 of CM032126.1, forward strand.
CAACACTAGATCCTATACCTATATTTTCTATGTGGAATTGAAGCACTCCAATGAGAAAAGCAATGTGAAATTTTCCAGAGATGCTCTTGCATTACGATTCATATCCTAGTACTGATACTCCTCAGAGGTGTTCTATTAGCTTCTAGCTCACATATGATACCTGATAAAAGCAAATTTTGTGTCGAATCATTTTTGGAGCTTCATTCTAGCAAACCTACTCTAGGTGGATATGTATTGTTTTAGCTTCTACATTTTGGGGATGGAGAATTCCAAATTTTCTATTATCCATCATTTGTGGCTAGGTTATCTGATTTCATTGGCTCATACCATCTTTCTGATAGTTAAAGGCCTCTTTCCCTACCTGAATTTGACAGTACTGTGTAATAAGATAGTAAATATGATTGAAATTTCTTATCAATATAAATTCCATATATATTCAATTCAAGCATAGCTAGAAAAAAATTCTACAATCCTTCCGATTATGGCAGATATGTTTAAAGTGCCGCCAAAAGATGAGATGGGGCATCAAGGAGTTGTTGCTGAAGAGTTTTGAGGGTTCAACATGATGTTTGTGGTGGAAAAGAGGTCAAGGAACAGGGTGGAAAGCCCTAGTAGAGGTGGTAATGAGTTAGTTGTCCCAGGCATGAGAATGTGGTGATTGTGATAGTGGTACTGGAGGCAGAGATGAGAAGGGGAGAGAAGTGGAGGTCACTTTGTTATCTTTAGATTTCTTTGAGGGATATGTTGGAACACAAGCATAGTGGTTTGAAGGGATTTGGTGTGATTATAATCATTATATGGGCCATTTTAGTTGACAGAAACCACAATATTGATCTGGTCCCTTTTCTTGTTTCGTTCATGGAATGATGCTGTTCTTGACTCTGCAGGCAACTTGTCCTCTAACTTCTGTATTGCCTGCATAATTAGTAAATTCGTTTTGAGCTAACATAAAGTTTGTTAACCTTAAAATGCAGCAGTAAGGTTATTATGTTATAAAATGCAGCAGTAAGGTTATTATGTTAAAACACTCTGGTTTCCTAGTCTCATAAGTTTTCGACCTCACGGGAGGCATATATGATATGCTTCATCTCATGATAAAACATGCCATAAATTAGCAAGCTGTCTCATGATTGTCATGGGTTTTACTTTTAAAATTTTATGAAGCCAAGTACACTAGGAAAAGACATCTTTTTTTCTTCTTTTTTTTTTAAATAAATAAATTTGTTGAATGTTTAGCAATAAACCCATTCGAATCTGATAACTCGCCTTCGCATCCCACACTGCACATGAGTATCACCAATATAAAATCAATCTCTAGGCTTTTAGCTTCTGCAAACAATATGTAAAAGTTACAGATGAAATCACCACCTATGCTATATGCTCAATTTTTTTTAAATAACCTGCCTATGCTATGCTCTCTCTCTCTCTCTCTCTCTATATATATATATATATTTACTGTAAAACTAGTTCTTCTAATTGCAGCGCTATGCTGACTTGGATCTTCACATTAATCTCTTCATTACACATGCTTTCAAGGCCATGTTTCCCCTAGTGATGTTTTCTGTTTCTGGTATGACAGGCTGTCGTGAAGTTGGCTGGTTCATTAACTGAACAGATGAGAAACATGTCAAGTTTGTGGACTCCTCCAATTTACAGAAGGCTTGTCAGTGTCGATAAAAGGGACAGAGATATGTCAGAGAGATGTTTGCGGAAGATTATGCCCCTTATATGTCCTCCACCAGTTACTCTCTCCAAGGTGCCATATGTTATGATTTGCTTTATTTCATCCATTGGTTGAATTCTTTTTTCTTTTTCCGTTTCTTCAAAGTCTTCTAAAATAAATGAGAAAAGTCCCACTTTTGATTTTAATTGATGGTAGAATATTCTTTTTGCACAAAATGGTAGTAAGAAATACATAGACTGTCTCACCATGTTCCCTCTGTATCTGATGTTTTTCTTAATTGAAATTAAAAGTAATAGTAAACACTAATTTTCCAGCTCTGTCTTGCCTTTTAAGTTGATCTTTTCCTCTTTCTACAAGTTCTTTGTTTGAAAATGTCTTGTATTTTGTTTTCTTGTTTTATGCTTGTGTTTTCTATTTTATTTTTATTTCTTGAGAGGGTGGCAGGCAGAGTTTATCCTGGAGTTGCATATGATTTTTCATGAACCAAAATATACAACATTTTGATACTTCTTAAGCAGGCACTTGCTGTAGATATGAAGAAAAAATTGCTCTTGGCTATGAAGGAGCTCTGGGACCAAGGGATGAAGATTCAGAGTCTGCAAGCATGGGGGTGGTTTATTCGTCTTCTTGGAGCATATGCAATAAAGAATAAGCATTTGGTTAATGAGATGCTGAAAATTATGGAGCAGAGATTCTCTGAATTTGACTCACAAGTTCAGATTGCATCACTGGTATTCTGTTCAATCATAAAAGCTACTAAAATGTGTGGGCTTAAGGTTGTTTTTTTAATTAAATAAATGAGAGAATTACCTTATCTGGATTTTATTCTTTAGCATTCTTTTAGATGATGTCTTTTGCCATTTAATTTCAAGGTGAACTGATAGAGATTTCCTGAACTTTCTCAAGGGAGCCAGTATGGAGTTATTTAAATGACTTAATGCATACATTATACACCTATTTGATATGTTGAACTGCTTGTGTATGGAATAGCTCAAATATGTCCTGACATTAACACGGTATGATTAAAATGATGTGTCCTTATTAACCTTTCTAGTCTTCTAGGCCATGTTTTCACGTAACTTTATAATTTCCCAGATAATATTTTTAACCCGATTTGGTCTTTTAGTTCTTATATTTAAGGTAAGTACAGTGTCAGAGGTAACTAAGGTTGTTAAATAATTCATCTCTCTTTTAGTTCTTATATTTAAGGTAAGTAGTACCTAAAACAGTAGTTGTTTTCTATTTTTTAACAAATTATCTTCTTTCATCATTAGAGTTTATATTTTCCAACTGAAAAAGGATGATTAGCTGCGGCACTTGCAGTTGAATTAATTTGGGTTGAATGATCACAGGAAATGATTGCTTTTCCTATTCTTTGCAGGTTGCCTGGGAAGGTCTTATCGATGCTTTAATTGAACCTGGAGTTCAAGCTAGCCTCATCAAGTTTGCTACGTGGCATGATGTTCAAGTGTTGATGACATCTGAAGCTAACAAAACTCCGAACGAAGCAGGCAGGCACTCAAAAAGAATTAAGCTTATAATGGCACCCCTTATAGGAATAATGTCACGTAAATGTGATATTTCCGTCCATGCTTCCTGCTTGAGCACATGGTCTTATTTACTACATAGACTAAATGCTTCTGTTAGCAGTCAGTCAGTGATCAAAACTGTTTGGGAGCCCATCATCGGAGTGGTCTTCCAAGTTGGACCAAATAATAAGAACATCTGCTTATGGAATTTCTGTCTGGATCTCCTTGATACTCTGATATTGGGAAGAAATAAGGGAACAATTGGTGACCTGTATAACCAGGAAACACATCAGTTATCACTTAAAAATGCCATAGGCGGTCATCTAGCATTTGGGAAGTTCCCATTGAGACATTATCCAATAAACTGTTCTCCTTGGGACCTATGTCAGCTGGACTTCTTCATAAACATGATATCCATCGTTGTAAATCGAGAGCCAAATGGCACTGTTACACCTGAATTTAGAAGACTGGAAACTGATGCTGCCCTAATGTTATTTGGATCTCTTCTGGAAACAGTTCAAAGAGCTCTCCGATCTGTTTCCATTACTTATGATGAGGTTATGCAGTGTTTGAATACTATATTCCTATTCCTGGGGAAGATGTGTGATGTTGTGACTTCAGAAGATGATAGCAACTATTACTGTCGTCACATGTGCCTTAAATTTCTAAAGGAGGTGATTGAGAGATTAGAACCCTCCATTCTGGAATCTCCTCTCTACAAATTGAGCTTAGAGATTAAGAGCTTAAAGAAATCAGAACATGCTACTGAGATTAGATGTGTTACAGCGCCAGGTATCTGCTTTATGGATTTTGAGGACAGGCTTCTGCCAGTAGTGTATTTGAGTACTCTCTATTTCTCTGTAGTTGTAAATTCATCTTTGGAGGCACCTGAATTTGAATCCTTGTTGCAACAGATGCAAGGATATTTGAAGTTTTTGTTATCCTCAAATAATCAGGATGTTCTTCATGCATTTATTTGTTTACTGTATAAAAAAGCCGTGTTTAATGGCTTACAGATTTGGGTAGTTCTGGTTAAGTGTCTTAAAGAATGCATTGATGGTGAAAAGGATCAATTAATACTGAAAATGGAGACAGACAGTGTTAGTTATTCTGTTATATTGCATCTCCTATTGTACCCCTTTGCTTCATGGTCATTGTCTGAGATCAAACTTGAGATTCAGACTGTTACTGAAGTATGGAAATTGCTCTATGTGTATGTTGACCAAGCGGCACATTCTGTTCATTGCCCTGCCAAGAGTTTCTCTGAGGATCTTTGTGCAATGCTGAATGGATGCATTGATCAAATTACACTAGCAGTTGACGCTGGAACTGAGCTTCAGCCGAAAGAAAAGAAATGCAGTGGTGGATTTGTTCTACTGTGTGGAAATGTTATCATATGTGTCCTGAAGCAATTGACGTGGAGCATAAGCTCTAAAGGAAGGCATTTTATAGATTTTGATGGCAGAAAATCCAACATCATGAACAGCATGGTGTTAGCAGCTCGGTATGCATGAATGTTGTTACAATTTTTTTTTTTTGTGAAATTGCTTTTATAAGTTGCCTGATCACATGCCCCACAAGAACAATGAACTTGCTGTGGCAGTTGTTTTCACTGTTTGCATGGAAAAGCTCCTAGCATCCATTATCTGATGGAACTTCAGCAACAGCATAAAGCATTTTGAGAACAAGCTGCATTCATTTGATTGAAAATGTGAAAACAAAATTAGCATTTTTACTTTTGTATCTTACTAGCCCACCATACTGGGTGATAATTTACAGTCAATTAGAAATAACAGTGGACATAAAATTTTGGAAGAAGTATTTGGATTCTGAAAGTAAACACACTGTTTGCATAGTTGATTTTGTGAAGCTAATTGCTTGTGAAAATTCTTGTTTCATTAGTGCAGCCTTTCACACAAGAAATAAATGTTTCTTCTCCTCTTCCTACCTGTGGCTTCTGTCTGTATCTTTTTGTTGAGAAACAAAGTTGACTTGGTTAGGATTAATAAAATACTTTTAGGATTGAATACAATAACATGATTAGTTGAATATGTAGAGTAATTTCCTCTATGATATCAGATCATCACATGTTTATGAATTTCAACATTATAAATATGGGCGCTCATAGTAATGTCTCAACAATAGATATGTTAGAATTACAGCCCTTTTGGTATTTGTCTGTGGATGGAGGCCAAGTGGCTGGACAATGTTATAATCCTCTTTTCTTTTCTCTCTTCTCACATTCTTCATTACAAATTACTTTTGACATTTTTTTGAACAAACAAGTCACATTACTTAATTGGAATTATCAAAATGTGCATGCTTACGTGTATTAAAAATGTGTTTTTCAATATATTGGACTTGTGCATCTTTTATCTGGCCATGAGAAAAATGAACATGGCTGGATATATTCTTCTTCCTAATGTACCTTGCCTCTTAGAATATTGAAGTTTGGGAGAAAAGATGAGAGCATTTGTCAGATTTCCTTTTTGGAAATCTAAAATATTCAGGCAGAATTCCTTATAGCACGAGGCTCTTGCAGGTTTATGAAGCTATTCTGGGCGGATAAAGAAAGAACTGAACCATCCCATGTCTCTGTGGCATCAAGGTAGTCTTCTGTACTAAACTTATTACCTATCCCTTTTAAGAAGTGTAGCATCAAATTTGTAACTCCTATTTTCAGATTTTTGTCGGAATTAGTCAAGTTTGCTGGACGCCTTCACCAGAAGGAAGATGCTCTTATTTTAGTTGCGGTAAGCTTTCGTTCTTTTTATTTTGCTGCTTTGCAATTCAGAGAGTTAGTCTTGAGAAAGCTATTACATAAAATTAATGAAAACTAATACTTTATACTCCCTATATCATCCATTAATTTTTGAGAATACCACCTTCCATTTTTTGCTTGGAGCTAGTTGGTAAGCTTGTTTAATTCATTTCCTGCTTTACATCCCATATATGTTTTTATTGATGTAGTCATGCATAGTTTAAGTTGCTAATGATGATTTTGCTGCTACTGGAATTATTAGCACTCTTCATGCAGATAATTGAAACTTTACTGTTTCCTCCTCAGACTACATCAAGTCCGTTGCTTGAGTGGCTATCAGAAATGCATCTCCTCGACGAGAACACAAGTGATCAACTTCAACTTTTATGGAGTGAAATGCTTAAAGTTTTGCAGCAAAGTCAGCCATCAATGAAGTTTGACTCTTCATTTCTCAAGTTCCAAGAGTCCCTCCTTGAAAGAGCTCTTGATCACCCAAATCCAGCCATCTCTGAGGCTACTATTAATTTTTGGAATTCAACTTATGGTGCACAGAACAAGTTAGAGTTTCCTAAAAACCTAGTTCCTGTATTGGACAAACTATCCAGAAATGGAAAAATAAATATCTGCAGCAGAAATCACTATATGGAAGAGAGCATCAGCAGCCTGCAGAGATATAAGGTGACTAGTACACTAAAGAAATGCTCGAAAAGAGTTGAAATTGTGGGCAATCCTATAAATGGATTGCAGGACTTTGATAACATTTATTTGGGTGCAAAAAGAAAAAGACCTGAGCTGACAGAACACCAGAAAGAAGTGAGACAAGCACAGCAAGGACGAGCAAGGGATTGTGATGGACATGGCCCTGGAATCCGGACCTACACTACTGTTGATTTCTCTCAAGGAAATGAAGAATCACAAGACAGCCCAGACATTAGGGATGCTGATTCCATCCTGGAGATGTTGAGAAAAGTTTGTTGAGTATTTGTATTTGAGGGCTGTATTAGGTTCCAGTTTCTGAGGTTCAGTCTAGTGCACTGGCAGGTTTAAGAATCACCTAGCAATGGTCAAGTAAAATCTGACCAGTACGGCTGAAAGCAGCATGTCCCTTGTAGACTGACAAATGATTCTCTCAATGGCTCTTGTTAATCTAACTGATCCATCAACCACTATTCAACTTGCTGAGTTTTGTAGGTAAATTAGACTGACCATGAAACGGTGGTTGTGACATTGGATGGGTAACAAGTGCGATTGAAGCATGCATGTGAAAGTGTTTTAACTGTTTGGAGCTCTCTGTAGAGAGATCACAGTCTTCATAGTAATTATGTAAAACAAATGTGTAATTTTTTGTTGTACAGGATATTTCAATTATAATGCGTGCACATATTTCATAATCACAAGAAAACTTCATTTTGTCCAGGTGTAATGCTCTATTTCTACTGGCACATTTCTTCCTGATGCGTTCTGAACCACCATGCATAGTTATTATCTTGCCAGTTTTCAGATTCTTTTGTGACACTTAATAATGCCAGGTGAACTTCATACAATTTGTTGTTTTGTGTTTTTACTTTGATATTTTTTATATATTTTTTCTGTGCCTTTCTTCCGTACTCCCCTCTATACCCTGAGATCCAGTTGAATACCTCTATGGACCAATACACATGTAATCACTTCTCTCGTGGTTTTCGACATAAAGTTGATGTTTAACTCTAATTCAAATTTAGGGCTTTTGGTGAAACTAGATGGCTGATTGTACTCCTGATTATATCAACTCAGAGGTACAGGAATTAGTTGCGAAGACTGCTCTGTGCACACGCTCAAATATCTTATTTTCTCTAAGCCACTGATTTGTTGTTAGTTGTGCAGATTTTGTACCTAATTTTTACAATTTTGCCGAAGTTGAAATCTGCTGAAATTGATTGGCACAAGACTAGGGTGAGAGCTCTTCCTCATCAACCTTGCTTTGTATTCTCTCTTCATTTTGTTAGCTGTATTGTCCTCTTCAGTAGCACATTTCTTTGCAGCTTTTAGACATTGGCCCTGATGTTACTGTTTTATCATTTTTTATCGCCCGTGTGTCATTAGGAAATTCATAATGGTGCTAGGACTCCACATGAACACAGTGATAATGAATACAAAGCCCAGCTAGCTAGCTTGAGGTTAATTTCCACCAACATCTATAAATTGCAGAACGAGTTATTTCTGAGTAGTTTTGGGTTTGTTGGTATGCTTGGAGCGGACATGTCTGCACTCTTGCACTCCTCTAGACGCTGACTAATTAGCACTAGTTTTCACTGTGGTATGTGACCTGAGCTGACCTGCTATATCCTGCTCTTTTGCTTTGCACAAATGGCCAAATGAAGAACTAAAGCAACTAGTTTTGTCAGCTATCACACCTCATATTTGAATAGCTAACTTTGCCCATGGGCTTCTAGAGTATCTCTATTTAGTCTTGTTTCTGTGAAGGTGGAATCATCTTAGTTTTTGAGTCACAGAATCTAAAAGAAATGCCAGAACTTAATTGAATTATTGATTGGCCACAAGGTTCTACGCTTAAAAAATGACTTGATCTAGTGCTAATATTTCACGGGAGATTCTACAGAATATTTGTTGAAGTTTGTTTGCAAAGTTGGCAATCAGGTCTATAGCAGGTCATTGCCCTTGTTTGTACGAGCATTGAACCATATGATGATAATTATCATAAGAAGCTTTTGTTGTGTGTGTGTGTGTGTGTGTTTTCCATTGATTTTGTTCTGCCATATGTGCCGTATCATAAGGTATTTGGCTAAATTTATTTAAAATGTGTTATAATCTCCTGTATCACTTAAAACATTTTTGAACTTATCAAATGTTAGATTTTATTATAGAAATAATCTCTTGCAACATTTGAATAAAATAAATTGATGGAGCTTATAAAATTTTAGAAATAATAACTTTGTAATTACTATGGCAAAAATTAAAGAAAATTATTAAAATTTTAAAATTAAGTTAAGATTTTTTTTAAGAAGCTTATAAGATCCTTAAATTTATTTTAAGAGCGTATGATCTCATCTCTTAAAATTTTTATCAAATATTTTGTAATATCTTATGAACTTTCAAATTTTTTATATTATGTTTCAAGAAGTTCATACCGAATGTGAATGACTTTTCCTGGATTGACTATTCTTTTTGTATTGAGTAACAGTGGGATATATTTTTTTCCTCAAAGTTTGATGGTTTTGCATATAGAGTTTGGTAAGACCGTAAGCATTAAACCATACTTAAGCATAAATATTGGCAAAATTAATCAAACCCAAAATCTAGACCTTCATATTTTTCATATATATAGAGATAAAGCAAGTGAGCATACTTTTCTCCATTGAACATCGAGACACCAACAACACTTGAATTACTTAAATAAATGAAATAGTGATCACTCTCTCTCTCTCTAATATACAATTTTGATGGATATAGTGTACAATTGATATATGATGGTGAGAGGACCATAATTCTTATTCATAAAGTATGAGAGGGCACCTCAATCAAATACATTTCTTTAATGAACAAGTATCACTTTATGTATATTTATAGTCACAACTTTACATTATTAAAAGGCATGTAATTACAAGTTATATGGTTAATTACAGGGACCTCTCCTTAGGTTTGGCGTATTTATATAAGCTGCTCTAAGGTTTGCGAAATTATGACTACTTTCTCTGGTTTGTCTCCGCCTAACAACTATGCCCTACTATTAGTCAAACAAATGATTTTTGTTGATGTCAGCTTTGACAATATTTGAAAATTCAATTATGTCCTTAATTTGACTGGAGTTGACTATTGACCATGTTATTGGACTAAAATACCCTTATGTGTTTCATGTATGTGTGGATTTACTTGTAATTATGAAAACTTTAAGGGGGGTTATTGTAACAAATTAAACTAATGATTAATGTAACGGTTGGAAATTAATTAATTTAAATAATTAAAAAAAATAATTTTTAAAAATAATTAATTATTTTTAAAATTAAAATTAGTTAATATTTTCATTTACTTTATTATTTTACAATAATTTTTTTTATTATTTAAATATTTATTGTGAACTTTCAAGTTACATATAACACTCTTAGATGAATGTATTGTTACATAGACCCTTTTTGGCAAAAAGCCTACAATCTATTAACCCTCCCTTGTCAAGTTAATGACTTACAATATGGCCCCTTTAAATAGACAGTAACACTGAGCTTTAGAAAACCAAAAATATTGTAATCCAATCAACATATTTGAACATAAAGTATATAGCCAAAAACTGCTACATATTTAACCACTCAACTAGTCACTCAAATTTCATGGCATGCACAAATTTTCTTCACATAATAAAGCATGTACAACTCTAAAGAGTTATATAAAACATCAACCAACTTCACAAAACCATCAACTAAAAATTGTGTATTTGGCCATCAATTAATAGTTTAAAATGACAAAAAAATAGTGATAATAAATTGGATTAATTTTTGTTCTCCAATAGCATCATCAAAACCCCCTCCAACTTCATCAACTCCTCTACTACCAGCTTCATCAACCCCTCCAACTCCATCATCAAAGTCAATATTGTCATCAACAAGACCATCTATAGCAGCATGGGCATTTCCAACAACAACAGTAAGGCCATCTCCAATAGTAGCAGTAACAAAGTCATCTTTAGCAGCAACAGGGTCATTTCACTTACATAATATCTAGAACAGAACATAATAGAATAATTTCAAAGTTTAAGCATTACAACTAACATCCTCCACATTTCTGTTGGTTACAAATTAAACCTTAAATAATTTAAGACATAACAAGTACTTTACTTCAACAATTTCTGTAACACTAAATTGAGTCAAACATCCAAATACAGTGTCAAACATTCAAATATAAAGTTTATAATATTACATTTAACAACCCTAAAATTGATACGCATTTCAAATCAGACCTCAAACATGTTTCAGTCTAACAAATACCCCACATACAGAATATAAAAACTAGAAAACACGAAGTATAACATTACATAATGATCAAAGAAAGAACAATAATGTGAATGGACTTATTCTTCATAACAGACATACAAGAACTAATACCATTCTTGATTACATTTTACACAAATTTTCTGTTCTAAACAAAACATCGAAGGATAGGAATGAGTTTCTTTCAAAGGATGCAAGATTTCTGTCCTAGAAATAGGGTTTCTTTCTAAACAACATCAATTTTTTCTAAAAATAGCAAAAATGAGTATAGTAATCAAAAGGTAAAGTATTTATTTGGTGTCAACAACTAAAGATAGGATTTTTCATAAATAACATCAAATCATGCAAAATAAAGCTATACAACCATCAAATAAATATTGCAGCACATAATATTTGTCAAAAACCACAAGAAAGAAGATTTTTGGAGAAAAAAATAAGTTACCTAGCTTTATTAAATCACAAAACAGTAAAGCCCAATACAAATCTCACTAAAACCAACTCCATCTAATACAAAAATAAGGAAAAATAGTTGTAATAACACTTTCCCACACCTTTGTGAGCCATTTTCAATTGAAAAGATAAAATGCCCTAAAAACCTTCATGACCGCATCGTTTGGTGTGCAGGAAGATGAAGAACCTGAAGTTTTTCTGGTAGGTTTTGTGGCCGGAAAACCAATATACATCACTAACAGAGAGGAATAGGGCCTTCAGGTGGGGGGCGGGGGGAACTAGCGAGATTGGAGGGAAATAAGTGCCTATGTGTTCTTCATACATAGAGAGGTAGAAACGTCTTTTTCTTTTTAGTAGTTTTTTTATTTTTTATTTTTCTAAATAAATGAGGGTATAACGGTCATTTTTCCCGTTTTGTTACGTTTTCTAAACGGCAATTAACATTAGGGGAGGTGTTCGTAATTTTGGAAATCTCAAGAGTAATTTCCATAATTAGATCAAATCTCACGGGAGATCACTGTAATTAATCCTAAGTTATAAATATTTCACAAAGTAAACAATGAGATTTAATTATTTCATATAAAATCATAAACTATTTAATAATATAAAATGGAACATAATTATTCTTATGCTTCTCCCACTTGTTTCTGTCACATCATGTTATGATTTAATAAGAAAAGCATAATGTGCACGCAATTCCACTATTGAACCATGTCCCGCAACACTAAACTTGCTCCCATGATTCATAATTAAGAATATGGTCCAACTCTAATGTCATGATCAACAAGACCATTAAATATGTTATCTTAATTCAAAACATTCATGTATACTATTTAGAAACAGAAAAATCAAAAACAAATTATAATTGAGCTCATAGTGTCAAATAAGTAATATAATCATTTAGTTCATACTATCATTAATGACGCCTAACAATGTCCATTTGTTTAGCATGCTCATTAATTATTTGGGCGGTAGTCCTTTTGCTAATAGTTTTGCTATGATAAAATTTGTGCTAATATGTTCAATTGACACATTTTGTTTCTGAACTTTTTCTTTAATGGCAAAGTACTTTATACCTATATGCTTTAACACTCTTGGAATACTTGTTTCTAGATAAGAAGACTGCTGTAGAATTGTCATAATAAATTTTCAATGGTCTAGCAGTATTATCGACAACTTGAAGTCCCAAAATAAAGTTTGCATCCATAACCCATGAATAGCAGCTTGCAATGTTTAAAAACTTGGATCGGATCGGGCGATCAAACTGGTCGGACCGTCAATTGCCTTATGATCTGGTCCGATTTTGAGTAAAAACTAGCAGACAAAGAAAATCATCCGAACTAGTGGTCGGACCGTTTGAACCGTTGAATCATTCACGGTTTATAAAAATTGAACTGGTTCATTTGTTTCTTCTCTTCCCTTTAATTTTTAGCATAATTAATATTTTTTTGATTTTTTTGGCCTAATGTGAACTTTCAAAGTTAAGATACATCTTAAAAAGGTAAAAGCCTAAAACACTAAAATAGATCTACAAAAGAAGAGCCCAAAATCAAATCTAACATTCTAATTTTTAAATCCTACTAGAAGGTAGAAACCTTTGCCCAACCTTTGTGCTCTTGTCTATCTCTTCCAAGAAATTCTAACTTATAAAATCGAACAATATAATTTAGAGTCTTTATGTTTTATGTTTGGTATTTTATTAACTTTTAAGTAATATATAAAATATACAATATATATTACATAATTATGACATCACGGTTCAATTGCGGTTTGATCAACAGTTGAACTAGTGAACCGTGAACTAGTAAGCTTTTTAATTCAATAAATGATCCGATTTTTCAAACACTGTAGCCTGTGGCCTCTATACAAGCTACAAACTTAGCCTCCATGATAAACCTAGCAATGACAAGCCAGTTCACACTTTTATGAGAAATGGCCCCTCTAGCTAATAGGAACATATAACCAAATGTGGATTTCCTTAGATCAATACATATAACAAAATTTGAATATAAATATCTGAGAACTTCTAAGAGATCCATTCTTTTATAAATGAGTGTGTAATCTTTAGTTCCTTACAAATATCTAAGCACTTTCTTTACAGCTCTCCAATGATTCATCCCAAGATTATTTTGGTATTTACCTAGCATTCCAACAACAAAAATAATGTCTAGTCTAGTGCAAGTTTGAGCATACATTAAGCTCTCAACAATAGATACATAAGAAATATTCTTTATTTGTTCTCTTTCCGATTAATTCTTTGGACATTGTATAAGATTAAATTTGTCCCCCTTCTGAATTGAAACCATTCTTGCTAAATATTATCTATCTTAAATCTTTCAAGAATTTTATTAATATAGGACTTTTGAGATAACCCAAACAATCAGTACAGTTTATCGAAGCACTTCAATTCTTATCACATAAGTTGCATCTTTCATATCTTTAATTTCACAGTTCTTATAAAGGAATTTCTTAGTTTCATGTAATAAACCAAAGTCGTCTGTAGTAAGCAAAATATCATCAACATATAATATTAGAAAAATAAACTTACTCGCACTAACCTTTATATATACATATACACACACAATCAATGATGTTTTCTTTAAAACCTACAGATTATAGTATCACTAAAATACAATAATATTGTCAAAAAGCTTGTTTAAGTCCATATATTGATTTCTTTAACTGACACACCATATGTTCCTTCCTTTAACTGAAAAGCCTTTAGGTTGTTCTATATAAACTTCTTCATCTAAATTCACATTGAAAAAAGGTAGTTTTAACGTCCATTTGGTTTAACTCTAAATTGTAATGAGCCCTCGTTTTTACTAAGTGAATGAATGAATTTTACTTTCTTTACATTATTATCTTTCATCGTTGAATGAATTATTTGAGGTGCTTGCACATTGCTCTTCAGAGTACACTAAATTATTTAAGGAAAGCCAAGATGATTCTAAGTGAATCTTTCTTATATACTAGTGAAAACGTCTCTTTATAATGAATGCATCTTTTTGAGTAAAGCGTAGCTTTATATCATTTGTATTGCCATTAGAATCTCTTTATCTTAAAGACCCACTTGCAACCAACCTTTAGACAGTTCATTGAGATCCAAAACTTGATTGTGATTCATAAATTTCAACTCATCTTCTATTGTGTCAACCAATTTACTAGATCATCACAACTAATGGTTTGAGAATTTGAAATTGGATTATGATTTATTTCTGTGTCAATATCTGATTCTTGTAGATAAACTCCATTATCATAACGGACGGCATGCCTCTTTTTTTTCAGAGATCTTCTTAATTGTGTTTCCTCTGTTATAGGATTATTATTGACACTTTCATTATGGAGTACTCGATCATTGACTTAGTGTTCTTGGCTATTGTTAGATTGCATAACAACTCCAAGAACAACGATTTTAGAAGTTATGACTTTAGAAACTTGCCCTCTAACTATTTGAATGCCAATATCATGTAATTCTTTGCTCCCCTAGTTTCACCATTTTCAATAAACCTAGCATTTACAAACTCAATGATTCTTGTACAATGATTAGACAAGTTAAATCCATAACCCTTAGATTTTTCTGGATATCCAATAAAAAACCACTAGTTGTTCTGAAATCCAATTTTGTTTCATGTGGATTATTCTGTTGTATAACCCTGAAGATGCTGCTACTTTAAACTTTCTTCTAGTCCACAATTTAAAAGGAGTTTTGGAGACTGCCTTACTAGGAACTAGGCGTAGAAATAGGCTAGGTCAGGTTTTGGCTTAAATAGGCTAGGTTTGTTGTACAAATAACAAGTATGAGCCTAGCCTATTATTTGTGATGGGCTTTTTTTTAGGGTTAGACCTAACCTTTTTAATATATTCTAAAACCTTAACCTAGCCTGAAAACCTATTTAAAAATCTATTTTTTACTAAGGCTTCAATTAAATAAATTAAAAATTTTAATATGCTCAAACTTGTAATTATGCAATAATTGAAATGATAAATAACAGATACATAATTATGAAAGCTCAAATATAAGTATAAGTGTTATTTCAACAAAAAAGTAATACCAAAAAGTATAAAGGATTTCATAAAGAACATATTAAAGAAATCAAATACAATTCACTAAAAACATAAACTAGAACCAACAATAGATCACCACCCAGTGGCCTGTGGCCCGGCAGTATAAGTCTCCCACATAATGTGGGAGGTTAGGAGTTCGAGACCTAACGGACTACTGATGTGCGTGTGTATATATAAAAAAAAAACCAACAATAGATCACCAGAAAAAAAGAAGAAGAAAGTAATTAATTAAGTCTTCCAAATAAATCATTACACAAATACCTATCCTTAAAATGTTGGCTTTGTCAAATCTTCAATTTGATTTCTTCTTCTTGTTCATAGATCTTTAAAACAAGAAATCAATTTATGTTAATAAATCTTTTCAATACTTTAATAACAATTAATTAACAAATACTAAAAATAAAAAAAAAATCATTTCAATATATAAATTGTACCTTTTGTTTTCTTTTTAAACCTTACTTTTTGTGAAGCCAATCTCCACCACAAATAAGTATTTCAATAAATTCTTCATTCAATCTAGAACGAAAATCATCAATAACTCT
Source organism: Jacaranda mimosifolia (assembly GCA_018894105.1). Taxonomy (NCBI): domain Eukaryota; kingdom Viridiplantae; phylum Streptophyta; class Magnoliopsida; order Lamiales; family Bignoniaceae; genus Jacaranda; species Jacaranda mimosifolia. The sequence goes on from CM032126.1 coordinate 24,371,720, forward strand.
TCCTTAGGTACTAAATATTGATTCTGATGCTATTGTTGAGATAGGAATTACTAGAATATCTAGCCATTCCTAATAAAATTTTATGTTTTAAGCTATTGCTCTTCCGCCATATTAAATCACTGAAGGAACCACTATCATCAGGAATATAAATGCTCTCCTCAAGATAAGCTTCTAATTCTGATTTCACTAGTGAACGGCTTCCCTTTCACGCACAATGCTCATAAATGATCAAATCCAATGATAATTGAGGATTTAACCACGGAGGTGGAGATAGATGGCAAGTTGCTTTTGTTGGTATTAACGTCATCAGTAGAGGATGATTCTTTCAAACTCAAAGCTACATATTCCTCATATAATTCTTGCAGTGAAGACAACACTCTATCTGTGTTTTCTTTAGCAACTCCAGGTTCATATATCAATGGAAAACATATATCAATGATATGAAACTTGCGCCTAGGATTAAACACGCTTGCAATGGCCATCAACAAATTGTATTCCCCCTAATATTTATCAAATTTCACTTTCATAGGGGCTACCATTTCTCTCATGAAAAGATCCTTATCCCTTGATGCATTGTCGATTACTTGTTTCACCCTCCAAATTTTACCAAGATATAGGTTTGCAGTGGGATAATCACTACCTGAAATTACATGAGTGGCAAGATTGAACACCTCTAAAACTTGACAAACCTTCTCAAACTTTTCCCAATCCTCATATGAAGGAATAGTGCCAAAATGTGGATCTCTTTCTTTATAAGCTGGAAAGATAATCTTGAATTTCAACGCAGTGATAACACATGAAATGTTGAATTCCATCTTGTGAAACAATCAATAACAAGCTTCCTTTCTTTCAAGCGCTTTTGTTCAACAATATCACAAAAGGTCTTTAGAGTTGCATCACTATGGTTAATATACTTGACACTTTTACGAATATTATGAGTGATGTCCTTAATCTTACTAAGACCATCCTGTAACAACAAATTTAATGTGCATGCAACATCTAACATGAAAGAAGGTTCCATCAAGGATAACCTGGTACTTAATGATAAGTTGTCTTTTAGATTCCTTATGCACGAGTCATTGTAAGAAGCATTATCCACAGAAACTAGGAACACATTGTTTTTGAATCCCCATGCTTTCAAACACTGAAGGATAGCATCTGCTACATCAATTCCACGCTTTGGAGCTGGTACTTTCACAAAACTCAAAACCCTCTTTTGAAGTTGCCACTTCGAATCAATGAAATGACTTGTAATAACTATGAGTTCTGCAATCTGATGAACCGATTTCCACATATCAGTAGTTAAACTAATCTTACTAACAATTTTCAATTTTGTCTTTAATTTCTTCTTCTCTACATCAAAAATTACTAAACAATGATTTGTCACAGTTTTATGAGTAATTTTTTGAAACTCCAAGTTCGCACACTGAAAGCTCACATCCAAACTTAATCCTCAATAATACCGAAAGGCTAGTTGTGCACCATAATTGCAGCAACAATAATTTCTCTCATCTTCTTGCTACAATACCTAGCTAGCTCCAGGAGTTATAAAAGGGTTAATAGCTGATTGACTTAGAAGACTGAAAAGGAATTCTGGCTTGAACTTTTTTTGATGCCTTATGCATTCTTCTTTGCAAGCATTTCTCTATATGTCTCCTTAAATGGCTAGTGCTAGCTCCCTTAATTTACACTAGTAGATAATTTGCTTTTACAAAATCTACATATTGCTTTCTTTGCACCACCAATATCCTAAATCTTGTCAAAATCATTCCAAACAGGCAATGTCTTTCGCATTTTCCTCTTAATGACACAATCACCATTGGGCACATTTTCTTCAAGTAGGCTTGCATTTGTTTGAACATGTTTACTGCTTTGACTGGCTTTATTGGGAGAAATAAAATTAGTTGACACTACTTTATTACTTTCTGACGGAGAAGACATCATGATCCTATAACATGTTGAAAACAAAATTGTTAATAAAATATACCAACAAGAAAAAATGATGCGTCATAATATTAAAGCTTAAATCTTGAAGTAAATGTATATAATTACTCATCAAATAATTAAATAAATCTGCAAACATAAAGCACTAAAATTGAGATCTGTTGTTGAACTTCACATGAATGTATGAGCATATCTATCTATTACCAATAATTTCTTTTACTTATTGAGAGAGAGAGAGAGAGAGAGCCACAATTACAAACAATATCACATCATGAAAAGTTTGAAGTCAAACTCTTTCAACAACACTACAATGATCTTGTCTTTCTTCTTCACTTTCATATTCTTTGTATTATATTACTTTCTTGTTCTCATATTTAACATAAAAACTTACCAAATTCTTGTAGCAACACACCAAACGTGATAGGCTGCAATGGCGTTGACGACGAACTTGGAGTTTAAGTCAATGAATCATAGACACGACTTTTGAGTACTAATTTAGTTTGGAAGGAAAATTAGGGTAAACTATTTTTTAGTAGTAAAGAAAGCATATAAAAAAATAAAAAATATCTAAAAAGTAATAAAATTAAGTCATCTTATATTACCTTATTAATACATAATATTTATATAATTATTTTATATTATTAAGCTATTGTCTATGTACATAATATTATTATGATATTGAGACTTGGATTAGACAAATTTGAGCAATCATGGAAGAATTGTGGTAGTGTTAGGCGATGAGACACAAATATTTTCTTAGTTTTAGTATTATAAATTTTTTAAATAAGATTGGATGATTCCATGAATGCATTACTAAGATTAACACTCCAAAGAAAAAAAAAACTATTGACAAAATATTATGTAGAAATATTAAAATACAAAACAATTCTATTTTTTTTATAAATAACAATTTTTACAAGTTTAATAGAGTCAAAAGTTTTGTAGAAGTCTTCACTATTAAAAATTAGTAATAAGATAATTAGGTTTTATTACTATTGTCAATTAATGACAAATTTATAATAATAATATTAAGTGACATCAAATTGATAAATGATTTGAAACAATATTTATGTTGTTACCATATTAGTCAATGTATGTATGTGATAGTAATGATAACTTAGATACAAATAATTTATTGTTAGTATTAAACTTATATTATAATTATTATTCTAAGATAAATTATTGTTACTTAACATATTTTGTTATTGAAATTTTTGACATTACTATTTAATATTATATTGTTAATATTGATTTTTTTATGTAGAGAAGGATAAATAAGCTAGCCTAGTAAACTTTGTGAACTTTTAAAAGAGTTTAATTAGTCTAGTCTATTTAGTTCAAAATGTTACTTTTTAAGCCTTTACCCGATCTTTTTATTAAAAAGGCTAGGCTTTGATGAGTAAGTAGACTAAGCCATAGGTCTTTGATGAGTAGCCTGGCCTATTCCTTTCTTTACTAGGAACCTAGTTTAATAAGTACATAGCAGTTTTTAAGGCATGCATCTACAACGATAAGGGTAGAGATGAATGACTTAACATGCTTCCAACCATTTTCATTAAAGTACGGCTTTGCCTTTTTACTACACCATTTTGTTATGGCATTTGTGCATGATGTGTTAAGCACAAATGCAACGTCTTTTAATGAATTTAGCAAATGGACGTGAATTTGTCCTAATTCATCATACTTTCCATAATATTCACCACTGCTATCAGATTTAATAATTTTCACCTTCTTATCTAAATCCATTTCAACCTTGTTAATATAAATCTCAAGAGCATTCATAAATTGAGTTTTTTCATGCAATAGATAAACATACCCTAATTGGTTAAATTATTAATAAAGGTGATAAAATATTTTTATCCACCAAAAGATGGAACATAAAATGGACCACATATAAGGTGTATATAATTTCAAGAGCTTGACCTTCTCGTGCCATTTTTCTTAGTAATGTGTCTTACATGTTTTTCTTTAATACAATTTATACACACTCCAAGATCAATAAAATCCAAATTGGGAAGAATTTCATTCTTTATTAATCTGTCCATTCTTTCTTTTGATATATGATCTAAACGTTTATGCCACAAGTAAGCAGAATTTCATCCACTAAACTGTGTTTGGTTCCAACTTTATGATGCAAAGTCATTAAAGTCTTATTAGAATGAATATCAAATTTTAAGATTGTAAAGACCATCACATAAGATTCTAGAACCAATGATATTATTATTTTTAAATAAACAAAAAATCCACAACCAAATGAAAAGTAAATCCAGCTTTATCTGATTTTAGTAAAGAAACTAAGTTGTGAGAAAAATAGGCACATAAAGAGTTTGATATAAATCCCAATAATGCGCAATATCAAAATTTGGACAATAAGTGACAATTCCTTCAAGTGAAATTTTCTTTATATTTCCCACATAAACAAACTTACTTTGTTCTATTGTTTGAATCAAAAGAAATCCTTGCATCGTATTGAAAATATGAGTAGTAAAGCCAAAAATCAAGCCACCAAGATTTATAAGAAACATTAGGAAAGTTAGATTTGTAACATACAAAAGCACTTGGATTACCTTTCTTTTCAAACCATGCATTCTATTTTGGGCAATCCTTCTCGTGGTGTCTAGTTTTATGAAAAAATTTACACTTATCATACTTGTGTTCCTTCTTATGGTTAGGTTTAGAAGATTCATTCAAGTTGTGTAAGGTTGTGCTTTGCAAGCACACGTTTGGAGTAAGCTTTTCTGAAGATGTAGTGTCTCATATTTTCTTGTTTATAAACTTTAATTAATTGAGATTAGCCAATTATTCAAGAAATAATTAAATCTTATTTATTCAAATTAATTTTTTTTTATTTATCAAAATTGATATTAAAAAAAGAGAGAGAAATAACAAACTAGCAACTAAGTAGATATGATAAAATTTTCAGCACTTTTAGTCCTTCTAGAACACCTAATTTATTATGCCTTCTTCTCCATATCACATTCAAACAACTTTTTCTCTCTACAATACACATTCAAACCATCATATAGAAAGTTCTCAACCTATTCCTCTCCTTTGAAGAAATCCCAAATGGTAAGGCAAGAAAAGGATTGCCAAGAAATCTCAATGCTGTCGGCTCTTATTCTCCCTTCTTTGTAGGTATGTTCCTATATTTAAATTATGATATAAACATAAATTTTGGATAAACTATATGTCATAGTATTTGTATTTTGTATGCATTTGATAATTGCGAAGTTTGATGCTGTTAGATTTTGATTTTCAAATTCTAGGGTTAGAAGTTTTACATCAATTCATGGGTTAAATTATGGTAACTTTATGTCAAACCTTTTCGTTATCAGACTAAATGTGTTCATAACATATTTGAAAATTTTCACATTTAAATAAGTTTTCTTAAATTTGATAAAAATCCGAAAAATACCCTATTAGACTAAGTGGCGAGTCTAGGCAGGTTCGGTTTATAATTTTTTTGCCCATATAAATGATAGTGTTTTAAAGTGATAAATTTGATTAAGAAACTCTAATGTGTTAATAATATTACTAGAAAGTTTCACGAACTCAAGCTATGTAATTATTTTTTAAAATTTTTATCAAGTTTAACTGTCTGAGTACATGCTGGGTTTGGGTTATTTTTAACTTGAGGGATTTATTACCATGACAATAGATGTGATTTGATTTTTTCATTTTTGTACATAAACTTGAAATTGTTTAAAAAATAATAAATAAAATATTAGAACCTCATATTATTTATCTTAGTTATTGAAGTTATGAAAGTTTACTACTGCAAAATTGTGGCCTACTTTTAGAACAACTTTGATTTCAAAAAACTATGGCTAAGTTAATGATGTTTCTTTAATCTTTAATGCTAAAAGAGTGTTTTAACTTGTGTCTAGTTTTTGTGCTAGTATAAAAAAATTACTCTTAAATGAAGATTATTTATTTCTTGAAATCTTTGGAGGCCAATTATTGTAAATTGGAAAATTGAGTATTGTATTAAGCCTTTAAAATCTTGAATTAGTGCTTGTGAGTTCATGATTGTGTAATGGGTACTTTTGACGAGGGTAACACGCAAGGTTCCCATTAGGGTTTGTTATGAAGAATTGTTCATGTATTTAGGCCTTTCTAGGCATTCATCATAAAAGTGTTATATGAGTATTTTAGAATGAGTGTGAAAGTTTAAACCCTTATTGAAGTGTTCATTAGATTAAATTGGTTTAATTATTATCATTACTTACCAGGTTATTCAAGCTAGCCCCTTGGAGATCATTGATCGAATAAATGCGGAGTATTGTGAGTGCCTAAACCTATAAATATTATATGATACTATATTTCAAAACTCGAAAGGATATATGCTATAGTATAATCCACCCATAATTTGTTTTCAGTGACATTTTACTATAATTATATTCCATTGCGCACACGAATTTCTCTATTTTATTTCGTAAATGCAAGAAAAACGGTTTCTTTTATAGCCATTGATATTATTTCAGCATATTTTTAGATTAGCAGTTAAATACGATGATCAACACTGATGATTAGATTTACTGTTACTGTTAGTTAGATCCAACTTGATCTAGGTGTGCAAAGGACTTCATTGGATAGCAGCGGGCTTGCTGGTCGAACTCCAAACCCCCATGGCCTAATCCCCCCAGCGCACAATAGAAGCCGTTTGTAGCTGAGGTGGGTCATAGGATTTTCCGAGGACCTAGGCTGGGGCACTGTTTGTTAAGGTCGCGCCTTACCCAGAGCGATAAACAATTATTACAGTGGGAGTCATAAGGTTGACTAGCTACAACAAACACTGGTTTGATCATCGCATTTAATTGTTGGCATATTAAAAAAGTATTTACTGCTATATTCTTATTTTACTACTATACAACACATGATTATTTTTCACTATTTTTCTCAAATGTTTGTCACTGAGCATCATTTTGATCGTGATATATTCTTGAACTCATATTGCACACACTTGGCATTCATTGAGTCTTTTACTCACACTCTACATTTTTCTTCAATTTTCTTCTGGCAGACCTATATTGTAGCTCTAGTGACTAGATGGAACCTTCTTATGATAAGAATCAAGACTAAAGTCTTATTATGGACCTTTGTAGTAGACTAGTTTTATTTCTTATTAGCTTGTTAGTTTCTTTCTTTCTTTTAATTTGTTTTTTCTTTTTTTGTTGAGGTTAAGTATTGGCACTTCGAGTCTTTATGTTGCAAGATTGGCTTGAATTATTTTGAGTGCTTGGAGTTCTTTTGTCTAACATTATGATATTGGATAGATAATATTATTTATTTGGGAATGAGTTTCACGATTCGAGACTAGAATATATGGTTTGATTTTGGCGCATGGCAGAAGAAGCATGTTTGAATATGTACTTCAAAAGTATATCTCACAAGGTGCACTTAAAAAAGAAACTCTCTCCCACTTTTCTTTTCTCTCAAAAATATTCCTCTCCTCTTTAGTCCGTCTCTTAAAAGTGAGGGTGCTCCTAGCAAAGGCCTTCTTTAGATTCTCTGAGAAAATGGGATCTCCTTCTCAGACAAATCTTTGAAATTTCTCTCTTTGGTTGTAACTCACCAAGTTGTTTAATTATTTTGGTAATATAATTATTTACACGTATATTATAATGTTCACATAGAATTATTTTTATAATATATAATTATATTCACACATAATGTTTTATTATTTAAACAAACTTATTTTCGTAACATATAATTATGTTTACATGCAAAATTCTATATAATAGTTATTACATTCACAAACTTTTAACTCATATCTCACAACCAATCACCATCTCATAAGTTTTTCTCATGAAAAACCTCACAACCAATCACCATTTCACAAGCTCATAAAAAACCTAACAACCAATCACCATTTCACAAGTTTTTCTCAAAAAAAATCTCACAACTGAACAACATCTCATAACTTTTACCAGTCACATCAACCTTAATTCTTACACTTTTACTTCACGACCAATCACAAACTCATAAATAAATTTTTGACTTCATAAACTCATAAACCTCACTTTTATCTCTTAGGAATGGAAAATAAAAAGCGAAAACACAAGCAATCATCCCATACCTTTCTTTCGAACTCTTTTCAACTTCTAGATGCTTTACTAATGAATAGAATGGGACCTTTGATTCTTTAACCTTGTCTCCTCTTGAAGCATACTACCTCATCTGTTAGAACTCTATTCATCCTTAATGCTGTTATAATGCATTTGAAGTGGGCCGTATTAATTGAAAGGCAAGGAATTCAAATAAACGGTAGTAAAAAAATACTCATCCACATCACTTCTTAAGGACTTTAGTTTTGTTGCTAAATTTGTCATTCAAGGACATGTTCATGTATGGTACATGAATCATTAGATTTCTTTGTTAAAGTACTCATTAGTATACCGGCTAGAGATTTATCTGTGCGTTGTCAATACTTTTCCACATGTTTGTTTGACCTTTCCCAAGCTTTATAGAATAGCTTATCTTCATTATTGCTTTTATTTGAAATAGCAGTTGATTTCTCCACTTCAAGTGATAAATAAGATCCAAAATATCTAAGCAGGATGGACCTATTTACTCCATTATGAGAAATTCAATTTATTAAATAAAGGAACAGATGAAGCCTGCGAATTAAGCAACGGGGGAACAAATAATGCAAATAGAAAAAACTTCTAAAATATAATTTGTCACATAATTTTAGATTCAAACAAACATTAGAGGCAAACATTAAACACATATCAAACTTCTCCTTCGAGCGATACTGAGAAAGGTGATCATAAATTATAATGATACTGAAAAAACTTTAATTTGGTTGTAGAGTTTAATATATAAAGTAAACTGATGTTCAATTTTATTTTAAGTATGTTTCTCATGTGATGATGATGTGGATAAATTAATTTTATTCAAATTTATATGTTTATATATATTACCAAATGAATTTAAAACCACGTTTTCAATACTCATGTCAACATTCTCCAATATTAAGTACAATATATTTAATTTTTAATATAAATAATTTTTCCTCCATTAAATAAATTATTCCTTTTGATTTGTATTGACCGTTACATATTTAATTTGTTATTAAGAATAAATAGAATTATGTTGATAAATGATTAAATATATTGAATAATTAAACAAACTCAGAAGCTAAACATTTCAAATTTTACTTGGTCGAACTACTGGATTATAAAAATAATTCTACAATTGTAAGCTAAAATATTTTGTCACGCAACATATTTTTTTATAGGGTAAATAGCAGACAACCCCCAATGTATAGGGTCATGTGCACTTTGCCCCTCAACCGTTGCAGATGTACGAAAAGATTACGCCACCTTCGCTAATTGTGTTTGAATACCCTCTCATTCCATTTTCCGGCAGAATATTCCATCGGATATGCTGAAATACTTTGGATATGTTGCACTTTACCTCCCGAACTTTAACAAAATATGTATCTAACACCTTAATCATTCTAAAGTGTAGCACTTTTATCATTAGATTTTATTTTTGTGGAATTAAGTGAAATAGTTTGTACAAAATATTATCATACACTAGTCACTTATCAATATATGGATAGTTAAATCAATTTAAGCAATTATATATTTACAAATTAATTTTATAATTATATTTTACTTAGTTTATTTGAATAAGTTCATTAAAACTAATTTTAAAATTATATGCTAATTGATTTTATATCAATATAACATTATGCATATTTGTTAGCAAATGATATTAAATATTTTTAATTTAAATAGAGTAATAAATAAGAGAGATAGTATTGATATTAAGATATACATTATTTGTTGTCAATATTTATCCAACTAGTGTCATCTATCTTATATATTCTTATTCAAATTAAACCCCTAAACTACTTACACTCTTAATTAAACAAATAAACACAAATTTATAAATACACCATAACAATCATTTGGTATAACTCTAAAATTATTTTTTAATTATCTTAACACATTAATTTAGAAAAATTTATACCATTAAGTTGTTATAGATTTTAGATAACTCAAATTGATTGAGCTAGTGATATATTGACAATTAAGTAATACATGATAACAATATTTGACAAAATATTTGACTTTATTCCACCAAAATATGAATTTAATGCTAAGGGTAATATTTTAAAGTACTTTAGGTGGCTAAATATAATTTTTTTAACACATTAGGGGGCAAAGTGCAACAACTTTTAAATGTGCCACTGAAAAGTTGGAACATGGGGTATTTAAGCACATTGAGCAAAGGTTGAGAAATCGTTCCGCACACTTGCAACGGTTGGGAGGCAAAGTGCAAATGACCCTATACATTGGAAGGTTGTCTGCGATTTACCCTTTTTTATATTATGGTTTCCTTTAACACACAATTTGTTTGTTTTTATCATTTTGTTGGTTTGAAGTTTTGGTGGTGGCTTAAGGTGTGTGTGTGTGTGTGTGTGTATTATCATTTTTCATCTACAGAACTTAAAGTTTTTGCAAATCCAACTTCTCAATCCACGAGGTATTTATTCTCACATATTTTAATGACGGAAGATGATGAAGCTACAAAAAGATTTAGTCTATGTCATATTTTGTCTGACTGAACTTCTTGTCTTTGATGGGTTATACCATTTATAAAATTTAAAACATGAAGAGAGAGTAAATGTAACAAGTAGATGTATATAAGGAGACAAAAATTATAATAAAACATATATTAATCCATAACCCATGTGTTGCATTGCATAATAATTTAATTCAAAAAATTTATTACATTTAATTTTCTTTTTTGGTAATTCTTACAAATATGTGAAACACAACAATATTTTTTGTTTTTGTAAATATTGTTTTATCTACAAATTATACGTTATTTTTTGTTTAATTTATAAAAAATATGGAAATATAAAAACGATGTGTAATTTAGTTTTTAAAGTGGTTTTATTTTCTATTTTTTTTAAAATTTTTTTAGTGTGCAGATCATATGCTATTATTATAATAATATTAAAATAAAATAAATATTTATAAAATTATTGTAATTGAATAGGATTATACAAAGAAGTTACTTTTAAAAATAAAAAAAAAAGTAATACTAAAATTCTAACCAACTTCAAGTAATAAAAATTGATTCTACATTTCTTCATTTGAAGGTTAGGATCTTCTCATCATTTTGCCATCACAGTTTCATATTTTCTAATTGAAGTACTAATCCAATCATATGATTAAGCAATAATATTTTACTTGAAAAATAGACTAACAATATTTTTAATAAATATATACAGTACATATGGGGACTATTATGGCTAGACCCAATAAGGTAAAGTAAGATTCACATATTTTGATATCTAAACTAGATACAATAAATATAATATCAAAATGTCAGTATCTAAACTACATATTCACATGAAATATTGTTACATTTTATTTATTGCAACTATTAAATTATATCCAATAAAATTTATGTTAATTTTTCTTAAATTAGTGTTTTTTGTTTAATATCTGTAATATTTTAAAAAATATCAACTTTTAAATTATAATTAAAATTAAATATAGTAAATTTTTAATTTTAAAATTATTGTCCCATGCAGCGTACGTGTTAAAAGCTAGTATGCTAATTAGACTTATATGCAAGTAAATTCAATACAAAATATCTATTACGAACAATAATATTCATCAATTCTAAGAACGTAATCTCATCAATTCTAAGAACAAATAATCACATTTGGAAGATTCTCAAATTGTAATCTTATAATAATGAATTTTGTAACACCCCTAAAATTCGGTATTTTTGAAAAATAGGGATTTAGAAATCAAAAAATTGGTTGATTGGATTTTAGGGCTCAGAAAATTAACAAAGGACTTGATTTTAAGAATTTTGGAAGTTTTGGTGGTCAATCCGTAATTTTAGAAAACTTAATTGGCCAAAACTTGGAAAAGTTTTGGGGTTGCATGGCTAATATTTTGGGTCAAAAGGGTTGAAGTGAGACACTCATTTAGTTAGGGGTTGAATTGATGTTGGTGGAAACCTTGGAGGACCTAATAGAATCTGAACCAAAAATTTTGGGGGTCAATCTGTAAATGAGGAAAGTTCAATTCTATAAATAGTGGATTTGCAATTTCATCCCCATTTCCATCTTCTTCTCCACCGAGATCACCATTTCTTCCACCGGCGAGCTTTCTCCTCCAGCAACAAGACCTTAGCAAACTTGGTACCATTCTCTTCCTTTTTCTGGTAGAATACGAATATACCAATTTGTTCCCAAACCCATCGATGGAAAGGCTAAAAATTGAGCTAAAAAATTTGGCCACGATGGAGGTGATGGGTACTTTCGCGGCGGACCCAGATACCATCTTGATGGGTTCATCTTGAAGATCACTCCGGCATCTTCAATTTTGAAGTTGGGACATTAGCAAAGGAGATTTAGAAGTGTGGCGCACGGCAGTGAGTGAAACCCAGTTGGGTTTTTCGGTAAAATTGACCCTCAAAACGACAACGAATCATGAAGTTCAGGTGGGCATTATGTTACTTGAGCTGAAATGCAACTTTTGGTGGAGGTTTTGGACATCTCTGGTTGTGGCGATGCTAGGGCAGTAGCTTATCCTTATCGCGACAATCGTGACGGTATTCTTGGTTTGTGATTTCGGGGCTCCGATAATCGGATTGTAGGTAAAAGGAGTTGGATGGAATATGCTTATATATATTAGTACCATTCCTTTAAACCTTGTATTATGAAGGATTAATATATGATTGATATATATATATATTCTTGTGCATGGATTATGTCGTAGCATAGTGGGCCCAGATTTTGTATTATTGAATGATAAGTTTGGATTAATCGAGTTAATTAAGTAACTAAAGTGTGATTTTATGAAATTGGAACCTAAGAAATGATGACTGAGTTATTTAAAGTGATATGGGACTAAGATTTGGAATATGCATGTGCCATTATAAGTCTAAAACTTGGATCGTAGTATTTTATGAAATTTTTTGGGATTAATTGAGTTAATCGGAAGAGAAAATCCTAATGTTAGGTATTGAGACCTAAGTGGCAACAATTGGGTTAATTGTGACAATTGGGCTATTATTGTTGACTTGGGATAACGTTATGAGGATTATTATGTAATTAAGGATTGGATTTCCTTATTTTACTAGAATCGATATGAACCCTGTAACTGTTTTGTGATAAAGGCATGATTAGCATTTTTGTACCAGTCGCACCATAACTACTGTATTAGCTGAGAAATTCGTGATTTTAGGGTGCTAATGGTGTAACTATAATTATTAAAGATTATTAGAGTTGAAAATGGATTTTGACTGTGAATATATCCTTTTGGTCAGGTGACGAGGAAGTGGGTCTCAAGGATCGGTAGATAGTTGACTGAAGTCGCACTTTCCCAGGTTACAGGGGTGAGGGCCTGCCAATCTGGTGCTTTCTTACACTCTTAGATATTTGTGATAAACCCCTATGAGGGTTACTGTTTCTGTACTAACTGTACTATGTTATTGAAATCTGTGATCTATTGAGATCTCATTAATTATTTGTTATTTGAGCCGGACACCCCAGTGAGGGTTACTTTTTGTTATAACTTTGTTTTCTGTTTGTTCTGGTGCCCAGAACTTCTATCTGTTATATGTTATATGTTTGTTCTTTTATCTATATTGTTCTGATATCCGATTGTCTTGTCATCCGACTGCCTGTTACCTGATTGTTCTGGAACCGACTGTTTTGCTATCTATCTGTTCTGCTATTTGCCCGTTCTGATATCTGTACTATTATTGTTTGCCTTGTTGGCATACTCGTTTATCTAGTATCTGCGATGTGCTAGGGATTTCTCCCTAGGCATTTGTAAACTGTTTATTAACTTGTCATTGGTACAGAGAACTGTTAAGTGCCTCTTCTACCAGATTGTTTGGTTATATGGGACATGCTAGGAATTAGCCCCTGGGTGCCGGCCGTACACTAAGGATTTCCCCCTGGGTACGAGCGATACATTAGGGATTTCTCCTTACGTATCAACAATGCACTAGAGATATCCCCTTAGGCATCGACGGTACGTCATACAGTCCATATGGGCATTACTTATGTGCTAAGCTTCCATGCTTTGGTAATACTGAATGAATGTCTGGTATAAGGGGAATCAGATATGCATGTTTGGTTATATTCTGTTAAAATGCATATACTTTGAGTTTGTTTTACTTAACTGTTCCCTGATTGCTTGTAACCTGTTCATGGAGCAATAAGATAGGAGAGTTTCCTGATTGCTAATTTGTCATTGCCTGTTTTCTTGATATGTACTCGCCTGACTGTAAATTATGATCTGTTGAGTTGATGTTTCCTCGATAGATCTCTACTGTTTATCCTTGTGATTATCCCTCACTAAGTCCTTTGGACTTACCCTCCCGCACTATTTTATTAGTTCAAACATATATAGGTGATGGATAAGAACATTTTGAGCTGAAGGCGTTGAAGACATGTTTTGTAATAGCACCATGGATATATGTTTGTGTGTGTGTGTGTGTGTGCATGGGTCTCTCTTGAACTCTAAGTCTTTTTAACTTAGGGAGGTTGTGATATGTAAGTCTGAAATGTGATCTCGAGTATGTAAATATTATGAATTATGTCTTGAGACAGTTTATGGCATGTACTTAAAGATTTGTAAAACCTGTTAAGTTAAACTTCTTGTTGATCTTGATAAGTTTTGAATTGTTACTATGGGCCTTTTATGATAAATGAATTCACAAGTTAAGACTGAACTGTCACACCCCATAATTAAATCATATTTATACTAGAATCGAGTGTGAAATTTAATCCCAAATAAATGAAACAAACAATCCAAAATCATAAGGTTAAATAAGAACTCATCCAATTCCTAGCAAACTCACAACATAAAACTCAAAGTATCGAAATCATTTTGGAACTAAACACAATAAAATCCATAACAAATAAAACAAAACTAATGAACTAAATAGAAAATATACTAGTCTATTGAAAAATCCAAAACTACGTCTTCACCCTTGCTTCTCATCATATGCAAGATCCACCTCCTCACTAGGACTAGGTTCTATGTCTGCCAAAAGGAAGTTATAGAAAGGAAAAGAATGTGAGGAAAGACTCAGTGAGTGCCAAGTGTGGGTAAAACGAGTTTTGAATTAAAAATCAATTGTACAGAGGAAATTTATTCGAGAAAACAGAGGTGAAATTCATGAAACAATCAAGAAGTTATCAACCAATTCCCTAGACTAACAACTTAAATGCGATGATCAAACAGTATTTGTTGAAGCAAGTCAAACAGTCAGCCAATATTACCAAAACGTGACAGCTTGGCACAGTGCAGATGCCCAGGGGGAAATTCCTAGAGTATCGCTCGTACCCAGGGGGAAATCCCTAGAGTACGGCTGGCACCCAGGGGGCAATCCCTAGCGTACCGCTGACACCCAGGGAGAAATCCCTAGCATGTCCAGTATAGCTAAATGTCCCACTAGGATGGGCACTAAACAGTTCTCCGTACAGATATCCAGTCGAAACAGTTTACAGATACCCAGGGGGAAATCCCTAGTATATCGCTGATACCAGATAAAATCGTAAGCTGACGAGGCCACAAATAACAATGCCGGACATGGCAAAACAAATAACAGTACATGGTAGTACAGAACAATACAAAACGAAATAGGTAACAGGACAATAACGGTAACAAAAATCAGTTGATCATCGAATTTAATTTGCTAGTCTAGAAGCATAAAAAATCATAAAAGCATAGGTTTTCTTTTATCCAGAAATAAAACAAAAAAAATAAATATATATATATATAATTCTTTTTGTGCACAGTGGAATACATATACAGTACAGTGTAAGTTGAAAACAAGTCACAAACAATTATATAATAGCGTATATCCTTCTGGATTTTGCAACATTAACAATATATATAGTATTTATAAGTTTAGGCACTCACTTTCAAGATTAGTCCTAGAAGTCAATCCTATCTCAGTGCCAATCAATTCAATTGTTGAGTCACTTTTTCTGCAAAAAGAACAAGAACAAGATTTTATTGAGTCAATCCCCCTACTCATATAAGCACATTCATCCTCCTTCGTTTTGGGGCGTCTATCTATTCCAAATATTCTAGATTCCTGTAACTTGGGCAGAATTGTGCAGTCAACAGATCCAGACTGACTCAAGACAAAGTTATCAGCATTATGATCATCCACATCGTTATGGCAAGTGTTCATGTCACTTTGAATGCCTCCAGATTTATGTTCACTTCACAAGCATCACAATTGTTGCCACCATTAAGACAATCACCATCAGTTTCACTCACTGTCCTGGAAGTGTCCGCAGGAAAATTATCACCTAACTCATCATTAGCCTCAACATTAATAGACTGAACAGCATTGCCCCTGCCCAGATCTAACAAATTGGGATCATTTTCTTCATTATGCACTTTTGAACTGCCCATTTCAAATCCATCATCTCCAATTATCTTAAGGTCAGCCACATTTTTCCTAACAGAATGTTCAAGACTGGGGCACTTATTTTCATTGACTACTTCAGCAATTCCCAAAATCATTTTCTCTTTCGATGAGTCTAACTTGCCACAACCATCTACTAAGTCATTATCAACGACTTCCAATTCATTAACACTTTGGCAAACAACACTCCCCCCCCCCAAGATCCAAAACCTCGATATCCAACTTTTTTCCAACATGAGCTCTTTGAAGCAGCATAACCACAACCAAAACCTGACACATTCGGTTCCCTATTTTCATTGGTATTTTTGATATACCAGATATAACATTCCCTTTCAGAGAATTAATCTCAATACAGGGGCGAGCGAAACACCGATGAAACCAAAACCTTCAGCCATCATATAAAATCATTGACTTCATCTTTATCATTGAAACCAAAACCTTTGATCCCACTTTTTTCTCTCCCAGAAAATCCCCTTTTCCAATTCGATTTGTAAGATCACCTAAAACGGACCTCAATTCACTAAGCCCATCAGAAGTATTCCCTTCAGCCATCATATAAAATCTCAAACTAAGCTTATAACCCCACTCTTCAATATTTAACACTTAATTCGAGAAAACCACATCACATATTTCCCGAGCATCACCGAATTCTCAGCAATCCTTTCAGAGGACAGAAGATAGGTAGGAGTTTCTGCTGCTTTTGCTGCAATGGGATGTGGAAAGCGCCTTCTTTTTTTTTTCTTGAATTCTTTTCGCATATGGAGAGTGAAAAAGGCGTTGGAGAAGGGGAGGAGCGCGAAATTGACAGGTGGAAAAGAGGGCGGAGGATTTGAAATTGGAGTCCACCATTGAAAAAAAAAACTAGACACAGTGTTTCAAAACCAAATAAAGCAACCCAAAAACCCCGGGGCGAATGCCAATCCTACGAGTTGCAGGAACCAATTGAGATCCGCCACAACATGCATTTACAATTTGCAATTTTCTCTTAATAGCACAGTTTTCGACCCAACAACCTCCCTAATCATTAATTAAAATGAGTGGGATTTAAGGTTTATGACTTTCTGTAAATTGAGTGGCCGGGGTGGGGAGGGATTGAATTGATTAAGAAAAGATTTCTCTCTATATGCAATGATTAAAAAATTGGATCGGATCGGCCGATTTGACTAGTTCGATCGTGAATCGATCAAGGTTTCGATCCGATTTGATGTATAAAACTAATTGGTTAAAAAATCGGTGCGAACCGGTGTAAATCGGTTCAACCGGTGAATTGATTTTTCAAAAAACCCGGTTTTATTTATTTTTCTTTAAAAATAAAAATTAAAAACTAATTAAATAAATATTTTTTTATTTATATTTGAAACTTTTATATTATTTGAGTTTGTGTTTATTGTTTTTGTAAGTTATAATGGATTCTATAAGGATATTTTCTAGCAAGTTTTATTTCATGAATTAATATTTTAAATTGATATATGGATATTATTATGGAGTAGAGTTTGCAGAAAATTTCATAATACTTGGTAATTTTTATTTTTTTTTCTCTTTACATATATATATTTATATTTTTTATATTTCTAATATACTTATATCATATTAAATATAATTATGGCATCATACCAGTTGAACCAGTGGTTAAACTGGTTGAACCGATCGAACCAGTAACCAATAAGGCCACTGGTTCAATCACTGGTCCGGTTTCTCAAACATTGTCTATATGCTATATGCTATAGTGTTTCTCTTTTGTTGGATTCTGTTTTTTTTTTCCTTTTTTTTTCTAGGAATAATTTTCTATATGAGAAGTATGATATATGTAAAAAAAAAAAAAAAAAAAAAAGTGGTTTAATTTAAATAGGATTCTAATCAATTTTCTACTATGAATAGGATAATCCTACTATAATTCTAATATCTCCATTATTAATTTCTGGGGTCTCAATTACTAATTGCTAGTAATCGTATAATATTAATTCTACGAAAATTGTCACCCATTCTTTTAAAATTTGGAATGTTATATAGATATATATATGAACCATTTGATCAAGAGATAATTTATTGATATATATATATTATATTTAATTATTATTATTTTAAATTTTAAATAATACTTAAAATAAAAATAAAATGAGATAAAATAATTAATTAAATATGAAAATAATTTCTAAGGCATTACATTTTTTCTATTAAAATAATAAATAAAATAAAATAAGGTAAAGTAATCAATTAAATACGGAATCAAATTGTGGGGCATTATAGAACTATGTGGTATCTCTGCTTCGGGGTTACCGTGAGTGGGCTGCTACAAATTTAGTTACCTATTATCATACAACATTATTCATGAATTTATAGTATCAATTTTAATGAGTAATTGAACTTAATTTTCATGAACTATAATACATATATAAAATAATTTGCAATTAGTATTCAATAATACATATATAAAATCAATACCCAAGTATCCAAAATATATTCACATACAATTAAAAATATTATGTGTGACAAATTATACATTTGCATGCTAACTTACCATTAAACACTAAAAAAGTTACAGTTAAAAAAATGACCACAAACCATTATTATCTTTGTATATTATACTTCTCCTTTAATTAATTGATGCTCTTAACATACAACATAAAAACTTTTTGATCATTAGGAAATTAAAACAAGTTTCTTTATTGTCATGTAAAATAACAAGGGGTAGAATACATAATTCACAACACAAGGGACAGAAACTACTAATTCATAGATTCGTGCACCCATAGGAAAATAATGGGTAATTGTCCTAAACCCAGGAAACAAGAAGTAATGTAAACAACATTTCCAGAAGAAATTTGCAAAAGATAAGCAGTAATAATTTGAAAATAATTAAATTTGTAAATAAAATTTATTGAACAATATTTAATAAGAAAACTTACTTGTATTAATAAAGATTTGTACGAGAGACTTTAGACTCCAGCTTTGTCTGGTACAGTGTAGATTTGGTCAGGTACCAATTGTAAAGGGAATTGATTACAAAGGGATTGGAAGCTTGATATTAGAAGAGAAAAGAAGGTTAAAGCTAGAATGCCTCTTCCTTCATAAGTTTATCTCTTTTATAGATTAAATTTGCGGACTTGAAATCCGGACTTCATCTTGGCAAAGATAGAATTATTGGTCCTCCATAATTGGTCCTTCATAATTGTCCTCGAAAAGTCTTTTGCTTTATTATCCTTTTGCTTTTGTCTGAAGAATCTTTGTCCTACAAAGATTTAATAATTTCGGACTTCAAAATATTGTTTTGGAATTCGAATTGTAATCTTTGTCATAATACGAAAAAATCATCTTCTGTTTTTTCAAGATTAAAAGTTGGCACATCTCTATCTTCATTTTTCTTTGATGTCCCTTTCTCCACTTGGTTGATTCTTTTTTGCAATTCTGCAATGAGATACATCATTTCTTGAGGAGTAGTAGCTTGTGCAAGGGCTACTTATAATTGATGTTTTGTCATTTCAAATTGTTTCCGAGTTTTTGCTGTTGTTGGTTTCTTCATGAATTCAGAATGATGTTTGATCCATGCCTGAATCACAGGGATTTTGCAAGTGCATTGATTGGTGTTCTTCCACCATTTAATTTTTGCTCTCTTAGCCAAGCAAGGAATTCCATTTAGCTTTGTAATGAGTGGCTCTATCATTAAGATCTATGGACACTGGAATTATGTAACAAAAAGATAGTGCGAAGAAGTATTGGTCATGTGAGCTTGGATCACCATATTTGCCTTGAAGAAGTCAAAACTTTTTAACACTTTCGAAGGGAAAATCACCAGATTTGAACCCAAATATTCCCACCATGATAAGAACCACAAGGAAATAGAAATTTGTGCAGATTTTTTAAAATGGAAAAAAATAGGATAAAGAAAATTGTTTATTTTGAAAAAAATGGGAAATTTTGCCAAGCATCAAAATAATCCCAATAGGAATAGCTTTGAGGATTATATGGAATTGAAAAATTTTTTTTGTTTTAAAAGGATTATCTCATTTTGGTGGAGTAATAATTTCAAAATTCGAATTTTCTTAAAAATAATTTTTTGAGGATTGTCTTTGTCAATTTTTTAGTTATTTCAATAGACTCAGAGTCTACTAAAATAAATTCATAAAATTTTCGTATTTTCTTTGCATCATTAGGGATATAGAAATAATCCCTACTGAAGAATTTTGCAGCAATCTTCTTTGGATTTGTCTCATTCTTAATCCATTCTGGTTCAAGAAAACAATCAAACCAAAAATATTCCGTAAGAATACAATCATCAGTTTTATCAAGAGAGGAACAAGAGGTAGTTGATTGGGAGAATCAGAACTTTGGACTTTTTGTTTACTAGTAAAAAATAAAATGGTTACCATGTGTATGGAGTCACATTTTGGACTATACAAAGCTACGGTGGGGATGAAAATTCATTGCTATCAAAGTTTACATTATTTATTAAATTAATATGAAGCTTACTTTTTAAAGAAAGCCCACTTGATCAATTTAATAAGAAATTAAAAAAGCCCAATTCTTGAAAAGATATTGGTCAAACCTAGTTAGATTATTATATAAATTAATGTCAAGTTCAATATTTAAATGAGGTCCACTTCTTCAGTTTACTAGAAAAAAAAAAAAAAAAACAGAGATGCCAATTTGTGAAAGATATTGGTGTTGTTTGTATAGTGGGAATGGAATTGGCTAATGGAGAGAATTTGTTATAATATGGTGAATTTGAAGAGAATTGGCTCAAATTGATTAAACTTGGTCTAGGATTTGGGGTATTTGTCGGATTTGTTGATGATGGAATTTTGGTAAGAGCATAAGATTCTTTGGTTCATTTTTTGTCAGGTGTGGAGGTTGAAGAAGATTTATCAACCATTGCTTTGTAAGAATTCTCTTGTAAGAAAATCAGGAATCAAATTTTGAGAACATTTGATATATTCAATATCAAAATCAAAAATTGATAATATAGCTTGCCATCCGGAAAAAAATTGTTTTGAAGCAATATTTTTAATATCTTTTGTCAAAATTTCTTTTGCAGTTTTACAATCAACTCTCAAAAGAAACTTTTGGTTTAAAAGATCATCTTGAAATTTTGTAATACATAAAACTATAGAAAGAAGTTCATTTTTAATAGTAGATCTTTTTTCCATATTCTTGAGTAATATCTAACAATGTGTTATTTGTTATCAATGACTTGTATAAGGATTCCTCCATCTCCTATCTCTGAAGCACAGTTTGTACTATTTTAGGGGAGTTTTGCCTACAAATACTAAGACATGGTAGATATTGACTTTACTTTTTATTTCTTTAATTATTTTAGTATGCTTTTCTGTCCAAGGCTTGGGATTTTTCTTAAGTCTATCAAATAAAGGCTTACAAATTTTTCTAAGATTTGGAAAGAAATCACTGACATAGTTGAGTGATCCTAAAAATCTTTGTAATTAGTTTTTGTCCTTGATTTCGTCTGGAAATTTTTCTCCAAAAGTTAATTCTCTTCGAATAGGAGTGATAGTTCCTTTATCAATTTGGTGGCCTAAAAATGTAACATCCCGAAATTTTATGGTTATAGAATTTAAAATTTTATTATTTTCAACATTTGATGAAATTTAATTATTCTTTCATATTATTATTTTATTTAAATTTCTTGGGGCTAATTTGTAATTTTTGAGGACTTAATTGAATAAATTAGAAAAGCTTAAGGGCTTAAATGGTATTTTTCTAGTCAACTAGGACCTATATGCTATTTTAATTTCTTAAGGACTTAAGTGAATTAACTTAATTAGAGTAAGGACTCAATTGAAAATTTACAAAATTGGATTTAAGAAAAATAGGATTGTTTCTCCATTCTTCTAATTTTTCTTCACTATTCACTTTCTTCTTCATTTCTTCACTTCACTGCAACCACCATTCCTTCCACGGTGAGCTTCCTACGGCATCCAAATTCACCAACCAAACCCACCATCTTCTTCTCCTCTTCACCAGCTCCATAGCAACACCACCATACCCGGTTGAAACTTTCGGCAGGAGAGAGACCGAGAGAGAGAGAGTTCACGGTGGGTTAGTGGGTTTGTGACTTTCCAGCGGCCAAATCCAATTTTGAGGCTATAGTTGGGAAGAGCTGAGAAAGGGGATCACAGTGGTGTGTTTGCATGGGAAATCAGAGCAGTGGCGGTGACGGAAATCAGAGAGAAATAGGCGACGGCGAGAAACCCATTTGGTGGTTGTTGAGCTCGATTGAGAGTGTTCTAGGCTGAGGAGTTGGAAACTGATTACGAGGTTGGATTCAGGAGCTCGAGAGGGACATTTTAGTTGTGACCACGAGATTTTTTGGCCGCAGCAAACGGCGGCGCTCCAGCGACCCGAGACTAGTTTATTCTCCTCGTTCCGACGATCGCAGTAGTGTTCTTGGTTTGTGATTCCGAAGCCTAGATAAACAATTTGGGTAATAGAGGATTATGGATTAAGCTTTAGTTGGTTGTACCTTGATATATATGTATATGTTGTACCTTTCCATTTTAAGATATGTACTTGTGACAAGAATAAAAATGTTAGGAATTGGAATATATATGTGTTTGTATAATTCCCATGTAAGGAGAAATATTAAATTTGTGGACCCGAACGTGTCATGCTAAATGCCAAAATTGGGAATTAATAAATATTGACTAATGATTTTGTAATATGAGACTAAGTGGCATTTGATTATGGTTAATTATGCAGGAATTGGACTATTTTGTATGGATTTAGATTATGTTATTATGACATTGTAATTTAGATTCAGATCATGCTATTTTGGAACCAATATAGACTATCGTGACTAATTTAGGAATAGTTGATATTGGGATGATTGTGTAGAGAGTATCTATTGAACCTATATCTTTGTGTTAATTGATAAATTAATAATGTTAGAATGCTTGATGCAATTCTAGAAGGCTTAGTGTTGAATAGGAATTTTGACTATGGGATTATTCCTCTTATTAGGTGAAGAAGAAGTGGGTCCTGGCGATCAGTAGATTACGAGCTGAGATTTGTTTTTGCTGAAACTACAAGAGGTGAGGATCAGCCAATTTGGCACTTTTGTACCTATCGATTTTATTAATAAACCCCTGTGAGGGTTGGTATTGATTTGATTATTTTATTCTGTACATTATTATTACCCCTGTGAGGGTCTGCTAATCTGGCACTTCATTTTACTTATCAGTATTTGTGATAAGCCCCTATGTGGATTTTTCTGTTTCTGTACCGTATTCCGACTGTTTGAAATCTGATCTGTTATTTGTTATATGATATGAACGCCTCTTTGAGGGCTATCGTTTGTTATAAATTTCAATTTCTGTCTATTCTGGTGTCCAAAACTTTTATCATATTATTAGATTTTTTTCCTTGTACCCCTCAGCCTTGCCGACTGACCTCGCATCATTTGTTCAATTTCTATCATGTTGGTTGTTCAAGAATTCTTGTTAGTATATTTAAGTTCATTCTATATATCGGTTATTTGGCCTTGACGGCATACTTGATTATTGATTGTATTGGCTGAGTACCCTTTCCAACGAAATGCTTGAATTATTATTCTAGAACGGCCTTGTTGGCCAGTATATTAATGTTCAGATTGCATTTCGTTCTATTCATGTTATTATCTAAAGGTTACAATTTTATCTGTTGAGATTATATCTTTCAACCTATGGGACGCCATGGGCGGTTTCCAACTCATGAGACACCATAGAAGGTATGGGCCCGGGAACTAGGTCCGGAAGACGGCCAGGCAGAACGGACTGACGAACACAGGTCTTTCTGGCTAGAACCCACCAAAAATCCTGACTTACAGGTAGCTAACTGTGAGTCTTAGGATTTCGCATGCTGTCGACCATGCTAAAAGACATGTTAATTACCCGCCGAGCTGAGTGCTCGAGCATTGGAGCGATAAGGAAGTATTATTCCTACACTACCGACGTCTGGTACTAGTATCTATACAGTCTGTTAAATTGATATCATGTGTACCCGGTAAAATGTTGATTTATGTTGGAACTCTTATTGTTACCGAACTGTCTTTGATTGTTATCTATCATTTCCCTTCTTGTTGTGATTAAGTTGTTCACCAATAGTTGTACCTTGTTAACTTTCCTTTTAAATCTTATTATCTTCTTTTCCCTCACTAAGTTCTTAGGGCTTACCCTCTCTTGTTGTTATTTGTTTTCCAGACAGGACTGAGTGAGAAGCTAAAGTTCATGCCTTGGGTTTGGATGATATCTTGTAATAGATTAGGTGCCATGTTGTGTATACAGTCATCACTTGATCTAGACAATTATTTGAAGAATGTTATGGGATGTACTTATGGAACTTAAGCCACTTGATATGTATATATTTTGCTCTATGAAATGTTCTTCCAGGCATGGATGACTTGTTTTCCTTTGAGATGGTTAAATTACGGGTTTTCTAGATATTATTTGAATTGTATTTAAGATTGAATTGTTGAATCGTCTTTAAGATTGAATTGGTAGCACCTCAGCTTGGGTACTGTCCCAAGTCAGGGTGCTACAAAAAATCTAATATTAGTTTGGAAAAGTTTAATCTTTTTTGCTGATACAACTAGCCCATTTTGTTCAATGATTTTAACAAATTTGTAAAGGTGTTTCCAGTGTTGTTCAAGAGAATTACTAAAAACTAAGACATCATCAATATAAACTGTGGTGAAATTTGTATAAGGATTAAAAATATCATTCATAAGTTTTGTAATTCTGAATGAGCATTTTTTAATCCAAAAGGCATAATGTTCCATTCAAATTGTCCAAATGGCACTATAAAAGCAGTTTTATATTTGTATTTTTCTTCTATTTGTATTTTCCAAAATCCTGATTTCATATTGGATTTTGAAAATACTTTTGCATGAGATAATCTTTTAATTAAATCTTATTTATTTGGTATAGGGTATATTATCCATTTTACGGCTTTATTTAGCGGTTTATAATTTATAACTAATCTTGGAACTCCTCTCTCAATTTCAGCTTGTTTTTGGACATAGAATGCCGAGCATGACCATGGGGATTTGCTAGGTCTAATTAATTTTTATTTAATAATTCATTAATTTCCTTTTTGCAATATTCTAATAATTCTTGATTCATTTTATGGGTCTAGCTTTATTAGGAATTTTGGTTTCATCAAAATTTTCTTCATATGGTAGAATTACAAAATGTTTCTTTCTATTCCAGAATGCATTAGGTATTTCCGAGTATATTTTTTTTCTACTTTTTGTTGGAATTCTTTTACCTTTTGTTGAAATTATTCTTTATTAATATTTTCTTCAATCTTTTTATAAGTAATTTCTTCTTTTAAAAAATTGATTTGTTGTTCCTTGTTTTTTAATATAGAATTATCTTGTAATATTCTAAAATCCCTTTCTTTGACAAGAAATTGAAATTGAAATAGTATTTTTTCTCCTAAGGTTTGACTATGTATTCCTTGGCTATCTACAGTAATTGGATATAACATTTGTAAAAATGGATTTTGGAAAATAACATGAGTGTTTAAGTTTTTTTATCAACACAAAGCTTGTTTTAAATCATAAATTATATTATTGCATACATGATGCATTGGATAACTTGTAATTTATTTGTAATTTTGAAGAATTGGCAGCTGAAAGTTTTTCTTTTGTTTTTCAAAGAATTTTGTGGATATTAGCCCTTCTTATACACAGTTCATATCTACTCCAGAGTCCATAAAAGCTATTGTTTCTAATTTGTAATTTTGTATTTTTATTATGATTTTGACATGCCATTTTTTATAACTAATTTTTGAAATTGCATTTATGTATGTTTCTTCTTCTGGAGTTACATCTTCTTCTTTAATAGTATTTTCTTCAAGATTTTCTTGTTCAATTTTATTTTTTAATTTTAACAATAATATATATTGTTTTATTTCTTGATTTTCTCTTTTTATTTGTGAGAATTCTCTTTTGAGATTTTTAACTTCTTTTTGTAATTCATTAATATTTATTTTTTGCAGTTTTGCTTTAAACATATTCATTATTTCTTTGAATTTTGTTTTACAAATAGGAATATTTGTTCTTTTTTCATCAGTTTCTATAAGATTTTTTATTTGTTTTAAATACTCTTGTCTGATTTCTTCATTAGTGATTTGTTGAGATAATTCTAATAGTTCACCATATTTACTTAAAACATTTACAAAAATATTACAAACATACCATTCAAATGCCAGAACATAAGCCATCATTGGGCCAAGATATTGTTGAAGTTCTTAATGAAATTAAAAAACAACTAAAAGAATTAAGTAAGGGAAAAGCCAAAGCAAAAAATATTAATACATTACAAGAAAATAATTCAGTTACAGAAGAAGAATCAGAAAATGATAATTTTATAAATCCTAACACAAAATATCAATTACGAACAATAATATTCATCAATTCTAAGAATAATTAATCACCTTTGGGAGATTATCGAATTGTAATCTTATAATAGTGAGTTTAATTAACTATTATCATACAACACAATTCATTGATAGTATCAGTTTTAATGAGAAATTGAACTTAATTTTCACAACCTATATTTATTATACTTAAAATTTGGTCACTTTGTGGCTGCAAATCATTAAGAATACAAATTCAAGTTGTAAAATATTTAATTACAAATGCAATAACATTAAAATAATTTGTAGTTAGTACTCAATAATACATATATAAAATCAATACCCAAGTATCCAAAATATATTCACATGCAATTAGAAATATTATGTGTGACAAATTATACATTTGCATGCTAACTTACCATTAAACACTAAACAAGTTATTGTTAAAAATCAGAGGTTTAAGCTTTTCATTTACCTATAAAAAATGACCACAAACCATTATTATCTTTGTATATTATACTTCTCCTTTAATTAATTGATACTCTTAAGATACAACATAAAAACTTATTGATCTTTAGGAAATTAAAACAAGTTTCTTTATTCTCATGTGAAAGAACAAGGGGTAGATTACATAATTCACAAGGGACAGAAACTATTAATTCAAAGATTCATGCACCCATAGGAAAGTAATGGATAGTAATATATACAAATACAATAAAAAAAATTTTGAGTTGTTGAACGATTGGCTTCAACATCGCACGTAAGCATTAAATCATACTTAAGCATAAACATTTAGAAGTTGATCAAACTTATAATCTAGAACTTCATGCTTTTTACATATAGACATAAAGTAAGTAAGTGTATATTTCTCTATTGAACACAGAGACACCAACAATACTAGAATTACTTAAATAAATGGACCAATGATTTCTTTCTCTCGTCACCTTTTCTTTAATGTAAATTTATTATCAGTGTAGTGTATAATTGTTATGGGATGGAAAGAGGACTATTATCCTTATTATAGAGAATGGAAGGGTGCGCACATGAAACATATTTCTTCACGTTAAGCCCTTACTTAATGGACAATCATAACACCCCCCTCTCTCTATATATATATGAATAGTCATAACTTTACACCATCAGAAGGTAT
This sequence comes from Jacaranda mimosifolia, assembly GCA_018894105.1. Taxonomy (NCBI): domain Eukaryota; kingdom Viridiplantae; phylum Streptophyta; class Magnoliopsida; order Lamiales; family Bignoniaceae; genus Jacaranda; species Jacaranda mimosifolia. The sequence continues at coordinate 24,399,603 of CM032126.1, forward strand.
ATAATTATAAGTTATAAATCTTTCATAAGGTAACAAATGAGATTTAATTATTTAATATAACTATTAAATCATAAACTATTAATAATATCACATGGAACACAATTATTCTTACAAAGACAATTGTGGAAGTCTCCCACGTTATGCCTTCATTCTCTTCAATATATAATTGCCAACTGCTACTTACTAATCTTTGATTCTTTTGCAAAATTAGCCTTCTTTACAGGCATCCGTAATGATAGATTATCTTAAATACAACCTTTTTACCAATACTATTCATGGTGGAGATGAATCCATGGTTCGTAGGAACAATCGTGGAACAACACCAAGGCCTTTGTTTTAGTTCTATGGCAGTGCTGCAAATATTAGGGCCATTCCACATATTTTGTAATTTAAAGTACTTAAAAAATTTTAAAACAAATTCTAACAAATATTAAAATATGTAAAAATGCCTATTAGTGCTTTGATACTGATAAAATTGACTATAAGAGCAAGTCGGTAAATTAACTAGAAGTGGACCAATGTAACACCCCTAAATTTAGCATTTTAGAAGATAAGATTAAAAAAATAAAAATAAAATGGGGCTCAAAATATAAATAAGAAATGACTTAATTGCATGAAACCTGAAAAATTTGGGGGCTAATCTATGAATAAAATGGGTTAAAGCGGCCAATGTGAGGCACTAGTAAACTTAGGATTAAATTGAAAAGTGAATAAAACTTTTGGGACCCAATTGCAAAATTTCGAAACTCACATTTAAACAGCAACCCCTCTCCCCATTTTCTTAAATTTCCTCCATGCAGCCCACAATCCTTCTCTTCGGCGATTTCACTCTAGCACTGGCAAACTTCACAACCAACCCCATCGCTACCTTTCTCTCACCTCAGGGAGCACGCCGGTGCTAAGAACCACCATTAACGGCCGGCGAAATGGCCAAAATTTGAAACAGGAAACTTGGCATGATGGCCAAGCGATGGTCATGACACTTTCAGAGGTTAAAACTCATGATCGAAGGGTGGATTGTGATGGGCTCAACTAGAGGAATGTATTGATACCTTCAATTATAGAAATGGACCACCAATCGAGGAGAATCGAGCACAGCGGTGCACGGTGGCATTGAGGTGGCTAGCCTTGTTTTTTGGCTAATCGAGCGATGAATCAGCTATGGATTTAAAAATTGATTTAGGGGTTTGATAGAGCTTAGCAGGGCCCACTTTTTGCCAGCAACAAAACTCAGTTCCAGCAATGGCGTACGACGGAGCTCCGGTTACTAACCACCAATTTCATTGAGGCAGCGATCCGAGTGCATACGGGCTACTATTGCATGGTGATAGCCTCAAAATTTGGTCAGTTGGGCAAAACTCTGGTTGATCGATTAAATCAATTCCTGAATTTAAATTGGTTAAGTTATTAAGTTAATTTTGATATGAAATATTCGTTATTAGACCAAAATATACAATTGTAAGGTGTATGATTGAACATAAAAAATTGTCTATATGCGATGTGTGAACTCAAATTGTTAATTAGGAGATAAATATCATTAATTAAGTTGATTATTGATGTAAGTTGAGCTAATTGAACCGAATTGTAATTATGGACTACAGGATAAGATTTGTGATGTCAAGCCGAAATGTTCAGATATATAAGCTGTGTACAATGCTAGTGGGCCAAGATTGGTAATTAGAACGTAATTATTATTAATTAAGCTAATCGATATAATCAGAACCTAAATTTTGTATGACGTTGTAAAGATTAATTATTAATGGAATATGGTAATTTCTTTCAATTTGACTAAATTATTACACATGGGTTTGGGCTATTAACTTGAGAAGTAATCAACGACTCAAAACAAATAAATCCCTCATTCATATTGTAGCAACATTGGCATGATTAGCATATTAAGCATGTGTTATTTTCGAAAGAAACCAAACCACTAATATCATATGAGTTGGAAGCATGATGATTTTGTTAGAATAATTTAGATAATCGAAATATTCTAGCCTAAATTACCATATTCGAAATAGAGCGAGAACTTGGAATAAGTAGATATGCCTTGTAATCTATAACACCTAATATTTAAGGTATAAATAGTTTAATTATTGTTAAAGGATACGGTGCAAGCGTTTTGACATTTAATATGTTATATTCGAATAGGTGATGAGGAGCTAGGGTCTCCAGGACCGTAGGACGTCGATAGCACTTTTGTGGAGTTTTTAAGGTGAGGGTAAAATCTATCTTTTTTTTGGGAAATGAATGATCTTCGCTGTTTGGATTCCTTGTGTTTATCTGTTGAATTTAATTGTACTCGTTCTGGTGCCCAAAACTCCTATTATGTTATCCATTTTTCTATCCTATATATCCTATAACCTTGTTGGTTTTCCCTATATATGTTGATATTTTGGTCTTGCTTACCAATTTCATTTTGTACTTCTGGTTAAATTGTTTTGCATGCTGGTTATATGGCCTTGTCGGCCAATGTTTTATAGATTGTACCATTTCGTTTAGTTTCACATATATGTTTCTAATCAGTATTTTGAAATATGTTTTACTTGTTGGCATTATATTTGAGCCTCGAGGATGCTCTTGGGATGTTGACACCCTAGGGAGGCCACGGGGTGGGTTGGGCCTAGGACTAGGTCCAAAAAGACGATCGGGCGGTAGGACCGACGTGGCTAGTCTCCCAACCGATACCAATTAATGATCATGACTTGCAGATAGTTGGAGGTAGCTGTCTGCGAGTGGTGGGATTTGGCATGTGACTGGCTATGCCACATGTCTACCGAGTCGAGTGCTTGGGTAACAGAGTAATAAGGAAATTTTGTTATGTTATATTTGTACTCCGTGTTACTATTTATGTACTATTCTGGGAGCAATAAGGATGGAGTTGCCAACAATATATTAAATTTTGTATCACATGTGTTATGTTATATTGTTGCTACGTGTTGCGAATTATGACATGTTCGTTATTGCATTCTTGCTTATTGATAATACTTTGGACTTGCCCCCTTCCGTTATCTCTTATTTCCTTCCCAGATAGGATCTATCGGAGAGCTAGAGGCCTAAGCTTGTTACAGGAATGATGTATATAGAGTTTTATAATTAGTACTAGATGGTTATGTATTTAGGGACTTTGGAATATAAGTTAACTTACAGTTTAGTATGCACCTATTGGGGTTGTTAAGACTTTGGCGCTAGTAATGTTGTGAATCCTATTTTCAGTAGTGCCAATCTAATTGGTATTGTTTTGTAAGCATGTAGTCTATGATATCTATGTATCAATCTTGACATGATGCCTCAAGGACATCAAGTTTGGTTTCAATCACTTAATGTGAATATTATGTAATTGTAAGGTTATAATTTTGTAGTTCGTGTTAATGTAGATTATTGTACAGCAGGATATGATAGAAAATTGGCAAGAAATGGTTTTGGGTCTCTATGATCTATTCAAATTGAATGTTTTGGAGGTGCGATTTTGGTTATGAATTATTAAATATAGATTAGAGTAACACCTCGGCCCGAAGCAGGCATCCCTCAGGTGGGGCGCAACACCTAATAACTTTAATTAATAAACTAAGTAAAGGGGACGAGAGTCCAAAGATAATTCAAGCCCACAAAGAAGAGCAGAAAAGCCCTAATGGGCTTAAGCCCATCTAGACAAAAATCTATAAATGCTAGGCCCCCCAAAAAATTTGGGTATAAGAAATCATTTGCGAAAGAATCACGAATTTGGAAGAACTTTTGAGAAACAAAGATCTTTACATGTGTTTTAGAGGAAAACAAGCCAACACACTGATATATACTGGAAAGGACATTGATCTATTTTCATGTAGCATCATGCTCATATTAGATGGTTAGCATAATTTGAATACCATAAAAGAGTGCAATAGATTAAATATATTATTTTATGACTATGATAATAATATTTTCTTAAGTCTTTCGTGTAGCTAATGAACTTTTTTATAACATAGTAAAGACAAAGTTAATATAATAAAAATTACATCCATTTCTAATACCAACTATAGTACAATAACCTACAAAAATGTTATTACATTCTTTAGTGTATTGTTGACAAGATATATCAAGACAAAAATATTGGAAAAATTAATTGTAGTGGTTTGTTAATTTTTTTATTTCTTTAATAATTTAAATTAATTATTAAGAAAATAAACAAATATTTGATGTTAATAAAAGTTCATAATTTAAAATTTAATTTTAAATCAATAAAATAGAAAAATAAATTAATTAAAACAACATATTTAAATTGATAAAATTTAAATAAAATTGAAACAAAAAAATAAAAAAGAAAAAGTATTTCAATGAGCAACGTCTACAACATGAGGAGAAAGTAGTTTTTAATTTAACAAAATTATAAAGCAATATTGGAGGGAAAACCATAAATAGAAAGGGACCATCTTCTTCTTCCTCAATCCCTCCCCTCCAAAAGAAAGATAGCCTTACCCACCCCACATCGCCACCATGCCCAAAAACCCCACAATTTTGTGTTGTCTCAATTTCCTGTGGCTATGACACCACATTTTCTTACACACGGTTGCAAGCCATCGATTGTTTTGGAACACTGAAATAATTCGATTGATCATAATATCAACTGCGGATATACCATTGACACACTCATTTCAAATTTGCAGTTGTTTGATTCTGGAACAATAAGATAGGGCTTCCATTTGATTCCTTAACACTTGTTCTAATAGATAAATCGGTGTTCTGGTGAATCATGGATGAATCTTTTCATTTTACCCCTGCCTTTTTCACAACTTTAATTTCTCCAATGTCCCTTTGCACTTTATATTCCTATTCCATTTAGTGCTACAAAGTCTAATGCTCAATATGCATCAGCCTCTCAATTTATGATTAGTTAATCTCATGATTTTTTCGCAATTTTTTAGAAATATGCTAAACCTATTTTTTTTTAAAGTAGTGATTTCATTTGAAATGAGCATAAAATGATAGAAATGGACGTTTTACCATATTTTTTATATATGTAAATATATATTTTTGAAAACATAAGAAAATCTGCATGCACTTTTATGCACAAATATCCTAAAGAATATTTGCTATTAATTTATATTGAAATCAATACATTAACACGAGCATAAGATGAGAAAGATGATTTTTTAACCTTATACGAGCATAAAATGAGAGAGATGATCTTTTGACCTTATTATTTTAACTCATTGATTTCATTGAAAATTAGTGAAAAATATTTTTGGGATATTTTATGCATAAAGGTGCATCCATAATATATATGTGTGTGTGTGTGTCTATATATATATATATAAATATGAACAAAATATTTATTATCTTACTATATTGTTATTACTAGATGAATTGCTTTACAATATGCTTATAAATCGTTTGGTATAACAATTGCATTTTTGTGATTATTTGTGTAGTACAATTAAAATTATGTTAATTTGATATATCAATTTATCAATACATAGACTCTGATATTTTGGTGCTTATGTAAATTTAGTATTTTTATTTCAATTATTTATTCATAAGAGATAAATTTATTGCAATGATGGTTTGAATCAATGTAATATTCGTAATTATTTGAGGCACGTATTTATTAAATTAATTTTTCAAAAACTTTGCTCATTTTATTTTTTCTGGTTTGGTTGGGGGCGGGGAGGGGGATTTTTCGTTAATAGCCATCATGCCAAATTACCTAACATGAAGTGCCAAATGTTAATGTAGCCCATGTGGGGGCTAATATTCTTGGCATATTTGTATAATTCCATGCATAGTTTATTATTTGGACATTTATTATTTTATTCAAAATTAGTAATTTTTTTTATGCCTGTTAACTTAATAGGCGATAATTACTAGCCTGGTTGTAGAATTTTCAATTTTGTTGGATATAAAAAAATAACAATTAATTTACTGTATCTAGAATAAAATACTACGCAATAACTATTTATGCAATTTATTTAATTATCATAAATTTTAGACCGACTCACCAATTTTACATGCAAGTCAATTGAACATGAAAAAATGGATAGATTGCCTAATATTGTTGCAACTTAGATGCTGAAAAGTAAATGAGTGGATTAAAATTAGCTTTGCACTTTAATTGATTTAAGCTCCATGCAAAAAAGTCTAACAAAGAGCTTGAGCTCTATTTCAATATGAGTTCACTCATAAGGAAATGTTCTAATTATCCTCAATCATTATTTGAGTAGATTTACGAATAAATATAATCTATACTATCAATCATATCTTTAACAAAACTGCCTAACTTGAGATTGATTGCGCCAAAGTCAAGTAGTTGCATTTGTCGTTTATGGTAACCAACGTAAATCAATTATATTAAATGTCGTACAACGAAGGATGAGCTAGACAACATCAAAAAAACAAAATTGGAACCATGAATTTATGTAAGAAAGTATTAGAAATGTGTCCCAATGATAATAAAAGCAACCAAAATGTCAGCAAATGTTAAGTTCTACAAATTTTTTAGATCGATCACTTTACTCGTCATAGGAATAAGATGAAATTTGACTAATGAAGCACTCTTATTTCTCTATGTGCTAGTGTTACCAATTCTCTTCTTGTTGAATAATAGATATTGGAAAAACATAGCATATAATTAGAAATATCGAGTAAGAATATATGCTATTATCAATTGTTATGCAACCATATAGCGAAAATGGTGCAAAAGAAGAGGAATCTTGAGTTTGTAAAGTGATAAGACAAGCTCGGGAATAGGCTTGAGCTAATTTCTTCAAGCTCAATAATAGGTATGGCTACTCAATAGAGATGTGAAAACACATAATTACCAAAAAGTCTAACTTGAAATGAAGTACTTGTAAGACACTTGCAAGAGATTGGTTGAGGGCATACTTTGTCCATCTTTCATTTGGGAGACCTTCATGATATAGATAGCACTTTTCTTTTCTTTTTTTTCCCAAATGAACTCAAGATATAATTTCTCATATTTCTTCATTTACTTTTGACATGTTAGTCGAAAAATGACCATACCAGATAGAGGATGTTTTATGGGCTTACTTATTAAGGTCAATCTCAATTGTCGAAAGCTGTTCTATTGGAGAAAAGCGTGCTGGACAATGAAACTCTAAAGTTAGTCTACTGAAACTGAGTGTAGACAATGAGAGACATTAAATAGTACACTCTATTTTTCCCTTCTTTTTTTTAGTGCTAGTACAACCTAGGATATGAAAACTAATTAAGACGTGAATGTTGAGGTTCAATGTACTGATAGAAAGCGAGAAAATCATATCTGATTGGCTTGGATAAATATTTAGGGAAATATTGTTGCAAGTTAAGAACTGGTTCCAAATAATTCACAACTAAATGAGCTTGCTAAAATTGAGGAATCAAACACTTCTAAAAACTAAATTTATAGTGCAAATTGATCTTTCTTGAGGAGCTATAATTCTTATTTGCAGCCTATATCATGGAAAACGCGTTTCAAATTGAATTCTTCAACTTTTTATGAGATAGCAGCAAGCTCAAATTGGTATGCGCTTAATTAAATTAAAAATAAAAAAAAATGTGTTCTAATAAATTGATAAACACGATGTTGGAGAAATGATAAAAGTTAAGTTGCGTACGAAAATTTCCTTAAGAGAATTAACGATAGTATATATAAAACTTGAATGCATCTTGAACTATATGAATTGTAAGATCCTTGAACAGGAGCTTGATTTCCAGCAAAGGAATGCATCTAGCAATTGTTAGGCATAGTAGGGACCACCGTGATATCAGTAGGAGTATCTCACTTAAAAAAGTGTAGCACCCCACTCAGGGTAATCCCTAAGCTGAGATGTTACTCCGATTCAGACTTAAATTGAACCCACAAGACAGTCAATAAACCCATCAAAAAATTTCAAAACTTATCAGAGATAGCAGCAAACTTCAACTTAAGCAACCTCAACAAAAGTATTATATACATACCATTACTGATCCTGTAATATGCATCATATTAGACATACCGTAGGTCATAATTCAACCTGACATATCACAATATATCTAAGTTAAACCTTAACATAAAAGTAAACCCATAAATAGATGCAAACATCTATTCTATTACAAAATGTATTTGCTGATCCAACCTAGAGTCCAAGTCTATCACCTAATCCTTGTATGGGAAAAACATAAACAATACGGAGGTAAGTACAAAGGACTTAGTGAAGGATAATTTTAACAACAGGCAGTAGGAATCTGTCGAGAAAGAATCAACTCAACAGAACAATAATTATTAGTCAGAATAGGAACATATTAGGATACAGGCAATAACAAGTTTAGCAAACAAGCATTAACGAATTCAAGGTTATTAGTAGGTACTAGCTCAGGAGTTGTGACCATCGGCTTGAACTGCTTGAGATCGTCTCAACCGAATCAGTTCGGGAGGAATGGTCTGTCTCAATTGAATCAGTTCAGGAGGAAATGCAGATGGCTCATCTGGCCTGGACAACAACCTGAACTAGACCAAGAAACTACACCATCCTTGTTGCTCCATGAGCATATTACAAACAATTGGAATACAATAAAAAAATAAATTCCCGAGTAACATATGCAGTCCAACGAATCAAAACAGAACATACATATGATATTCTCCTTATTCCAGTTAGTCAATTAATCAATTTTACCAAAGCGTGATAGCTTGGTACATGGCAAATACCCATATGACCGTATGACGTATTGTGGATACCTAAGCTGGTTGTTTAGCGTATCACTGACACCTAAGTGGGCTGCTTGGCGTGTCCCAGGTATCTAAGCATTCCACTAGGATTGGCACTTAGCCCAACAAATCTCCGTGCACATAACAAGTATCAATTAACAATTTTCGGACAAGGCAAAACAATAACGGTTAATAGATTGAAATAAGCCAACATGGCCACATAATGATGTACGGATAAACAAGTGTGCCGGCAAGGCAATAGATAACAATCACAACGGTAATAGGTAACAGGACAGCAACAGGTAATAGAATGGGAACAAATACAATAATAGATAACAGGAAATTCTAGGCGCTAGAACAAACGGGACAATCTTATCAGACCAAAATCAAGAAATAACCATCATAAGGGTATACGCGTTAATTAACGGCAATGAACGAGATCTCAAGAAATTACATATTTCAATAACCAAGAGCAGGTACAGTACAAAAACATGTTTAACCCTCTTAGGGGTTTTTCCACAAGATTAGATAGGAATAAACAATGCTAAATTGGCAGACCCTTACAAGGTTTTCAAATGGATAACAGACAGGTTCAATCAATATAAGTACCAAGCAGTAGGCCCTCACAGGGCATACAAACAAATAATGGATAGCTATATACAAGACTTACAGGGTTTTAAAACGGATAACAGACAGGTTTAATCAATACAAGTACCAAAACGGTAGGCCCTCACAGGGCATACAAACAAATAATGGATAGCTATATACAATACAAGTACTAAGTTGGTAGTCTTTCACCTCCGTGGCCTTGGAAAATGTTGTCACAGTCAGTAGCCTATTGGTCCGTGCAACCCAATCTTTGTCACCTAATTGAAAGAATATGTTCATAGTTAAAATCCTCATTCAACTCTAGTAATCCTTAATAATTACAATCACACTATTAACAGTCTAAGATCAATAGCTATTTGATTAATACAATAGTTTTAGGATTCGTTCGGCATTCTCGTTACAAATGTGTCTCTATAACATGATGATATCAGGTCCTTAATTACCAAATTAACCTTGCAACATTACACAAAATCGATTATAATGATTCAATTATCCTCAATAACCCAATTTGCCACTTAAGTCTCACATCCATAAAATCCACAAAATTAGGGTTTTCATTCTTCAATAAACCCAATTAACCTAAAATTATCACATGATAATACAAATTCGGGCCTATTAAGCTTATAATGGTACATGCATGTTCCGAGTCTAAGTTCCATATCATATTTCATATTAGCATATGTCACAATACAAGATTTATGAGATAAAATGGTACAACATATATATATAACCCCGATCAATCTCTTTACCCTAGATCTCCTTATCAGAACTCCGAAGTCACAAACCAAGGACAACAACACTATCGCTGCAACGAGGCAAAGAAACTGCCTTAGCACCGCCACCGTGCCGCTGCCGCCGCCATGCTCTGCCGCTGAAGTTGCAAGCCACCACCACCGTTAGGTGCATCTTAGCACCACAAACCCAATGCTCTAATCAATTTTGAGCTTTGCTGCTAAATCGACCCTTAATTGGCCAAAAAAGGCCACTGACCACCGCACCCGATTCTGCTTCGCCAGTCACCAGTTCGCAGAATTGAGGCCACCAACCCATTCACCGAGCTGAACCCGTCAAGACTCACCCTTTGGTCGCCATGAAATGCCACCGAAATGGTGAGACCCTCACCTCCACCGCATGTCCTATTCGGCTTGCAAGTTCTCGATGTTTTGCCGGCCGGTTTGGAGGGTGGTGGGTATGGATGAGTTATTTGAGCTCAGATGAAGGTTTTGGTTGGTTTAGTTTTGTGATTCGAGGGCTGCCGGAAGATGTCGCTGGAGAAGAAGATGGGTGGTGTTGTAGGGAGAAAATAGAAGAAAGGGGGAGGGGGGGTATTTAAAGAACATTTTTCCAACTTCATAGATTGACCCTAGAATTTTTGCTTGGCTTTCGATTAAGTCCCCCAAAATGTTGAGCAATTTCAATTCAACCCCTAGACTAAGTTAGTGCCTAAGATTAGCTTATTTGACTAATAATACTCCCACTTTGACCCACAAAACTTCCAAATATTGGTCAATCAAGTTTTCCTCAATTTATAATTCTACCCCAAAAACTTTCAATTTCCATGCAATTAAATCCTTCTTATTTATTTTTCGAGCCCCAAAATTTGCCAAACTAATATTTTGATTTTCTAAATCCTTATTTTTCAAAATGCCAAATTCAGGGGTGTTACAAAAAGACTCTCAAATTCCACAAGTAGGAGCAAATAAGAAGTGTTCCCCATCGTTTATATGAGATTGAGTGAGCATCCTTCATGAACATATTTTTTGCTGATCTCGATGAGTTAAGTTGAAACTTGTGATTTTATTTATTATTTAAAGCGGATAATTGCTTCAATGAAAAATATGTGTCCCACAACTAAGAACGAACTTTAAAAACTAGTTGATCAGCATCTTAGGTGCAAGACCATTGAAAATATACATTTTTAAAAGGTCAAATACAAAGTGGATGAGTTGATTGACATAAAGGCTCAAAGAATGGCAAAATGTTTATGTCTAAAATAATAAAAACAAATAAATTACTAATTATATATGTAAAAGTTATTAAAATTACATATATACTTAAATATCAATATTATAAATAAAATAAATAGTAAATAATTCAATAATTTTAAACACATAATTGACTTTAAAGTAATTCTTAAAAAGTACAAATTTATTATTTCTTGAATGAGTTTAATTTTTAATCATTTTAAATTACTCATTATAAATTTATATATATTTAAATATTGATAAAATTTCATTAATGTTAAAATTTTTTTAATAAAATAATTAATAATATAATTTTAATAATTTTTACACGTATAATTAACTTTAAAATAATTTTAGTAATGCTATTATTTTAATAATTTTTGTTCAATTTTTTCTTTCCCCTCCCCTCGTCTTCCCCATACCCACACTTACCCTCAACCCTCACCTTTCTATGGTAGCCAGCTATGGCAACGATGGTTGGTTGCATTATTTGGCTAGCAATAGATATGGCTGTAGCCGCACCAACCCATTTCCGCTGCTCCTAAAGTACATATATATGTTATATATAAATGTTTTATATTTATAAATATATACATGAATATACATCTATATATGTGTGTTTGAATATATTTATACATACATATAAATATATAAATGCTTTTTTTATATTAATACATAGAGGGATATTTTTGGATTTTTTTTACACTTCTATTGGGATTTTTAGACTTTCATTGACGGTAGGGGACGTGGATGTAATTTTTCAAATGTGAGGGGGTCTACTGTATTTACGCCAAATCTTAAGGGATATCACGGTATTTATCCCTTCTATATTTTGGTTGGATTACATCCCTTATTAAACTATAAGAATTTTTATTTGTATTTATATAAAATTCCTCTTTCAATGAGAATAAAGGATACTATTTGATTTTTCCTAATTAGTCTCTCCTAATTTCTTTAAATTTCAAGTGTGTGAACAAATGGATAATCTAGTAGTTATCATCATCTTAAGTAAGACTTATTCATGGTTGATTCCAAGTAAGATTGGCCACTATTTTCTTGATTTGTCTAAAGCAAGATTTGTTGGTGATCCTAATCCAACATATACATATAGATATAATTCTATAGTGTACAAGTATAGTCGATCCACGCTATAAATTTATGTATTCATGAGATTGATAATTTCTATTTCTTGCAGTTATATGCTCATATGATTCACAATTTCCAATTTAAGAAAATATTATATATTGTATCTCTTTTTTTCATTGGAAAAAACTAGTTAATGGATCGCCGATGATTTAATAAAAAAAGTTCTAGTATATATAGTACATACTTTCTTTCTAACTAATTAATACTAATGTGTAACAAGTTGAAGTCACACTAATTTTATGTTTTATGTTAGATATTGCTATTGGTGAATTGGCCAATAACGTTACCCTTACTCCTATAAAGGGATTTAGGATTCAAGCTTGAGAGAATCATGCGTAAATAAAAAATATTTTATTTTGGATATTTATTTCTAAGTTTGCATACAACATTATAACAAAATTATGTGAACTATTCATTTGTAATAACACCTCTATAATTTATGTTCATATCTCCAAATAAAGTTTTATTATGCTAAATTTTAATATTTTTGCTTCCTTATTCAATAAGAACTTTCAAATTCAACATCACCTAAAAAGATAGACTCCAATTCTAGTTAAATTTATTGAAAAAGGTTTTAAATTATATTCTTAAAAAATTAGAAAAATAAGATTATATTAAATGAAAAATATCAAAATCAATATTAGAATTGGACTAAGTTAGTTTAAATTTGTTTTTAAATATCATTTATGGAATTAGGATTGAACTAACAAGCTCAATTTATTTACTAAATTCAAGAGAATGATAAGCCAAACATCACTCGAATGCGATTAAAATACCTTTTCAACTATCAACGTTTTTGATAATTCTAAATATATACACTACATATATATATGTATATCTTTTAAGCTAAGACATTTATTTTATATGATACTATAACTAAGACTTCAATTCTCTTATCTAATTCATTTCCCTCTCTCCATCTCCACTACAAGAAAGCATCCCTTTGCTGACGGAAAATTTGTCATGAAGAGCGTTCCGTCATAGTTCAAAGAAAATTGTGATGGATTTTTTATGGATTACTAATGAACTTAAAAAAAGAGCAATAATATATATTAGTTGTAATACTTGTGATGGATATGAAGAATATATATTGATATGAAGACTTCCTCACAAATTTCATAACTCTAAATATGATTTTTCGATCCGTGATAGAAATTTCATTACAAAATTAGTTCTGTAATGCATTTTATTTTCATCACAAAACTAATCAACGACAAAGCATACACTAATGAATCTGTGAAATAAGCCCATCATAAGATTAATGAAATCTATAATTCTATGAAGGATTTATTTTATAAATTCGTTAGTATATGCTTCGTTGTTGACTAGTTTTGTGGAAAAAATAAAGTGCGTTACATAACTAATTTTGTGATAGAATTTTCGTCACAGATCAAAAAATCATATTTAGAGTTATGAAATTTGTGATGAACTCTTCATATCAATATGTACTCTTCATATTTGTTACAAGCAACATTATTAATATATATCTTTGTTATTTTTTAAATTCATTAGTGATCCATCAAAAATCCATCACAATTGTCTTCAAACTCCCTCTTTGTCACAAATTTTCCATTAGTGAAGCAGTGTTTTTGTTGGAGTACATCGAAAGCAATTTAGGCACGAGATTTAATTTATCAGGAATCCACAAATCACACTCACAAATTTGATGACAAAATTAATACCCAACAGATAGAAAAATAAAATAGTCATAGATTTACGTGGTTCGGTAAATTCAGCCTACCTCCATGGGAGTTTTCTTTCTTCAATTATGATAGAATTCACTAGTACAAGCCAACCCTTGAATTTGACATGCCCAAACTCAAGCCAAAAACCTCTTATACAACTACTATCATAACTACCAAAGAGATACTCACTCCACCCTTTTGTATTGCCCAACTCGTACTCACAATAACTATCCCATGAGTATCATATCATGAGTTCCGCAAGTGTCCTCTCTCTAAAGTAATCAAATAAACACCTCTATTTATAATAGAAAATTGCTTGACTACTTTACCTAGAACTATGAAACCCAATACAAGAAAGAGTCCTAATTCTAGTCAAACTTGGTCTCTCGATAACCGAGTCAAAACCTAACAGTTTTCTTATAGTGCTCCATCTCTTCCTCTTATAAACCATAGGTGGTAAGAAATATTTTATGGAATTAAAAATTTAAGGGAGATTTTAAAGGTTTTGATAGTTGATATGCCTTATCTATCTATACTATCAATAAAACCTACCCCTTTTATATATTTTTGAATGATTTGCTTAAAATGCCCTCACTTTTTCTTTTTCTTTTTTGTTAATTCTAATAATTAGAAGCTATATGATGACTATCATTTATAACTCACCTATTTTAATGTCTACAAATACTACTTCATAACTTTTTAATTCTTATATGTGGAAAAAATAAAATAAAAGTACTAAAATTAATGAAACAAATTTACATTATACAATAAATAAATAAATATTGTTATTAATAAAAAAAATACTATAGAATCTTTAGCACATAAATCGAATGTGCCAAGTTGCTAGTTTATATAATCAACCTTTATTTTATCTAGCTATGCAATATATAAAATGTGAGAATCTTGATGGTATGTTATTGTATAAATTGATAAAGTTAATCATATTCCAAAAGATCATTGTAAGGTAGTTTTCTTTTCTTTTGTTTCCTCTCTAATATTTTTTAATCCAATTTTACTTTTGTCTTTTTCTTTCTATGATTTATTTTAGTTATTCTAAGAATTTATATAAATGGATTGAAAAAATTAAATGTAAATATAGTTCCACATAAAAAGTAATTTAATATTTTATTTATTTTTGTATTATAAAAATTTTAATACAGTGTGCCAACATAGCTAGAACTTTATAAAAGGTGTGATGCCTTAATAACTAACATGATGTGTCATTTCATAAGTTGATAAAATATTTTTACTTTTAAAAAATAATGGTTAATTGGCGAAAAGTAGCCAAACCTAATTAAAATTTAGTATTTGATCTCCACTTGAATTTTGTTGGCCTCCATTCTGCAATCCAAATTAAGTTTTTGAGTTTAGTTCTCAATTGAGTGAAAAAAAACAAAGAACCCTCACTTAAAAATTGAAAATGACAACAATCTTTCCACTTTCCCCCACTAACAAAATCGTTACTTCAAAATAACTCCCCCATCACAATTTTTCTTCCCATTCCCTCCATTTTTGAACCCAATGCTTAGCCTCTACAACGACGTTGTATTCGCCATTTTCATGTTGATGCTGCAACGACGACTTTATCTCTTTTGCTTTCTTATTTTGGGACTAATTGTTCACCACTTGTTGTGTTGCCGAACCTAGAAGGGTTTTTTATTTTCGCCCCTCAATTGCATAGTTGCGAGGTAAGTTGTGTAATTTTTTGTTTTGTTATTTTTGTATTAAAATAAAAAAAGAATTTTCATACATTTCTTTGTTTGCTTCTTGTTTTTAATTATTCTAGACCTGAATTTGATATATTCGATTCACCCATAGTTAGTCTCTTCTTTTATTAAAAAATAACCCTAATATAAGTTTTTTCATACTTAACTATTATCAATTTATACTTCATTTGTTGTTTTAATTGTACGTTTCAATTATCAATTATCTGAATTTAGTAATTTTATAATTCATATAAGGTGTAGTGTACATTAGTTGTTTGTAACTGAATTTTAGGGATATTATCTAATTTATGGTGTATATGATATGTATAAATCATGTTTAGGCATTCTTGGGCTTCCACTCCTGCAAACTCATCATTAATATGATTAGTATTATTTTCAAATAATATGGTATCAAAATTCAAATTTTCAGTATTTAAATTGTGAGTTGCAGTATACAAAATCTCCAACTAGTATTATGTTCCAGTTTTTTGGGTAGCAAAATTCAATTTTTTAGCATTTAAATTGTGAGTTTGTAGTACACAAAACCTTCAAATCAATAGGTAGTGCAAGTTTTCTTTGTACAAAAATTGAAACTTTCAATATTTAAATTGTGAGTTGCAGTACATAAAGTCTCTAATTCAGTATTCTGTGTAATTTTTTTGGTACAAAAATTCAAACTTTCAGTATTTAAACTGTGAGTTGTAGTTCTAAAATCTCTAGTGCAGTATTTATGTATTTATTTATGTCTCTCTTTTTGGCAAAACTAATGGTTAAAACTCAGTGACCTACATACCAAACTACTGAAGGTAATAGAAACTCTGAGTTATATTCTTGGTGCTCTCTAGGGTACATTAAAAAAGCTCTCCATGGTACATTAAAAATGTTATGAAGAAGCTGGATGGTAAGATGTGCTTTAGACACACTGAAGCACTAAAGAGAACTCTATTTTCGGTGTACCTTAAAATTACTAACTTGAATACTAACAGTTTATTAGAGTTGAAGCTCTCTTAACGAGATTTGGTATTAGATCTTGTTCTTTTATTTTTGGTAATGATATTAGGCTTCCTTTTACTATGAGGGACAGGGACTATCTATTGCTATAGGGTTACAGCATGTGGGGCAAATAGTGAATTTTGATATAAAGATAGAGTCATAAATTGTAAAACAATTATCTGAGGGAAAAGATAGGAATGTTAATCAAGTAGAGATTTGTAAAAGGTTGAGAGAATTGGCAGAAAAATATAGTAATCAGGATATAGATGATTTAGTTAGGATGTATAGCTACTAGTTTTCAACTGTATTTTGTATCCAACTAGTAACTATTCGATATCTAGATTCCTTCTATCACACGTGGATGATTTATCTTCCATTGACCTTTATGCATGGGGAGTTGGTGCATTTAATTTTTTGCATGATGAGATTTTGGTGCATCTAGGAGGTGAAACAGGGAAAGGTCCAAGAAAAAAAATACTTTGACGCAGGCTTGATGGTAAGTTAATGACATTGTTAATAGTAATATTTATTATTGTTATTATTAAGTAATTGTAACATTGCATAATTCTTCTTTTGAATGGCAGGCTTGGGTTTATGAGCATATTCCTTGCTTGGAAATGGTTAATTCATTGCGTTCATTTCCATGATTCCTTTAATGGTGTGAGAGTAAGATCCCCACAAAAGTTGCTGATGCAGAAGAAAATTTCAAAACAATTACTAGAAATATGGTAACAACTTATATTCCTTATCTTTGTTGTTATAATTGTTTTGTGTCCATGTAAAATTACAAACTAAGCTATAGAGTTTTGTTTGAACAGATTCTGCATATTTATCCATTCCATTATGAGGAGAAATTATTGTTTCCAATACATCACGAAGCACCAACCATTGATGTCTATGGCTTGCAAGGAATGTTGAATGACAAAGAAAGATATAGAATTACTGAAAGAAAGACTTTTCTATCTTGAGAACAAAGGACTTCTATTGGAGTTGAGGCTGAGAAAGAGAAAGACAAAGGGAAATTGAAAGAAAAAGATCCAGAAAAAGAGGAAGAGAATGAGCAAGAGGATGAGCTAGAAAAAGAAGAGGAAGAGAAAGAGAGAAGATGAGGAAAAAGAAAAAGAAAAAGAAAAAGAGGAGCAAGAGAAAGAGCAGGAGGAAGGTGATGATAGTAGAATGCATCCTAAAAGTCCTGAATTAGGGGATGTTTCACCTTTGGAAGTGACCATAGCTTCTATTATTAAAGATATGCGAGAATGAGGTGACACAACAAAAAAAAAAGAATAAAAAAGAAATGGACTTTATTACACCTCCTAGCACTACACGACGAAGGATAAGAGTGAAGCAAATTGCTCGTAAGTACCGTGGCAAGAAGAAAAAGGTATGTGCAGTTTTGAATATTGCATATATGAATTTTTATACTTGATGTAAGTAAGACAAATACTAAATTGTATTAGAAAATATACTACATAATTAGGCTGAAGTATTGGATATGTGTATTGCATCTTTGATAAGAGAAGATAAATGATGTCCAAAATACTGAGATGATAGAGGTTGGATTTGCATTAATTTATCATATAATCAGGATTTCTTCTATCAATTTCAAGGACGAGCAAATTACAGAGGGCGATATGAGATGCCTGATAAAGAGCGAGAAATTAGTTACTTATATTTACAATAAGATAAACTAGAGTAATTATATTGAATACACACTATTCTTTTTATAGTAAATTTGTTATTTGAGTAACATGATGATTTGTTGTTTTAGTACTACTGTTTGGGTGGGACATAATCTGGAAATTAAAGGATATGTGTTGTGCAATCTATGGTTCAGGAAAGAGTTAAAGTCAGATTTAATTGATTGCTACATGAAGATATTGTGCAGCCCTTCATTCAGATAAAAATGTGATCACGATATCTAATGTATGCTCTAGACGTACAGGTATGTAGTGTTTGTTTTCTTTTTTCAACTATGAGTAACTTAATTTAACAAGCTCTAATGTTAATTGTTGACATGAGGAAATTCTGAGAGAACTTGAGAAAGTAAATAAGAAGTGTGCTATAAAGCAAGATGAATTTCCAAAAATTATTGGTCAACTGACCACGTGCAAGTTCTTAGAAGAGCTGAATTTAAATATGTTGAACAAATGCTAATTTATTATATTCCCCATTAATAGCTATTTTCAATAATTCCTCTTTATGTTGGACCCAACTTAGCTAAAGTTCATATAGAGGAACTCATCTTGGTCTCCCCAAATAAAAGCAACGACAAAAGTTTTGTAAGTTCGCTTATATTTGTATACATTCATCCAAATATTTGAATAAAAACTAACAAATACTTTTGTAGGCTAAGTTTATGACTGGATACCTCGAACATTCATCAGGGTATATTGTGATACAAAAAGAAGTGCAAATACATTTTGGTCGCCAACAAAATAGGAACCTGGACTGTAGAGTTTATGTATGTCTTTGGGCAGAGTGTTGTGTAAAAAATACCAAGAATTTTTGGGAATATGCATATAACTATTCTATAAATGTGTATCGAGTACATATTGCTACAAAAATTCTGACCAATGAGCATGATTTAATGTATTCTAATGCTAAATGATGATGTTTAGATGGTTATTATCTTGATGAATTTACTTTTTGTATGCAGGTATTGAGGTCATTGTTTCAATATTTCCAACATTCTTACTCAATAACATTTATAATTTGTTTATTTAGCTCATAAGAATGGATGGTGTTTACAATTTATAGTATAATTTGAAATTTTATTTATATATAGATATCGGTACAAATATATACGTTATAGATTAGCTCAAAATAAATACATAACTAGATATAACTCAGTACATAAATCAAGTTTCAAAATAAATAAATGCCAAAACTAGGTATTTTTTTTGTAGATTTCCAGTATCATTCGCTTCACATAAGAGACAGAATTTGATTTGGCCTAATTTGACCATTGCATGTTCATAAAACCATGATGTATTAGTCCTATGACTCATATAGTCATGATAGGTTTAGTGGTTTTCGATAGTGGTCTCAGGAGGACTTATTTAGCTCATGCATCAATAGCTTATACTAGTATGAATGCAAGTACAAGTGGCTATATGTAGGTATTTGTGTTCCCAATCATTTCAACATGTACTATCATGATCACTTCTTCAAAAAGATATGATTTTATTGCAGGGGGGTCACTTATGTATTATTCTAAGAATCAAATTGAGGCTAAACTCCGCCTTTGAAAAAGCAAGTAAAGAAACACGTAAAATAAGCACACAACATTGGCGAATTTAGTACATAAATACAGTTCCAAAGTGCATGAATGCCAAAACTGGGTACTTTTTTTTTTTTTTTATAGATTTTCAGTATCATTTTCAACACATAAAGGATCGAATTTAATTCGACCTAATCTGACCATTGTATGATCATAAGACCATGATGTATTAGTCTTAGGACTCATGTTATGATAGGTTCAATAGTTTTTGGTGATGGTGTGGGAAGATTCATTTGGCTCATGCATCAACAGTTTATACTAGTATAAATGAGAGCACATGTGGGTGTTTGTGTTCCCAACCATTTCCACATGTATTATCATGACCATTTATTCAAGATCATGATTTTGTCACATAAGGGTCACTTATGTGTTGTTCTAAGAATTGAACTGAGGCTAAACTTGGCCTTTGGAAAAGCAATTACAGAAACACGCAAAACAAGTACATAGGATTGGTGAATTGAGTACATAAACACAGTTTCGAAGTACATAAATTCCAAAATCGGGTACTCTTTTGTGAATTTTCAATATTATTCTCATCACATTAGGGATTTCTTGTATCATGCATGAATGGTTTCACACCACTATGAATGAGAGTACAAGTGGTTGGATGTGGGTATTCATGTTCCAATCATTTCAACACGTGCTATCAAGAGCATTATTTGAAGAAAAAATGATTTTATTGTATTAGAGTGTCTTATGTATTGTTCCAAGCATCGCATTGAGGCCAAACTCGGTCTTTGAAAAAGCTAGTACAAAAACATGCAAAATAAGTACACAACATTAGCCAATTCAATATACGAACATAGTTCTAAAGTACAAAATGCCAAAACTGGGTACTTTTTGTAGATTTTCGGTATCATTCTTAGTACATTAGGGACTTTCGGTATCATGCATGAATAGTTTTATACTACTATGAATGAGAGTATAAGTGATTGGATGTGGATATTTTGTATTCCTAACTATTTCAACACGTGCTATCACGAGCATTATTTGAAGAAAAGATGATTTTATTGTATTAGAGTGTCTTATATATTGTTCCAAATATTGAATTGAGGCTAAAATTGATTTTTGGAAAAGCAAGTACAGAAACACACAAAATAAGTACACAATGTTTATCATTTTGAATATAAAAAGAGTAGTTTTTTTCTCCCAATTTGAGGTATCTTTTTTAATGCATGAGAGCATTTTACTTAAATGAGGTATTATTTTTATGTTGTCCAGTATCAATTACCGTTGTTCAATTTAAGTATTTTAGACCTTCTGATATTAATATAGCCACAAATCCTATTTTTCCTTATAATATTGACTTTCAAACGAAGCATTTTACCACCTACGATGTTTCTTCACACTAATAGTTTGCGTTCCCAACCATTTTAACACATGCGTATCCCAACCATTAAATGAAGAAAATATAATTTTATGATTTTGGTATGGTCTTATAATTCACTAATAATTTGAGGCAAATTAGGCCATGCAACACTTAAGTATAAAAGCATTTTGATGAAGTATTAAATTCTAAAGATGAGGGATTGTTTTCTTAAATCAAGTATTTTGTTGCAAAAATAAGTATTATTTTGCTAAAATAATGTATTACTTTTCTGTTATCCAATATTAATTATACACATTTTTAATTGTCAGTCAATTTAAGTATTTTAGACCTTTTGATGTTGGTATAGCCACGCGATAACCTGTTTCTCCTTACATTGTTGACTTTCAAATGAAGCATTTTACCACCTACGATGGTGCTTCAAACTATACTTTGTGTGTCCAACCAGTATAGTATCATTCTAATGCAGTACTAGATGTTGAATATAAGGTATTGTGATATTGAGGACGAGTATATATATATATATATATCTCTTAAAATGAAGTGTTACCTTACTAACATGAGGTATTATCTTTCTATAATTAATGAAAAATAAATATGTACAATAGCTCCAACATAAACCTTCCTAATAGCTAGAAAGAATATTTGTTCATGATTCCTTCCACACTAAAACGATAGTATAATATGTCCATATTTTTCAAATCATACAATACAAATAATTTTATAAAAATTCTCCAATTAAAATATAGTATAGTACAAATACTTCAACTTAACATCTCCTTCAGACAAGGACGAATTTATTAGCTATCATAAGCACGTGTACACGGTCTATTTCTAATTCAACTTCTTTTAATTCTTAGTATTCTCTGCATCCTCTTTTTCCTCATTGAACAGAAATAAAATCAATCAAGATATCATTTAATAAGTAATAACAAATGGTAATATAAGTACAAATATATAATAAAATGGTAAGCAAATCCATCATTGTAACAATTTGCACTAAATGGTAGGAAAGTGGCTTTTACTCAATAGAAGCACAAGCTTGCTTCTAAAGCATTCTATCATTTCACAATGTGTTTTATCATCTTGTTCTACCCGACAACTCCAACTATATAAATTCGCAACACATAATTAATTATTATCAATCATCTCAAAACTCTGACAGCTACTAATGTGCAAATTGAGCAGAAGTATTGCAATAGCAGAGTGGAAGTACGAAATTGTACTAATATGGCATTAATCATTGAACCATTAAGTATGATAATGTATAAATAAAATATCTTATAAAAAAAGCAGAACATATAATAATTAGGTACTAATTGTAACAATGGAAGTATAATGAATAATTAATGCAATATTAATATGAAAATATGAAGAAACTTACCAATACATATAGCATATTTTCCTTCCACGCTTATCCGTTTCTTCGGATGAATATCATATCAACAATGCCCATTGGAAGTAAAATATGCAATCATATTCAAAACGTCATTATCAGTTTCCAAAGTGACATACATTTTCTTTTGTGGAGTGAAATATTGCAATTTATTGAACTTGAAATTAATTCCACGCCATTTTTGTTCAATCTGAAATAATAATTCTATCAAACTCGTGAAGTCAAGTGCAGCACTATGATTCAATAAATAAAACACAAAATAGATAAATTAACTAGGCTACACTTGAAACCAATGATCTAATCATGCTTTGAATTCAGATTTGGATGAAGGATTACATTGATTGCTCAAAAATCCAAGGCAAAGAGGAAGAACACTTGAACTTTTCAAAGCTGTCTTCCAGTGGCGCAGCAACAACTCGACAACGATTGCCTAATCAAACCACCTCAAAACCTTGGGGAAGCTCCAATAAAAAATTCAACAACAATTGAATCTGGAAAGATTTGGAAACAAGGCTCCAAAATTTCTGCCCTTACAGTGAATCTCTAAAAGCTTAGCTATCCAAATGTCTAGCCTCTAATGACAAGATCCACACACCAATGGAAAATCCAAATCACTCCTAGGTCAACTAAAAAAACAAAGAGAGATGAGGCAGATGAAGGCCAAATTTTTGGGAGGGAGGATGAAGAAAAGTGTGAAGCCCCAACTCTAAATGGATCACACAAAATTGGAGGGAAAATATAATATAACAATTAGATCATGCAAGCACTCATGGCGAGCCACCTCTCTCCTATTTATAGGAGTGCAAGTGTGATGCAAGTTGGCATCACACCTCCCATGAGGTTGGCGCCAACTTCCAAGCAAGTTACATGCGTGAAATTCTTAATTTCACTTGCATTTGAATTTTATTTGGAATTTCATTTCATCTCATGAAATGTCATCCAAATAAATTCAAATGTACTCCAAATGAACTCTTTCATTTTGAATTTTCCTCCAAAATTAATTCTTCACATTAATTAAATTAACCCTTAGCTTAACTCCTTAAGATTGAAAGTGTCAACTTAACTCGTTAAGTTAACTTGACCAATTGATAGTCATGTGGCACGAATTAAATTAACTCCTAAATTTAATTGGTTTAATTTAACTCTTATATTATTTAGATCAATTAAACAAATAAATTGATCTAGCCAAAATGACGAAAAATTAGTCAACCGTTTCCCTCCATAAAATTGGTCAAGTGGGATTTTGTAACTCTTAGAAAATTCCCTTCATCAAATAGAATTTCCAATTGGCTTTTGTGTGTGACCTATTAGGTTCTATCATTCATTGGACATGGGCTCACAACTCTTGTGATATTTAGAATATCGAAATATTTACATTAGTTCAAACCCTTTTAAACTAATGACTCAATTCAATTAATCTCCATTAATTGAAGATTACCCAATCTCCATGGTCGATGTCCAACCTCAAGCCCATGGAGCCCAACTAATTGGGCAAAATGAATATGCTTTTGAAAAACCATTCTAGCTCTACGCTCGCCATGCAAATATGATCTTTTCATCTCATATCTCCCAAAAAGGCCTAGAGCAAAATATTTGTTGCCTCCCTAATATCATCGATAATTATGTTTCTATTCTCAATGTTCAATTTTTCTTTATGACCTTATCTTTGGGAATCTCTTTTTCCAAATTATCATACTACATTTTGTAAGGATTTCATAGAATCGATCATTATAGAATATACAGGAGATGCACTTGCTCTTCATAATGATGAGGAAATAGATCCCATCTTGGATCTCACAAACTTCTATGTCTAAGTAGCTTATATCCATTCTCAACCCAAAAGACTGGTGAAATGGTCAAGGCAGAGCCAAAACATAAGAACCTAAACACAAGGTTACCATAGATCCTCAAGTCAAAGGATTAATTATATACACTAGCGTAAGCTGGAGAACATGCTATTACCAACTTGCCACTATAGCTATCTAGTGGATTCTCTGGGCGGGCCTTCAGTGAACTTGTTCTCTAATAAGCACTCACTAATATGCATCCATGTCTAACATGGATTGCTCATGAAACGGAACACTATCCAACCCTTAGATTTGTGCATCATTAGTGCAAGTCTATCTGAATGTTAGATGCTATGTCTCATAAGATTCTATGACTTGAAAGTTTTAAGATTACGACCATGTAAGACTTGTTTCATGATCACCACCCAGTGTGTGACCAACTTCCGTAGTCTTGTGTGATCTAAGAGCTTCAACCAAATGCTAGTGAAATAAAATAAGCATAAGATGAAGATGGCCATTAATAATGAATATCATTCAATCAAGATTGTATTACAAGTGAAATAGTTTACAAGCCAATCTAATTAGCTGCGAGGCACTATTCCAACAATCTCCCACTTGCCCTAAAGCCAATTTCCCATCACCTTAAGGCCCATCTTCTCAAGATGTCCTTCAAAGACTTTTTACGTTTAGGGGTTAAGACAGTGGTTCTGCTATATTCTCTTCTGAGGCAACCATTTCCACTCAGATGTTGCCTCTATCAATTGATATCATATATCAAATGATAGCACATTTACTTGTGATTGGATCACTGATGAGATCTTAGCTCAAGTCTTAAGTTGTCTTCAAAAGACAACCATAAGCTCATGCACGCTAGGCACTACATCCAACTCTTAGATGAAGTTTCTATCCAAACACCTTCCTTTGCGATTTCCAAAATTGTAATGTATTTCACCTCAGTGGTAGTCTCTGTCATGTTATCTTGATTAGAACTCTTCCAACTCACCGCGCTGCCATTGAGGCAAAATATAAATTCAAAAGTGGATTTTAGGTCATCTACATTGGATTAGGAACTAGAATCCGAAAACCCCTCGAGTTTCAATTCTCCATTTCCATATAACAAAAACAAATCATTAGTCCTTCTCAAGTACTTAAGGATTGCTTTAAGGGCCATCCATTAGCGTTCATCGGGGTCGGATTGAAAGAGGCTCGTAACACTTAGAGCATATGCTACATCCGATCTTCTACATTGAACGGTATACATTATACTTCATATAGCGGATACATAAGGTATATAGGACATTCTATGTCTCTCATCGTCAGTCTTAAGGGCCATAGACTTGGAGAGACGAAGACCGTGTCCTATAGGGAGGAATTCCTTCTTGGACTCTTCCATACTAAACCTCTTTAGCATCTTGTCAATGTACGGTGTTTGGGAAAGCCCCAATATCATTATGTTGGAATAATACCCTGCAAGCCAATTAGATTGGCGTCTAAACTATTTCACTTGTGATACAATCGTGGTTGAATGACACTCATTAAATAGTCATCTTCATTTTATGCTTATATTTACTTCACTGGCATTTGGTTGAAGCCTTTAAATCACACAAGACTATGGGACTTGGTCAGTACACTCGGTGATGATCAAGAAATAAGTCTTACACAGTCGTGATCTTAAATCTTCTAAGTCGTAGGATCTTATGAGACAGATATCTAAGATCTGGATAGACTTGCACTATCGATGCATAAATTCAAAAGTTAGATATTGCTTCGTTTCATGAGCAAGTCATATGAGATATAGGTGCTTGTTAGAGAACAAGTTCACTAAAGGCCTGCCCAAAGAATCTACATTTAGTAGTACCAAGTTCTCCAGTTTACGTTAGTGCATATAATTAGTCTTTTGACTTGAGGATGCATGGTAACCTTGTGTTTAGGTCTTCATGCTTTGACTCTTCCTTAGCTACATAACAGGGCATTCGGGTGGAGATTGGATGTGAGTTACTTAGACATGGAGATTTGTGAGACCTAAGATGGGATCCGACTCCTCATCATTGTGAAGGGCGATTACATCTCCTATGTATTCTATAATAATCGATTCTAAGAAATTCTTGCGCAAGGTAATATGATAATTTGGAAAAAGAATTTTTCAAAGATAAGATCATAAAAGGGAATCAACATTAGGAATAAAAAAATAGAATCGAGACTATTAGAAAGCCGAAAAATATCTTACCCTAGGCCTCTTTCAGGAGATAGAAAATGGAAGGACCACATTTGCATGGTATGCGAAAGCTAGAATGGATTTCCAAAAGCATTCATTTCGGCCAATTAATTGGGCTCTATGGGCTTGAGGTTGGACATCGACCATAGAGATTGGGTACTATTCAATTAATGGAGATTAATTGAATTTAGTCATTAGTTTAAAGGAGTTTAAATTAATGTGAATATTTGATATTCTATAAGTCAAAAAGAGTTGTGAGCTTATGTCCAATGAATGGTAGAACCTAATGGATCACACACAAAAGCCAATTTCAAATCCTACTTGATGAAGGGGGATTTTTTAAGAGTTAGAAAGATTCCTTGATGATTGATTTTGGAGGTAGACGGTTGATGCAATTTATAGTCATTTTGGCTTGATCAATTTAATTGTTAAATTCATCTAATTAATTTAAGGAGTTAAATTAAGACCAATTAATTAAGAATTTAATTATTTGGTGCTATATGACTATCAATTGGTCAAGTTAACTTAAGGAGTTAAGTTAACAATGACTTGCTTAAAGAGTTAAAAAAATTGACTTAAGAGTTAAGTCAAAGGTTAATTATCTAAATTAAAGTGTTTAATTTAATTAAAATAAAGAATTAATTTTGGGAAAAAATTTCAAATGAAGAGTTCATTTAGTGTGGCATTAGAATTTATTTGGATAATATTTCATGAGATGAAATGAAAATTCCAAATAAAATTCAAATGCACACAAAATTCACATACCACTTGCTTGCCAAGTTGAGGAAGGTGTGATGCCACCTTAGCATCACACCATCATCCCTCTATATATAGATATATCTTCAACACATGTTGGCATCACACCATTCTCCCTCTATATATAGATGTAGGAGGGGGCGGCTACTCACATGTGAAAGCAAGCAATGTAGATCTAATTTTAGATTCTCTCATTTTCTCTCCAATTTCCCAAGTGTTGCCTCATGTGTTGAAGCTTCACTTTTCTTCTCTCCTACCTCCAAATCAAGCCTCCATCCTTGCATTTCTCCTCCTTGTTCTTCAACTAACATAGAGGAGAATTGAATTGTGCATTCGTTTGTAGATCTTATCATTAGAGGCAAAACAGTTGGATTGCTAGCCTTTTGAAGATCCTCTGTTCTGAAAGTAATGTTGGAGTGTCCATTGGAGGTCTTGCTGAAATTGTTTTAAGCTAAAAAATTTACTAAGGAATCATCAAGGTGTTAGTGATCTTTTGGTACAAGTTTTAATCAATTCGGAGTTCGTTTGGTTGGGCAAAAGTTGCTCGGATTTTGCAGTGCCGCTAGGATGTAAATTCAAGGAGTTGAGATCTTCTTTCTAGTTTTCTTTGATTTTGTGAAAATCAAGGTAATCCTCACACCAATCTGAATTTACATCATGTTTACATCCTTGGATTTATGTGTAGCATAGTTATTTTAGCATTTTTATGCTTTGATAATTGGATTCTAGTGCTACATGTGACTTCAAGTGGTATTAGAGTCTAATTCATGCTATGATTTGCATTTTTGATTGATTGATTCATGTGAGGGATTGATCAAAATCTCCAAATATTTGATCCGACCTATGGATTGGAGTGTTTGGATGATGTTATATATGGCTCCCTTACTTGAGGAATTGAAAGCGTGCTAATATGTGTTGTAAGTGTTAATTCGTATGATTAGTATGTTGACATAGCATGTTAAATTTGGTCTTAACATGTTTTGGTCATTTTTTGATCTAATTTAATTGGATTTTATTGGAAATTTTTGGAGACTAGAGACTGACTTAAACTTGATTTTTTGAAGCATGTTTGAGCACTTGAATTTCCATTTTTAAAAGGTATTTTGGACCTGGAAATTCATCTACAATGTGTGATTTAGTGTTTAGGAGGTATCCTAAATTTTTTGGTGCACAACAGTTGAGCCAAAATTGACTTGAATCGGACCAAACCTCAAAATAGGACAAGCTGCCACACCCGATGTAATGCCCCATAATTTTACTTCTTATTTAATTGATTAATTTACCTTATTTTATTTATTATTTAAATTAAAAAATGTAGTGCCTCAAAATTTCTTAAATTATTTTATCCTATGTTCACCCATAATTTCATTAATTTTATTTATTATTTTTCATATCAGTTAGAAGATGATAGATATATACTCGATATAAATATATATAATAATAAGTTGTAATTTTCTTATAATAACATTATGTTATTACTAGGAATTAGTAATTATGACCTTAGGAATTAATAATAAAGTGGTCAGATTTATTATAGGGTTATCCTATTCCCAGGAGATAAATAGCCAGAGTTTTAATTGAAGTAAAAACCTTATCCCATATGTATAGTCCCCACCATCTACAACCCTAGCCAGTCAATCAAAATACAAAAAGAAAAAGAAAAGTGGAGGAACGAGAGAGAGAGAGAGAGAGAGAGAGAATGAGGAAAGGGAAGCTGAGCCATTGATTTTGGGATAGAGTAACTAGCAGTTTTGTGGAGGACATTCGTGGTGGCGCGGGTTAATTTTTCTTCCTCTATCTTTCATTCTTGTGCTGCAATATTTTGTTGATTCCTTCAAATTCAGCATTCCAAATTAGTTTCTATCCTCATAAAATTTCTACTTCTTTAATCCCATTTATCCACGCTAAAACAATCCAAAAAAAAAAAAGAGAGCAAATGGGTTGTTTCTTTCTCTTTTGTTCCTTTAGAGCAAATCTTTTTAGCCCTGAATATATTTCCTTGTTCTTAGTCTTGGAATTTCTCAAAATATAGCTTACAAAAATTGATTATTTGCTCTTCTATTAGATAATAGGGATGAGCCGCAAATGTTGACCATATTAGGCCAATTTTGAAATTGCAATCAACAAATTTTCAGCCGCAATTGTTGACTTTGCTTTTTGGGCCTCTTGATAAAAATTGGTGTGTTTGTGTTTTATATGTATATATGTGTATAAAGAGCCGAGTATGGAAAAGGAAGAGAAAAGGGGAGCCGCAATTATTAACTTTACTATTTGGATCTCTTGATAAAAATTGGTGTGTTTGTATCATATATACATATATGTATATATGTATATAAAGAACAGAGTATGGAAAAGGAAGAGAAAGGGGCTTGCTTTTACTGAATATAGAAATGGGTTAGGATAGGAGAACAATGCGTGAGATACTCATATAGAAACTAAGCTTTCTCAAGTTTAAGCACAAATTGCTGTGGAAAATATTATCAAAGTGGGTCTGTCTAGATTTGTTAATGACGTGTGGCTTTTATTATATTGATGAAAATTTTAGGATTGTTGGGTTTAAGGTACTACAGGTTTATGGTACCTATAAGGCTAGTCCTAGTAAGTTTTGTCTTATTAATCAGTTAAATTGATGATTGATGTGCTTATTAAATGAATCAGGTGGCTTAGCTTTTGATTCGATTGACTTTGAGATAGGTGATTAACTTCTAGGATTGATCTCAAAGCTGAGTGCCTAAACCTATAACTACTATATAACGTTACTTTTCAAAACCCAGAAGGATATATGTTTAGTAATGTATGCTATGAAACTTCTTTTCAACATACACTACACTATAATTGTATTCCACTGCGCACAAAAATGATTTATTTTGTTTCACGATACAAGAAAACATGTACTTTATGATTTTAATGCTTCTAGACTAGCAATTAAATTCGATGATCAACTGATTACTATTATTGTTACTGCTACTATTATTTTTAGTTGGATCCAACTTGATCTGGGTATGCGAGGGACTTCACTGGGCAGCAGCAGGCTAGCTGATTGAACCCCAAGCCCCCATGGCCTAATCCCCCCAACACACAACATAAGCTGTTTGTGGATGAGATGGGTCGTAGGAATTCTCAAGGATGCTCGGGCACTATTTTAGTAAGGTCGTACCTTACCTAGAGCGATAATGGACTGTTACGGTAGGAGTTATAAGGTTGACTGGCTACAGCAAACACTGTCTGATCATTGCATTTAAGTTGATAGTCTAGGAAACTATTTATTAAATTCTTGATTCGTTACTATTTGACTGTTTAATGATTTTCACTTATATTTTTCTCAAGTATTTTCACTTACACATAATTTTAATTCATGAACTCACATTACACAGACTTGGCACTCACAGAGTCTTTTACTCACACTCGTTTTCTTCTTTAACTTTCTTCTGGCAAACCTAGATCCTAGTCGTAATGAGGATGTTGAACTTGCTTCTGAAGAGAATCAAAATTAAAGGTTTTTTTTTTGGAATGAGGACTTTGCAGTAGCTTTAGCCTTATTGCCGTGTTGGCAAATTAGTTCTTCTCTTTTAATGAATTTTTTTCCAATTGAGGGAAGAATATTGTGAAGGATAGAGTAGCATTAGGATCCAAAATAATTCCAATAAAAACTGAAAATAACTAAGCTACTCATGTCCACAAGGATCATTTCGTACATACAATTCAGATTTGGTGGAGAAAATACCTTGAAGAACTCGAAAATCAAGGTAGATGGATGAACAACCTTCAACACTTGAAGCAGTCACAGTTCTGGTGCAGCAGAAAGATCACTGGATTTGTCCAATCTCCTCTTAGATTTTTGAGCTGAATTTTTTATAGGAAACTCATCACTCCCTGGGGATGATACAGTAAAAATTTCAGCCTGATTGGATTCCTGTAAGGTTGCCTAAAAATTGCCCAAAATCACTTCCAGAAACCATTTCAGCCAGAGCAATAGCAACCCAAGTGTGATGCCTCTAATGTCAAAGTCCACACGCCAATTGGGTCACCTTTACTCTACAGTTTAGGCTGGATAAATATGCATAGGAATGGAGGAATGAAGGTGGGAGATGATGGAGGAAGAAGGAGAATATTAATCTAACAATTAGATCTAACAAATAATAAAATTTGTTGTGGTTGTTGAGAGAATCTTACCACACTAATTTTCAGCACTCTCTAGAAGTGTGTAATTAGTAGTGGATGCCCCCTCCCTCTATATCTATATATAGAGGGAGGATGATGTGATGCCAAGGTGGCATCACACCTTCCTCAAGGTGGGGGTGTCACTTAGCATGCCATGTGGTATGATGCGATAAGTTGTGTGTGAATTTAAATTTAATTTGGAATCTACATTTCATCATATGAAAGGTCTTCCTATTAAATTCTAATTCTACATTAAATGAACTCTTCATTTAAATTCTCCCTACAAAAATATTCTCCAATTTAATTAAATTAAACACTTTAATTTGATTAATATTCCTTTGACTTAACTCTTAAGTCAAAGTGCTTAACTCCTCAAGCTAGTCAAAATTAATTTAACTATTAAATTATTTGATCAATTGATAATCATATGGCATCATTTAATTAACTCTTAATTAATTGATCTTAATTTAACTCCTAAACTAATTTGACCAATTTAACACTTAAATTGATCAAGTCAAAATGACATCAATTTTTTTCTCCTCAAAATCGGTCATGAGAGTTTTCTAACACTTAGAAAATTCTCCTTCATTCAATAGGTGTTACAATTGGCTTTTGTGCATGACTCATTAGGTTCTACCATTCATTGGACATGGGCTTACAACTATTGTGACTTGTGAAATATCAAATATTCACATTAGTTTAAACTCACTTGAACTAAGCGACTCAATTCATTTAATCTCATTAATTAAAAAGTGCCCAATCTCCATGGTTGATGTCCAACCTCAAGCCCATGGAGCCCAACTAATTGGCCAAAATGAATGCTCTCATAGAACCATTCTAGAACTACAAGTACCATGCAAATACAGTATTTCCGTCTCATATCTCCACGAAAGAGGCATAGGGTAAGATATTTGTCGGCTCCCTAATAGCCTCGATGTTATGCTTCTTTTTTCAATGTTCGATTTCATTTGTGACGTTATCTTTGGAAAACTCTTTTTCAAATTATCACACCACCTTGCACAATGATTTCTTGGAAACAATCATTATAGAATACATAGGAGATGTACTCGCCCTTCACAACGATGAGGAGCTGAATCCCATCTTGGATCTCACAAACCTCCATGTCTAAGTCACTCATGCCCAATCACCACTGGAACACCCGCTAAGTAGCCAAAAGTGGAGTCAGAGCATGAGGATCTAAACACAAAGTTACTATGGATCCTCAAGTCAAATGACTAATTATATGTACTAGCGTAGGCTAGAGAACTATCCACTACCGACTTGCCACTATGGCTATCTTGTGGGATCTTCGGGTGGGCCTTTAGTAAACTTTTTCTCTAACAAGCACCTACTAACATGCACCCATATCTCATATGGCTTGCTCATGGAACAGAGCAATATCCAAGTCTTGGATTTATGCATCGTTAGTTCAAGTCTATCCGGATCTTAGATGCCCCATCTTTTAAGATCTTACGACTTGGAAGATTTAAGATCGTGATTATGTAAAACTTATTCCATGGTCACCAAACCAAGTCCCGTAGTCATGTGTGATCTAAGGGCTTCAAAAAAATGCTAGTGAAGAAATATAAGCATAAAATGAAGATGGTCATTTTATAAAATATCATTCAATCAAAACTGTGGTACAAGGAAATAGTCTAAATGGCCAATCTAATTGGCTTGTAGGGCACTATTCCAACATATTGGGCATTTTAAGTTTCTATGTTGCTAGAATTATTTGAATTATTATGTATATTGGAGTTTTTTTTCTTTATTTAAGATTACGATTTTGGATAGGTGATACTGTTTATATGGGATCGAGTTTCACGACTCGAGGCTAAGCTGTATGGTTTGATTTTTAGGGCGTGACACTCGGCCAAGTAGTAAACGAGCAACAGGCACACCTTGCTGCATGACCATGCTACCAGGTAGGGGCAACATCGCCTAGTCATAGGTTTAGGGAGTTTTGAGCATCGTTTTGTGTTCCTTTTGTGACCAAAAGTGACCTAAATCATACTAGATAGATGCGCAAGTGTTGTGCAAGTTCTCAAAATTATGTTTGACATTTTTTATTACTTTTAAAGTCTTGTTAGAGTTAATCTTCAATTAGGTGCAAAAATGAGATGCATAAATGTTATGCTTATTTTTGCTTGATCAATTAATTGTTTATGATATAAGCATTTAATTATTGGAATTGAATGTCAATTCTAAATTTATTTATTGATCATTTAATTATTGAATGGATGATGAATGAATTGGGATGATTATGAGCCTTTAATATTGATTTTATTTGTTTCAAGTTGTTGAAAAGAGTTCTACTAAATTGGGGCTTCCATGCCTCTTAATTTCTATCTTGTAAATGTTATAAGAGTAGTATCACTAGAAGTGAGGATTTCTTTCTGATATAAATATAAATGTTATAAGGAGCAAAGAATGCCATTAGAGGCCCATGAATGTATGAGGATATAGTTATGTAATAGCTAGATTTAATCAACTCACTTAAAATCGACTAAGTGGTGCACCTATGGCTCTAAGTGCATCACTTGGTTAAGGCTCATGATCATCCAACCCTAGGAGCATGCTAGGCATATTTACTTATTTATGTTTTTCATATCCTATTGATGTATGAGATGCATGGTTAGAATATACACAACCTAAATAAGAAGATAAAATTGATGAGATCTTGACAAGCAAGAAAATTCCTCTACTTAAAAAGTCTAAGTGCTTCCCAAAATAATAAGTCAAAATGGATACAAATTAAAAGGAGTTTTAATTAATCCATGCCCTCTACCAACAGTATGTGGCATGACAATGCTACCATATTTATGCGATGTCTCACGAGTCGTGGGTCACACTTATGGTGGAAAGCTGTGACCATATACTTAGCATATGATGCACCTTTGATTTGATGCTTCCCATGCATTGGCACACGAGTCGTGGGATGACATGGAGCAGTCTCGAATCAAAGTTTGATTGTAGGTCCAACTTAACTCCTAGTAGTGTAGATGTCGCATGAGTCATAAGTCTACATGAAAAATGAGACAAAATATATCAAGAGTTGCATGAGATGCAATTAGCAAAAGTTGCTTACCTTTTGATTTTTTGTGCATATCTCACGAGTCGTGGGTCTGCTACAAGTCCTTAGGGTCTTGACTCTCATTAGGAAATATGATTTCCTAAATTCTTCTAAGGGTGAAGAATTTGATAAAATAGTGGGAGAAAAACATGCTTGAAAGACCATGAAGATGTTTTCAAATATCAATATTCAATCATACGCTTATAATATCTTTTTCACATTTGATGGTTTGCGAAATCTCAAGAATGGCTAAAACTGCACTCAACGTTATTTTGGAAACCAATAAACCAACTGGACCAAACTTCCATGATTGACTTAACCTAAAAAATCATTCTAAATTCCAAGAAATGGATAAATGTCTTATATCATGGTGCTCATAATCCCATAGGGATTAATATAGATCAAGAGATACGTGAAAAGTTCACGGATTGGGTTAAGGATCATCCTATCCCATAAATCTCATGATGGCATCTACAAACTTCAAAAGTCTCAAGGACATATGAATAGTACCTTGGTTAATGTTTACAAGAGTTGTAAAGCAAACAAGGTATAAGAAGTTCATGTTGTCAAAGGAGATTTTTCAAGCTATGATAGATGTAAAGTCAATATCATCAACTACGGTCTAAAGATGATTAGGCTTGGATAAGCTTTTCAACTTGGAAGTAGTGATGGACAATGATCTCCATGAGGATTTGATCCTTACATCCTTGCCGAGTTTTATTGATCTCTAGACGGAGACTACCATGACAAAGGCATACCATTAATGATTGCTTCTTCCTCTAAGTTTATAGACCCTAGGGGTGCTAGAAAGGGAGATAAAAATAAGAAAAGTTCTTCCCGTAAGAGAAGGCAACCATTAATAGCATCTGAAGGAGTCAAGAAGATTATAGATGATATAGTCGATATTACTTGTTTCTACTTTGGCAAGAAAGGCTATTGGAAGTGGATTGTAAGGAATACATTGCAACCCTTGAAAAGGGTATGTACTTTATTGAAGTGCATTTAAGGATAAATTCTTCCTCATAGATATATGATATCGCATGTGGTTCTTATCTTTGTAATTTGTTACAAAGAATAGAAAGAAAAATAAAACTAAGTAATGGGATATGATCTACCGCCTTGGCATAGGAGCAAGAGTTGCAGCTAAATTCGAAGGCATATAATAAGTTAGACTTAGGAAACTCCATACTTGTATTGAACCCTTGTTATTATGTACCATATATTGTTGAGAACATTATTTCAATTCCCATTTTGGATATAGAATGATTTGATCCTTCTATATCAAAAAGGAGATTAAAGGCATTAACGAATGAGTTCTTTAGTTGCTTATGGTATACTTAACAAAGGATTATACATTTTTGGATTCTCATCCATCACTAATGCATATTCAATCAAGTAAAAGAAAGTTAGATATCCAAGAAAATGCCATCTTGTGCCATGCAAGACTTGGCCATATCTCTAAAAATAGGGTGAGCAAGTTAGAAGCTCTCAAAGTGCTAAATGTTAGTGGCATTGAGGATCTTCCTACTTGTGAATTTTGCTTAAAGAGAAAAATGACCAAAGCACCTTTTGTGGGACAAACGAAGCATACCACAAGTCCTTTAAATTTAATCCATACGGATGTCTGTGGCCCACTAAGGGATAATGCGAGAGAAAGTTATTCCTACTTGATCACATTCACCTATTATTATAGTTCGTTCGTACATGTGTATCTTATGAAGTACAAGTCCAAAGCTTTTGAAAAGTTTAAAAAGTATAGGAATGAAGTAGAAAAGCAAAATGGACTTAGTATTTAGACTATTCGATCTGATTAAGGGAAAGAATACTTAAGTACCAAATTTTTGGATTACCTAAAAGAGAATAGGATTCTCTCTTAATGGATTCCACACGGCACACCCCAACATAATGGAGTAGTCGAGAGGACAAACAGTACCCTATTGGACATGATACTTTCGATGATGAGTTTTTTGATATGGTTATATCCTTTTAGGGATATGCCTTAGAAACAACAGTGAAGTTACGAAATGTAGTACCTTCAAAGTCGGTGTCAAAGACACCGCATGAGATGTGGTATGGCAAAGCACCTCTTTACTTTTTCCTAAGAGTTTGAGGGTCTCTCGCTTATATTGGGAGACAAGTTGGATAGTAGATCTATCTTCTGCAAGTTTGTGGGATACCCAGAGAGTCTTTGGTTATTATTTTTTATGATCCCTCAGAACAAAGGGTGTTTGTTTCAAGGAACGCTACTTTTTTGGAAAAGAATTTTCTATTAGATAGAAAAGGCATTGTTATTGAACTTGATGAAGTTTAAAATGATCATCAAATCCCACAAGTGGCAAAAATAAGTGAGCATAAAGAGCCTTACACATAACCTCTAAGAAGGTCAGACCGAATCAAGAAGCAACCCAAAAATTTTAGATTTCTTCATGAGTTGGCCCAATCGGATAGCAATTCAAAGACCTATGAGGAAGCTATGTTGGACATAGACTCGGGACATTGGCTTAAAGCCATGAAATCTAAAATGGACTCCATGTAGTCTAACAAAGTATGAACTTTGGTAGATATACTTAATGGGAACAGCTATCATTGGTTGCACGTGGATCCATAAGCGAAAGCTAGGAGTCCATGAAGAGGTAATGACCTTTAAAGCATGACTAGTGGTAAAAAGGCTACACTCAAAGACCCGATATCGATTTCGAGGAAATCTTTTCATCGGTTGCAATGCCTAAGTCTATTCGAATTTTACTTGTCATAGCCGCATATTAAAATTATGAGATATGGCAAATGGATGTGAAAACTGATTTCCTCAATGGAAACATTGAAGAAGAAATTTATATGGAGCAACCACAAGATTTTTACATCCAAAGGGAGTGGGCAAAAGGTTTGCAAACTCAAGAGATCCATTTATGGACTCAAACAGGCATCCCGAACTTGGAACATACATTTTGATAAGATAGTCAAATCGTATGGTTTTGTCAAAAATGTGTATGAACCTTGTACGTACAAGAAGGCTAGTGGGAGTAGTATAAAGTTTATTATGCTTTATGTCGATGATATTTTTCTCATTGGGAATGAGAGAGCGGTGTAGGAATGTACTAAAGTATGGTTATCCACTTAATTCTCCATGAAGGATTTAGAAAAAGCATCATACGTATAAGGAATACGTATCTATAGAGATAGATCAAGAATGATGCTGGGGCTTTCCCAAACACCGTACGTTAACAAGATAGTAAAGAGATTTAGTATGGAAGAGTCCAAGAAGGGATTCCTCCGTATAGGACAAGGTCTTCATCTCTCCAAGTCTATGGCCCCTAAGACTGACGATGAGAGACATAGAATATCCCAAATACCTTATGTATCCGCCATAGAGAGTATAATATATACCGTTCAATGTATAAGATTGGATATAGCACATGTTCTAAGTGTTACGAGCCGCTTTCAATCCGACCGCGGTCAATGTTACTGGATGGCCGTTAAAAAAATTCTTTAATACTTGAGAAGCACCAAGGATTTGTTTTTGATATACGGTAATGGAGAATTGAAACTCAAGGGGTTTTCGTATCCTAGTTTCCAATCTGATGCAAATAACCTATAATCCACTTTTGGATTCATTGGCGACCTGGTAAGTTGGACAAGTTCCAAACTAGACACTACGATTGATTCAACTATAGAGGCGGAATACATTGTGGTTTTCAAAACCGCAAAGGAAGGCGTTTGGATAGAAACTTCATCCAAGAGTTGGATGTAGTGCCTAGTGTGCATGAGCCTATGGTTGTCTTTTGAAGACAACTTAGGACTTGAGCCAAGATCTCATTAGTGATCTAAACACAGATAAATGCATTATAATTTGATATATGATATCATTTGATAGAGGCAACATCTGAGTGGAAACGGTTACCTTAGAAGAGAATATAGCAGAACTATTGTCTTTACCCCTAAATGCAAAAGGTCCTTGAAGGACATCTTGAGAAGATAAGGCCTTAAAGCTATGGGGAATTAACTTTGAGGCAAGTGGGGAATTGTTGGAATAGTGCCCCGCAAGCCAATTAGATTGGCATGTAAACTATTTTACTTGTGATTAGGGCTATAAATGGATATTCAAAAATTCATTTATCGTTCGCATTCGTATCCGTTTATATAAAATTTATCTGCATCCATTTAAAGAGGATATTATCCGTATTTGATTAGTAGATATCCAATTATAAATGGATACGGATATGGTAAATGCGTATCCGGTCCGTTTAATATCCGATTCGAATATATATTTATTAAATAATATATTATTTATATTTTTCAATAAAAATCTCATAATCCATATATGTATATATATAAATTATAATTGAAGAATTGGGAAGAAAAAAGAATAAATTTAAAAAATTATTGTAATATAGAGAACAACTTGAAGAATAAAGTTAATCAACATTATTATTGTTGGTTAATTTTATAATTAATATACTAAAATGCCATTATTATTATTAATAAGTACTAATAATCAATTATAAAGTTAATCATTAATTAGAAATTATGCTATTTGTTTGATTGCACTTGTTTTAATTAAATTATATAGTTTCTTCTATTAATTAAAATATATATTTGTTATATATATTATTTCTCAAAAAAATTAAAATATATATTTGTTATAGGTTCACAGATTCACGTATTTGGATATTCGTAAATGGATATCTAAATAATTATCATCAAATATGAATAAAAAACAGTAATTATAATACGTATAAGTTTAATAAAATATGAATGAATCTGACTAATTATAATTGAATACGGATATATCCGAATCCGATCGATATCCGACGGATACAAATTTGGATATCATTTTTAAATATCCATCAAATTTGTATCCGTATCCAAATATTCAAAAAGTTAAACGGATACGAATATGGAAATAGTGTATCTGATCCGTTTAATATCCATTTACAACCCTACTTGTGATACAATCTTGATTGAATGATATTCATTAAATGGTCATCTTCATCTTATGCTTATATTTATTTCACTGGCATTTGGTTGAAGCCCTTAGATCACATAAGACTATGGAACTTGGTCAGCACACTCAGTGATGATCATGAAATAAGTTTTACACAGTCGTGATCTTAAATATTCTAAGTCGTAGGATCTTATGAGACAGGGCATCTAAGATTTGGATAGACTCGCACTGTCGATGCATAAATCCAAGAGTTGGATATTGCTCTATTTCGTGAGCAAGACATATGAGATACGGGTGCATGTTGGTGTGTGCTCGTTAGAGAACAAGTTCACTGGAGGGCCGCCCAGAGAATCAATAGTCGGTAGTGCGAAGTTCTTCAGCTTACGCTAGTGCATATAATTAGTACTTTGACTTGAGGATCCATGGTAACCTTGTGTTTAGGTCCTCATGCTTTGACTCTTCCTTGTCCATGTAACGGGTCATTTGGGAGGAGATTGGGTTTGAGCTACTTAAACAAGAAGGTTTGTGAGATCCAATATAGGATTCGACTCCTTGTCGTTGTGAAGGGCAATTACATCTCCTATGTATTCTATAATGATTGATTCCAAGAAATCCTTGAGCAAGGTAATATGACAATTTGGAAAATGAGTTTTCCAAAGATGAGGTCATAAAAGGGAATCTAACATTGGGAATAGAAACATAGAATCGAGGCTATTAAAAAGCCAGCAAATATCTTGCCCTAGGCCTCTTTCGGAAGATAGGAAACGAAAGGACTGTATTTGCATGCTATGCGTAAAGCTAGAATAGTTTTCCAAAAGCATTCATTTCGGCTAATTAGTTGGGCTCCATAGGCTTGAGGTTGGACATCGACCATAGAGATTAGGTAATCTTCAATTAATGGAGATTAACTGAATTGAGTCATTCGTTTAAAGAGGTTTAAACTAATGTGAATATTTGATATTCTATAAGTCACAAAGAGTTGTGAGACCATGTCCAATGAATGGTAGAACCTAATGGGTTACACACAAAAGCTAATTGCAAATCCTACTTGATGAAAGGGAATTTTCTAAGAGTTAGAAAGATTCCTTGATGACTGATTTTGGAGGTAGACGGTTGATGCAATTTGTAGTCATATTGGCTTGATCAACTTAATTGTTAAATTGATCTAATTAATTTAAGGAATTAAATTAAGACCAATTAATTAAGATGTTATTATTTGGTGCCGCTCGACTATCAATTAATCAAGTTAACTAAAGGAGTTAAGTTCAAAATAACTTGCTTAAAGAGTTAAGCAAATTGACTTAAGAGTTAAGTCAATGGTTAATTAACTAAATTAAATTGTTTAATTTAATTAAAATAAAGAATTAATTTTGGAGGAAAAATTCAAATAAAGATTTCATTTGGTGTGGCATTATAATTTATGTGGATGACATTTCATGAAATGAAATGAAGATTCAAAATGAAATTCAAATGCAAACAAAATACACATGCCACTTGCTTGCTAACTTGCAAGCAAGTTGGTGCCAACTTAAGGAAGGTGTGATTCCACCTTGGCATCACACCATCCTCCCTCTAAATATAGATATAGGAGGGGGAAACCACTCACATGTGAAAGCAACCAATCTAGATCTAATTTTAGATTATCTCATTTTTCTTCCAATTTCCCAAGTATTGCCTCATGTGTTGAAGCTTCATTTTTCTTCATCTCCTACCTCCAAATCAAGCCTTTATCCTTGTATTTCTCCTCCTTGTTCTCCAGCTAACATAAAGGAGAATTGGATTGTGCATTGGTGTGTGGATCTTATCATTAGAGGTAAAATAATTGGATTGCTAGCCTTTTGTAGATCCTCTATTCTGGCAGTAAATTTGGAGTGTCTATTAGAGGTCTTGCCGAAACTGTTTTGAGCTAAAAAATTTAGTTAGGAATCATCAAGGCGTTGGTGGTCTTGTGGTGAAATTTTCACTCAATTCAGAGTTCGTTTGATTGGGAAAACGTTGATAGGATTCCATTGTGCCTCTGGGAGGCAGATTCAACGAGTTGAGATCTTCCTCCTAGTTTCCTTTGATTTTGTGAAAATCAAGGTAATTCTTATAGCAAATCTGAATCTATGGCATGTTTAGATCCTTGGCTTCATGTGTAGCCTAGTTATTTTAGCATTTTTATACTTTGATAATTGGATCCTAGTGCTATATGTGACTTCACCTTCTCAATCTAACTCTATAGATACGTATTTCTAATACGTATGATGGTTCTCCAAAATTCTTCATGGAGAATTGAGTATATAACTATACTGTAGTGCACTCTAAC
Source organism: Jacaranda mimosifolia (assembly GCA_018894105.1). Lineage (NCBI taxonomy): Eukaryota > Viridiplantae > Streptophyta > Magnoliopsida > Lamiales > Bignoniaceae > Jacaranda > Jacaranda mimosifolia. Next base: position 24,441,610 of record CM032126.1, read on the forward strand.
ATTGCTCTCTCATTCTTAATAAGAACAATAAAATATACACTACTCCCATTGGACTTTCTGTACACACAAGGTTTATACACATTTTTGACAAAGCCAAACGATTTGACTGTCTTATGAAAATGCATGTTCAACTTCAGGACACCTTTTTGAGTCCCTAAATGGATCTTTCAAGTTTGCACACTTTTTGCTCACTCTTCTTACATATAAAACCTTATGGTTGCTCTATATAGTTTTCTTCTTCCATGTTTCCATTAAGGAAGCAATTTTCACATCCATTTATCATATCTTACAGTCATAATATGCGAGTATGGAAAGTAAAATCCGAATGGACTTAGACATTGAGATCGGTGAAAAGGTTTCATCGAAATCAATACCGAGTCTTTCAGTATAACCCTTTTGCCACTAGTTGCACCTTAAAGGTCATCACCTCTCCATTGACTCCTAACTTTTGCTTATAGATCCACTTGCAACCAACGGGTATCATACCCTTTTGTAGATCTACCAAAGTCCATACTTTGTTGGAGTACATGGAGTCCATTTTGGATTTCATGGTCAAGCCAATGTCTTGAATCTATGTCCAACATAGCTTCCCTATAGGCCTTCGGATCACTATCTGATTGGCCCGTCTCATGAAGAAATTCGAACCTTTTGGGTTGCTTCTTGATTCAGTTCAACCTTCTCAGAGGTTGTGTGTCTAGCTCTTGTTTCTTACTTGTTTCCACCACTTGTGGGATTTGTTGATCATCTTGAACTTCATAAAGTTTAATAACAACACCATTTCTATAAAATAGAAATTTCTTTGAAACAAACACGCTTTGTTTTGAGGGATTATAAAAGTAATAACCCAAAGACTCTCTTGGGTATCCCATAAACTTGCACAAAGTGGATTACTATCCAACTTGTCTCCCACTAGCCGCTTCTCGTAAATACGAGATCTCCTAACTCTTATGAAAGAGTAAGGAGGTGCTTCTCCAAATCATATCTCATGCGTGTCTTTGGCACCAACTTTGAAGGTACTACATTTAGTAACTTTGCCGCCTTTGTTAAGGCAAACCCTAAAAGGATATAAGCACATTGGAAGAGCTCATTGTGGAACGTACCATGTCCAAAAAGGTACGATTTCTCCTCTTGGTTACTCCATTATGTTAGGGTGTGCCGGGTGGAGTCCATTATGAGATAATCCTATTCTCCTTTAGATAATCCAAGAATTTAGCTCTTAAGTATATTCTCATCCCCGATCTGATCGTACTAAGTCCCTTTTGCTTTTCTACTTTATTCCTATACTCTTTGAACTTTCAAAAGCTTCGAACTTGTACTTCATAAGATACACATGTCCAAACCGAGTATAATCATTGGTAAAGGTAATGAAGTAAGGATAGCCTCCTTTCGCACTAACTCTTAGTGGGCCACAAACATCTGTATAGATCAAATCCAATGGACTTGTGTTCCACTCTGATTGTCCCATAAAAGGAGCCTTGGTCATTTTTCTCTTTAAACAAGACTCACAAGTAGGAAGATCCTCTATGCCACTAACATTTAGTGTTTTGAAGGCTTCAAACTTGTTCATCCTATTTTTAGAAATATGTCAAAGTCTTGCATGCTACACGGCACAAGATGACATCTTCTTGGTTGTCTAATTTTTTTTTACTTGATTGAATGTGCATCAATGAAGGTTGAGAATCCAATATGTATAATCCATTGTTTAAACTTTAATGTACCTCGTGCAATTAAAGAACCATTCTTTAATGCTTTCAATATCCCATTAAATATAGAAAAATCGTATCCTTCATTATCCAAAATGGGAATAGAAATAATGTTCTTAACAAGATTGGGTACATAATAACAAGGATCAAGTGCAAAGCAAGAATTCCCCAAGTATAACTTGACTACATCTTCAACCGTGGCCGCAACTTTTACTCCATTTCCAAGGCGGAGAATCATATCTCTTTCATTGAGACTCCTTATTTCCATCCCTTGTAACAAATTACAAAGGTGAGAACCACATGCGATATCAAATACCCATGAGAAAGAATTTTTCATTAAGTGCACTTCAATAAAGTACATATCCTTCTCAATTGTGCTAAAGTAAGCCTTGCAATTTCTTTTCCAATGTCTTTTTTCACCACAATGGAAACAAGTAGCATCGGTTTTAGCCTCTTTCTTCTTCTTGATTCCCCTCAAACTCTTCAAGGGTTGTTTTTCCTTAGAGGAAGTACTCTTCTTCCTTTTACATCCCTTTCAAGGACCCCCTAAGGCCCTTAGACTTGGAAAAGAACGCAAGCATAAGAGGCTTGTCCTTTTTCATTATCGCCTTGACGGTCACCAACATATTGATCAATTCGTTAATCGTCACTTCTTGCTTGGACATGTTAAAGTTTATAATGAATTGGTCAAATGAGCTAGGCAATGATTGAAAGATCAAATGTCTGTCACTTTCATATTTCATATGCTCATGAGACTTCTGTAGCTCACTAGACATAGAAGCCATCATAATGCAACTTGTTTGTAGATCATCATCCACAAACTTCATGAACAATTCACTTGCCTTGTCACTGGCATCATCACCAAAGGTGTCAGCAGACTTTGATCAAGCACTTAAGTCCTCTTTTCGGAATCTAGAATAATCTAGAGGTTTCTCAACTAATCCTGGAAGTTTGGCCTAGTTAGCTTATTGGTTTCCAAAATAACATTGAGTAGATTTTTAGCCATTTTGAGTTTGAGATTTAAAAAATCTACAAAAGGCAAAAAAGAGAGTATAAGCATGTGATTGAATGTAGATATTAAAAACATATTCATGGTCTTTCAAGCATGTTTTTCTCTCGCTATTTTATCAAATTCTTCACCCCCTAGAAGAATTCGGGAAATCTCATTTCCTAGTGAGAATTAAGGCCCTAAGGACTTGTAGTGGACCGACGACTCGTGAGACATCCACAAACAATCGAAAGGAAGCAACTTTTGCTAATTGCATTTCTATGCAACCTTTGATATATTTTGCCTTACTTTTCATGTAGACCCACAACTCGTGCGACATCTACACTACTAGGTGTTAAGTCAGACCTACCAATCAAACTTTGATTTGAGAATGCTCCATGCCATCCCGCATCTTATGGCCATTGCATAGGAACCATCAAATCAAAGGTACATCATATGCTAAGTATGTGGTCATAGCTTTCCACCATAAGTGTGACCCACAACTCGTGAGACATCACACAAATGTGGTGCATCGTCATGCTACACACTATTAGTAGAAGGCGTGGATTAATTAAAACTCCTTTTAATTTGTACCTATTTTGACTTAATATTTGAAAACACTTAGACTTTCTAAGTGGAGGGATTTTCTTGCTTGCAAAGATTTCATCAATTTTATCTTCTTATTTAAGTTTTGTATATCATAACCATGTATCTCATACATCAATAGGATATAAAAAAATATAAATAAGTAAATGCACCTAGCATGCTCCTAGGGTGGGATGACCATGAGCCTTAACCAAGTGGTGTACTAAGAGCCATAAGTGCACCTCCTAGTTGATTTTAAGTGGGTTGATTAAATATAACTATTACAAAAATGTATCCCCATACATTCATGGGTTTTCATGCCTCCAATGGTCTTCTCTGCTCCTTGTAACATTTACATAAGAAAGAAATCCCCACTCTTAGTAATTCTACTCTCATAACATTTACAAGATAGGAATTAAGAGGCACGCAAGCCCCAATTTAATACAACCTTTTTCAACAACTTGAAACAAATAAAATCAATATTAAAGGCTCACGATCATCCTCATTCATTCATCATCCATTCAACAATTAAATGAATAATAAATAAATCAAGAATTGACATTCAATTCCAACAATTAAATGCTTATCCCATAAACAAATAATTGGCCAACCAAAAATAAACATAATAGTTATGCATCTCATTTTTGTACTAAATTGAAGATTAACTTTAACAAGATTTTAAAAGCAATAAAAAATGTCAAATATAATTTTGAGAACTTGCACAACACTTATGCACCTATCTAGCATGATTTAATTTAATTTTGGTCACAAAAATATCACAAAAACACACCATAACTCATGCAAAATCGAAACCAACCACCGCTGCTCGGCTTGGGTGCACAACCTTGGGTAGACATGCGCCAGGCGTGCCCGCTGCTAGGCCAGTACATGGCCAAGGCTGGCAGATTCCTATGTTTCAAGGTAAGTGCTGAGTTACACAGGTTTTGGCTCAATTTTTGTGCACCAAAAAATTTAAAACATCTCCTAAATACTAAATCACACATTATTGATGAATTTCTAGATCTAAAACACCTTTTAAAAATGGAAATACAAGTACTCAAACATGCTTCAAAAATCAAGTTTAAGGCCAAAATCAATTGGATCCAAAAATTACCACAATACTTTAAGGCCAAATTTAACATACTATATCAACATATAATGTCAACCAATGCCAAATCAACATTTAACATTAGCAACTATGAATCAAAGCATACTAACACATGAATTAACTCTTAAAACACATATTAGCATAATTTCAATTCATCAACAAAGGAGCCACATGCATCATCATCCAAACACTCCAATCCATAAATGGGATCAAGTATTTGGACATCTAGATCAATCCATCACATGAATCAATCAACCAAAAATCTAATTAAAGCATGAAAAATGCTCCGATACCACTTAAAGTCAAGTGTAGCACTGGGATCCAATAAATAAAGTACAAAATAGCTAAATTAACTAGGCTACACTCGAAACCAAGGATCTAATCATGCTTTGAATTTAGATTTGGATGAAGGATTACCTTGATTGCTCAAAAATCCAAGGCAAAGAGGTAGAACACTTGAACTTTTCAAAGTTGTCTTCTAGTGGCGCAACAACAACTCGGCAACGATTGCATAATCAAATCGCCTCCAAAATTTCTTAAATTTGGATACATCTTCCTCAACACCTTAGGGAAGCTCTAGTAAGAAATTTAGCAACAACTGAATCCAATAAGGTCTGGAAACAAGGCTCCAAAGTTTCTATCATTGCAGTGGATCTCCAAAAGCTTAGCTATCCAAATGTCTAGCCTCTAATGACAAGATCCACACACCAATGGCAAATCCAAATCACTCCTAGGTTAGCTGAAAAATCAAAGAGAGATGAGGAAGATAAAGGCCGAATTTTGGGAGGGAAGATGATGAAAAGTGTGAAGCCCCAACTTATGAATGAATCACACAAAATTGGAGGAAAAAATGGAATCAAAAAATTAGATCATGCAAGCACTCATGGCCGGCCACCTCTCTCCTATTTATAGGAGTATAGGTGTGATGCAAGTTGGCATCACACCGCCCATGAGGTTGGCTCCAGCTTGCAAGCAAGTTGCATGTGTGAAATTCCTAATTTCACTTGCATTTGAATCTCATTTTGGAATCTTCATTTCATCTCATGAAATGTCATCCAAATAAATTCAAATGCACGCCAAATGAACTCTTTCATTTTGAATTTTCCTCCAAAATTAATTCTTCCCATTGATTAAATTAACCCCTTAATTCAATTAATTAACCTTGACTTAACTTTTTACGTCAATTAGCTTAACTCTTTAAGCTAAAAAGTGTCAACCAAACTCCTTAAGTTAACTTGACCAATTGATAGTCATGTGGCACCAATTAAATTAACTCCTAAATTTAATTAATTTAATTTAAATCCTTAGATTATTTAGATCAATTTAACAATTAAATTGATCAAGCCAAAATGACCAAAAATTAGTCATTGTTTCCCTCCATAAAATCGGTCAAGTGGAATTTTCTAACTCTTAGAAAATTTTGCTCATCAAATAGGATTTTCAATTGCCTTTTGTGTGTGACCCATTAGGTTCTACCATTCATTGGAATGGGCTTACAACTCTTGTGATATTTATAATATTGAAATATTCACATTAGTTTATACTCCTTTAAACTAATGACTCAATTCAATTAATCTCCATTAATTGAATAGTACCCAATCTCCATAGTCAATGTCCAACCTCAAGCCCATGGAGCCCAACTAATTGGCCGAAATGAATATGATTTTGGAGAACCATTCTAGCTCTATGCTTGCAATGCAAATACGGTCCTTCGATCTCCTATCTCTCGAAAGAGGTCTAAGGCAAGATATTTGTCGGCTCCTTAATAGCCTCGAGAACTAAATTTCTATTCTCATTGTTTGATTCTCATTTATGACCTCATCTTTGGAAAACTCTTTCTTCAAATTGTTATACTACCATGCACAAGGATTTTGTTCAATCGATCATTATAAAATACACAGGATATGCACTCGCCCTTCACAACGACGAGGAAACAGATCCCATCTTAGATCACCCAAACCTCCATGTCAGAGTAGCTCATACCTGATCTCAACTCGAAAGACCCGCGAAGTGGTCAAGGAATAGTCAAAACATGAGGATCTAAACACAATGTTACCATGGATTCTCATGTCAAAGAACTAATTATATGCACTAGCGTAAGCTGGAGAACTTGCTACTACCGACTTGCCATTACGGCTATCTAGTGAATTCTCCATGCGGGCCTTCAATGAACTTGTTCTCTAGCATGCACCCATATCTAACATAGATTGCTCATGAAATGGAGCAGTATCTAACCCTTGGATTTATGCATTATTAGTGAAAGTCTATCTGAATCTTAGATGCCCTGTCTCATAAGATTCTACGACTTAAAAGTTTTAAGATCACGATTGTGTAAGACTTGTTTCATAATCACCATCCAGTGTGTGACCAAGTCCCGTAGTCTTATGTGATCTAATGGCTTCAACCAAATGCTAGTGAAGTAAAATAAGCATTAGATGAAGATGGCCATTAATAATGAATATCATTCAATCAAGATTGTATCACAAGTGAAATAGTTTACATGCCAATCCAATTGGCTGCGGGGAACTATTCCAACAACTCATACCTTCATAAATTGACAAAATATAGAGTTCTCGATTGTAGACACAACTTCATAATAGCTGAATTTTGGCATCTTGGCCACTCAAAGACAATTTTATTAAGTTCAAATTAACGAAGACTTGCCTTTTTCTACCTGCTGTTTTGTAATTATTAAACTCTAACTCAAAATAAAATGGCGATAAATTGGGCTACTGATCTTCCTGCTGAACCAATTTGACAATGGTGAAAAACAAAAAGAATAAAAAGAGAAAAAAAAAAGAGCTTATCTACTGTTTGAGGGAGTGACTCATGGGATAAAAGAAAGAATGAAAAGAGAGAAAGAATGATGTCAAATAGAGAGAGAGAGAGAGAGAGAGAGATAATAAGATTTTTGGGGGTATTTTGGCAAACCAAGTGCATGGGTAGTCAACTCAAAACACAAAGTTGGAATGGAGAGTTAAAACTAAACAAAGGGTGGATGGGGACTGACTTCTAAATTGAAAGTGAGAATGGGTATTTTTAAATAAGATCCCCGAAAAATAATAGCACGCTAGTTTTATTTTATTTTGTTCTCTTTAATTATATAATTTTTTTCTATTATTTTATTTCATATTAATTTTTTTTTATTGTCATTTATTCTAAAACTTCAAATAAATATATTAAAAATGTTAAAAAAATAATACAGAAATAATAAATAAATATTTTATTATTTTTATATTATAAAAAATTTAATACTCATATCAAATATGTCAAAATCATTATGAGTAATTTAATTGGTTAAGAACGGTAAGAGCATGCTACATGGGTCCAAAAAGTTGATCAGCTAAAATTATCAAAGAAGAGCAAATGTACCATGGTTGCTTCTATCACATAAAGTACAATCAATTAGATGAATTGTAGTCATTTGCATGCAATTTTTATGCGCATAAAATTCTTTTTAGTAATCATATTACTTGTATGTATTTTTACATTTATTGTACAAAAAATTTGACATACATTTAAAATATATGTTAATAATTTGTATACTTATGAAAATAACAATCACATAAAGTAAAAGTTTCATAATTCATTACTAGTAAAAGAAAAAAAATTCAAAAGTCATTAAAATATTGAGTTTAACTTGTGATGAGAGAATTTTTTTTTTTTTTTAATAAATGGTGGTTATTTGGACATGTAAATTTTATTGGATATATAGAATAAGTAAAAATAAAAAGTTGATATATTTAAAATTTTCATCATAACTTTTAATTTAACGGTTAATTAGAAATAACTAGCTAAAGCTACTTTCAATTTATGATTCAGTCTCCGTTTATTTTTTCTTGGTATGCACTCCCCAATCAAATTTTCATTTTTGGATTCATCCCCCACTTGAGTGAAAAAGATAAAAATAACCTTAAGCTAAAATTGTGATCGCAAAAAACCCTAAAGTAATCTCTTCCCAAGCAACTTTCTTCTTCAATTACACTTCCCCCTCCCATTTTTTACTTACTATTTTCTCACCATCTTGTTGCCAATTGACTCGCCATTGCTCTCTTCAATCGTTTCTGGCTTCTCTCATCGTTGTTTTTATTTCAAATTTTGCGACTTCTTGTTGTTTCTTTCAAGCCACCATCCGCCATTTTTTAAGACACATGTAAGAAGGTTTCATTTCCACCATCATTTGCAAAGAAAAAAAGGCAAACTTTTTGAATTAAACTTTTATTACCTCATGTTTTAATGGTGAATATTCTTCAATTCTGTTTGTTTTGCACTGGTTTTAGTTTTACATATACTTAATTTGTTTATATTGTACTTGGTTTTGTTATTAAATACTCAATTCACCCATATTTAAATTTTTTCAAGAAATTCCCTAATGTAATTATTTTTGCACCAAGAGAAGATGTGCAGAGGATGCTATAGAGCACGTCGCAGAAAATGTTGCACAAGATACTGGAGAGCATATTGTAGAGGTGAGTTTGAATACTTTCAAGTTTATGAAAAGTACTGAATATGTGTTAGTAGTATAACTACCAAATTTATGTCAACTTATACTGCATCTTTGATTATTAATACTGAATTTAGATGAAGTAATACTACATAAATGATTTTGTATACTGAATTTATATATAAGCAATACTGAATAAGTTATTCTTAGTACTGGATTTTAGTAGAGAGAAAATTGCACACTATTTATTGGTTACCCCACTTGATTTTTGTTTTTACTTATGTATTTTGAATTATGAATGTTGTCAGAGGTGGATGCTGTTGGAATAGTACCTCGCAAGCCAATTAAATTAGCATTGTAAACTATTTCACTTGTGATACAATCTTAATTGAATGATATTCATGTATGGCCATCTTCATCTCATGCTTATTTAAACACTTCACTAGCATTTGGTTGAAGCCCATAGATCACATAAGACTATGGGACTTGGTTACGCATTGGGTGGTGATCATGGAATAAGTCTTACATGGTCGTGATCTTAAATCTTTCAAGTCATAGGATCTTATGAGACAGGACATCTAAGATCCGGATAAACTTGTACTAATGATGCATAGATCTAAGGAGTTGGATATTGCTCCGTTTCATGAGTAATCCCATATAAGATATGGATGCATGTTAGCAGGTGCTTGTTAGGGAACAAGGTACTGAAGGCCCACTTGAAGAAACTATTAGATAGCCGAAGTAGAAAGTCGGTAGTGGCAAATTCTCCAACTTACACTAGCGTATATAATTAGTCTTTTAACCTGAGGATCCATGGTAACCTTGTGTTTAGGTCCTTATGCTTTGACTCCTCCTTGGTCTCTTAGTGGGCCGTTCAGGTGGTGATTGGTTATGAGCTACTTAGACATAGAGGTTTGTGAGATCCAAGATGGAATCCGACTCCTCGTCTTTGTGAATGGCAAGTGCATTTCCTATGTATTCTATAATGATCGATTCCAAGAAATCCCTGCGTAAGGTAGTATGACAATTTGGAAAAAGAGTTTTCCAAAGATGTGGTCATAAAGTGCAATTGAACATTGGAAATAGAGACATAGTATCGAGTCTATTAGGCAGCCGACAAATATCTTGCCCTAGGCCTCTTTCGGGAGATAGGAGACGGAATGATCGTATTTACATGGTACACGTAGAGCTATAATGGTTCTCCAAGAGCATTCATTTCAGCCAATTAGTTAGCCTCCATGGGTTTAAGGTTGGACATCGACTATGGAGATTTGGTACTCTTCAATTAATGGAGATTAATTGAATTGAGTTTGTTAGTTTAAAGGAGTTTAAACTAAAATGAATATACAATATTTGAAAGTCATAAAGAGTTGTAAGTCCATGTCCAATGAATGCTAGAACCTATCGGGTCACACATAAAAGCTAATTGCATTTCCTAAATAATGGAGAAATTTTCTAAGTGTAAGAAACTTACTCCACGTGATCGATTTTTGAGATGACTGAAAATTAATGTCAATTTTGGCTTGATTAGTTTAATTGTTAAATTGATCAAATAATTTAAGGAGTTAAATTAGACCAATTATTAAGGAGTTAATTATTTGGTACCGCATGACCGTCAATAGGTCAAGTTAACTTAAAGAGTTAAATTAACAATTCTTAGCTTAAAGAGTTAAGCTAATTGACTTAATATAAGTCAATGATTAAATTAATTAAATTAAAGTGTTTAATTTAATTAAAAAGAAGAATAAATTTTAGAGGAAAAATTCAAATGAAAGGTTCATTTTGGTGTGACATTTAATTAATTTGAAATTAGATTTCAAATGTAATTGAAATGCACACAATTTACCAACTTGCAAGACAAGTGGGCGGTCCCCCTACCTTGTGGAAGGTGTGATGCCACCTTGGCATCACACCATCCTCCCTCTATATATAGATATAGAGGTGAGAGTGGGCGGCCATCACAATTCCATGTGAAGAATTAGATTCTCACATTTTCCCTCTTTCAAAGTGTTGCCTCATGAGTTGAAGTTCCACTTCCCTCTTCTTCTCCTACCCCTAAATCAGCCTTCAAGCTCATATTTCTCCTCTCTATCTCCATCTAATATTTATGAGAAATAGAAAAAAGCAATGGTGTGTGGATCATATTGATAGAGGCAGTACAATAGGATTATTGTGCCTTGTAGATCCACCAATCAGGGCAGTGACTTGGAAAATTTTTTTCCAGGAGATCTAAAAAGAGTTTTGATCTAAAATTTTCATAATGGCTTCATCAAAGAGTTGAGGATATACTGGAATTTTTCCAAATTTTTTAGAGACATCTTGATCTTGCAAAAGTTGCACTCTTCCAGCTACGCCACTATTTGACAAATTCTGTATTAGAGAAGAGTTTTTCATCCTTCCTTTGGATTTAGCTTATCAAGGTAACTCTATATCTAAATCTGAATCCTAAGCATGTTTAGATCCTTGCTTGCTTGTAAAGCATTAGTTAATTTAGCTTGTGAAGTTTTATTATTAGATCATATGCCTTACTTGCCTTCAGATGCTATAATTGTCTTTATTGATGATCAAGGTGAAGGTGATGTACATCCTTCAGTGAGTTTCTAGAAAGAACATATTATTGCGAGCACAACGAGATACCTGATAAATAACAAGTGGGATCTATGGACTACATAATGTTTCGTTATCTTTGGTTTGAATGTCACGCGAGGAACACAAATGATTTTGGAGAGTATTCTAAGGTGTGTTCTATTGATATATATTGGGCTTACATAGCTGCTACAATCTTAGGCCACGAGCATGACTTGCTACATTCCATAGCAATATGATTTTCTGTCTGAATGATTCACGAGCAACTTAATTCAAAAGCATAGTAAATAGATTAATTTGGATTTTCTCTCTGAATGATACTGAATTATAAATTTGTGAGTTATTGTTACTTAATGACCACTTTCTTACTAGATAATTAATATGGATGTTTAATATACTTTTGAAGTGGTTTGGTAGATTTGTGTCTTGAGCTACAGATTTTCGTATGTCATATGTTGTTGAAACAACCAGTATTTTTACAAGCATATATGGTAACTAAATTCTTTGTTGCAGTATTAGATACATAGAACAAATATGTTAAGTTTTTATAATGAAGTAATGAATATGACAAATAAGGTATTAATTTCCTAAAATATGATATTATTCTCAATACATTTCAAGTTATGTTAATTTGGAGTAATAATAATTATTTACTTATTCTAATTCCTTTTTACATTGATATAATGACTTCTTAACGACAATTTTAAATTTTTGAAAGTGTCATTGTTTGGGATGCACTAGGATATTGGGTGTATATAGCTATTATAATTCTGAACCATGAGATTTGCTTGCTATATTCTAATACAATGTGAGGGTGACTTACTGCATTTTGATACAATATGAGGATGACTTTTCAATACAAGAAGAGAAAAGATAGCTTAGCTGCTCAAGGGAAGTGTAACACCTTTGAAATTCAATATTTCGAAAATAATGAAATAAAGGCTTAATTGCAAGGAAGTTGGAAGTTTTGGGGTCAAAATGCAATTAGACAAGACTTAATTAGATCACATTCTAAAGCTTTTGGGGCTAAACTGCACATTCTAAGGACTTGATTGCACACATGGGAAAATTTTGAGGTTTGAATGGAAGTATATAAGTCTGCGGGGTCAGAAGTGTAAATTTTCAAACTTGCGAGCTGAATGGGAAATTTGTCTAAACCTTGGGGACCAAATTGCAAAGTTGGAAAGTTTAATTTTAAAACCAATCTGCCAGAACATTTTCCTTCATTCTTCCTTTTTCTTCTTCTTTTTTCTCTTCTTCGTTTTTCCTTTTCTCCTTCACCGTGAACCATCAACTGGCAAACCACCACAGATGACCCTTCTTCCTCCAAACCAACCACCCAAACCAACTCCCCTCACCTCTAGCACTCCACCTACACCCCCACACGCGGTGGAAAATCGCTGAAAACGAGCAACGAAGAACGGCCGAAACACCACCTCACGGCGAGCAACTTGGTCACTTACTTTTCGGCATCAAACAAAGCATCTAAGGGGTGGTTTAGCTAGTACTCGATGAGGGGAACAAGGTGGTATCACTGCATGGTGGAGATACGGGGCGGAGGCGGCCGAAAATCGACGGCGAAGCTTTGAACCATGAAGGCTTCGGGGCGGGTTTTGAGGGGTTTTCTGGCAGCTATTTCAGAAACCAAGGGTACCATTGGAAAGCTCTCAGTGAGAGGATTCTATAGTGGTGCCATCTCATTTTTCGACAACAGTGGATGGCGGCGGCCGGTGGCGCGGTGGCGGCGGAGAGGCAGTTTCACCTCCTCGACGCAATAAACGCACATGTGTTATCGATTGTGGTTTTGATACTCCAGTAGCAAGATTTGGCATTTGGATTTAGTTGTACCTTTAATATATATATGTTGCATGTGTTGTACCTTTCTTAATTTAGCATTGTACCTTACCAAGAATAGGAATTTGGGAAGGGATGATATGTTTATATACCGTATGTTGATCCCTGTGCAAGGAGTATGGAATAAGTGGACCTGGACTTATGAAATGCCAAAACTTGAATTTAAAATAGTATTAAGGATTATATTATAAGATTAAATGGCATTTGATTAAGAATTGATTATGTAAGGATTAACCATATTGTGTGATTTAGGATTTTGACCATGACCTTGAAATAAGAATGAGATACCGTATTAATCGATAAATTAGTGATTCTGGATTATTAATGGTATAATTGTGATTAATAAGATTTAGTATGGATTTTGATTGTAAATATTACCTTTTGGTTAGGTAACGACGAAGTGGATCCCACGGACCAATAGGCTGCTGACTGTGATAGCACTTTTGAGACTACAAGAGGTGGGTTTCTCCCACTTTGGGTTATTGCTTTGTACAAGCTTCTCGTTAATTGTTGAACCCTTGTGTGGGTCTGCCATTTTGGCCTTGATATATCTATCTATTCTTGTGGCATAATCCAAGGTGAGGGTTTAATTTGCTTGATTGTACTTGTTCGTAAATTATTTGACTCGTACTTGCTTATTACTTGTTGTTGACTTGTATACCCATATGAGGGTTCGCACTTATTTCAATCGTTCTTGTTCGTTTTGGTGCCTAGAACTCCTGTCTGTTGTGTCTGGTACTTGTTTGATCGTACTTGCTTGTTCCTGCTTGAATCGTTATCAGATGCTTTGCCGGCATACTCATTTGTTGTATCCTGATATCTAGCCAGTTGGCTTGTATGTACTTGATTGGTACTTGTTGTACTTGTTTGGACATTGTACCTGGGCCGAGTGTCAATCCTACGCGAAATGCTGAGATACTTGGGACACGCGTTGCAGTCCGCCTGGGTGTCCAAGGTACGCTATGCAGTCCACATAGGTATCCGCAATACGCTAAGCAGTCCGCTTAGGTATTCGCTATGCGCCATACAGTCCGTATGGGCACACCAATTGTATGACAAGCTGCTACGCTATGGAAGTACTTGTTTGATTGGTATAAGGTGATTTGATATGCATGTTCTAACTTGTTTCGTTGGAATGCATATTCTGTAAGGGTTTGTTTGCTCGTACTCGTTCTTGCTTGTTTGTGAATTGCTCTTGGAGCAATAAGGATGGTGTGGTTCCTGGTCTAGTTTGGGCTATTGTCCGGGCCGAACAAGTTTAGTGGTGATACCTCCCGTAGTAAAGCAGTTGAGCTGGCCGCACCGTTTGAGTCGGCAATCACAACCCCCGAGTTAGTACCTACTGAAAGTCTTGAATTTGACAATGCTTGTTTACTGAACTTGTTAATGCCTGTATTCTGAATGTACCCGTTTACTTGTTAAATTCCAATCCGTTGAGTTGATTATTCCTCGACAGATCCCTATTGCTTATGATTATTATTATCCCTCACTAAGTCCTTTGGATTTACCCCCCCTCCCCGTGTTATTCATGTTTCTCAGACAACTTTAAGTGAAAGATATGGACTCCTGATTTGGGCTGGAGAAATACTTTTGTAATAGAATAGGTGCTTGTGTATGTTATTGAGCTCTTTTGAATGTTAAACTTTGGTTTTGAGATAATGTGATAAGTCAGGACTGATGTGAAGGACTTTAGGTCTGTATATGTTATGATAGATATAAAAAGCTGAATTAGGGTACGTCTTTAAGTGCTTATCGTGTTAATTAAGTTTGAAATTTTTGCTGCTTCTGATCAGTTAAGTTGAAATGTTTTGGGCCTATTGATTGTATGATGAATTGAGATTTAAGTTTGAACTGGAGTGGTGTCTCAACTTAGGTGCTATCCCGAGATGGGGCGCTACAGGAAGCATCGTTATAATCGCAAGCAGTCGAATTATAGTGGCCAGACCAAGCTTGTTTTCCACAAGAAGGCAACAATAATTTAGGGTCTAAGGTTTTCTCAAATACTAGATTTCGGTACTAGATACTTAGACAGTAGTATTTATTTAAGTATTTTAGTATACGTAACCAAATACAAAGTATTATATTTTGGAATAGTGGTATCAATTTTAGTGTGAATGAGAACATAAGTGGTTAAATATGGGTAGATTCTCTTCTAACAATTTGAACATGTACTAGCACGAACATTATCTAAGAAAATATAATTTTATTATATTATATGATCTTATATGTAGTTTAATCCACCAAATAAAGGTAAATTCGGTCAAAGAAAAAGTAAGTATAGAAATACACCAAATAAGTACAGAACAATACAAATTCAGTATAAAAATGCAAAGATCTAATATAAAAATCCCAAAAATTAGTATTTTTTTGTCTGTTTTCAATAACATTCCTAGTACATAAGAGATTAATTTGAATTTAACTAGATAAGCCATTGCATGATTATCAAACCAAGATTCATTAGTCCTAAAACCATATCATTTCATGCAATGAATTGAGGTAAATTCACCCAAAGGAAAAGTGAGTACAAAAACACATCAAAATAAGTACAAAACAAGGCAAATTTCAAATAAAAATGCAATTATCCTATATAAAAATCCCAAAAATCTGCATTTTTTGGTCAATTTGTAGTATCATTCTTAATACATAAGAGATTAAATGGAATTTAACTAGATAAGCCATTGCATGATTATCAAACCATGATTTATTAGTCCTAGGGCTGACATAGTCATACGAGGTTCATTAGCTTTAGATAGTGATGTCAAAAGAATACATTTACATTGCACACCAATGGTTTATACTAGTATAATGAGAACACAAGTTGTTGGATGTGGATGTTTGCATTACCAACCATTTGCACACATACTATCATGATTATTACTTCAAGAAAACATGATTTTGTTATATTAGAGGCTCTTATGTGTTATTTCATGGATTGAATTGAGGTAAATTCATCCAAAGGAAAAGCAAGTAAAAAAAATGCTAAAATAAGTGCAGAAAAAGGCAAATTCAATACAAAAATGCAAAGATCCAGTATAAATATACTAAAAATTGATATTTTTTGTCGATTTGTAGTATTATTCTTAATAAATAAGAGATTAAACTGAATTTAACTAAATAAGTCATTCATGATTATCAAACCATGATTTATTAGTCCTACCACTGCTATAGTCATAAGAGGTTCATCAGCTTTCCATGGTGGTGCCGGAAAGATATATTTACCTCATACACCAATAGTTTACACTAGTATGAATGATAACACGAGTGGTTGAATATGGTATTTGTATATCTAACCATTTGCTCACATACGATCACGACTATTACTTTAAAAAATATTATTTTATTATATTAAAGCGTCTTACATGTTGTTTCATGCATCAAATTAATGTAAATTCGGCCAAAAGAAAATCAAGTGCAAAAACACCTTAAATAAGTACAGAACAAGAAAATTTTAGTATAAAAATGCAAAGATCTAGAATAAAAATCCCAAAATTGATATTTTTTTGTCGATTTGAAATATCATTCTTAGTACATAAAAGATTAAGTTGAATTTATCAAGATAAGTCATTGCATGATTATCAAACTATGATTTATTAGTCTCACGACTAATATAACCATGAGAGGTTCATTGGCTTTCGATAGTGGTGTCAGAAGGATACAATTACCTCTTACACAATTTGTAATGCCTTAGAATTTCTTAATTATTTTATCCTATGTTTACCCAAAATCTTGTTGATCTTATTTATTATTTGCCATATCAGTTAGAAGAAGATATATATAATATATATGATAATTAAATATATATATAATAATAAGTTATTATTTTCTTATAATTAAAATATAATAATAATAATAATAATAATAATAAGTTATAATTTTCTTCTAATAATATTATATTATTACTAGGAATTAGTAATTGAGACCTTAGGAAATAATAATAGAATGATCAGATTTATTATAGAGTTATCCTATTCCTAGGAGATAAATTACCAGAGTTTTAAATAAAGTAACACTTCTCTCATATATATAGTCATACAATCAAAAACCCTAAACATAATCAAATCTTAAAAATAAAAAGGGGCGGAAACTGCAAAAGCATAAAAGATGAAGAGAGAGGGAGGGAAGGGTCAACTGCTACAATTTTTAGTTTTTCTTCGCTCACGGACTCAAGGTACATCATCTTCCAACTCCTTAGGAAATAGTCCAACACGTGCTGTCTCGACTTTTTTTTTTTTTTTTTGCCTTTTCCATGTCAATTTGCCATAGTTTTATGTTAACATGGATTGACTTATTTGCACAATTTTGAATGGAAATTTATTTACCAAATAGCCGTCAATTTTGACTATAATAGGGTAATTTTGAATTTACAAACACTATATTTTCGGCCAAAATTGTTAATAGTTAAATTACAAAAGCCGCAATTGGTGACTTGTTATTTAAAAAGAAAAATGATGATGATGATGATGATGATGATGATGATGATGATGATAAAAGAAAGGGAAAATAGGGAGAAAACCGAGAAGGTGAGCAACTTTCAGGCATGTGGGTTTTTATATTTTTGATAGGTTAAATCAATAGGTCTGTAATTTTATATATCCGTGTATATACATATGTGTGGGATATAATAGATTAGTAAATTGATTTTGATAAGTTCATTGAAGGTTTGACAATATGTTGAGTTTTGTTTTTGACAATATATTCTTTTGCATTGTTGCTTTCTGACTAGAGACTAGGGACTTTGGTTGATGACTTTATAAATTCGGATTTTGTGTTCTTGATACTTGACCTGATTGTTGGATTTTGAATATGTCCGCTTAATTATATTGGGTTGAGATTCTAGAAAATATTGAGATAAATTTTCTTACTTATATTTTAGGATTTTGAATGGACTTTAATTAAAAGAAAAAGAAAAAGAAAAAAATAAATATATATGTAGTAAAATTATTTAGTATCAAATAGGACTGTTGGGTCTTAAAATACTACAGACTTATGGTACTCATAAGGCTAGTCTTAAGTAAATCCTGTGTAGTTAGTCAGTTAAATTGGTGATTAAGTGCTTATTAAACGAATTCAGGTAACTCAGCATTTAATTCGATTGATCTTGAGATAGGTGATTGACTTATATGATTGATCTTGAAGGTAAGTACCTAAACCTATAACTACTATATAATGCTACTTTTCAAAACCCATAAGGATATATGTATACTATGAAACATCTTTTCAACATACACTGCACTATAACTGTATTCCACTGCGCACAAAAATGATTTATTTTGTTTTACGATACAAGAAAACATGTACTTTATGATTTTAACTAGCGGTGGCAAAATGGGTTGTAAACTATGGGTCCAACCCAACCCACATGGTTTTGGGTTGGGTTGGGTTGGGTTCCAAAATTTTGAAAATGAGCTGAGGCGGGTTGGGTTGTGGCGGATTGTATTTGGTTTGGGCTCAAAATAGGTTTAAGTGGGTTAAAAATGGGTTCAAGCAATTAATTTAACAAACTAAAAAATAACTTCAAATTAATAATCACAAATATATATTATTTTTATTTTCTCATTTTTTTTCAAAGTCTCGTAATTTTGGATCATTAATAATATTTAAATTGAAATAATCATCTTGGACTTAGCTTAGTTGTCTTGAATTTTTCTCAAAATATAAATTTTAATGTATGAATAATATATGAAGTGATCATAGGAATAAATATTGTATCTACTAATTAAAAATAAATTATAAATTTAATTTGTTGCTTAACTAATATTGCATGTCAATAGTAAGATTGACATACAACTTATATATATTAATTCTTGAAAAATGAAAAATTATACAAATTCTTTATTGAGAATTTAATATACATTTATTAGTGCGAATTTAGGGGTGGACATTCGGATCTGGTAGGTCGGGTTTGAATAGTTCGGATTGGGTACCCGATTTTTTTTATAGTAATTTTAACTACCCCACACTGATCCAAAATTATCGGGTACCCGACGCTTCGGGTGTCCAACACTAGATACTATTTAAAAAAATTAAAATAAAAGAAAAAAGAAAAATGAACTTTGGCCTCTGTTAGTCCTCTGACTAACAGAGGCCAAGGCCAAAGTTTGGCTAGTGTTAACAGCAGCAGCCAAACTTTGGCCTTTTTCATATATATATATAATATATAATATTATAATCTATAATATATATTTATATATATGGTATATATATAATAAGTATTTTATATATTTAATATATATAGATATATATTTATATATATTAAATATATATAATATATATATAAAGATCAGTATTATATATAATATATATCTATTTATATACAAATTAAAGTCGAGTACCCGAACCACCCGATCGGTAGGACTTCCTACCCGATATCCAACCTGAAATTTTATTTAGGTATCGGGTACCCGACCTGCAATTTTTTTAAATAAGAAAAATTCGACTCGATCGGATAATATCGGGTCGGGTCGGTACCCGAATTACCCGATCGGAACGTCCACCCCTAGGTGTGATAATGGTGTCATTTTCTTCAAAAGGATCAATTTTGTTTACAAAATAACTACTAGAATTATAATTAATTATGAATATAATTACATATGAAAAATTAATAAAATAAGTATATAATCTAATAAATCTTCCATTATACTGTAAAATTTCATATTGAATATAAAATATGGAAGATATATTAATATTAGTATTGTTTTTGAATTAATTTTTTTGATTAAGTAAAATATTATTTTTTTTTCATTTGGACCCATTTTCAACCCAACCCAACCCAAACTATTTTCAACCCACCTGCTTAAAACCCATATTAAACTCAACCTAATTGAGCCCAAACTATATCCAACCCAACCCATCAATTTGCTACCCCTAATTTTAATGCTTCTAGACTAGCAATTAAATTCGATGATCAACTAATTACAGTTACTGTTACTGTTAGTTGGATCCAACTTAGTCTGAGTGTGCGAGGGTCTTCACTAGGCAGCAGCGGGCTAGCCGGTTGAACCCCAAGCCCCCATGGCCTAATCCTCCCAGCGCACAACAGAAGTCATTTGTGGTTGAGGTGGGTCATAGGAATTCCCGGGGATGCTTGGACACTATTTTGGTAAGGTCGCGCCTTGCCCGAAGCAATGAGGGACTGTTCGGTGGGAGTCATAAGATTGACTGGCTATAACAAATATTGTCTGATCATCGCAATTTAAGTTGTCAGTCTAGAAAATCACTTATTAAACTCTTAACTCGTTACTACTTAACTGTTTATAAAATTTTTGATTCGTTACTGCTTGATTGTTTAATGATTTTTGCTTATTTTCTTTTGTAATATTTTCACTGTACAATTTCTCGAATATTTCCACTGTACAAATTCTCAAATATTTTCACTATACAAATAATTTAATTCATGAACTCACATTGCACGCACTTGGCACTCACTGGGTCTTTTACTCACACTCGTTTTCTTCTTTAACTTCTTCTGGCAGACCTAGATCCTAACCCTAGCGAGGATATTGAACCTGTTTCTGACAAGTACCAAAATTGAACGTTTTCTTTTGGAATAAGGACTTTGTAGTAGCTTTAGCTTTATTGCTGTGTTGGTAGATTAGTTCTTCTCCTTTAATGATTTTTCCAATTGAGGGAAGTATATTGGACATTTTAAGTTTCTATGTTGCTAGAATTATTTGAATTATTATGAATGTTGGAGTTTTTTATTTAAGATCATGATTTTGGATAGATGATACTATTTATTTGGGATCGATTTTCACACCTCGAGACTAGACTGTAGGGTTCAAATTTTGGGGTGTGACACAATTGGTTTACACTATTATGAATGAGAACACAAATGGTTAGATGTTGATGTTTGTTTTTCCAACCATTTGCACACTGCAATCACAACTATTACTTGAAGAAAATATGATTTTGTTGTATTAAAAGGTCTTATGTATTGTTTCACCCATCGAGTCGATGTAAATTGGAAGGAAAAGCAAGTGAAAAAACATGCTAAATAAGTATAGACCAAGGCAAATTCAGTATAAAAATATAAAGATCCAGAATAAAAATCCCAAAAATTGGTATTTTTTTTATCGATTTGGAGTTTCATTCTTAGTACATAAGAGATTAAGTTAGACTTAACTAGATAAGCCATTGCATGATTATCAAACTATGATTTACTAGCCATGAGAGGTTCAATAGCTTTCATAGTGGTGCTAGAAGGACACATTTACCCCATATACCAAAGGTTTACACTAGTATGAATGAGAACACAAGTGGTTAGACGTGGGTGTTTGTGTTACCAACCATTTATGCACATACTATCACGACTATTACTTGAGGAAAATATGATTTTATTATATTAGAGGTTCTTATGTGTTACTTCACGCATCAAATTGATGTAAATTCATTCAAAGGAAATGCAAGTATAAAAACACGCCAAAAAAAATAGAAAAAGGCAAATTCAGTACAAAAATACAAAGATCCAGTATAAAAATCCCAAAAATCAATACTTTTTGTCAATTTGTAGTATCATTCTTAGTACATAAGAGATTAAGTTGAATTTAACTAGATAAGCCAGTGTATGATTATCAAACCGTGATTTATTAGTCTTAGGACTAATATAGTCATGAAAGGTTCATAGCTTTTCGATTGGTAATGCTAGAAGGATACATTTACCTCATACACCAATAGTTTACACAAATATGAATGAAAACACGAGTGGTTAGATGTAGGTATTTGCGTATCCAACCATGTACATGTTAACGAAAACATGAATTTATTGTATTAAAGCATCTTATGTGTTGTTTAACACATCGAATTAAGGTAATTTCGATCAAAAGAAAATCAAGTATAGAAACACATCAAATAAGTATAGAACAAGAAATTTTTAGTATAAAAATGCAAAGATCCCATATAAGGATATCAAAAATCAAGATTTTCTTGTCGATTTAAAGTATCATTCCTAGTACATAAATGATTAAGTTGAATTTGAACTAAATAAGTTATTGCATGATTATCAAATTATGATTTATTAGTCTTAGAACTGATAAAATCATGAGAGATTCATTAGCTTTCGAATTTGATGGTGGCATCAAAAAGATACAGTTACATCATACACCCATGGTTTATACTATTATGAATGAGAATACAAGTAGTTGGATGTGGATGTTTGTCTTTCCAACCATTTGCCCACATACTATCACAACTATTACTTGAAAAAAAAATGATTATGTTATAATAGAGGGTCTTACATATTGTTTCACATATTAAATTGATGTAAATTCAGTCAAAGGAAAATCAAGTACAGAAACATGCCAAATAAATATAGAATAAAGCAAATTCAGTACAAAAATAAGAAGATCCAGTATAAAAATGCCAAAAGTTGGTATTTTTTTATCGACTTACAGTATCATTCTTAGGACATAAAAGATTAAGCTGAACTTAACTTGATAAGTCATTGCATGATTATCAAACCATGATTTATTAATCCTAGAACCAATATAGTCATGAGAGGTTCATCGGTTTTCAATAGTGATTCTGAAAGGATATGTTTATCTCATAGATGCACTAGCATGCATGTGAACACAAGTGGTTGGATGTGGATGTTTGTGTTTTCAACCATTTTCACACGTACTATCATGACTATTACTAGAAGAAATATGATTTTATTGTATTAAAGGGTCTTACGTATTATTTCACACATCGAATTGAGGTAAATTCTTCCAAAAGAAAAGTAAGTACAAAAACACGCCAAAATAAATACAAAAAAAAGGCAAATTCAATACAAAAATGCAAAGGTCCAGTATAAAATATCCCAAAAATCAATACTTTTTGGTCAATTTGTAGTATTATTCTTATAATATAGGAGATTAAGTTGAATTTAACTAAATAAGTCATTGCATGATTATCAAATCATGATCTACTAGTTCTAGGCTTGATATAGTCATGAGAGGTTTATTGGCTTTTGATGGTGCTACTAGAAGGATACATTGACCTCATACACCTAATGGTTTACACTATCATGAATGAGAACACAAGTCGTTGAATAGGAATATTTGTGTTTCCAACTATTTGCAGTTGTACTATCACAATTATTATTTGAAGAAAATATGATTTTTACTGTATTAAATGGTCTTACGTGTTATTTCATGCATTAAATGGAGGTAAATTCACCCAAAGGAAAAGCAAATACAAAAACACTCCAAATAAGTACAGAATAAGATAGATCCAATATAAAAATGCAAAGATCCAGTATAAGAATTCCACAAATCGGTATTTTTTATTGATTTGCAGTACTATTCTTAGTAAATAAGAGATTAAGTTGAATTTAACTAGATAAATCATTATATGATTGTCAAACCATGATTTATTAGATCTAAGACTGACATAGTCATGAGAGGTTCATTAGCTTTTGGTACTAGTGTCGGAAGGAAATATTTACCTCATATACCAGTAGTTTACACTTGTATGAGTGAGCATACAAGTGGTTAGATGTGGGTATTTATATATTTAACAATTTTCACATGTACGATCATGACTATTACTTAAGAAAAACATGATTTTATTGTATTAGAGCATCTTCTGTGTTGTTTTACACACGAATTAAGGTAAATTCGACCAAAAGAAAATCAAGTACAGAACAAGAAAATTTTAGTACAAAAATACAAAGATCCAAAATGAAAATCTCAAAATTTGCTTTTTTTTTTTTTTAGCTGATTTGAAGTATCATTTTCAATACATAAGAGATTAAGTTGAATTTAACTAGATAAGTCATTGCATGATATCAAACTATGATTTGTTAGTCCTAGGATTGATATAACCATGAGAGGTTCATTGGCTTTTAATGGTGGTGTCAAAAGGATACAATTGCCTCATGCACCAATGGCTTACACTGATATGAGTGAGAACATAAGTGGGTGGATGTGGGAGTTTGTTCTCCCAATCATTTTGCACGCGTACTATCACGACTATTAGTTTAAGAAAACATGATTTTATTACATCATAAGGTCTTATGTATTATTTCACTCATTGAATTAAGGTGGATTCATCCAAAGGAAAAGCAAGTACAAAAACACGCCAAAGTACAAATAAAGGTAAATTCAATATAAAAATGCAATGATCCAGTATAAAAATCCCAAAAATCAGTATGTTTTTGGTCAATTTGTAGTATTATTCTTAGTACATCAGAGATTAAGTTATTCTAACAAGATAAGCCATTGCATGATTATCAAGCCATTATTTATTAGTCCCAGGACTGGTATAGTCATGAGATGTTCATTGGCTTTCGATAGTGTTACCGAGAAGATACATTTACGTCATAAACTAATAGTTTACACTACTATGAATGAAAAAGTAAGTGGCCGGATATGGATATTTGTGTTTCCAACTATTTGAAGTCATATTGTCACGATTATTACTTGAAGAAAATATGACTTTTATGGTATTAAAGGGTTTTATATGTTATTTCATGCATTGAATTGGGGTAAATTCTACCAAAAGAAAAGCAAGTACAAAAACACATCAAATAAGTACAGATCAAGGCAAATTCAGTACAAAAATGCAAAGATCTAGTATAAGAATCCCAAAAATTGGTAATTTTTTTTATTGATTTGCAGTATCATTCTTCGTAAATAAGAAATTAATTTGAATTTGACTAGATAAGTTAGTCATGATTATCAAACCCTGATTTATTAGTCTTAGGATTGATATATTTATGAGAGATTCATTAGCTCTTAATGATGGTGCCGGAAGGATACATTTATCCAACAATTTACACTAATACGAATTAGAACATATGTGTTGGATTTGGGTATTTGTGTATCCAACCATTTGCACATGTATGATCACGAGTACTAAAGGAAAATATGGTTTTTTTATATTAGAGTGTCTTATATGTTGTTTCACGCATAGAATTAAGGGAAATTCGGTCAAAAGAAAATCAAGTATAGAAACACATCAAATAACACAAAACAAGAAATATTCAGTACAAAAATGCAAAGGTCCAAAATAAAAATCCCAAAAGTTTTTATTTTTTTGCCTATTTGAAGTGTCATTCTTAATACATAAGAGATTAGGTTGAATTTAAATTGATAAGTCATTGCATGATTATCAGACTATGAGCTATTAGTCCGAGAACTAATATAACCATGAGAGGTCCATTAGATTTTGATGGCATTGTCGGAAGGATACAGTTACCTCGTACACCAATGCTTTACACTATTATGAATGAGAACATAAATGGTTGGTTGTGTGTGTTTGTGTTTCCAACCATTTGCACATGTACTACCATGACTATTACTTGAAGAAAACATAATTTTGTTGTATAAAAAGGTCTTATGTATTGTTTCACGCATCGAATTGATGCAAATTCAGTCAAATGAAAAGCAAGTACAAAAACACACCAAATAAATATAGAATAAGGCAAATTCAGTACAAAAATGAAAAGATCCAATATAAAAATCCCAAAAGTCCGTATTTTTTTATCAATTTGTAGTATCATTCTTAGTACATAAGAGATTAAATTGAACTTAACTAGATAAGTCATTGCATGATTATCAAACTATGATTTGCTAGTCCTAGGCTAATATAGCTATGAGAGGTTCTTTGGCTTTTGAAAATGGTGTTGGAAGATACATTTACCTCGAACACCAATGATTGAAACTAGTATGAATGAGAATACAAGTGGTTGGATGTGGGTGTTTGCATTCCCAACCATGCACGCATTCTATCACATTTATTACTAGAAGAAAATATGATTTTATTATATTAGAGGGTCTTATGTGATATTTCACGCTTCGAATTGAGGTAAATTCATCCAAAGGAAAAGCAATTACAAAAAAATGCCAACATAAGTTAAAAAAGGGGCAAATTCTATACAAAAATTTTAAGATCCAGTATAAATTTCCAAAATCATACAAAAATAAGCTCATGAATGAAAACTTGAGGAAGGGCATGCAAGGGGAACATACCAAACATCAAAAGGAATATTAAAATGAGAAAAAGATAAACGTTATTATTTAACAAGCGAATTATCCACATTGCAATCTGCATCACTTTGCTCACAGGTTCATTATCTTAAAATAGTGGTGTCAAAAGGATACATTTACCTCGTACACCAATGGTTTACACTATTATGTATGAAAAGATAAGTGATTGGATATGGGTGTTTGTGTTCCCAACCATTTACATACATACTATCACGATTATTAGTTGAACAAAATATAATTTATTGTATTAGAGGGTTTTATGCATTATTTCATGCATTCAATTAAGGAAAATTCAATCAAAGGAAAATCAAGTACAAAACACACCAAATAAATACAGAATAAGGCAAATGCAGTACAAAAATGGAAAGATCTAGTATAAAAATCTCAAAAATTAGTATGTTTTTTTGTCGATTTGAAGTATCATTCATACTAAATAAGCGGTTAAGCTGAATTTAACTAGAAAAGTCATTGCATGATTATCAAACCATGATTTATTAGTCACATGACTGATATAGTCATGAGAGGTTTATTAGCTTTCAATGGTGGTCCTGGAAGGATAAATTTACCTCATACTGTAATAGTTTATACTAGTATGAATGAGAACACAAGTGGTTGAATCTGAGTATTTGTGTATCCAACCATTTGCATGTTAAAGAAAATATGTTTTTTGTTGTATTAGTGTGTTTTATCTAATGTTTCACGCATTGAATTAAGGTAAATTCGGCCAAAAGAAAATCAAGTACACAAACACTTCGAATAAGTACAAACAAGAAAAAATCAGTACAAAAATGTAAAGATTCAATATAAAAATCCCAAAAATCGATATTTTATTGTCGATTTAAAGTATCATTCTTTGTACGAAAGAGATTTAGTTGAATTTTGACTAGATAAGTCATTATATGATTATCAAACTATGATTTATTAGTCATATGATTGATATAACTATGAGAGGTTCATTGGCTTCCGATGGTGGCGTTGGAAGGAGATAGTTATCTTGTACATGAACGGCTTACACAATTATGAAAGAGTACCCAAGTGGTTGCATATGGGTATTTGTGTTTCCAACCATTTGCACATGTATTATCACAACCATTACTTAAAAAAACATGATTTTATTGTACTAAAGGGTCTTTATGTATTGTTTTACGCATCAAATTGATGTAAATCTGGTCAAAGAAAAAGCAAGTATAAAAACACATCAAATAAGTACATAACTAGGCAAATTCAGTGCAAAAATGTAAAGATTCAATATAAAAATCCAAAAAATTAAAATATTTTGGTCAATTTATAGTATCATTCTTAGTATATAAGAGATTAAGTTGAAGTTAACTAGATAAGCCATTGCATAATTATCAAATCATGATTTACTAGTCTTAGAGTTGATATAGTCATGAGAAGTTTATTGGCTTTCAATGATGGTGTTGAAAGAATACATTTACCTCGTACACTAATGGTTTACACTATTATGAATGAGAATATAAGTGATTGGTTGTGAGTATTTGTGTTTCCAACCATTTGCACACATACTATCGCAACTATTACCTGAAGAAAAAAAGATCTTTTTGTATTAGAGGGTCTTCTATATTGTTTCACACATTGAATTGAGGTAAATTTGGTCAAAGAAAAAACAAACACAAGAACATGTCAAATAAATATAGATAAGGCAAATTGAGTACAAAGATGCAAAGAACCAATATAAAAAACCCAAAAATCTGTATTTTTTTATCGATTTGCTATATCATTCTTATTATCTAAGAGATTAAGTTGGATTTAACTAGATATACCATTGCATGATTATCAAACCACGATTATTAGTCCTGGGACTAATATAGTTATGAGAGGTTAATTGGCTTTCGATGGTAGTGTCGAAAGGATACATTTACCTCATATACCAATGGTTTGCAGTACAATGAATGAGAACGCAAGTTGTTAGATGTTGATATTTGGGTTCTCAACCATTTTCACACATACTATCACGACTATTATTTGAAAAAAAACATGAATTTGTTGTATTAGAGTGTCTTATGTATTATTTCACGCATCAAATTGAGGTAAATTCATCCAAAAGAAAAACAAGTACAAGAATACACCAATAAGTACGAAGTAATGCAAATTCAGTACTAAAATAAAAAGATCCAGTATAAAAATTCCAAAAATTAGTATTTTTTTATCGATTTGCAATATCATTTTTAGTACATAAGAGATTAAGTTAAATTTAACTAGATAAATCATTGCATGATTATCAAACTATGATTTAGTAGTCCTAGCACTGATTAGTCATGAGAGGTTCATTAACTTTTGATGGTGGTACCATATGGATATATTTACCTCATAGACCAATGATTTACAGAACGCAAGTTGTTAGATGTGGATACTTGTGTCCCAATCATTCGCACATGTACTATCACAAATATTAATTGAAGAAAACATGATTTTATTTTATTAGAGGGTCTTATGTGTTATTTCACACATCGAATTGAGATAAATTCAATCAAAGGGAAAGTAAGTACAAAAATATGCAAAATTAGCATAGAAAAGGCAAGCTCAGTAAAAAAAAATGCAATGATCTAGTATAAAATTTCCAAAAATTGGAATTTTTTTCATCTATTTGCACTATCATTCTTGGTAAATAAGAAATTAAGTTGAATTTAAGTGGATAAGTCATGCATGATTATGAAACCATGATTTATTAGTCCTAGGACTGATATAATCATGAGAGGTTCATTGACTTTCAATAGTGGTGCCAGAAGGATACATTTATTTCATGCATCATTAGTTTATTGTACTATGAATGAGAACGCAAGTTGTTGGATTTTGATATTTGTGTTCCCAACCATTTGCACATATACTATCATAACTATTACTAAAAGAAAACGTGATTTTGTTGTATTAAAGGGTTTATGTGTTATTTCACGCATTGAACTGAGGTAAATTCATCAAAAGGAAAAACAAGTAGAAAAACTTACCAAATAAGTACAAAACAAGGCAAATTCAATACAAAAATATGAAGATCCAATATAAAAATATCAAAAGTTGATATTTTTCTATCAATTTGTAGTAACATTCTTAGTACATAAGAGATTAAGTTGAATTTAACAAGATAAGTCATTCTATGATTATTAAACTATGATTTATTAGTCTTAGGGCTAACATAGCTGTGAGAGTTTCATTAGCTTTAGATAGCAGTGTCGAAAGGATACATTTACTTCATACACCAATGGTTTACAATACTATGAATGAGAATGCAAGTGGTTAGATGTTAATATTTTTGTTCCCAACTATTTGCACGCATATTATCATGACTATTATTTGAAGAAAATGTGTTTTTGTTGCATTAGAGGGTCTTATGTATTGTCTCACGCATCGAATTGAGTTAAATTCGATCAAAGGAAAAGCAAGTACAAGAACACGTTAAATTTGGTCAAAGGAAAAGCAAGTACAAAAACACATCAAATAAGTACAGAACAAGGCAAACTCTGTACAAAAATGCAAAGATCTAGTATAAAAAATCCCAAAAAGTGGTATGCTTTCTGTCGATTTGTAGAATCACTCTTAGTGTACAAGAGACTAAGTTGAACTTAACTATATAAGCCATTGCATGATCAAACTATGATTTCTTAGTTCTAGGATTGATATAGTCATGAGAGGCTAGTTGGGTTTTAATAGTGGTGCCAGACGGATACATTTACCTGATAGATCAATGGCTTACACTAGTATGAATAAGAATATAAGTGGTTAGATGTAAGTGTTTGTGTTCCCAACCATTTGCACACGTGCTATCATATCTTAAAGAAAACATGATTATATTGTATTAGAATGTCTTATGTATTATTTCACGCATCGAATTGAGGTAAATTTATCCAAATGAAAAATACGCCAAAATAAGTACAGAAAAAAACATGTTCAGTACAAAAATGCAAAGATCTAGTATAAAAATCCCCAAAGTTAGTATTTCTTGGTCAATTTGCAGTATCATTTTTAGTCCATAAGAGATTAAGTTAAATTTAACTAGATAAACCATTACATAATTATTAAATCATGATTTATTAGTCTCAGGGCTGATATAGTCATGAGAGTTTCATTAGCTTTAGATAATGGTGTCGAAAGGATAGATTTACCTTGTACACCAATCGTTTACACTATTGTAAATGAGAACACAAGTGGTTAGATGTTGGTGTTTGTGTTTCCAACCATTTGCACACGTACTATCACGTTTATTACTTGAAGAAAACATGATTTTGTTGTATTAGAGGGTTGTATGTATTGTTTCACGCATTGAATTGAGGTAAATTTGGTCAAAGGAAAAGTAAATACAAAAACACGCCAAATAAGTACAGAACAAGGCAAATTCAACACAAAAATGCGAAAATCCAATATAAAAATCCCAAAGATCGGTATTTTTTATGAATTTACAGTATCATTCTTCATACATTAGAGATTAAGTTGAATTTAACTAGATAAGCCATTCCATGCTTATCAAACTATGATTTATTAGTCTTAGGACCGATATAACCATGAGAGGTTCATTGACTTTCAATGGTGGTGTCAAAAGGATATAGTTACCTTGTACTCTAATGGTTTATAATATTATGATTGAGAATATAAGTGTTTGGATATGGGTCTATCCATGTGGCTGAGAGCCCTCACAGCCCAGGCACAACGACGCAATTATCAGGGGCGCGCTCTACCACTGAGTTAATAGCCCGTCGTGCGAGCCTCCCACTGGGGGCCCGCTATGCTAAAAATGAGAGAAATCCACCAAATAAGTACAGAAAAAAGCAAATTTAGTATAAAAATACGAAGATCCAGTATAAAAATCCCAAAAATTAGTATTGTTTTGTCGATTTATTGTATCATTCTTAGTACATAAGAGATTGAGTTGAATTTAACTAGATAAGTCATTGCATGATTATCAAACCATGATTTATTAGTCTTAGGACCAATATAGTTATGAGAGGTTCATTAGTTTTGGATAGTGGTGTAGGAAGGATACGTTTGCCTCATAATAGTGTTATTTTGTTAAAATATGGTATTCAATATGAAAGCAAAAATAATTGATAAGATTGTGCTAAGGTTGTAATGCCAGTATTGTAAATATTTTTTTCAGCATGCTATTAAGAGGTGCAAGCATTTTGAGATTGATTTTGAAGTACGTACATACAAAACTCAAGTATTTACTATTTGAACCCATGCGTATCCCATTATTTACTAGATGAAAACATATTTTGAATGTTTGGGATGGTCAAATATACTATTTCATCCGTAAAATTGAGGTAAACTTCTCTACAGCGTAGACATCCAAATGGATTATTTTACCATATATAATAGTATTTTTCACAAATAGTTGTATTTCTAACTATTTGAACACATGCATATCTCAACCATTAGTTGAAAAAGAATATGATTTTATGATTGATTCATCAATAAATTGAGGCAAATTAAGTCATACACGAATTAGTATAGAATTACTATGATGAAGTACAAGATGCTAAAGATAAAGTATTACATTTCTACAATCGAGTATTTATCTACTAAAGTGAAGTACTAATTCTTCATGATTAGTACAATATATGTCAATTTATATACTATATACCCCTTGAATAGTACTTCATATTTGAACCACCCATAACAGTTAAAGACAAATCTGCACAATAGTTAAAGATCCAAATCCGCATAATAGCTACACACAAATTTAAAACAGAAGATTTTTCTTCTTTTGATGGTGACATACCCCACCATGAAGGAATGTTTTTTTTAAACAAAAGATTTTCACAACAAGAGTCATGCTCTCAATAACAATATGCTCATAAAAACAATATATATATATATATATATATATTCTCCAAAGCAATAAGCTTTCTTCAACTTATACTTTCATAAATATGTCAATTGGAGAAATGAATTTCAATCTTAGTTTAGGTCATATTTCCAATTACAGCATAAGACATGTTATCTTTAGTTATTAAAAGAAGAATGTTATCAACAAAATCCAAATTCAGAAACTAAAGAATTCAAATAATGAACATAATGAAAACTATTGAAAATTATTACACACACTAAAAAATAAAAATAAAAATAAAAAATAACAACTAAATGCAACTATTAATAAAATATATATTAGAGCAATTTTAAATTTTGATGGAATTATTTTACAAGCCAACGCAAACAAAAACATGCAAACCCACATATAAAATCTACTATAAAGTCTTCTTCTTTGATTAAAACCAATGATCTTTTTTCTACCATGAGAAAATGTAGAGAAATTAGGCTTTCTTTTTGCTAATATTTGTTGGTGATGGCAAAAAAGAGAAATAGAGGATTTCTCTGCAATCTGTGGAAAACATACGAGAGAGAGGAATGAGATGAAAGAGAAACAACAAATTTCAACTAATAAAAAGAAAAAAGAACTAAAGTAGGGATATTTTTGTCAATCTAAGTAATTGGGAGTGAACTCAAAAGTCAAATTTAAAATGGAAAGTAAAATTAAGAAAATAATGGGTGGAGACTAATTCCTAAAGTGCAAATAAGTTTTGATATTTTAAAATAATATGCCCTTGGACTTGTTTGCTTGGACATATAGGATTAGATAAGATTCATATACTAATGATATATAAGTTAGGAATGATATCCAATATCATGTAATATATTGTTTGTTTTGATTTTAAAAATTAGTGATATTCTACACTTGATACTATATAATGTTTAGTTGATAAGATTGCTCAATATGATTACAATTTGTAATATTCAAAATATCTAACTTCTAAGAAAGTTAGATTTTCTAAATGATGGTTAGAGTTTTCATATGAGGGATAAGAATGACTTTTTCATTCTTTATCATATCATATTTAAAGGGATGGAAAATTGATCAGGCCAACTTAGCCCATGATACCATTCGGGTTGCAAAGATATTATGAGCCATAAAAATATAAAGTAAACAAAATATAAAATTTAAAAATATATTTATAATGCCTTATTATGTGAATCAAACAAACCCTTAAGGTAAAGACAAGAATATCTTTATTATGTGAATCAAACAAGTCCTTAGTGTAAAGACAAAAATATCTTTTCTTTTTTGTCTCCCATTTTTTTAGTAGTATAGGCATGAATTCTCACCATGCAGGGTCCCAAATTCATCCGGTCCCATAAACCCTGTACCACGAAATCCAATGAAAAGCCTCAGCGCTCTAATTAGCAAAGAGGGAGGAAAAAAGAATAAAAAGAAAAGAAAAAAGAAAAAACAGCCTCGTCTCTCTCTAGATTTTCTCTCTCTATCCGCTATTTCTCCCCCATTTGCAACTTCCCCCTTTCTCTCTCTAAATCGAGGCATCCCAATCGAAGCACACACATCATAGAAAACACATAAATATACATATATATATATATACCTGTATGTGTATGTACTCTCTCTTTCATGACCTGTATCTCTAGGGTTTAGGAAATATTACTCTGACGCGCATTTGGACTGCAATTGCATGTAATTTTCAGATTCGAATGTGGATTTGAAGTTAAAAGTGACTGAGGGTTTTTGCTACGCTTAATTATTTCTTTCGTTCCGATTTATCGATCTGTGCGCCAATGGATTCAGCATCTTCGTCATTGCCATTTGCCACGAGAGAAGGGTCGCCAGCAGTGCCGGCGACGGTGGAGGACGACGGTGCTCTATCAGTTGCTGAGGGATTGGCTAAGGAGGTCGCTTTGCTCTTTCAGGCTGGGAAGTTTGTGGACTGTTTAAGAATTTTGAATCAGTTATCGCAGAAGAAAGAGGGCGATCCCAAGGTAATTTTGTTGATTACCTTTTCCTTTTAAACTTCGGAGATTTAGATTCATGGCGGTCTTCGTTTTTACTGCCTGAGTTTTGAGGTATAAAGTTTTTAGCTTGTATTCCTCAGAATTCAAGTTGATTTTGTTTGGATAATGCTCATGTTGAGGTAAACTTGTAGTTGATTTTACGGATGAAATGACAAGTGCTTTGTGTATTTATTTTGTCTTTGCTGCTATCACATTTCAAAGTTTCCATTGTATGGATGTGCTATTAATTCATTTTGAGCGTTCAGTTTCCAAGTCATGGCTGGTTCTAGTTTACCTTTTATGCTTGATATTCTGAATCTTCAACTACCTTCTTTCATTTCTGTGTGTGTTGTGTGTGTGTGTGTGTGTGTGTGTGTTGGGGTGGGGGGGTGGAGTTGGTGCTGGAGCATAATCCATTTCAAAAGGTTAAGTTTTGGCTCTTTTTCTAGTACTGGGAAAATGCTTGTGATACATAGTATGGTTAGCCATTGGCATCTGGGGATTCTTCATGATGTGGTTTTTCAGGAAATTTTCTGTTGCTTTCTCCAACTAGTTGTGTTATGTGTGACACCTTTTTTGTGGAGTTAATTTTATAAATTGCAAGGGTTTGACTTATATCAAGAAAAAGTAGGTGTCTGGGCAGCTTCTTCATTTTAATTCATTGTACATGTGCAAGTTAGTGCATGATAGAACTTATAAGTTCCTGTAATACATTTTGACTTATCTTCGTGCTGGAAATAGGCATAGAATTGAGTTTAGCCTGTGGTTAATCAAAATGATTATGCTGTCCATTGAGTTGGGGGAACAGAGTGAATACACTTTTGATGCCTTGGTTTGTATTGGAATATTCATTTCCGTACTCCTGCATTCATATCTTCTTATTTCATTCAAATGACTTCATATTTGATTATAAGAAAATGCATACCTATGGCCAGTTAATACATACAGTATACCATTTTTCCTTATTATTAAGGTAAAAGATGAAGCAAGTCGAAGTATATGCTATTATCTGAAAACACGTCCCAGATCCCCAAGAAAACAATAAAAGAAAATTATATCCTCTGTCATGGTTTTTATGTTATCAGTTTGGAATACCAACAAAGAGCATATTTTTTGTCATAAAATTCCTAGGCAGATTGTAAAACCTTTATTTCTGGTACATTTTTCAGACAGTTTCTTGGTTCATGGCATGTCTATTAGACAATAAATTTATTAATACCAAGGAAGAGGTACTAAGGAAAGTAGGTGTCATCCCTGAATAACTGAAACAGAAAATGATAAGGATCTAATTAACTAATTCCTCCTGTCACATTGTGCATGAATTTTGGTTGACCCACTATAATTAACTATTTCCTCCTGTCACCTTATACCTGAGAACTGATTGGCCCTAAAATAATTAACCATTTCCTCCAGTCACATTGTACATGAGTATTGGCTGACCCTAAAAAGATTGATTCCTTTGCCTGTGGTGATGATATAAAAACTCCCATGTCTCACCATCAGTGTGACTTACTGTGGCTGTACTTAATTGTATCGTGGCATTTCTCTCAATACAAGAGCCAAGAGGGAATAGCCATTTAAGCACTTCTCTAGAATAATCTTGGCTTCATTTCATTCCTTTTTAACCCAAAATCTTACCAATGAGACTAAAGTGAAAATGCTGGAAACTGAACTTTTCATAAAAGATTTTTGAGAAATGTCATTATCGGCAGAAGAACAATATTAAAACAATGTAAACATGATTGATTATTGATGAATCACATTATGTATCAAATCTGTATTAGGGGAGGGCCAGGAAGAAAAATATTTAAGAAATCCAAAATAAGGATGTTTTGGTGATTTTGGCATTTTGATAGGTTAAGATTTCTTATGTTTTGATGCAATCTTCTTTCTTTCATAGTTGGATTGCAATTTTGAAACTCGATTTTGGAATGCCATTAATTTTGTTTGCAAGTTGTTTTCAACTTGTTTGTTGGCCTAGGGGTTAAGGTGTTTTCTTGCTTGATATTTTGTTAAGGTGTTCTCCATAAGGTTTATCTTATAACTTGGGGATATTCCTTGAGTTTGTCTTTTTCTGGTTTTGGTATTTTCTTCTTTCAATAATCTTTTCAACTCTTTTCTCTGGACTTTCTTTTTATATCATAAAGGTTGCTATCTTGAATGAATTACTTCATTTACAAGTTACAAAAGTATTGGACAATGCCTTGTCCTGATTACTTAGTGGTCAAGTGTGCTTAGCTTATTGAGAAATCACGAACCAAGTAAAAGACTGTGCCTTGAACTTTAAGGAGCTTTGAACCCTCTTACATATGATTGAAAGGAGCACGAGAAGATTCACCTGAATGTCCAACTTGACTTAACTCGACAACACCTTGTATGGCTAGGATAATGAGCAAGGATTTGCTTAAAATTCATTGGTTCTATTGTTTTTCTGTTCACTCCAAGTGTTCAGCCAAAAGTATAGAAAAGCAAGCTGATATTTAGTCATTATACGCATGCTGCAAAACAAATAAAATTCCGTTGTGGATGTCAGGTTTATGTATTACATTTTCAGTTTGAACCATACTGATAACATATTTTTGTTCTGCTTACATTTTAGGTACAGCATAATATGATTATTGCTATGTACTTTAGAAATGGTGGTTCAGATCCTAAAAGGCTTATTGAAGCACTTGAAAATATCAAGGTCTATACTTTTATCACTTTTCCTCTCTCTCTATCTCTCTCTCTCTCTCTCTCTCTCTCACACACACACACACACACACACACACACATTCTTCATAGTTGAGATCTTTTGTTATTCATCTTCTAGCATTCATGTTTGCATGTCTGTGTGGATGTAGTCCATTTCTTTTGATGCTACGCATTTGACAAATAAGTAATATTTTAGGTTTCTTTTTACGTTAAAGCCAAAATTGAAATAGATGCTTTAATTAACTGAAAATAACGATTATCTGACTCTTCTGTTTGTCAATTTTGTTACTAGCTAGTAGATGAAGGAAAATAAGAGTATGTGATGGCCATTTCAGTGTGAAATGGCCATAACTGCATTGCAATTAATTATGAGAGGTGCAAGCAACCTTTTCTTGTTTCTTTTTGATTATTTCATCATATTTTATTTGTGGATCTTGGCAAGGCCAACATGATTGGTAGTAGTTAGCTGAGGTATTTGGCGGTTCTCCAGGGAAATATGTCGGTCTAGCAGAAACCATTGTCTGATGCAGGAAACTTGTAAAGGAAAGGGAAAACTATAAATGAAAAACTTTTATTAAAAGTAACTAAAAAGATTAATGAAAAAACATGTAAATTGATTCAAAGAGTGTTGAGGATTTCTATGGTTTTGAATTCCCAAAAGAATTTGTAAGGCTTAACTAATGAAAATATTGATAATGGCCCAAAAAATAAACCCTGGTGCAAATATTTACAAGAGAACCAAAATTCCTGTGCCTCTCGTACTAAGAAAAAGTTACTTGAGCATCCTTACTGTAGCAGCTTTACTTACGTAACTTGATGATAATTGAAACCAAGACTTTCAATAGACCACAACAAGGCATCTAAGAGAGGCAGAACAACTTTAAAACAAAATGCATATATGAAACACAACCCTAAAACTAGATTTATGCTCCAGCGTCAATGTCCTCGTGTTGGAAAGAACTTGGCCCTAATGAGAAAAATTGAAGATATTCTAATTAAGCTTCTGGATCAATTTGTTTAAGCTCTTCACCAAAATCCTTGTACTGTCTGTAGTTGGCTTACCTAGCCACTTCGTTAGAAATTTTGATAAAATATTTCCCTTTATAGAGCAAATTTCTTTTACATCTAAAGATATCCTCAACAGCTTCTAGTGGCTCCACATTTAACCACAGTTGTGAAAAGCGCTTGAAGTGCGCTATAGCAGCTCGATGCGAAGCGCATAGGATGCGCTTCGTGTTGTACTGCGCAATAGATTTTAGTGTAGTATGTGCTTTGCTGTGCTACGGGTGCTATCGCGCAATAGCGTAGTGCGGCAATGCGAGCGCTTCGCTAAACCCTCTAATTGGGGGGGGGGGGGGAGACGAAAAGATGAGGTAAGTTAGCGGGTTGGAAAAAAAGGGGAAAAAAGGTGCATGGGGGTCTTAAATTTCTACCCAAAGTCCACAAGGGAAAAAACCCATCCCTTCTCTCAGTCTTGACATTCTGCCGCTCTCCCACCAGCAACAGAAATCCCTTCTGACTTCGCGATGTGACGCAACGGTCTCTTCTCTGACTTCTCGGCTTATCTAGTCTCCGCATTAACAAGGTAATTTTTTCTGATTCTTCTTTTCACACTTTTTTCCCCTTTTCTTTTATTTCTTCTCGGTTTCTCCCAAGTTTTTTTTATTTTGTTCTTTTTTTTTTTTTCATGTCCTTTTATTTATTTTGCCCCACTCAAATTTTGATGTTAAAAATGGACAAAAACATGATTCCTAGCTGCTGGGCAGAAATATATGTTAGGCTCTGAGATAAATTTTTTATTTTGGTGTCCCAAAGTATCTTAATTGCTAGTTTTGGTTTTCAAAAACATCGGAATTGCTAATTTTAGTATGCAAAAGCGACTAAATTATTAAACTATTGAATTTGGGGTCTTAAAGTGATTGAAATGTTGATTATGATTCTTTTTTGTTACATTGAGGAAAAATCGAGAGTTTTGGGGCTTCAGATAGGAGTAGGAAGAATCCTAGGTGAAATCATAGCACGTTGGTCAATCCAAATAAAATTAGCGATGGTATAAAATGCAACTATTGCTCCAAAATCATTAAAGGAGGAATTTCTACGCTTAAAGAACATCTTATATGTGAAATATATTGGTATTTTAGGTGCATAGTAGAAATATATACATATATATGTGGTGTGCTTTATTTCGATAAAGTGTGCAATGCGCTATAGCTCCAGGGCACCTTTGTATGTCGCTGCGCTTTGTGCTCCTAACAACTATGCATTTAACCCAATTCCTTCATCCACTCTTTCAAATCTATTGCACGCAAACAATCAACAACCTTAAATATTGGATTAATTTGTATGTAGTGAGGCAATTTAATGATATATGCATTAGAACTGGTATTCTTTAGCACCTTGCATGCGAAAATTTCTTAGCTTTCAGCTTATGATACTTGGCCTTGTGAAACCTTTTTTTCCTTAAAAGTTACCAACACCAAATCTCCTTCATTGAATTCTCTCAAGTGCTGAACTTGATTGGCAAATCTGGCATATAGCTTATAGCTAGCCGTGATTGCTGCATAAACCTTTTCATGGATTTGCTTTTCGTGTTAGCAAAAGTATCCCTGTCATCACTTACTTCAGCTTTTTAAGGTAGTGGAATTAGGTCTATTGCTTGCCGGAAGTAGCTTCAAAAGGAGTCCTCCTGATAGTTTGGTATTCTAAGCAAATTTCTGCTTGATGCAAGGTCTCATTCTAAGTCTTCACACGATTACCAACTAAACAATGCAACATGTTCCCTAGGCTTCTATATGTAACCTCAATTTTTTCGTGCGTTTGTGGATGATGTGTACTAGAATACTTTAGTTGTGTGCCCCATCTCCTCCAAAGGGTTATCTAACAATAGCTCATAAACTTAAAAAATGGAACTCCATATACATGAACTACTTTGAAGATCAATATGCAATTCTAAACATAGTATAAAATGAGCCGTCTTTGAGAATCAATCCACAACTACAAAAATCGAGTCATGTTTGTTAGCTTTCATGGTAGTACCAACTACCAACACAAAATCCATGCTAAGATGACTCCATAGTGAATCTGGTTTTGGCAGAGGAGTATATAATGTGGTGTTTTCAATATGATCCTGTCCTAGTTGATGTTCTTGACACCTTGCCCTAGCCCTTTCAACATCCCGATGTACTTTAGGCCAAAAACAAAAAGAAGCCACCATTCCCAAAGTCTAATCCCCGTTGAAGGGGCCTCTAAGACCTCCACCATGTAATTCCAGCTTTTTTCATACGAAAATTCCTCTGGAATGCATAGTTGCATACCTTTGAAAAGATAGCCACATGAATTTGTATCAAGACTTTTGATAGTTGCTTGTGACCTTTAGCCCCTCAATAACATGGCTGAAATATCTTTGTATTGGTTCTTCAACTCCTTAAATCTTACTACCTGAGCCTTCATATTAGTTAGCTATAGTGCTTGCCTACTTAAGGCATTGGCGACAATATTCAACCTTGGAGACTCGTGCTATGGGGAAAAAGTGAACTTTTGAATATCTGAGCTCTACTGGACATGTATATTATCAACTTCCACTTTCACAGAGCTTGAAGTAAAGCATCGAACTCTAGGTTATATAACTGGAGTATCATTTCTTTGCTTCATGTAACTTGTCACTGGAAAATGCTATGGTGTTCCCTTTTCTAAATATGTAGGTTTTGCGCTTTATGTGATGAACCGTATCCTTGTCATACAACCGCGGCCTTCTCAACAAAATGTGAGAATAATTTATGAGTACAACGCTACATGGAGCTTAATCCCCAACATTGATTCCCATAATGATTTAACAAGGCATCTTGAAGTTATTGGTGCCTCGTTTTCCTCTTGAACCAAGCAATGTTGTGGGGTGTTTTTCTGTAGCTAGCTTCAACTTTTCACTGCTTCTTTAGAGATAATGTTCTCATTACTTCCTCTAAGATCACCTCACATATGTTTCCCTCGCAAAGAACATGAGTTTGAAATATGTTGTGGTGTTTCCAATCTTCTACCTTTTGTGTAGTCATAACAGGACGAACAACCAAGGGCTCTTCCGGAACAGGTAGAAATAGAATGTCCACAGTCTCTGATTCCTCATCGTCATA
The DNA here is from genome assembly GCA_018894105.1 of Jacaranda mimosifolia. Classification (NCBI taxonomy): domain Eukaryota; kingdom Viridiplantae; phylum Streptophyta; class Magnoliopsida; order Lamiales; family Bignoniaceae; genus Jacaranda; species Jacaranda mimosifolia. The sequence continues at coordinate 24,482,455 of CM032126.1, forward strand.
CTCCTCATATATAGGCTCTCCATCTTCAAACACAGGCAAGTTAACTTTGCTTTGTAGGTAAGAATATGCTCCATGGTCTATCTCTACAGAAGTGAAACACCTAATGACTGCTGTTGTCCCATCTTTTATGGGTTGTACCACCACTGTCTTGTGGCCCATTTTAATCTCCTCCTTCAAAATTTTCATAGTAAGAATACTTCTGGCACCTCCTTGGTCTGTTGAAGAAGTTTCATGGGAAGTTTTTTGACCTGATTGTTCATTGTGAATGTCTTGAACAGCAGGCATTTCTCGTATTTGCCACTGGTCTTCCCCCTATTATATGTTGCCTTGCACCATACTGCATAATGCGTTTTTCGGCCATTATGGCATACTCTTGCATCTTCCAGGTTGAGAAAAACAAGTAACATTAATCTCATCTCTAATGGACTGAAGCATCTTCCAGGTTGAGAAAAAAGAGTACCACACTAACCTCATCTCTAATGGACTGCTTTAACCTAAGGTAACGAGATTTCATTTGTTCATTAGTCTCATTCAAACTGACATGGGCGGAGCGATTTTTGTATTTGGCTGTGTATTCTTCCACAGCCATGCTCTCATGCTTTAGATTATGAAATTTCTCATACAACTCCATTGCATAATCTGCAGGTAAAAATTGTTTTCTGAAATTTTCGTGCGTTCTCATGCACAATCTTTGTGTTGCCTTGTCAATTGCACTGTCCTTCAACCTTCTCCACCATTGAAGTGCAACCCCTTTCAATGTCAGCTTCACAAACAAAACCTTCCTTGTCTTCTTTCATGTGTTCCCCTTTGAAATAATCTTCCAAGTGCTTCCCAATTTAAACAATCTTCCGCATGCTCTTGCTGATTGTCAGTTTCTTGAATTCTAGCAGCTAGTTGTTCATGCTCCTGAAGAGCTTTAACAGCCCGCAACAACTCCTCAATCATATGTCTCATATCCATAGTTGTCAGGAGCGTAAAGCGCAGCGACGCGCAAAGGTGCCCTGGAGTTATAGCGCATAACACGCTTTATCGAAATAAAGCGCACCACATATATATGTATATATTTCTACTATGCACCTAAAATACCAATATATTTCACATATTGTAAAGAATAAACAACTAAATTATCAAAAGAATAATGATAATTTCTAAATTTGTGCAACAAGTAAATATATATCAAACAAGTTTATACAAAAATATCATTCAAAATCAAGCACAAATGCACAATAATCAACCAAAGTTTCTAATTCCAAATTCCAAAGTTATAAACTCCAAATTTTCCCTACTCTATTCATCATCATTCAAATCGTCATCATCAAGATCAATATTATCATCCTCATCACTAATGGGAGATCTATAGCATTCATTATCCCTCTCTTCTTCCTCCTCCGTATCACTTAAATTGGTATCAAATTCCTCTTCTTCATTTGTGGAAACTTTGACATAAATAAACTTGGTGTTTTTTTTTTTTTTGGTACTGCTTTGGAAGTAGATGACCCGTCTTTGTTTCCCCTTAATGAACCGTAACCGCAGAGCTAGAACTTCGAGATCTAAAATCATATGCATCTTTATCAACTCCATAGCATTAGCAACATCACGCCTCAAATTTTCATCATCAAACACAATTTCATCGTCATCTTCCTCTTGTATTCTCCCCACCAACCATTCATTGCTTTCATCTAACGTATGACTCTCCAAAATAATGGGATCAATGCGATCACGATTATCATATCTCCGCAATAGGGCTCTATTATACTTGATAAACACCAAGTCATTTAAGTGTTGTTGCTCCAACTGATTTCTTTTTTTTTGAATGAAGCTGTAGAATAATATGTTAATATAATTAATAATTAGTAGCACAACATAAATAACTTATGAATGCATAACTTAGTCAAAAATTACTTACATGCTCAAAAACACTCCAATTTCTTTCACAACCGGAAGAGCTACAAGTAAGGCTTAGAATTTTTATGGCGAACTACTGCAGATTTGGCGTTGAGGCTCCAAAGGAAGACCACCATTTAGCTATCAATTATCAATTAACAATAAAAAAAGAAATTATAAGAAAGTTAATATATATATATATATATATATTTTGTAATAATGAGTTATAGTATAAAGTTTAAGTTATTAACAAAATAAGAGAATTACATAAAATAATTGTTTACCTGGTGCTAGTAATATTCTTTGCCTTTTTGTTGTAGCAGATCGAAAATTACCTTAAGCTCTCTTGTATATTGCTAGCTCCTTGCTAATCTCATCTTGCATTGAAATTTGTGGCACCAACTGTTCTATGTAATCATATAAACAAGCATAACTTCTGCATCTTCTTTTATGTTTGGATTGCTATGGAAAAATTGGGGGTTCAAATACTGGTCAGCTGTATGCAAGGGCTAATGGAACTGATAGTTCCACATTTTGTCGATAATATCAAAAAATTCTTTATATCTTGCCTCATTCTTCTCAAAAACAATTTCAATTTTCTCCTTACATTTATCCATCGCCTCGTAAATATAGCCCATGGGAGGCTTCTTCTCACCATCTACCAACTGAAGGATCTCAATCAGGGGTGTTCCAAAAAGAAGGCATTAATATAATTCTTTGCACTCGTTTACCTCCTTGCTCCTTTACAAATTTGCTTTTGTTTCGCTCTTTAGAAGTGAACATCTTTTTCAAACTCGTGATTATGGAAGCTCCTTAATGTCCAAAAAGCGGTAGCAAAGCGAGTATTTTCCAGTTGAATCATGTCTTTTTGACTGGTGAACTCTCTCATTTGTTCAAGATTTGAGTTCTATTATAGATGTAGCCATTGATACTATCGCCCGTTCAAGTGTCCTCTTTAATTATGGCATTTTGAAAATATTTTCAAACATTAAATCCAAACAATATGCTGCATATGGGGACCAATACAAGTGTTGATATTTCTCCATCAACATCTTCCCGGCTACAACATTTGAACCTGCGCTATTGGTGACAACTTGTACAACATTTTTCTTTCCAACACATTGTACAAATCTGTCAAATAGCTCAAACATATTCTCAGCTGTATGAGAGTAGCCTAATGCATCAATCGACTCTAAAAACATGCTTCCTCTAGGAGTATTCACCAAAAAATTGATAAGTGATCTTCATTTTCTCTCTCTCCACCCGTTTGCCATGAGACTGCAACCACATCTTTCCTTGTCTTCCTCATGCCCTTTCAAAAGCATCTTAGTGTGTTCCACCTTCTTCTTTAGACTTGTTACCCTCATCTCATGATATGTTGGAGGTTTCATGTCAGCACCATATTGCCCAATTGCTTGAATCATAGGCCCAAAATTATCGTATTTAACCGCATTGAATGGTATCCCGACATCATACATCCACTTGGCAAATTTTTGGACTGCATCATCCTACAATCCCTTTTGAGTATTGACATACTGTGCTTTTGTCTCACCTTGATGCTTCATTTTTGTTGTTTCAGCTTCCTTCTTGAAGTGCCAATTAATTGGCCCCATTTTTTTGGAATATTTTGATTGTTGGGCTGTTGATTGAATTGAGGTAGATATAGGTTTCTTCCCTGGTAATTGTTCATGCTCTTCTTCATGTTGTTCTACATCATCAATATCATCAAAGTGAGACATTGAATCCATGGTTGCTTTTGCTTGTTTCTTTGCTTCCCTAAACTCTTTCAATTTGATTTTCACAAATTCAGGCACTTGTTTACAAGTTGTTGCGTTTCTGAATGTCCCAATAAGATGTTCTTTAAGCCTAGAAATTTCTCCCTTGGTGATTTTGGAGCAATAATTGCATTTGATACCATCACTAGTTTTATTTGGATTGACCAACACGTCGTGATTCCACCTAGGATCCTTCTTACTCTTATCTGAAGTTTCAAAACTTTCCATTTTTTCTTACTGTAAAACAAAAAATAAACTAAATTCAACATTTGAACACAATAATTAAAATTCAACATTTAAATACAATAATTAACAAAAAAGATTGTTAGCACTTAGCACTTGAACAATATAATAAATTTAGGAAATCAAAAATTTATTTTTAAGCTCTAAAACATTTTTGCCCATAAGTTAACACTTAACAATCACATTTTTAATAGTAAAATGAAATAATGAAAAGAACAATTAATGTGCCCATAAGTTAACAAATAAAAGGATAAAAGGAAAAAAAGAGTTCATGTTAGTCCTAAGCCCTAACATACAATTCTGCCCAGCCCAGCAGCTAGGAATAAGGCCCATTTTTAACATCAAAATTAGAGTGGGCACATTAAATAAAAGCATATGAAAAGAGGAAAAAACAAAATAAAGAAACTTGGGAGAAGCCGAGAAGAGAAATGAAAGAAAAGTAAAAAAAAAAAAAAAAGTGAAAAGAGAAGAAACTACTGGGTGAAGACGCCGGAGAAGAGCCCGTCGTGTTGGAAGATATTTCTGTTGTTGCTGGCGGGAACTGAGGAAGGGCAAAATGTTGCGGGAGAAGGGCAGAATTTTTTCTTTGGACTTTGGGCAGAACTCCAAGCTCGTTTTTATCCCTTTTTTTCTTTCTAAAAACTAAAACCCGCTTATTTAATCGTGTTTTTGTTCCTCTTTTTTTTTTTTTCAAAAGAATAAAGATTTTAGCGTAGCGCGCTCTTCGCTGCTCTGCGCTACAGCGCGATAGCACCTGTAGCGCAGTGAAGCGGGCTACACTGAAATCTGTTGCTCTAAGATGCCAACACCTGTTGTATCTGATATAGCTCTATCATGCCTGCTTATGAATGTAATTATGTAAGATGAAGCATGGAAAGAACAACCTATTCTCCCTCCTTTTTTTTTTATTTTTTTTTCCCCCTGAGATTTTTTTTATCCTTCCTTGCTCCTGTTGAGGGATAGAACTCTCACAATGAAGTAGGTGATACATCCAAACAAGAAGAAAATAAGCAGACTAAGACAGTGATTCAGATTTCACACCTTCCACCAGGGTGCGCTTCCCATCGCGCTGCGCTATGGCGTGCTTCACGTGCTTTTGACAACAGTGCTCATATTTGTCATGGCTGTAGTTTGTGCTTGCTGCCCTCGGTTTCCACATCCACGATGTTCAGGAGCTGCCATTCCACAAAGATCAAATTCAAACCTGCTCTGGTGCCGAATTTGATAAAGGAAACTCATAGAAAAAGGGAAGGATATGAGTGAACTGCTGCTGCATGAATAACTTGTGCAATAGATTAATGAAGAAACATGTAAATTGATCGAAAGAGTGTGTTGCTTAAGGATTTCTGGGGATGAAGGCCAAAAACACAACCCTAGCGCAATATTTATAGAAGAACCAAAAATTCCAGTGCTGCCCTAGTTAGAAAAATGACCAAAACACCCTTACTTGCATAACTTGACAAGAATTGAAACCAAAGCTTAAATATACCACAAGAAGACATCTAAGAGAGAGAAGAATTTAAAACAAAATAAATAATTGAAACACAACATGAAGTTATATTTGTGCTCTTGCATCTGTCTTTATAGTGCTAAATTTTTAAGGGGACATGAAAGTGAGCTTGAAGTTGCATGTTTTTTGAGTTTTGCTTCTTGGTACTCTAAGAAGATATAGAGAGCATGTTAGAAATGGATCCAGGTTAGGGTTTCAGAAAATGTTGATCTTGTGGGGTTGCTTTCTGTGGTGTATGCGATTTTGAGCATTTCAAATTTAACTGAATTGCAGGCTATAATGCTTTGACTTATTATAGATACTATACTCTTGGTTTGTTTCTAGTTGATGCTCGTATGCCCTCTTTTACTTTTGCATTAGGATACACCATGCTTATTTTTCTTTTCAAACTTTGTCTTTTGAAGTATTTGATAACCAGAAATTAAGATTAAGTTTAGTATTCTTTTTGGGGATTATTTTTGTTCCCCCAGAAATAAAACCAAAGATTTATAATATTTTCCCAAAGAACATCTTTTATTCCCTAAAATATTTTTAAAAAACTCTAATCATTTCTGCACACACATTTGGGCATTGTTGGGTTTCCTTTTAAGGGCCCACATTATCATTACTTGGTAAAGCACTTTTGAGAGAACTTCATTTTTATTCCTCCAAAAGGCGTACCCCTTTCCCCTGACATATTTTGAGAATGCCCACTCATTTTAAAAATAAATAAAATATATATTTCTCTTCCAATCATCACTTTAGTATAAATATATAGCTCTTAATTGTTTTCTTAGTTTAATGACAACATATAATAATATAAAAGTTTGATATGACACAACTAATTGGATAAATTTTATATGATAAAGACATCTACAGCAGAAAATGTCATTTTTGGAACTGAAATCAAATGCATTTTTTTTTTCTGGAATTATATCATGTCCACCATTTCCAAAACTCTAAACACACCTTTATTCTCCAAATGTTTCCCGGTAAACCCCCAAAATTCATTTTCTAAAAGTATTTCCCTAAAACAACAAAAAATGATTCCAAACAAGCTTTGGGCTTTCTGATAATTTACATACAAGGGGTATCTCTCTCTCTCTCTCTCTCTCTCAGTGTCAATGTGCATAGAGTCCTATCGACATCAAGGCGCCAAAGTTTACTTGGTTAAGTGCGAGGTGCACGGCATGTTAGAGAAGAATTGAGGTACTAGGAAAAGCTTTTTGATTCCTATAAACTAAATTTATGTTTGATGTTAGTTAACAAGAATACATATGGTGAAGCAAAGTCCATAACATTAACATGTAATGAAACTATCAGTTGTCAAGGCAAGAAATGTATATATGTAAATCCATGGAAGTCTAAAAAATAAAACTGAATGTTAAGGAAACTTCAACAAGACTTGCTTTTTACGCAACTTTGAGATTTAATGATGACACTGGCAAAAGACTGTTGGCCCAATTAGATGCTTAAGTTGAATTTGGAAAAAAGCTCAAATGGTGTTCCTCACTGTGCCTTGGGCTTAGGTTAACAATTATGGGTGTGCAACTGAAACATACAAAAAGATATGACTGCCTTCATTCTTATATCGTTCTGAACATCCAAGGACTCTTTCTCTCAGCAATTTTTTGTGTTGCTTATGTGTGTCAAGATGCAAAGAAGTACAACAGAGCTTCTGGTATTGTATATACATGCCTGTGGTCTCTTTTCCACTCATATCCTATAATTTCCTAATCATGGTTGTTTTCTGATAAGACATGTTTCGGAGGATAGGGATATCAGATATATGTCTTTTGTTTTTAACCCCGCTTCTTAAGTTTTGATCTGTGTGTTGAAGGTGTTCTCATTTCTTTCATGTTAAGTAATTTACATACATGCTACATATATATGTGTGTGCGCATGTAATATCCATATGTATATATTATGGGTTTCAATTTGGGCTAGAACCCATTTGGGTTGGGTAGGGCTCAACAATTCAGAAATTGGTTTGAGAGGTTGGGCTTTATCAAATTTGGGTTCAAAATGAGTTTTAAGTGGATAATGGATCCATTCAAAAAATTTAAGTAAAATTTAATAATTTCAATAAATTTAATTTTGAATGAATAATAAAAGTCTTATTATAATATGAATTAATAAAATAAGTATATAATTTAATAAATCATCTCATTATGTTGTAAAATTGTATATTAAATAGAGTGTAGAAGGTATATTAATATTACTATGGTTTTTTGAATTAATTTTTTGGACTAAATAAATAAAATCAAATTTTTTATTTTTTATAGGAACCATTTAAAACCCAATCCAACCCACAATTCAACCCCATTTTGAACTCAACCCACTTTCAACCCACACATCTCAACCCATATAGAGCCCAACCCATTTTTTACCTAACCCACATAAGCCCAAACCAAACCCAACCGAACCCACCTCTTTGCCACTCATAGTATATATATACAATATTGACATGCATCCTTGTTTCTTCGTTCTGCTCTTCAATTCCATCCATCCATGCATCCATCATATAGATAATGCAGGAAAACTTCTAAAATCAAGTCATATTTGTGTCAAATGCTTGGGACATGTGCCACTAACTGATACTCCTTGGATATGTGTCCAATACTTCAAAACTGTGTGGAAAATATTAATAAAACATGCCTGACATTTTTGTCAAATGCATTAGTCATGTCTGGAAATAACTAAGAACTGCTTACCTCAGGTAAAATACATAAGATCAGGATAATGTTGCAAATTGATTATTAAAAAATAATTTGTCATATGAGTTACCAGTGATTTAGCTAATTCATTTTGTATTTTTATGCCAAGTGACATAATAATACTATACTATACTTTATATTTATCAGACGTCAAATGTCATATTTAGTACATGTACTCTTTACATTAAAAAACTAATATACACTATACTGGTTGATTACAAAATTTAGTATTATTATTTCTTATATAATGATGATTATGTGTTTTCTATGTTGATGTGTCATAGCTGAGTTTTGTTCTTCTTTTCTTTCTTTGTTTCTTTCTTTTCTTTTCTTTTCTTCTCTCTCTCTCTCTCTCTCTCTACCTCTCTTTGTGCGGTTCGTTGGGTGTTGGGGGAGGGGGGGTGATACTGTGCCTGTCCCTATGCTTATGTCACTTTGTTTTTGTCAACTTGTCCATGTCAGTGCGACATAGAACCATAGAGACATTGCCTTCCCCTGGGTTTCCGGTGCTTGACATCCCAACCACTGCAGTTTGAAAAACTGTTGCTACCTCACTGCTGTCTATTGGATGTTAAGGTTGCCGATTTTGGGAGCTAAAATTGCTGAGGTTCCTTAGATATATGTATTTTCATATATATGCATGTAACATGCATATGCACTCAAATGGGAACGTATCTTCTGTGTACATACACGTCTATGTGTATCTATTTGTACATATTTATGCAATGCATCTATATGAAGATAAATGAATGTGTCAAGATTGTCAAATATAAATATACATACATTCATTTGTGTGTGTGTGTGTGTAAATGTACTCATGTAGGTCATTTTTAATTCTGCTTGTTTTACCTACCACCCTCTTGTTTCCACTTCTCTTTATACTACCACTTTCAGGCAAAAATGGAAAAGGCCACAGGGACTAGGGCATGGTGGCAAATCTTTCCCTTTGGCTTGCATGGAAGAGTAACATTTTTAGCATTCTTTTGTCTATGAGAAACATTGCTTCTAACTGTTTAACTAGCATCAGGAGTTCTCTACAGGACTCATCTTTCCCCTTGATGTGGGTTTTTATTGTGGATAGAGAAGCTTTCAATATACATGGATTTTCATTGTTTTTGTATTTATGTTTCACTGGTTTTCCTTTTTTCCCTCAATTTAGAAACAAAGTCAAGAGCTTGCTCGTACATCTGGGGAACACTTAGAGGTTACTAGCAATGATGGAAGAAAAATTTCGGCTGGCATGAAAGGAACTAATAATGCCACGCATCGGTTCTCTAGTTCATCAGTTGTTTACGGCAACGAGTTTGACACCTCGGTGGCGACATACAACATAGTATGTTCTACTTCTGGTGATTGTGCTGGTTCCTCAGTTAGATTGACAATAATCTTCTTCTTCTTCTTCTTCTTTTCTTCTTTATTTTTATTTTTTTATTATTTTTTTATTTTTTATATTATTATTCTTATGTTCCATGCATGAATATGAATTGCAGGCTGTTATTTGGTTTCATCTTCATGAATATGCGAAATCATTCTCGTATTTGGACACATTGTATCAGAATATTGAACCTATTGATGAGGTAAGAATTGCACATTAGTACAAAACACATTTAGTGATACTTTTAATGGGTCTATTGGTTAACTTTTGCAAGGTAACATGCAGGGAACGGCCCTTCATATATGCCTTTTGTTGCTGGATGTTGCGTTACTTTCTCACCATGCATCAAGATCTGCTGTAAGTCCCTTGTACTTGTTGTTATGAAATTGATTGTTTTCTTTGATGCTGTTATACTTGGTAACTTTGACTGAAACAATTGTAAAAAGATTGATATTTTCTTTGAGAATACTGTCATTTATTGTATGTGCTGATTACAAAGTTCTCTGATACTGTATCAACAGAAAGATCTTTGAACTTCTGTTGTGGAAGGGGAAGACATGGTTTGGCTTATGCTCTTGGCAAATATACACACAATAACTTGCATATGATTGGGCTAATTACCTAAAACCTGATTAACTGAATTAGATTATGTGTATAGTAGGAGAGAATGACTCAACGAGTTACACAAGACCCTAAAATACATTTAAATGTGTATTGGACTTAAAAAGATATTTTCGGATTGAACTACAATGATGTTTATTTGCCCTGAAGTCTGAAAACATGCAATAGAAATGGTTTTAAAGCGTGCAGTACAAATTATTTTATGAATGGATTCATGCAATGCCATAACTTGACACCTTTGCTGGAGTGAAATAGTGAATTGTAAAATCCACATTATAACATCAGGGAGAAAGAAATCCTTTCCATTCCATATATCATATTTGTATAGTGTCCTTTACTGTGAACACTTACAGTGAACACTGTGAAGTAACAATCTCATTTATTGGGGGTGAATGGAGTATCCTTGGAGATTTTATTAAGTGTAAACTAATTTGTGGTAATTAATGTAATAAGTATTGGTTATGAGATTGTTGATTGCATTTGATTAACTGATCAGTTCCAATTTAGTCCTGCTAATCTATGTCAACAAAATAAGTTTCCTACTCTGCGTCTGGACATATAGTTCTCTGGGTGCTTAATTGAGCAGCTCATTGCTTTTGGTTTTATCCTGTCTATGAAGGCACTGAACATCCAATACAGTGGTACAAGTTGTCAATTTCCTTTTTAATGATCTGTGGTCGAGTAAGCCATAGCTTGTACTGGTACTGTTTCTAGCAAGTATGTTTAAAAGTCCCAAGTCCATGATAAGTCATGGAATGACTGAATATTTAGATTCTTAGAAGAACTAAAGAAACAACAGAAACCTGAAATTTTGGAAATAAGTTGATTCTTTTTATTTAAATAACAATCCTCTAAGAATATAAGTAAAATTTTACTTTTAATTTTCCAAGCGGGACTTCAGAAGGATGATTGTCATTAAAAGATAAGAGTTATTAGATTGTGCTTGTAGTTCTTTTCCATATTTAAAAAGGAAAGCACTTGGAGTATGTCAATCAGGAAGCTTGCTTTGAACCTTGCAGTGGTTAGGCTGCTGTTGGTAATAAGAAAGCTCATTGTCAATCATGATTCTATCTTCTCTTGTATTGGAGGTTTAGAAGCTAGCACTATGTAGCAAGTTGCATCTGGCTGTTTGAAATGCTTTAGCCAGTCTGGATGGTTAAACACCCATTTAGTGTTCTGTATGCTTCTTAGGTCCTTTTTGTTTTTATTTTCAAACATCATTTTCATTGTCACTATTTGAAAATTGAAAGCTATCATCTTTTACATATTTCCATTGAGAGTACCATTTATTTTCGTTTTAATTTTTCCTAAACCTATTGTATCAGCCTATTACCAGACTAGTCAAATTCGTATTCGATTTGAATAAAGTACCCACTATTATTAAAAAAAAAAAAATTAAAAATATACATATAATTTGAAAAACACGTCTTGTTAGGCACAAAAAATTACAAAACCACCTAAATTTCCATTCGTGTAACTATCCTAATCATTTTTTTTTAGAGAAAACATCAAAAGCAATCTCATTTAATTTCCGAAACTTTAACTAATTTCAACTTTCAAAAATATTGGAAATTGAAAATGGAAATAAAAATGAAATCAAAGGGGCCCTTGGTTTGTGGTTCTGGAGGATATTCCAAATGTCTACTGCATGTTGATTAAAACTAAAATCAATTCCTTCTATTGACATCATTTTGGTACAAGGTTTCAAGTGTTTTTGTACAGCATAACCTTATCTGACATGGAAAGCCTCTTCCTTCTCTTCTCTTAATTATTATTATTATTTTTTTCATTTTTGCCCAGCATCTGGTAAGAGCCCTCTATGACTAGCATTTCTTATGATCCTTTAGAATTTTTCTTCGTTATTCCAATATATTTCCCATTAATAACTCAAACTTGAGATGGACCCAAACAATCCTACTAAAATTTCAATGGGGTTGATGTCGCTAACAACTGAATCAAGAGTTAGTGATTGAGCTTGTTCAGGCAAACAAAAGAATAGAATTAACTGGACACTTGGGGCCCGTTAAGCTTCATTTCCAAACTCCATTTTCGCATTTTCTACTATTTGAAAATTGAAACACATCACTTTTCACACATTTTCACCCAAGATCATTTTCATTTTCACTCTCAAAACACATTCTTAAATAATTTATATATCTTCTCTCTTTATTTCATTATTAATATTTCTCTCCACCTGCAATTTACTAAACCCAATATAATCATTAGTTTTCCAACAACCTATCCAAATACAAACTCATTTTCACTAACTACTTTTTCAAATTTTGGAAATGAAAAATCAAAATAAAAATAAAACCAAATGGGCCCTTGGTTTTTCAAAGTTCAGTCTCATAAATTTGCCAGGCTTGCTTAAAATTTATAGAAGTTCATTTTGGGGGGGCATTTGAAGCAGTAGTTGACCAGTTGTGGTGGATATGGGGGGTCAACACAGAATAGCTTGTACTTTTTTCTTGTCACCTTTTTCCTGTTTTGTCTCTTTCTGGAGAATGATGAATGATATGCTGAACTGAAGAATTATCCTTTGACCCCTCTTACAATGTTGATGATGTAGATTGAAATATCATACACTTACAGAGTCTTACTTCATTTTGTGCTGTCCGAGTAAGCCTCTAAAAGTAGAAGTTGGTTGGTGCCCAAGTTAATGTTCAGAGTGTATAACGTCTTATATGATGGAGATTGACGTGAAAGGGAGTTTAAATATTCCAGACCTCTGATAAATATGAAGTATGCTTTCTACTTTGTCTGTTTTCAACAGCATGAATTGTTGCTTGCTCTCTGGGTAGTTTTTGGTTTGATCTGGGGAGTTTTTATGTTTTTCCTCTGTAAGCTTTAATAGTTGTAATAAATAAAATTATAAATAGGATCTAATTATAATTAGAAGGGGATAAATTTACTTAGTCTTTTATGCTGCCTATTTTGCTATTCACTTGTTATTTACTGATGTCACTTGAGTTATAGCTGTTTCTAGATTTTAATTTTTTATGTCACTTGGATGTTGTGAGTCAATTTAAATTTATTGTTCAGGATGTGATAAGCTACATAGAGAAGGTATTTTGTGTCAATAGCTTGACCAATCAAGTAGAGAATGGAACCTCAGCACAACAACAATCTTTCTTTGTGTCAAAATCTACTTCACTTTCGAGCAATCCAACCATTCCTGATTCTTCTCATCCCGATTCAGCTACTGCAAATACATTTGAGAATTCTTTAACCAGAACTTTATCTGAGGAAGCACTTGAAGATGAATCATTGCAGCTACTATCTTCTCTGGACATCGGTGGACAGAACCTTCAAAGACCTGGTATTGCATCTTCTAGTGATCTTCCAAGGAGCCAAGCAGAGGAGTCCTTGTCAGTTGTTGATTTAAGGCTTAAGCTGCATCTTTACAAGGTTCGCTTTTTACTTCTCACAAGGAACCTTAAAGCAGCCAAGCGTGAAGTCAAGATGGCTATGAACTTAGCTCGTGGGAAAGATTATCCCATGGCTCTTTATTTGAAGTCACAGCTTGAATATGCTCGCAGAAACTATCGCAAAGCAATCAAGCTTTTGATGGCTTCTAGCAACCACACGGATACGGGAATCTCGAGCATGTACTACAACAATCTTGGGTGCATCTATTACCATCTAGGGAAGCATCACACTTCAGGCGTATTCTTCTCCAAAGCCCTAAAGAACAGCTCTCTTATACGGAAGGAAAAATCTTTAAAACTCCTCACTTTGTCACAGGATAAATCCCTTCTGATATCATATAACTGTGGTGTGCATTCCTTGGCCTGTGGCAGACCTTTCCATGCTGCTCGCTGTTTTCAGAAGGCTAGTCTAATTTTTTATAATAGACCTCTTCTGTGGCTACGAATTGCTGAGTGCTGCCTGATGGCCCTGGAAAAGGGACTGATAAAGTCTAATTCCTCTGCTTCTGACAGACCTGATATCAGGGTTGACATTATTGGAAAAGGAAAATGGAGGCAGCTTGCTCTGAGATATGGAATTTCTGCAAATGGGCAGCGGGAATATGTTGGAAAGGATGATTTGTTTCCAGGGGATGGCAAACAGCCGGACCTCTCAATGTCTCTTGCCTGGCAGTGTCTTGTCAATGCTTTGTATCTGTTGGACTCTTGCGAGGCAAAATATTCTAGATCTGGTTTGCCTTCTGGTAGTGAGGAAAGCATATCAACAGAAACGATGCCATCTCAGAGTACAAACCACAAAAATGTCAGTGATGATGAACCCCAGGAATCTAATCTGGCATCTGGTTCAAGTCAAGTTAATTCAAATGGTGAAGTGAAAGAACTAAAGGGTGGAAACAATCAGAGTACGTCGTTGCAGAATTCTATTACTGAGTACGAGTATATTTGTATGAAGGAAAACCAGATGATGAAGCAAGCCACGCTTGCTGATTTGGCTTATGCAGAGCTGGCACTAGGAAATCCCTTGGACGCCTTATCAACAGCAAAGTCTCTATTGAAACTTCCTTACTGTTCAAGGATATACATCTTTTTGGGAACAATGTATGCGGCTGAGGCTTTATGCCTGCTAAATCAGCCAAAGGAAGCTGCTGAGCATTTGATGAGGTATGTATCTGGCAGGGACAATGTTGAGCTTCCATATAGCCGAGAAGACTGTGAAAAGTGGACGATGGAAAAACTGGTTGATAATGAGGATTCAAACAGTGGGACAATATCTTCTAATGCTGTCTCACCACTGGATGAATCCCCAGTATCTCTGTTCTCCAGCCCTGAAGAGGCTCGTGGGATTTTTTGTGCGAATTATGCAGCCAACTTTGCGTTGCTGGGAGACCTTGAGCAAGCTCACCACTTTGTGATGAAGGCATTATCTGATATACCTAATAGTCCTCAAGCTATTCTTACTGCAATCTATTTGGATCTAAAGCGTGGCGAGACACAAGAAGCTCTTGTGAAGTTGAAACATCATAGTGCCATTAGGTTTGTCCCTGCCAGTTTCACGTTGAATGGCTCTTCTTGATGGTTGTACTTGTTTTCAATGGTCGTTCCAGCCCACACTTCACTCTGAGTTAGCAGGTAGCTTGACAATCCTTTTGGAAAAAATCAGAAAAAAAAGGACTTGTAACATATATAGTTCAATTCAGGGAATAAGTATTACTTTCGAAAATTTTTTGTTTTTAGCTTTTAGTGATTCGTGGTGTAGCTTAATTTTGGTGATTACAGATTCCCGCCTTAGAATTCAAGATGTAGTTTTGATTCATAGTGGCGTGTTTTGAGAGGTAGAGTTGGTTCAGATTCAATGTGAATGTAGTATGGAGAGCGTGAGCTCTTGAGAAGAAAGTGCCAAAAAACAAAGTACCATCAATTTTCTTGTAGATGTTATTATTCGGGCGTTTCATTGTAGTAGCTAGTCTTCTGTGCAGTTACTGTTTATGGGTCAAGCAGGACGAATAAGTTTTTGGTCCTATCAAGGGCGTAATCTCCCCATATTTACCTAGGCAAGTAAAGTAATTAGGATGTTTTAGGGTTTGTTTGTTATTGGTTTTTGGACTCATTTTTTTTTTTTGTTGAAAATGAAAATAGAGGCATCAACTTCTCCCTCACTTTCACAGATATTTTCATTTTTAAAATGTGTTCTGACGAACTCTTATATTCTCTTTTTATCACTTTTTATTTTTTTCTATTCAAATTTGTACGATTTTTAATACAAAAATGTTATATTTTTCAAAATATAATTTATTTTCAATCCTACATAATCATTACATTTTAAACAAAATATTTAAATAATATTTTATTTTTAAAAATATTTTTGTAATTAATTTTTTTACTTTTTTTTTTACTGGAAAATAAAAATACCTTTAGAAAATAAATCCAAAAAACATATTAGCACTTCAGAATCTTGAATCTTAACTATCCATAGTCATCGACTATGGATCCTGTTACATGAATGATTATGACTCTTATATTGGTTCAATCACATGATTGCCCATGTCATGATGGAATCTGGACAGGCTCTATTACTTGAATGACTATGAACAGGATAAAATATCCTATGAGCTCATAAAGACTTCCGGTGGCAAAGCATATTTAGTTAGGATTGTTAGCGAGTTAGATTTGAATCAAATATGTCGTATTTGAATTTGAATTCAATTATTAAAATTTATATTTGAATTTGACCCAATATCGTATAGAATTTTTGTTAGTAAATATCATATTCAAATTCGATGGATATTCGAAATTCGATAAATAAATTCGATTTGATTTAATATATATTTTTAATTATGAATTGTATAAAAATATTGTATTTATAAAGTAAATTTATGTTATATTTAAAATTTTAACAACTTTTTATCATATATTAGTTCTAAAGTTAAGTATTTGAATACTAAATTTCTATTTTGTATTATATTAATGCATAAATAAAGTATTATACATTATTATATTTGATATTTCATCAGTATTCCTCTTATTTTTATAGCTAAAGACTCAATATTAATAATATAATATAGATATTAATATAAATATTATGTCAATATAATATATACCCTTTATTTTAAAATCTTTATCAATATTCTATACTATTTATAAAAGTATGAATAAGATTTGAGGTTTCTTCCTTTTTATGTGAAAACAAAAATGTCCTTCTCTTATGAAAGTATTACATTTAATATATATAGATCAGTGATAAGTTGTAATTAAATTAATAGATTAAATATATATATATATATATATAAATCATATTTATTATGTCTTTTCATTTATCAAATGTATATACATCAAAACGTATATACATAAAAGGGAAGGATGTTTATGATAGATGTGTCATTTGGTATTCTAATTAGATAGAACCATAATTATACAATGCTTCCAATATCTTATTGTATATGTTTAGAAGTAGAAACAAAAGGAAAATGATATCATTGACCGAGTCATTTTAGCAAGACAGATTAAGTGACTTTGAGTTCCATTAAGAATTTTTTAATTTAGCATCAATTTGTTAAATTGAAAGACCTGACCGAATTAATTATAGTTTTTATCTTTTATGAGTCTTATTAAAAATAAATTTAATTTAGTTATAATTACCATTAAAATATATGCATTAAATTATATTTGCTAAGTAGGGTATTTTGATTTAATTAATTTTATTATAATTATAATTTTCTATATGCCTAATAAGAATGTACTTAATTTGGAATAAATTTAATAAATACAATGTATATACATTTGATATATTTCTTAAGTGGAAAGACTTAATTTAATTAATTATAGTTATTATTTTCAGTGAGTTTAATTAAAAATAAATTTAATTTGATTGTAATTATCATTAAACTATGTGTGTTAAACATGATGATTTCAATATATGTAATTACATTTGCTAAGTAGAAAATTTAATTGCTTGGGTTTACCATACAAACATATGTATTGAATGTGATAGTAATAGTCTTATTAGATGGGGATATAATTTAATTGCTATTTTCTATAAATCCAACTAAATATGTTGGTAGAAGGATAAATTTCAATGTACGTAATTATATTTGCTGAGTGAGAAACTTTGATTTAATTAATTTTAATATAATTATTATTTTCCATATGTCTAATTAAAAATTCATTTAATTTGGAATATATTTAATAAATACAATGTATACACATATTTGCTAATGTACATTTGTTAAGTAGAAAAACTTGATTTAACTCATTATAGTTATTATTTTCTATGAGCATAATTAAAAATAAACTTAATTTAGTTGTACTAAACTATGTGTATTAAAAATGGTAATTTCAATATATGTAATTACATTTGGTAAGTAGAAAATTTATTTAATTAATTTCAATATAATTATTATTTTGTATAGTTTCAATTAAAAATATATT
Source organism: Jacaranda mimosifolia (assembly GCA_018894105.1). Classification (NCBI taxonomy): domain Eukaryota; kingdom Viridiplantae; phylum Streptophyta; class Magnoliopsida; order Lamiales; family Bignoniaceae; genus Jacaranda; species Jacaranda mimosifolia. The sequence continues at coordinate 24,500,412 of CM032126.1, forward strand.
TAATTTGTAGCAAATGTGATAAATATAATGATATATATTTGATGTATATATATTCTTTAAGATTAAAGACTTGATTTAATTAATTATAGTTCTTATTTTCTATGAGTCCAAATACAAAGTATATATATTTGATGTTTAATAGTTGCAATTATTATTAAATCAAGTGTATTAAATTTTCCATGAAAAAGATAACACCATTCGTATTCTTCAAGTAAATAGAATTTGCCACATGTTAACAAATAGATGACCCCCCCAAAAAAAGTATTTCAAATCAATAGCATAATGAAACAAAGAGAACTTTAGCAATAAATTATATAAATAAATTTAATTTAATAATTTAATTATAATTTAACACTAATCAATATATATTAAATACAATACTGTAGAATTGATTTAGTGACTTTTTTCATGAGTTTTATTTAATTTAAAATTTAGGATAAATTTAGTTAGTAATGCATGCATGTAATAAATAAAATGTATTTACATTTGATGTATATACACTGAATGTATATACATTTGATATGTCAAAAGGCATAATAAATTTGGTTTATATGCATAAATTTCATTTAATAATTTAATAACAATTTAATTGTAATTTACCAATAATATTTTCATTAGATAGGGACATTTTTGTCTTTACATAAAAAGGAAGAAACAACTATACTATTAATATAAATTTAAAATAAAATTTTTAATTAGTAATGTATGTAATAAATAATATATATATATATAAGTCAAAAGGCATAATAAATATAGTTATATACATCAATTTAATTTAAGAATTTAATTATAACTTACCACTAATCCATATAAGTTAAACGCAATACTATAGAATTAATTTAGTGTCCTCACAAAAATATCCTTCTCTAATAAAATTATCAGATTTAATACAATAATTATAATTAACTGAATCAAGTCTTTCCACTTAAATAACATATATACATTAAATCTATATACATTGTATTTAGATTCATAGAAAATGATAAATATAATTAATGTCAAGTCTTTCATCTTAAATAATGTATATGCATCAAATGTATATCATTGTATTTATTAATTTTGTTACAACTTAAATATATATATTTAATTAGACTTATAGAAACTAATAATTACATTTAAATTAATTAAATAAAATTTCTACTTAGCAAAAAAATTTACATATGTTATCAAATTTAACACACATAGTCAACGATAGTTATAGTTAAATTAACTTTATTTTTAGTTAGACTCATAGAAAATAACAACAATAACTAATTAAATCAAGTCTTTCCACTCAACAGATTTATATATATATATATCAATTGTTGTAACACCCCGAAAATTCGGTATTTCAGAAAAAAAGGATTTAGAAATCAAGGTATTGGTTGATCGGATCTTAGGGCTTGAAAAATAAATAAAAAGGACTTGATTGCAAAATTTTTAAAAGTTTTAAGGTCAAAGTGCAGTTAAGCAAGACTTGATTGGATCACATTTTCAAAGTTTTGGGGGTTGCATGGTTACTATTTTGGGTCAAAGGGATCAAAATGAGGCACTCACTTTGTTAGAGGCTGAATTGAAGTTGGTGGAAACCTTAGAGGACCTAATTGAAACTGAACCAAAATTGTGGGGGTCAATCTGTGACTAAGAAAAGATCAAATATATAAATATTGGATTTTTTCATTTTTACCTCATTTTTCATCATCTTCTCCACCGCAACCCCATCACCTTCACCGTTCTTCTCTATCACCGGAGACCAAAACCTATCATATTTTATACCAAACTGTTCCTCTCTGAACAAGGGACACAACCATACCAACTTCTTCCCAAATCCACTAGTGGAACAGCCGAAATTTGAGCTCGAAAATTCAGCCACGACGGAGCTCGATGAGTCCGATGGAGCAATGGCAGAAAGAAGTTTCTGGGTAGCGGGTTTTGAAGCTCTTAGCTTAAGGATCACATGGGTAGCTTCAGTTTCTCAAACGGACCACCGCGAGCAATGGAATCGGAAGAAAATCGCGCAGCAGCGAGTGGTGGCGCTGGAGGATTAAAGCTGAAATTGGAGCTCAATTCGACGGAGTTTAGTAAAATTGACCTAGGCATTTTGTTGTGGGAGCTAAAAGGTGCATTTTGGTGGTGATTTGGCCTTTTTTCGGTGACGGTAGACGACAGTGGATGGCAGGGACGAAGCAGCAGCGAAGCTGGGACAGAATCTTCAACTCATTGCTAGGATCGTGATAGTTTTCTTGGTTTGTGATTTCGGTGCTTCTATAGTCGAATCTTGGGTAAAGAGTTGGATGGGGACTTATATGTGTATATATATGTTGTACCATGTTGCCTTATATATCTTGTGTTGTGACACATGTGGATGTGGACTATGCTTTGGGAAGCAAGACATGAGATGTGCATGTATGATTACATAGTTTAGTGGACCCAGATATGTCATATTATATGCTAACTTGGGTTAATTAAGTTTATTAAAGGATTTAAACCCTAATTTGAGGATTCTATGAATTTGGAACCTAACTAATGATAATTAGGTTATATAAGGAAATATGGAACTAAGAATTAGAACATGTGTGTGCCATTATAAGCATAGTGAAATAGGATTATATTATTTTATGGTAATTTTGGGACTTATTGAGTTAATTGAAAGAGAAAACCCTAATTTTGTGATTTGGGGCTTAAGTGTCAATAATTGGATTAATTATGATAATTGGACAATTATTGTTGATTTGGGATAATGATATGAGGTTAATTATATAGATAAGGACCTAATTATGTCTTTTGTTAGTACCGATATAAACCCCATATATATATTCTCGTATTAATGGCATAATTAGTCATACTGTAATGATAGTATCGATCAAACCTTTAACTGCCATATTAGCGAATAGCTATCGATATTAGATTGTTAATAGTAAGGTTGTAATTACTGGAGATTATTAAGGTCAATTAAAGATTTTGAATGTGGATTTTGTGGAGCATCTAGGCACGAAGAATCGGAATATTGGAAGAAACAGGGTAGCTGGTATTAGAGCCTAGGTTTTGATGACCTAGGTGAACTTGGGAATGATTGTTGTGACTAACTCTTTATTTAGGATAGTTTGAGTATGAATTCTAGTTATATTTGCGTATTGGGAAGCTTCTATGTGATTCAAGGATTTAGGATGAATTTGATCAGTTGATATTAGGGAAATGAATTTACATACTAGAGAATGTCTATGGGATCTTGTTGTATATTGTAGAATGATTAGACTTGTATGTTTATGTGTGATTTGATTTTATCTAATTATTCTCCATCATTTATTTGTAGAAGCGTGGTAGAGTTGGCAAAGTTGATGGCATCGTAAGGAAGTTTAGATACACCCGTTCCACCTAGAACTGGACGATGGGGGAGATCTCTTGGGCAAAGGGCCATTAACCGACAAGCTCCTAGGCGGGAAGCACCTGCCTACCCACAACTGATGCCGAATGAGGAAGTTTCTCTAACTTTCCTGATGGATCAACTCACTACAGATCCCCCGGCAAGGCCTGATCATTGAGAAAGACAGAGAGGCAGGCGACCTAACCATCAACCAGCGGATAGAGTAGGTAGCCGAAGTAGTTACGGAAGATCGAGCTCTAAAGCGATTCCTTTGTTTCAATCCCCTGAAGTTCTTGAGAGGCCCTTATGATAGAAAAGCCGAGGAATGAATCGAGAGTTTAGAGAATATTTTTGAGACACTACGTTATTCAAATGAGCGGAGGGTTCGATTTGCCACGTTCCTTGTAGAAGATTCTGCCCGGAGTTGGTGGAAAATAATTGATCAAAGATGGACGGCCGAAGGAACTCGCTGAACTTAGGAGAATTTCACCCGAGACTTCATGAGTAAAATTGTGCCAGAAGTGATAAAACAAACAAGAGAAAGAGAGTTTATGGACCTTGTACAGGGGCATAGTTTGTAAGTTAGTATGAGGCTACTTTCAGTCGATTGATGTAATATGCTCCCTCCATACAAGATGATGAAGGTCGACAGGCTCGACGATTCTTATAAGGGCTGCGGCCAGGGCTTAAGCAAGGCTTGGCTATTTGTGACTTGCCAAATTGAGATTTGGCAGTAAGCATAGCACTACAACTTGAGTCAGAGCTGCAGGAAATTCGAAAAATTGAGAATAAGGGCTGCAAGGAAAAGATGAGCTTCGAAGGGCAAAGTGATACTGGAAGAAAGCAACCGAGACTCCAGGTTGAAAGTATTGCCCAACAAGCCCCTCAGTCTAGCGAGATGACATATTTGACTTAAGGGAGACCACAAAGGCAATGTGGATTATGTGGATTGCATAACCATGAGGAGTCAAATTGTTGGAGGAAATAAGGTAGATGCATGGGCTGTGGAAGCGACCGATATTTATTGAAGGATTGCCCTAAAAGGAGAGACCCAACACCTATAGGGAAAGGAAAGCAGGTAGCAGAAGCTAGCGGGAGACAGAATGTATGAGCTCGTGCATATACTCTGACAGGAGAAGAAACACCTGATCCTACTGAGATGGTAGAAGGTATGGTTTCTATCTTTGAAATCTATGTAATACCTTATATGATCATGGTGTTTTACATTCTTTCATACCTGTCATATTTCCTTGAACTAAATATGCAATTTGAGACTATGGTTTAGCAGAAAAAGAGTTCAAGCACCCTTAGAAATAGGGTTAAGTATAGGTACTATGTATCGAAATTTGCCTAGATGATGATTGGGGATGGGGTACGATTGGGTCACTGGACATCACATCACTGTCTTGGTTGAGTATCGTTGGGCTGGACCTGTTGGGCTGCCCCATATCAATAATAATACTAATAATATTATATAATTATGTTATCATAATAATACTATTATTATCATTGATAATATTAATCTTATTATTCTCATGATTAATTATACTAATAATAATAAAATTAATTTAATATTTATTAGTATCATGTATTATTATTAGTAGTAGTAATATTATAATAATAATAAATTATTATATTATAATCTTTATTATTGTTAATATATCACTAATCATACAATTAATATTATTAATTATAATAGTATCACAAATGATATTAATATATCAATAATATATTATCTAATGTTAATAATAGTATATTAGTATCAATTATATATACACACATGCACATATATTTATAAAAAGAAAAAAAAAAGAAAAAAAGAAAAAAAAAAGTAACATAGGGACTAAATTGAAACATAAAATCTTATACAAGGACTAAAGTGGAACATAAAACCTTATATAGGAACTAAAGTGAAACATAAAACTATAAATTGACAATTTTGCCCTTAAAAAGTTGCTGAAAAGTTGATTTAGGGGTAGACCTGGCAATTGGGTACCCATGGGTAACCCAATGACGGGTACCAATTGGTTGGGTAAATTTACCCACGGGTAAATTTACCCATTTTTTAATGGGTACGAGATATGGGACCCGTTACCCATGAGGATGGGTAATGGGTAACCCACAGGTACCGTAATTTTTTTTTAATTTTATTATTATTATTTTTTATAATATTTAAAGGTAACTTGATGTTGCTCAAATATTAACTAAATAAAACTACAAAAAACAAAAGACTACAAATTTCAAACATTAAATTGAACAAATACCTAAAGCATAATAATAATATTGTAGTTTAAAACTTATATCTTAAGTATTTAAAATCTACCAAATTTAAAGTACATCACATTCAAAAGTTCAAACTTAAATTCCATTACATGCCAAAAGTTTTTTGAATTGAAAATTTAAATATCAATCAAACATTGTTGTTCTTGTGGAAAAAGATGTTGCATCCATAGGAATATGCACAACAAGTTGTTTTAGGATATAATTTAATTAAATTTGCTATAGATTTTTAATTTATGAAATCAAAAATTAATATTTAGATTAAAAATATTTATATGTAAATATATATAAATATATAATATATAATATATATTTATATGTATATATAATATATAATATATAATATATATAATATTTACGGGTTACCCACGGGTATCCGTGGGTTGGGCCAAAAGATGGCGGGTAAATTTGGGTACGGGTAAAATTACCCGCAATTTTTTGGGTAGAAGAAACAAGGCCCATTACCTGTATTTTTTTGGGTACCCACGGGTATGGGTTGAATTTTGCCAGGTCTACTTAGGGACTAAATTGAAACTAAATCCAAACGTTAGGGACTAAAAAAGGAAGTTTTAAAGTTTGAGGATTAAAGTGATTCTAAACTAAAACTTTAGGGACCATTTATGACATTTGCCCTAGATTTTTTCATTTTAACCCCATTTTTCATCATCTTCTCCACCGCAATCCCATCACTTTCACCGTTTTTCTCTCTTACTGATGACCTTGCTTTGGCGACCAAAACATATCATATTTGGTATCAAATTGTTTCTCTCTAAACAAGGAACAAAACCATCCCACATTCTTCCCAAACCCACTAGTGGAACAGCCGAAATTTGAGCTTGAAAATTTGGCCACGGTGGAGCTAGACGGGTTCGCCGGAGCAACGACAGAAAGAAGTTTCTGGGTAGCGGGTTTTAAAGCTCTCAGCTCAAGGATCACATGGGTAGCTTCAATTTCTCAAATGGACCACCATCGACGATGAAATCAAAAGAAAACCGCGCGACGGCAAGTGGTGACGCTGGAGGATTAAGGCTAAAATTGGAGCTTAATTCGATGAAGTTTGGTAAATGACCTAAGCATTTTTCTGGCGATGGTAGATAGCAGCGGATGGAAGCGATGGCGTGGCAGTGAAGCTGGGATAGAATCTTCAACTCATCACAAGGATCGTGACAATATTCTTGGTTTGTGATTCCGGCGCTTATATAGCCAGATCTTGGGTAAAGAGTTGGATTGGGGACTTATATGTGTGTATATATGTTGTACCATGTTGCCTTATATATATTGTGTTGTGACACATGTGGATGTGGACTATGCTTTGGGAAGCAAGACATGAGACGTGCATGTATGATTACATAGTTTAGTGGACCTGAATATGTCATATTATATGCTAACTTGGGTTAATTAAGTTTATTAAAGGATTTAAACCCTAATTTGAGGATTTTATGAATTTGGAACCTAAGTAATGATAATTAGGTTATCTAAGGAAATATGGAACTAAGAATCAGAACATGCATGTGCCATTATAAGCATAGTGAAATAGGACTATATTATTTTATGGTAATTTTGGGACTTATTGAGTTAATTGAAAGAGAAAACCCTAATTTTGTGAATTTGGGGCTTAAGTGTCAATAATTAGATTAATTATGATAATTGGACAATTATTGTTGATTTGAGATAATGATATGAGGTTAATTATATAAATAAGGACCTGATTATGCCTTTTGTTAGTACTGATATAAACCCTGTATATATTTTCGTATTAATGACATAATTAGTTGTACCATAAATGGTTGTATCGATTGAACCCTTAACTACGATATTAGCGAATAGCTATCGATATTAGATTGTTAATAGTAAGATTGTAATTACTGGAGATTATTAAGGTCAATTAAATATTTTGATTGTGGATTTATTCCTTTGGTTAGGTGACGAAAGAATGGGTCCCGCGGATCAGTAGACTGCTAATTAAGGTTGTAGTTTTTTGAGAGTACGGAGGTGAGGGTATGCCAATCTGGCATTGATTACTCTTCTGTTATTGTGATAAACCCCTGTGAGGGTTCCTGTTTTTGTACTGAATGTATTGTGTTATTGAAATCTATGAACTATTGAGATCTCACTTGATTATCTGCTAATTGATTAGGATACCCCTGTGACGGTTACTTCTTAATTATGATTTTATTTTTTGTTTGTTCTGGCGCCCAGAACTTTTGTTTGTTATATGTTATTTGTCGGTTCTGTTATCCGACTGTTCTGTTATCTATCCGTTCTGTTATCTGTATTGCTCTGTACTGTTATCGTTTGCCTTTCCGGCACACTCATTTATCTGGTATCATTGATATGCTAGGGATACTCCTAGGTATCGTCCCTCTATCAGTGATATGCTTGGGATACTCTCAGGTATCGTCCATCTATCAGTGATGTGCTAGGGATACTCTTGGGCATCTACTGTCTGACAGTGATATGTTAGGAACACTCTTAGGTATTGTCTGTCTGTCAGTGATGTGCTAGGGATACTCCTAAGCACCTACCATATCTCATTTAGGGATAGTCCTAGGCATCTACTGTGTATCAAGCTGTTCCGTTTGGATAAGGTTGATTGACTGGTATGTATATGTTATTTGGAACTGTTCTATTTCATTGTATCCTGATTGTCTGACTGTCCCTTGACTGTTCGATTGTTTCTTGATTGTTTGACTTTATCCTGATATGTTTCTATTAGACTATTGAATTACGGTCTGTTAAGTTGATTCTTCCTCGACAGATCCCCATTGCATATGGTTACGATTATCCCTCACTAAGTCCTTTGAACTTACCCTTCCATTGTATCTTTGATTCTCTCAGACAGGGATTAAGTGAAGAACTTGAACTCCAGGCCTGGACATGAACATATTTTGTAATAGATCAGGTGTTTGAATGTATATATGGAATCATCTGAATGTTAAGCCTGGACTTGAGACGTTGTGATATGTCATGTTGATGTTGATGACTTAAGGCATGTGAATGTTTTGTTAGATATAAGAAAGTGAATCATAGTATATATCTAATGTTTTGTGAAAGAATGTTTAAGTTGAAATCTGCTGCTATTTTTGATAAGCTTGAAAAATTTGTTATGGGCTTATTGATTTATATTGTGGGTTGAATTTAAGATTGAATTGAGTGGCGCCTCAACTTAGGTGCTATCCCGAGTGGGGATGTTACAATTGTATATACATTGTATTTATTACATTTATTCCAAATTAAATGTATTTTTAGTTAGACATATAGAAGATAATTATATTAGAATTAATTAAATCAAAATTTTCTACTTAGCAAATGTAATTGCGTATATTGAAATTTATCCTCCTACCAACATATTTAATTGGACTTATAGAAAATAGCGCAATTAAGTTAAAATTAAACAATTAAATTATACCCCATCTACTGAGACTATTACTATCACATTTAATATATATAGTTGTATGGTAAACTACAACTAAATTAAATTTATTCTAATTAGTAATGCATGTCATAAATAAAATATATAGATAAGTCAAAAGACATAATAAATATAGTTTATATACATCAATTTAATTATAATTTATCACTAATCCATATATGTTAAATGCAATACTATTGAATTAATTTAGTGAATTTTTATATGAGTTTAATTTAATTTAAAATTTAAAATAAATTTAATAAGTAACGCATGCATGTAATAAATAAAATGTATTTGTATTTGATAAGTCAAAAGGCATAATAAATATATTTTATATACATAAATTTTATTTAACAATTCAATTGTAAATACAACGAACTTGTTAAGGATACAAAGAAGCTAAGCCATGAAAAGGATCACACTAATCCTATTCTTCAAGTAAATGGAATTTGCCACATGTTAACAAATAAATGGCCCAAAAAAAAGTATTTCAAATCAATAGCATAATGAAACAAAGAGAACTTTACTAATAAATTATATCAATAAATTTAATTTAATAATTTAATTATAATTTAACACTAATTCATATATAGTAAATTCAATACTATAGAATTAATTTAGTGACTTTTTTACGAGCTTTATTTAATTTAAAACCTGTTGAAATCCAAGACACTGGCCCTTAGCCTGTCCTCTAATATCTGGATAACCCTTTCTGACTAACCATCCGTTTGAGGATGAGTTGTAGAACTAAATTGCAACCTCATTCCCAAGTGTTCTTGTAGAATTTTCCAAAGTCTCGAGGTGAAGATCGGATCTCGGTCTGACACTATACTGTTTGGGATTCCACGCAGTCTGAATATTTTCTTGATATATAATTCTACCAGTTTTTCAAACCGGTATTGCATTTCGACTGGCAGGAAATGAGCAGACTTGGTCAATTGGTCTACTATTACCTAGATGTTGTAATATCCTCCTCGGGCTATTGGTAGACCTGTTACAAAGTTCATGGTAACCTACTCCCATTTCCAATCAAGGATTGGAAGTGGTTGTAGCAACCCTGACGGTCGCTGATGTTCTGGTTTCACTAGCTGGCAAGTTAAACACTTCCGCACATAGTCTGTGACATCTCTTTTCATTCCGCTCCACTAGAATTGCTTTTTCAAATCCCGATACATCTTTGTGCCTCCCGGATGTATCGTATATCTTGTGTTGTGCGCCTCATCTAGCAATCTCTCTTTCATTTCTTCCAGCACACATATTCTTTTTCGGAATAGAAGAGTACCTTGGCTATCAGTGCTGAACTCAGACCCTTCAGAACTCCTGACTGCTTCTTTCTATTCCAATATCCAACTATCATTAACTTGGGCTCGCCATCTTTCGTCATACAACATAGGTTTCATCATTACGTATATTGAAATTTTCACATTTAATGCATATATTTTAATGGTAATTATAACTAAATTAAATTTATTTTTAATTAGACTCATAAAAGATAATAACTATAATTAATTTGATTAGGTCTTTCCATTTAACAAATTGATGCTAAATTAAAGAATTCATAATGGAACTCAAAGTCACTTAATCTGTTTCGCTAAAATGACTAGGTCAATGATATCATTTTCCTTTTGTTTCTACTTCTAAACATATACAATAAGATATTTGAAGCATTGTATAATTATGGTTCTATCTAACCAAAATACCAAATGACACCTCTATCATAAACATCCTTGCCTTTTATGCACATACATTTGATAAGTGAAAAGACATAATCAATATGGTTTATATATGTAAATTTAATCCATTAATTTAATTACAACTTATCACTAATCTATCTATCTATCTATATATATATTAAATGTAATACTTTCATAAGAGAGACATTTTTGTCTTCACATAAAATGAAGAAACCACAAATCTTATTCATACTTTTATAAGTAGTGTATATATATATATATATATATATTTGTTATGAGAAAAGGCCTGCATTTGAGCATCACAAAAAAGCTGGTGCTATGAATGCTTTGATAACATTCTTTCTATTATTTTTATCTTTAAATTACTTAGGACGTTGCAGTAATTTGATTCATGATTTTGTTTCCTAAATCTTGATAAGCGGGTGTCAGCGGTCATCTCAAATGCTCCTTACCTATCAAATGTTGATTGTGATCACGATATAAATAACAACAAGACCTATCTTCTGTATATCAAAAAATATCAAAAATTTTAACATTTATTTTTTAAATTAATTAGTTGATTAATTAAATAATCTAATTAATTTAGTATAATTATAAATTAATTAATAAATTATATTTTCAACCGCAATATGTCATTGATCTTAAGATAGATAGTAGGAAATCAGTAAGTAAGAAAAGTTTTTAATACATGTGCATGATGACACTCAGCGAATTTGGTATAATTTGTGAGCACAAGGTGTTCTTTTATATGGGACCATTGCTAATCTTGATAAAATATATAACAAATTCTATATGATACTAGCTGCAATGTTTGATGTCTTTTCCAAATAGGTCTTTCCCTTGTACAAATAAAGTGCATCTTATTTCTTGTGATAAATTCCACTTTAGATCTTTTATGGCTAACATAATTTATTTTTCATATAATTAATTTGAGTCACTTAAATTTAATTTATTTTCACTCTCCTTATAGAGAAATTGGAAGCCAAATAGTGTTTTACTCAAAGACTGATCAGTCTATAAATCACACTTTATATCTTCAATTCAGTTAGACAACTATTAGTTTAATTGAACTATAATGATTTTGATTATAAGTTTTTATCATCCTAATGACATTCATAATAAGATGAAGGAGTGAGAGAGATATTGAATATCAACCTTTAAAGACAGAGCAGCAAATACAAACTTCAACCTTCAATGTTGGCATTATAATTGCCCAATTTTTTTAATTTTTTTTGGACAAAATTTTAAACTTGATGATTGGTATGTGCAATTAGGCCTACTCTCATAACTTGCATGTGTAATTTACTAAATATGTCTTGAATTTTTGTTACATAGAAATCACCTCCTTAATTATTATTTGAATTTGAATATTCTATTTGTACCTTCTTAATTGCTATCATTTGATTTTTCTATCTCTATTCTAATTTATCTGATTTGAATGGTATTGACTATATCATTTGCTTCATTGGATGAAACTATGAAATATAGATAACTCATGGAAACGTCATAAGATTGGCATCGATATAATTTAGTTCTTTGTTTGAAATATTGAATCATTAATTGCATCATTTGATACACGACAAAATTAAAAACTAATTAAATCCCAAGGTCTAATTAGAAATGATCACTTGTTTCAAGAACTAGGATGAAATTTGTGAAACTAAATTAATGAGCAGATATATACAATTTGAATCCAAAGATATCTTACTAATTATCAAGTTTCAAAAATTTAGTTTAAGTATTTTGCCACATATGCAAATTCTTTTCAACAATATAACTTTATTAAGAGGATTTTTTTTGAGCTTATAAGTTTCTCAAAACATCTTATAAAATACTACAAAAACCATAAACTTCCTATATGATAAATTTAGCCTTATTAACTTATCTTTAGAATTAAAAAAAAGGGGGATGTAAGAAAGAAAAAAAAGTAGAGAAGGTATGCATAAAATAAAAGGAAACCTCGATTATATCACCACTTAATGGGACTATTTCGATCACATTCAATACATATGGTTGTAGGGTAAGTCATGACTAAATTAGATTTATTCTAATTAGACTCATAGAAAATAATAATTGCATTGAAATCAATTAAGAGAAAATCAATTGATGAAGAAAAAATGATACTTCATAAATATATTTGTATAAATATTCATTTTGCACTCTCCCTTAAAAATAAGAAAAGAAATATTTTCTATATAATATAATATGTGTTCAATTCAAATGTAATAGGAAATTTAATGAAAAAGAATAAATTAAGTCTCGAATCACATGCTTAATTGATGAGAATAAAAGAATGATATTTCATAAATGCATTTATATAAATATGGGTTCTTCCTCAAAAATAAAAAGAGAAAAATATTTATTACAAATCAAAATAGGCATCAGATTGATATGTAATATTATATTTAGCATGATAATGAAAAAGAACAAACTAAGTTTATTATTATTATTTTTTATCTTTTCACTCATTTGTGTATTTATATATTTTTTTGAAATATATTTTGGTCAATTCTTACATATAATGATGTGCACATTTTGTTTTTTTGAAAATAATTTTTTTTAACCTTCCTTGTTTAAGTTGAAAGACAAAAGTGAGTCATCTAGGCAAAAAGAATATACAGTTGCTAGCTTTATTAGAAGTCATCGAAAAGAATCAACTATAATTTTATTTCTTTAAATAGTATTTTTGAATAAAATATTTTTCAATAAAAATAATAATGTGGTATTACTAACTTTCAATAATTATTTTTGAAAGGCAATAGGTTAGAAATATATATAGAATTTATTTTTATCAAATAACCTTTTGAAGGATCAAACTAAGTATTTTATTTGAGGTGTGATGGAGGATGAGAAAGACCTTGTCAAGACCAAGTTTTGTATGACCTAAATACTCATATGATAAACATTGTTAACTATACATCAATAACATAACAAGTATAATACACTCATTATATAATTAACTTAAACTTGGTCATACGTAGTTAAGATTTGAATTTTTTCAAAGAAGTGTATTGTTGGATTGATATTTACATAATTCAAACTATTGAGCTTAAAAAATATTTATTTGATTTCAATAATAACATTAATATGCAATTGTGAAATGATTTCTATCAACATGAAATAAAATATCAATAAATACATTTCACTAGATAAAATATTACATTAATCCATATGTTCCCATTACCCTCTAGGTGTGAAATATATAACCCATTAAATAGTATCCAACAGTAAAAATTTCTTATTTTTTATATTGCTAAGCATTAAATAATTAATAAGATATAAATATTTATTTCAAACAATAAATTTCATTTAACAGATTAGGTGTATATTATACTAATAGCCAATGTAACACCCCTAAAATTTGGTATTTTGGAAAATAAGGATTTAGAAATCAAGATATTGGTTGATCGAATTTTAGAGCTCGAAAAATAAATAAAAAGGATTTGATTGCAAAAATTTTGAAAGTTTTGGGGCTAAATGCGATTAAGCAAGATTTGATTGGATCTCACTTTCAAAGTTTTGGGGTTTGCATGGTTAATATTTTGGGTCAAAGGGGTCAAAGTGAGGCACTCACTTTGTTAGGGGCTGAATTGAAGCTGGTGGAAACCTTAGAGGACCTAATTGAAACTAAACCAAAAGTCTAGGGGTCACTCTGCGATTAAGAAAAGATCAAATCTATAAATATTGGAATTTTCATTTTTACCCCATTTTTCATCATCTTTTCCACGGCAAACCCATCACCCTCACCATTTTTCTGTCTCACCGGCGACCTCGCTTTGGCAACCAAAACTTATCATATTTGGTACCAAACTATTCCTCTTTGAACAAAGAACACACCCATACCAATTTCTTCCCAAACCAACCGGTGAAATGACCAAAATTTGAGCTCAAAAATTTGGCCACAATGGAGCTAGATGGGTCCGACGGAACAACAACGGAAGAAAGTTTTTGGGTAGCCGATTTTGAAGCTTTCAGATCAAGGATCATGTGGGTAGCTTCGGCTTCTCAAACAGACCACCTTGGGCGATGAAATTGGAAAAAAATTGGGCGGCTGTGAGTGGTGGCACTAGAGGATTAAGGTTGAAATTGGAGCTCAATTCGACCAAGTTTGGTAAAATTGACTTAGGCGTTCTGTTGTAGAGTTGAAAAGTGCATTTTGGTGATGATTTGGCCTTTTTCGGGTGACGGTAGATAGCGGTGCGGCAGTACGGCGATGGAGCTGGGACATAATCTTCAGCTCATTGCACTGATCGTGACGATGGTCTTGGTTCGTGGTTTTGAGGTCCGATTAAGCAAATTCGTAGAAAGGAAGTTAGATTATATATATATATACACATGCGATGTACCGTTATTTCCATTGGACTTTGTAGTATGCCACAAATGAGGATTTGTATAAGATTGATACATATATATTTCCATGGATGGGCTGTAGTGGTTAGTGGGCACGGATCTGTATTATTTTATGTAATATTAGGATTAATTGAGTTAATTAAGTGATTAAACTATGATTTGATGAAATTGGAACTCGAGAAATGATAATTGGGTGAATTAAGATGATATGGGACTAGAACTCGGTATATGCATGTGCTAGTATAAATTTGGTAAACTTGGACTGTATTATTTTATGAAATGTTGGGAGTTATCGAGTTAATTGGAAGAAAAAAAACACTGATTTTGTGAATTTGGAACCTAAGCGAAAACAATTGGGATAATTAGATAAACAGGGCTGTTATTGTTGATTTGGGATATGATACGAGGTTAATTGGGTAGTTACTAGTTTTAGGCAGTTAATAGTAAGATTGTAATTATTGAAAGTTATTAAGGCCGAATAAAGATTTTGATTGTGAATTTGTTCCTATGGTTAGATGCGAAGGAGTAGGTCCTGCAGACCAGTTGACTGCTGATTGAGGTTGTAGTTTTCTGAGACTACGGAGGTGAGGGTCTAACCTCCTGGGTGTTTATTTTTGTATGCCCTGTGAGGGTCTACCAACTTGGCACTTCTTTCAATTATTTGTTATTAGGATAAACCCTTGTAAGGGCTTTTTGTTTCTGTACCGTATTGAACTATGTTTATTAAAATTTGGGAATTGTTCAGAATTTGCTTGTTATATGTTAATTGACATGTATACCCCTGTGAGGGTTATCTTTTGATTGATTTGTTATCTGTCCGTTCTGGCTCAGAATATCTTGTCTATTATCTGTTATCTGATCGTTTGTTATCTGTTTGATCTATTATCTGATTGTCTGTAGTGTGTTCAATCTATTATTTGACTGCTTGTTATCTGTCCGTACTGTTGGTATTGATTTATTCTGTCAGCAATAAGTTATGTACCAAGCTGTAATGCCTGGGTAAGTTAGCTGGCATGCCTGGGTAAGTTATGTACCAAGCTATGCTTGGGTCAGTTTTGCACCAGGTTGTCACATTTGGGTAAGTTTTGTACCAGGTTGTCACACTTGGGTAAGTTTTGTATCAAGCTGTCACGCTTGGGTAAGTTTAGTCTGACTGGAATAAGATACGTTTTCGATATGATCTGTTTTATTTGATTGATTTCTGATTGTTTGATTGTTTGATTGTTTCTTGATTGTTCCTTGACTATTGATTTACGGTCTGTTGAGTTGATTCTTCCTCAACAAATCCCTTCTGCTTATGCTTACAATTATCCCTCACTAAGTCCTTTGGACTTACACCCCACCCCTCCCCCCCGGCCCGTTTTATCTTTGATTCTCTCAGACAGGGATTAAGTGAAGAATTTGGACTCTAGGCTGGATATGAGCATATTTTGTAATAGATCAGGTGTTTGAATGTATATATGGAAACATCTGAATACTAAGCATGAACTCGAGACGTTGTAATATGCCATGTGATGACTGGAGACATGTAAATATTTTGTTAGATATAAAGTGAATTATGACACACACTTAATGGTTCATCAAGTCTGTTAAGTTTTGAAATTCCGCTGCTTCTGTAAGTTGAATTTGAGATTTTGTGGTATGTATTTAGCATATGTGCTGTATGCTACATGATTATTTAAGGTTTGAATTTAATGTTTTGTGAAGGTTTATTTAAGTTGGAATCCGCTGCTATTTCTGATAAGTTTGAAATATTTGATTATGGGCCTATTGATTTGTATTTTGGGTTCAATTTAAGATTGAATTGAGTGGCGTCTCAGCTTAAGTGCTATCCCAAGTGGAGGTGCTACATCCAACTTAATTCATAATCCAACTATTAGAGATTTATGAACTTGCTAACTTTTAAAGAAATAATTTTTACACTTTTTTTAACCGAAAAAAAAAGTTTATAAAATAATATAATATTTTATTTTGCACAATGATATTTAAAGGTTTAAAATTGACCAGAATTTAACTTTTCTATTTTTGACTTACTGAAAAGAGATGAGAATGAGAACATAATCATTATAAACAAGTCGAACATATGAAAAAGTTTTTTTTTTCTTTTTAATTTTAGATTAAAAATAAAATATCCATTAAAAAATCTCATGTTAAATAAATAATAAAAGTTTTATTTATTTATGTAAATCATTTGAATAATATTTTTAGTTTTATTTTATAAAATGACAATTGAAATTTTTTGTTTAAAAAATTGAAAAGAAATTTTCAATTAACAAAAACTAAAAATAGAAATTAAATTTAAATTATTGAATACAAATTTAATTCATTGAGAATGATAGACATTAAATTAAACATAAAAGTTTATTCAAATATCACCTAAAAATAAAAGAATTCAATACTTGGCTATTGTAAATCATTATATTGTAAAGGATACATATAAATCATGTTTTTAAATGTTTAGTTTTTTAAGATATATTTTATTTTAATCATTATTCGATTCACAAGTTTTCATTGTTCCATTTTTCAGTAAAAGGTTCTTAAAATTGTAAAGAATCGATAAACTTCTATCTTGAATCAACTTTATGTTTGGTTGATTTAGGATTGGATATTATGATATATATTTAAAACATCAACAAATATGGCTATTTTATTTTTCACCTATATTTAAATACATGGACATAATTTTCTAATAATATTATTATAGCATATTTATCTTAACAATAAAGACGAAATAAGATGAAGAGGAGACATGCTACATTGAGTATTGTAGAGAATTAGGAATAAACAGATAAAGTTAAAGAGTCCAAGAAAATAAGAAAGCCAGTTAAATCATCGAAGGAGAAAAAAATTGAATAAAAATAAGTTAGCACCTCTCTTTCAACGTAGCTTTGAATAAAAACAATTAATTCATAAAGAATTCAATTGCCAATATTCACTACTTATACCTTCTGAGAGCATAGATGGTTTCTTATCAATCAAAATGTTAGTAATTTTTCAATAATTATATACTCTATGATTTTTCAATAAATGTTATATATGCGAGCAAATACTTTCACATGCTAACAATTTAAATTTTAATCTCATTTTTTTTATTGGATTTGAGAATTTATAATCATATGTGCCTAAAACTCATGAATTGAATAAGCTACTTAATTACATTTATTGTGATGTTATAAGATTTAAAAAAACCTTGCGTTGAATAAGGTACTTAATTACATTCATGTGATGCTGTAAGATTTAAAAGAACCCCGCACATTTTATTTAGCAATGGAAAAAATAAGACTTGCTTCAATCAAAATGTCAAATGAATTGCATATGTTGTTTATTTTTCTGTTAGAAGAGGTTATGAACTTTCGAAAAAATATTTGAGACTTGAATTGCATATTCTTTTTTACTTTGTCTAATGTAAAATTAGATAAAGAGGTTCCATCTACTATGGTGGAGTTATATTTTTCGAGCACAAGATGTGGTATATCATGATTTTTTAGAGTTAATTTTCAAATGAAAATAGGCATGATAATTTTTAGTTTTGTTTTGCCAAAACAAAAAATGAGATTGAGAATAGAAAATATATATAAAAAAAATCAAATTTATCAATAGCAATTATGAGAAAACTTATAAAGTTTATGAAGATAAATTCATATGCAAAATCTTAAGAAGGTTAAATGATTACCTTTCAATGAGCTCCATATCTTAAAGCATATGAAATTAGACTAATTTAATTCATAATTATCCAAATGCTCATCAAGTTGTGGCAATTTTGGTTCAAGAAAATAATCATAATATATCAATGGAATAAAATATTATTATCCATGCACATTGAGGTTATAAACATAAAATAACATATTATTATGAATGTTACAGTCTACTACAATATTCACTTCCTTTTCAAGAAGTGATGTAGGATCATACCAAAACATTTAGGAAAAAAGACACCAAAACATTCAATGATTCAATCCAAAAGAATGAATCATTCAAGTGACTCTTACAAGTAGTGCAACCATTGTTGGAGAATAATAAACAAGTTTATATCTTATTTTATAGTTTATTCTATTGTTTATTACTCATATATTGGGAAGAGATACTTGTTGTCTTTCCATACAAATTTTAACTAATGCAAAAAATAATTTGTGAAGCACTTATAACTTAAAATTTTGAAGTTTTAGACTAATGTCAATATATATTTATTTATTCCTTATTATTAAAATTTTAAATATTTTTCATATTTTCAAATTATAATTTATTTATACAGGGATCAAGCTTCTACTATCAATCTTGTAGCATTTCTTGTGAGGAAAAAATTCTATTGTTGGTTCTTCAACTTAATGATATAAAACTGAAACTACAAGATTGGTTACTATTGCCATAACTTATCAAATTCGAGATTTAAATACAATAAAGAATGATGAATATCACCTTAAAAGGAGGGACCATAGATAGTGAAATTGAAAAATGTTCTTCAATATCTTTTATTGAGGGTTCAAACAATGTTGATATTGGCAAAATACTATGTTTGTGACAAACAATATAGACATTGGAATGGGAGGAAGCAAAAATTGTTATCGGTTGCATATACAGTGCAAATCCCATAGAAGAAGAAATTTATTATCTTAAATTATGTTAGAGGCCCAACATATTTTACAATTTCAAATGATAATTAATTTTTTAATTTTTATTTGTCTATGTAATAAGCATTTGAATCAGATATAAATAAAAAATAATTTATAGAACAAACAAACATAGAAAGTAATTACCATATCAAGTGCATCGCAGGTGTACACCTTTCTAGTATATATAAGAGTATTAATTTAATAAAAAAATATTAAAGTTTGGATTCAGATCATTAACGGATCGAATTCCTTAATTCTATATCCGATCCACTTATTTTGGATTATGAATATTTATAATTGGATCTGATCTATCGAATACTTTAATCGAATAAAAATCTTAAAGTTCGGCTCGAATTCAGATCGGATTCGAATTAAAATTCGATCCATTTTCAACCCTATATTTAGTACAATACTTGGAAGTTTTGAGGCTCAATTTGGAACATGTGCTCTTAAAAATGACCTGCGCGAGCAAGCATATTCAACCCAATGATTGGAAATTTAAGGCTCCGTTTGGAATCATAAGTAAGTTGTTCTGGGAAAAATATTTTAAGAAAATGCATTCTAGATGGACTGTTACCTAACAATATATGGAAATTGAAAATGTGTTTGATTAATTTTTGAAAATGGTTGATGATGTATTCTTGGATAAAAATGTATTCACCTTCAGTTTTGAAGATGATGTTATAAATATTATTTATCTTGTTAGCAACATCATATTTATATTATTATATATTATTTTATTAAAGGTGACTCATCAAAAATTATCAAAATTTGCTTTTCATTTTGGGGTTCAATCCCTAGCCATCGAATTTCTAGTTTGAACTCTCTAACTCAACTTTTATTTTAGCGTTCATTTTCCACCTACTTGATTAAATGAAAATGCCCTTAATTTATTACTTTTTTGTTTCTTTGGTTAGTTCACCCTAATTCCTCCCCACTAATTAGATCCATGTTCTCCAATCTCCTCTCTCTCGCATCTCTGTGTTGCATGCTTTTTCTCTCCATTCTGTCGATGGGAACTTCACTTGAAAGACCAACACCACTGCCAATCAGCACCGTTTTTTTTACAGCAATGCAAGGTTTAGGTTTTTTCAATTTTCAACTTACGAAAAAAATGTACAAATGGACAAGGAGTTCGAATTCAACTATTAGGGAGTTGTGTAGCGAGCTTTATGTCCTGTCACCTTACAAAAGCATGAATTTAATGGAGTTATACTTTCAGCTTGCCAAATATTAGCCTGAAAGTAGCCCTCAATTGTCACATTGGAATACCTCACTCCCCACTAAAATCTGTTTGGCATTTTGAACATTGCTGATGATGCCAATATAGTGTGATTATGTACGTGCCTCAAAATGACGATTGTCAACATGATGACCACCCGGCAAAAATAAAGACAACGGGTGCGGAAGGAAAGACAAATATATCTGTAGGTAAATATTTTATATATTCATATTTATGCTGCATTAATTTTTGGTATACTTCAAGTGTGTTAAATAGTACCTTTT
The DNA here is from genome assembly GCA_018894105.1 of Jacaranda mimosifolia. Lineage (NCBI taxonomy): Eukaryota > Viridiplantae > Streptophyta > Magnoliopsida > Lamiales > Bignoniaceae > Jacaranda > Jacaranda mimosifolia. The sequence goes on from CM032126.1 coordinate 24,521,607, forward strand.
GTGTGTTATTATTGCAATATTAGTACCAATATTTTATTTATGCATTATAATTCTTAATAGTCCTTATAGTTGAATTATTAATACTATATTGATGAACTTTAACATTTGCATACATATACTACATCACTTTTGACTCATTTGTTATCCATTTCATTTTGTTATTTATTTTTTTGTACATCACCTATTATTAATGAAATAGAAAATGACATTCAAGGATGTTAAGGAGGAGTTTATGATAAAAATTAAAATCTATGTTGTTGGTATTTGGTAGTCCTTTATATACAAGAAAAATGAAGTAAAAAAGATCATAGTAATTTGTAGTGATGGAAGTTACAAATGGCGAATATATGTATCAAGATATGAGACTGACAAATTTTTGACATTAGGAGATGCAATATGCAATAGATATGTAGTGAGGTAACCTTCAGATGAGGACGGGCATCTTAGAGCTGATAAAGATTGCTAATATAGTCAAAGATAAATTGGCAAGAAACCTCTATTACCAACCTTGTACTATATTGAAAGATATTCATAAAGAATATGGTCTGAAAATTGGTACCACAAGACATGAATGGATAAGGAAATAGCTATGCATGAAATTCAAGAGGCAGATAAGGGCTCTTATGATAAACTAAAGTGGTATTGTAATGCTATAAAGGAAATAAATCCAAGAAGTGTTGCAGACTATGAGATTGGCCTAACTAAGAAATTTTGACCACTTGAATTGTTGGTTTTCTTAGTGGATGAAAATCTTTGATATTTTTAGATGACATTAGTAATAAAAATAAGTATACATGAAGCTTATTTAGTGTTGTGACTAACGATCTCAATGATGATCTATTCACATTACCGTATGCAATTGTTGATATTAAAAATGATGACCTTATTCTCCCACCAACATCATAGGCTTATCAAGACCATTCACATACATCACCATACATATTGTTTGAGATACTTGATGAATAATTTCAAGTAGTAGGTAGGAGCTTTGTCTTTAATTTTCAAGCCATGATATGCAATAATATGAAATTAATAGTTTATATATTTAGCATTCCTAAAAATTTTAATTTTAGGTCTTGGGAAAGAACCCCCTACATAGCAAGAAGCATTAGAGTTCAGTTGTCATGAAAGCTGCATATGCCCCTATAAGGTAGGAGTATATCCATCATATAGATAATATATCCATCAAAGATAAGATATTAGAGTCCATGACTCTTGCTAGAAACTTCATCAAGCAGTTAAATTGTTTAAGCCACAATGTTGACAAAATCCTTATTCCCTAGAGATCAGTAGGGAGAAAAATAAAAACTAGGCAGAATATTGGAATAATTGAGTGAAATCGATATAATTTATCCTATCGCAGCTATTGTCAATCTTATACGCAAACAAATCATGGCTATGATGTATGATTTGCAAGAAGAATCTCGCAAAGTCATTGAAAAATTATGTCCTAAGTAAGAGAAGAAGCTAGGAAAAAACTAGGTAGCTTCTCATACCACAAAAGTAGATAAACTAGCAATTGGAGCTTTGAGATAATTGTCAATGACAAATCATATGTTGTGGATTTGTAGAATTAGACCTTTTTTTTTTTTTTTTTTTGTTTTGTAGGCTATGACAAGTTGATAGAATGCCTACAAACATGCTTCTACATGTGATGAGCCAAAGTCGCTTTTCATGTATAACTTCACTAACTCATACACGAAGTTGAGATATATCAAGAAATGTAAAACGTAGTATTTAACCACATTCCTACCTTTGACACACAAATATTCTATCCAGAGGAAAAAGTTATCATTAGTGCACCTGATATTCAACCTCTACCAGGTCGAAGATGAACACAGAGGATCCCATCGCACATTGATACTTGGGTCACTAAGTGTAAATGATGGGCTGGAATAGGATATAATGATTATAGTAACAAAGTAGCTATAAATGGAAAGATTAATTTAACCTTGATGATGTACCTGATTATCATTTTTTTCTATATGTATGCATCCAGTACCTTTTGTCATGACTTGGTAACTAATATTTTGTTTCTTTTATTTTTATTTAATCACAAAAAAAAAAATGTGTAGAGGACAAATAATATATGAAAAATGGATCAGACCATGTATACATACTTATGATAACCACTAAGTTTGTTGGTGTTTAAAGGATAAATATAAGTTTAAGTATTTATACTATACCATTACTATTTGGACAATTTTTAGCATATAATGTAACACCTCAAAAATTTTAGGGTTGGTAGAATTTAAATTTTCATTATTTTAATAATTTGATGAATTTTAATTATTCTTTTATCTTATTATTTTATTGAAATTTTGGGGGCCAATTCGTAAATAAGAAAAACTCAATTTCCAAAAAATTTAGAAATTTCAGGGTCAATTCGCAGATAAGGAGACTTGATTAGACCATATTAAAAAATGTTAGGGGTTTGCATGGAATAATTTTAGGTCAACTGGGTAAATGTCTTGAACCCTTAAACTAAAGGACTCAACTAAACTAAGCAATAAAATTTGAGGGCCAATTTAGAAATTCAAAAGTGTTATTTCTATAAATATCAAAACTTTCATCCCCCCCTCCCCAATTCTTTCTTCATTGTTCACTACGCTACCCTCCCCATCTTTCCCGGTAAACTTCACTGGCTTTAACCATCTCCTAAAACTAAATTGTTTATTGGCTTCCTTTCTTCATCGGCATTACGCTGATACCATATGCACACATATCTCACCAACAGGACACCGGGACAGTGAAGCTAGAAGTGACCGTGGCAATGGGTGATGGGTAACGGTAGGGTAGTGGGGAAGGCTAGTTTCTGGGTAGCGGTGGTGATTTCAGTCTCTTCTAGCGGCGATAGATGGCGGCGGGCGACGGTGGCTGTGCAGAGAAAGTATCACCTCCTCAAATATATATATATATATATACTTGTGTTTTACTTTCTCTCCATAAATTATGTATTAGCAACCCATTACTGAAAATGATAAACACGTATGTGATTATGTTCGTAATAATTGGCTTAATTAACACGTTTCTTATCATTAAGTGTCGATCAAATCCTAATTACTGTATTGATTGATGAATTAGTGTTTTGGGGCTGCTGATAAAATAATTGTATTTATTTAAGGTCCAATAAGAATTGTCATCGTGGATATATTCTTTTGGCTAGGTGACGAAGAAGTGGGTCCAACTGAACAATAGACGGCTGATAGTGAATAGCTTTTTCTGAGACTACAGAGGTGAGGGTATGCTAATCTGGCACTTTCTCATATTTATCTGTATTATGATAACCCCTGTGAGGGTTCCTGTTATCTATATCGCTATATTGTCTGACTGTAATGTTATCTGTACCGTCTTGTATTGTTATCCTGATGCTTTGTCGGCATACTTATTATCCGTTACAACTTCAATTAGCTATGTTGGCTTGTCTGAATTGTTTACTGACATCGTATTGCCTTGTCGACATTTTTGTATTGTTATGTACTGTTTTGTCCTGTTATCATTGCTTTGTTGGCATATTTGTTTATTTGGTATCCGTGATATACTAGGGATTTCCTCCTAAGTATTAGCGATGCACTAGGGATTTCCACCTTGGCATCTGCACCAATGGTTATTGTTTCTGTTATATGTACGGAGAGTTATTGGGCTAAGGATCGATCCTAGATATGTTATGTGGGGCACGCGATGCAATTTTGTGTGTCAACGATACACTAGCCTAGGTATCAGTGATGTGCTAGGGAATTCCCTTAGGCATCTGTGGTGAGCCATACAGTTACGTATTGGCATTTGCTATGTACTAAGTTCTCATACTTTGGTAAATTGATTAATTGACTGGTATAAGGTGAATCTGCCATGCATGTTTGTTGTTATCTGTTGAAATGTATATCCTTCGGGTTTGCTTTACTTGACTGTATCTGACTGCCTGTAATATGTTCATGGAGCAATAAGGTAGGAGACCTTTCTGTTTCCTAATATGACTTATTCTGACTGTTAAAATTGTGATATATTAAGTTGAATTTTCCTCAATAGATCCCTACTATTGTTCCTAAGTTTATCCCTCACTAAGTTTTTGGACTACCCCCCATATCACTTTGATTTCTCATACAAGTTTAGGTGATGACCTCGGAGTACGGGCATGGAATGGTGAATGTTTTTTAATAGACTAGAAGCTTATATATGAAGACTGAATTCTAGCATGCGGAACATAAATATTATGTTATCTGTTAAAAGATCACTCATATGTTAAGTTTCAAACTTACAGAAGTTGTGATATGTCATATTTTGAATTTAAGGTTACAACAGGTATGAAATGATGAATGATGGAATCTATCATGGCAAGTAAATTGTACTTTTGTCTATTGCTATCTCTGATAAGTTTAAAAAGAAAAAAGAGAAAAGAAAAAAATTATCTAATGGGCCTATTGCTTGTTTTATGAGTTGAGATTTAAGCTTGAACTGAGTGACGCCTTAGCTTAGGTGCTTTCCCGAGATGGGGCGTTACAGAGGTGGTATTAGAGCTCAGGTTATCGATGACCTAGGTATTGAATATTATTAGGACTTATAGCTAACTTGTTGTTTAGGCTAGGTAGGATATGAACCTTTCGAGTTTTGGGCATATTGGAAAGTTTTGGTGTGCTTCAAGAAAAATATTATGAACGAATTTAATTATTTACTGCTAACGAGACAGATTCCTATGACTTTATGTTATAAGATGGCTAACGATCACAGAAATTTGGAAGGGTTATTGAGGGCTAAAACGTTAAATTACAACTTATAATCACAAGCAGAGATACTGCAGAAACCTCAAAGAAAAAAAAATGGCATCACATAGTAGTGCTCTTAGGCCCGCTCCTCCCAAAATTGGTCGATGAGGAAGGCCTCATAGGCAACGGGTCCAGGACTGGCGTGCTCCGAGACAAGGGCACATGTTCACTCTCAACCTATGTGAAAAGAAGAAGTATCACAAACCCCTTTAGTGGGACAGCCAGTAGATCCTATAGATCAGATAGGACTGATGGAAGACTGGGCATTGGAATGGTTCCTTTGCTTTTAGGCCCCAAAGTTTTTTGGGGAACCGGATGACCAAAAAATGAAAAAATGGGTAGAAAACTTAGAAGTCATATTTGAGACCCTGCGCTACCCAGACGAACAGAAAGTATGGTTTGCTACATTTCTCCTAGCCGGATCTGCCAGGAGTTGGTGGAAAATGATCGACCGTAGGTGGATTGCTTTAGGAACCCATAGGACATTGGAAAACTTTACCAAGGAGTTCATGGACAAATGTATACCTCTGGTGGTTAAGCAATCAAGATAACTGGAGTTCATAAACTTAATTCAAGGGAACCAGTTCGTTAGCCAACATGAAGTGACTTTCAGTCGACTTATATAATATGCACCCTACATTCTAGAGGATCAGAGTTGACAAACTCAAAAAAATTTGTACAGGGGTTATGGCCAGAGCTCAGATGGGGTTTGGCCATTTTTGATTTACCAAACTTCAATATAGCAGTGAACAAGGTACTGCAATTGGAATAAGAGTTGCAAGAGATTCGAAAAATTGAAGATAAGGGTCGGACGGGAAGACTATCCCTGGAGGACCAAGTGGCAATAGTAAGAAACAACCAAGGCTACAAGCTGGAAACACACATCAATGAGCTCCTTGGCTTGATGGGACAGTTAATTAGGCTCATGATAAGGCACTAAAGTAGTGTAGGTTTTGTGGGACAGCTTGTCATAAGAAGCAGATTGCTGGTGGAAACAGGGTAGGTGTGGAAGCGACCAACATTTTCTAAAGTATTGCCCCGGAACAAAAGGGTCAATGCTAGCCCAAAAGGAAAAATAGAAAATTCAAGCTTCGTGCCTACACTATGACTGGAGAAGACGCACCAGACCTAACGAGGTAGTTGAAGGTATGGTTACTATCTCTAAAAATTTTGGTAAAGTATTATAAGACCCTGGTGCTTCACATTCATTTATATCTATTGATTTTTCCCAAAAAATATGTATACAACTTGAAACCATGGCCTACCAAGTTGAATTCAAACACCCCTAGAAGTAGGGTTGATTACAGACACCATGTGTCGGGATTGCCCAATCATGATCGGGGACCAGGTATATTCAGCCAATTTAATAAAAATGCGATCAGGCACATGTGAACTACTAAACTAAGTGCATTACACTTGGAGAAGGGACTTCAATATCAACATGCCATTCGGTAGGTAACACTTTTCCAATACCGATCATATCAGTGTTAGAAGCTATATAGATTTTGAATGAAGGTCGGCAAGAATTTTTAGCATACCTCATTAACAAACCTTGGGACATAGTCAGGATCGAGGAAGTGGAAGTGGTAGCAGAACACCCAGAGGTGTTTCCTAAGGAGTTACACTTGTTACCTCCTGATCAAGAAATAAAGTTTGTTATTCATACTCTACTAGGGGCCACACCTTTCTCCAAGACCTCTTATCGAATGCCTTATACTGAACTTAAAGAGTTGAAGAGCCAACTATAGGAGATGTTGGAAAAGAAATTCATTAGATCGAGCATGTCCCCTTGGGGAGCCCCAGTGCTATTTGTTAAAAAAAAGGATAGGTCCTTAAGAATGTGTATTGACTATAGAGAATTGAATAAGGTCACTATCAAGAACAAGTATCCTCTACCACACGTCGAAGAGTTATTTGACCTGTTGCAAGGATCAAGAATCTTCTCAAAGTTGGACTTGCGACAAGGATATTACCAGCTGAAGATTAGGGAAGAAGATATTCATAAGACTGCATTCAATTCTCGATACGATCATTATGAATTCATAGTACTGTCATTTAGTCTAACCAATGCCTCGGCGACATTCATGAACTTGATGCACTGGATATTTGGACCATACTTGGATCAGTTTGTGGTCATATTTATTGATGACATCCTGGCATTCTCTAAATCTAAGGAAAAGCACCGAAAACACTTACACATTATTCTAAAAACCTTAAAGGAACATCAGATGTACGCCAAGTTTAGTAAGTGCGAGTTCTGGATAGAAAAAGTGACCTTTTTGGATCACGTGATCACTTAGGGTGTGATAGAAGTGGATCTCTCTAAAGTTGAGGTGATTGTTAACTAGAAAAAGCCTGGAAACATTAGGAAGTTTGGAGCTTTCTGGGATTAGCCGAATATTATCGAAGGTTTGTTCAAGATTTCTCTAAGGTAGTTGGTCCGTTGACTAAGTTAACTCAGAAGGACCAACCATTTGAGTGGAGAAAGCATTGCAAGAAAAGTTTCCAAGAATCGGAGAACCATATAACTACAGCTCCAACTTTGGCCTTTCTGGATGGGTTAAAAGACTTTATGGTATATATAGACGCCTCTTATAAAGGGCTGAGGTGCGTTTAATGCAGAAAGGACGTGTTATTGCTTATGCATCAAGGAAGTTGAAACCTCATGAGGAGAACTATCCAACTTATGATCTGGAACTGGCAACGGTCATCTTTGCGTTGTCTAAATAGAGGCATTATCCCTATAGAGCTATATTTGAAGTATATACAGACCACAAAAGCCTCACGTATCTACGTTTGCAAAAAGATCTTAACATGAGGCAACATAGGTGGATAGAGTTTCTGGAAGATTATGACTTCACCATTACCTATCACCCGAGAAAAGCGAATGTAGTAGCAAATACTCTAAGTCGAAAGGCTGGAATGGCTCATTTGTAAGGGTTAGGAGCATCAAAAAGATCGAGCGCAAATACAATGCTAAGATTAAAGCAACAATCTTAGATTGTGCGAGTAAAAGTACAGCCTGAACTATATGATGAAATCTGATAAGCTCAAGCCAAGGACAAGTGGATGATAAAATAAAGAAAAATGATTGGAAGTTCTGAGGGGTCTGATTTCATCACCGATAGACAAGGCACATTGCTATTTTGAAAAAGAATATGGGTACCTGAAGAGATGAAGGGAAAATTAGTAGAAGAAACTTATAGGGCAAGATAAACAGTACATCCAAGAGGAACTAAGATGTATTAGAACTTGAAGAAACAGTTTTGGTGGAATGGGATGAAGAAAGATATAGCGGACTATGTGCAAAAATGTTTGACGTGCCAGTTAGTAAAATCAGAGCACCAGTGACCGTCAGGGTTACTACAACTACTTCCAATCCTCGATTGGAAATGGGAACAAGTGACCATGGGCTTTATAATTGGTCCACCAACGACTAGAGGACGATATAACAGTATTTGGGTACCAGTAGACCATTTAACAAAGTCTGCACATTTTCTAACAGTCGAAACGGACTGCAAGGTTGAGAAACTGGCAGAATTGTACATCAAGGAGATCGTCAGATTACACAGAATCCAAATTAGTAACGTATCCGATTGGGACCCAAAGTTCACATCGAGACTTTGGAAAGGTTTGCAGAGACATCTGGGAACAAGGTTACAGTTCAGTTCAACCGCCCATCCATAGACTGATGGACAATCAGAAATGGTTATTTGGATTTTAGAAGATATGCTAAGAGCTTGTCTTTTGGATTTCGGTAGGAGTTGGATCTGACATCTGCCTTTGATTAAACTTTCTTACAATAATAGTTATCAGTTTGTTATTCAAATGGCACCTATGAACCACTGTACAGCCGAAAGTGTCAGTCTCCATTGTATTGGGATCTGGCAGAGTACAAAGGTACCGTTGATAAGTCTCTGGGAACTATAAAATCTGAATTGATTCAAGAAATAATTGAGAATGTACAAATTATTAAGCAACGGATGAAAGCTGCCCAAGACCGATAGAAAAGTTATATAGATAACTGGAGGAGAGATTTGGAATTTGAAGTTGGTGAAAAGGTATTTCTTAAAGTATCACCAAGGAAAGAGGTCAGAAGAATCGGTAAAGGCGAAAAGCTGAGTCCAAGGTATGTCGGGCCTTATGAAATAAATAAAAGATTTAGACCAGTAGCTTATCATCTTACATTACCCCAAGACATGGGAGGAATACGTGATATCTTTCATGTATCACAACTTCGAAAATACTATTCTGATCATTCCCATGTCATATCTCCTAAGCTTATGCAATTGAAAAGTGATCTAACGAATGAGGATGAACCAATCCGTATCTTGGACCGAAAGTTTTGGGAGCTTAGGAATCAATGGATCCCTCAGGTGAAGGTATTATAGCGTAATCATAATGTGCAAGAAGCACCTGGGATCAAGAGAATCTCATGCACCAACAACATCCCGAGCTCTTCGAATACTCAGGTTAGAATCTGGGAACCAGATTCTTTTAAGAGGAGAAGGTTGTAACACCCCAGAATTTTTAAGGTTGGTAGAATTTAAATTTTCATTATTTTTAAATTTGATGAATTTTTAATTATTCTTTGATCTTATTATTTTATTGAAATTTTGGGGGCCAAATCATAAATATGGAAAACTCAATTTCCAAAAATTTTAGAAGTTTTGGGGTCAATTCGCAAATAAGGAGACTTGATTAGACCATATTCAAAAATGTTGGGGGTTTGCATGGAATAATTTTAGGTCAATTGGGTCAATATCTTGAACTCCTAAACTAAAGGACTCAATTAAAATCAGCAATAAAATTCGAGGGCCAATTTAGATATTCAAAAAAGTTATTTCTATAAATATCAAAACTTCCATTCCCCCCACTATTCCTTCTTTATTCTTCATCGCGCCATCCTTTCCATCTCTCCTGGTGAACTTCACCGGTGTTCACCATCTCCTAAAATTGAAACATTTATTGGCTTCCTCTCTTCACCGGCATCATGTTGATACCACTTTACACACATCTCACCGATGAGACACCCAGACAGTGAAGCTAGAAGTGACTGCGGCAATGGGTGATAGGTTATGGCGGGGTAGTAGGGAAGGCTAGTTTCTGGGTAGCGAAGGTTGTAGTTCTCAGCTCAGGGAACGTTATGGGACTCTTGCATTGAGGTTTGGTGTAGCACTGGTGACGGAATCTAAAGGAAATCTCACAGTGGTAGACGGCAACGATGAAGCTTCAGAGCTTCGATTGAAGGGCTTATCAACGGCTAAAGGTGCAATTGAAGAGGGCATTGAGCAGCTCAAGTTGAGAGGAACACTTTGGTGGTGATTTTGATCTTTTTCAATGGCAGTGAACAGCGACCGGTGGCGGCGCGCACGGCGGCGGTGCAGAGACAGTATCACATCCTCAATGCGATGATCGCACCCATGTGCTTGGTTTTTGATTTTAGCCTTCCATAATAGGATCTTAGGTAAATGAGATGAAGTGCGATTACGCTTATATATATACACACCTATGTTGTACTTTCTCTCCATAAATTATGTATTATGCTAAGAATTGAAGAAGAGATGTGATTTACATGTATATATATTCCTATGCAAGGATTATTATATGGTTTAGTGGGTCCCGGATATGTTATATTATATTCTTAACTTGAATTAAATAAATTAGTAAAGAATTTAAGCTTTAATTAAGGATTATATGCGTTTGGAACCTAAGTAACGATAATTAAGTTGATTATGATGATCGGGTTATTATTGTTGAATTAGAATGATATATGAGAATAACTAGGTGATTAAGGATTAGATTTCAACCCATTACCGAAAATAATAAACACGTCTATGATTATTTTCGTAATAATCAGCTTAATTAGCACGTTTCTTGTCATTAAGTGCCAATCAAATCCTAATTATCGTATTGATTGATGAATTAGTGTTTTGGGACTCTTATAGAATAATTGTACTTATTTAAGGTCAAATTAGAATTGTGATCGTGGATATACTCTTTTGGCTAGGTGACAAAGAAGTGGGTCCTACTGACTAGTAGACGGCTGACAGTGAATAGTTTTTTCTAAGACTACGGAGGTGAGGGTCTGCCAATCTAGCACTTTCTTATATTTATCTATATTGTGATAAACCCATGTGAGGGTTTCTATTTCTGTACCAACTATATCTTGTTTATTAGAAGCTGTATATTGCTTGAAATCTCGACTGTTATTTGTTATCTGATGTGTACACCCCTGTGAGGGTTATCTCTCGTTATTGATTCTAAATCCTATTTGTTCTAGCACCCAAAACTCTTGCCTGTTATCTATATCACTTTGTTGTCTGATTGTATTGTTATTTGTACCGTCTTGTATCATTATCTTGATGCCTTGTCAGCATACTTGTTATCCATTACAACTTCAATTGGCCATGTTAGCTTGTCTGAATTGTTTACTAACATCGTATTGCTTTGTCGGTATTTCTGTCCTGGTCTGTACTATTTTGTCCTATTGTCATTGCCTCATTAGCATATTTGTTTATTTGGTATCCATGATACGCTAGGGATTTCCCCCTGAGTATTAGTGATGTGCTAGGGATTTCCCCCTGGGCATTTGCACCAACAGTTATTATTTCTGTTATATGTAACTATTTGGCCAAGGGCCGATCCTGGCGAGATGTTTAGTTATGTGGTGCACGCTATGCAGTTCCGCATGGGTGTCAACAATACGCTAGGGATTTCCCCTTAGGCATCTATGGTGCGCTATACAGTTCCGTATGGGCATCTATCATGTACCAAGCTGTCATGCTTTGGTAAACTAATTAACTGACTAGTATAAGGTGAACTGCTATGCATGTTTGTTGTTGTCTATTGAAATGCATATGCTTTGGGTTTCCTTTACTTGACAGTATCTGATTGCCGGTGATCTGTTCATGGAGCAATAAGGAGGAGACCTTCCTGTTTGCTAAATTGTTATTAATTTTTTCTTGATATGAATTATTATGATTGTTAAAATTGTGATTTATTGAGTTGAATTTTCCTCGATAGATCCCTACTGTTGTTCCTAAGTTTATCACTCGCAAAGTCTTTGGACTTAACCCCCCGTATCACTTTGATTTCTCATACAGGTTTAGGTGATGACCTCGGAGTACAGGCAAGGAATGGTGAATGTTTTGTAATAGTTTAGAATCTTATATATTAATATTGAATTCTGGCATGGGGAATGTAAATATTATGTTATCTATTAAAGGATCACTCGTATGTTAAGTTTCAAACTTAGAGAAGTTGTGATGTGTCATATTTTGAATTTAAGGTTACAGTAGGTATGAAACAATGAATGATGGGATCTATCATGACATGTAAATTGTACTTTTGTTAAGGTTTGTTTAAGATTGAATCCATTGCTATCTCTAATAAGATAAAAAAAAAAAAAAAGGAAAAAGAAAAAAAATGCTCTGATGGGGCCTATTGCTTGTATTATGAGTTGAGATTTACGCTTGGACTGAGTGGCGTCTCAGCTTAGGTGCTATCCCGAGATGTGGCGTTACATATTATTTGTCTAATTTTTGTAGAAATTGATTATCATGTAGTTGATACATGTAGTAATTTCAAGGCATACGTGATATCAAGATTATATATTCACTACTAAGCATTAAGAATGCAATAGTAAAAAGTTACTTACATATATAAAAGCTTTGAGACTTGTCATTTTTCCATGCTAATGAGAAAACAATCATAAAACTCATAAACTCATGTTATAATGGTCCAAAGAAGATTAAATGAAGTGAAATTCAACACATTTTGGATCATACGGAATAATACCGCATTCAATCTATTTTAGTACCTTATTTTCTACAAGTATTACTATATTTTCTAGATATAATACTTTATTTTCTGTAAGACGTATCATATTTTCTAGAAAGATGTACTAGTATGCAGTTTAATCAATACCTCAGTTTCTACATGTAATACCATTTTGTGCAAAATTTATATTCGATGTGTTTTATGACCTATTTTAGCTCAATATATCAGGTAAGATATATTTACATACAGTAGAACACATAAGCCATGTGTTGATACTAATAGTTTCGAAAATATACATGATTGGTCCAATAAGAAAACAATATTAAAACTAATAAATTCACGCTACCATGGTCAAATGAGGACTAAGGGCTTATATTTAACACGTTTTGGACAATTACAAATAATAATATATTCGATCTATGTAGTACCTTATTTTCTGTAAATAATATTGTTATTTTTGGATATAATACTTTATTTTCTCTAGAAGAACTGAAGAAGTACATTCTTTCAGAAAAACATACTAACAAGTAGTACAATGAATAATTTATTTTCTGTATTTAATACTCATGCAAAATGTGTTTTATGACCTATTTTAGCTATTGGGTATTAATGATTGGTCCAACAAGAAAACGATCCTACAACTAATAAATCCATACATGTAACTAATTGAGGACTACGAAGACTGAAATTCAACACGTTTTAAATAATCAGAATTATGTGATATTCGATCTATTAGGTACCTAATTTTTCTATAATATTTTCCAGATATAGTACTTTATGTTTTGGTATAAACTTTATTGTAAGAAAAATAGCGTACTAACATGTAGCACAAAATATTATATTTTCTATGTTTAATACATCACGTGAACATTTAGCTTCAATGTGTTTCTCTAATACTCTAGAATTTTGTTCCATATTTAATTGAGTACCTTACCTTATTTTATTTTAGTTAATATTTCAATTAAAGTTATAGTAAGGCATGAAGTATCAAATTGTTAAAATATATATACAACATTAAATTATCTCATGACCAATAGTGATAACTATTATTCAGTTTCATATATATGCATACATTTGTAGATATTTTAAAATTTGGGGAGAGTAAGTTGTAATTTTACTTGAATTAAAATGTTATTAATACATTGCGACCATGGGAATCAATAATAAAGATGCTAAAATTATAAAAGAGTTATCCTACTCTAGAAGAAAACATAAATAAGAGTCCCTCTTATATCAAACACTCCCCTTATATATATTTTTCCTATGGGTCAAAACCTTAATTACATCATTAAAAAGAAGAAAAGAAAAAAAAAGGGAAAAGATGGGTTATAACTGCAAATTCCTAAGCAAACATCAAAGTAAGGAATCCTACAAAAATTGGCATGCAGACGTGTGTTGCGGCAATTTGGGATTATATTTTCTTGTTCTTTAACCTTGTCAGCCTAAAAGAGGCAGTTGTACATGAATATTAACAGTGTATGGGTTTGACTTTGCAAAAGAGAAAAAAAACATAGAACTACATGCTTATGGGTGAGTTGCTAGTGCTTTGGATTTTCTTAGCTTAATTTTTATCTGTGTAAAGATAAGAAAGTTTTTTCTTATTCTTTTGGAGAACAGCTGAGTAATGTGGTCTCCCATAAATTTATGCCAATTGATTAGGATATTAAGGAAATAACTTAAATATAGTGGATTTGTCTCCTTAGAATTTGATCTCTTTTATTTAAGAAGTGGCGGTTGTGTTTGAGTTGAATGGAGCAATGATGTTGTGACAAAAAGTAAATAGTTTAGTGTGTTGGACATTAGTATACAAATTGAGGCAACTGTTAGAATTGATTTTTAAGAAGTCAATGGTTTAATTGATTTTATTTGAATTACTTTTGATTGAACCATGATGTACAAGTTAGATTAGTAAATCTCTTAGCAAACAAATGATAATTGTTTGATTATAGACATATATGAGGTGGATAGTATACACCCATTCAAATTAATATGTATAGAAACAAGCACCTGTACTATTTTGTTTCTTAATCCTTGACCATGTAAACATCAATTGCTGTAGAAAAAAAAAATAGAGGCCAATGGTTATAATAAAGATCTTTGTATATAAAAATATATATTCAACATCAGTGTATATATATGTGGATGATTGTTATGCCTATTTAAAAACATGATAACCTTAAGTATTTTCTGATTCTTGAGAAGTTAAATTTTTGCGATTTATATAGGTAGGGCACTATGGTAACACTCTTATTTATCTTTTAATTACCTCAATATTAGGACTCTTAAGATATTAAGCTCGATAACTCTTATACATTCCTTTCCTTCGTAATGATAAGTATTAGTTCATTTAAATAAATTAAAGAGTTTGAAATTATCTAGACATTGGGAATTAGAGTTGACTGGAAATATAACCCTTGATTATTGGTGATATAATTCGATTAGTATTTTAAAATGTTTTAAATATTCTAAGATTAAATAGTTTAAAATCTTAAAATAGATAGTGACAACTAATCCAAATATCTTAGTAGCCTCATTCCTCTTATCATTCTTCAACTTGTCTAGGACAAAAGTTAGTAACTTTTGAATGCCAATAAAGATCTATGTTTTTTAATTGAATCTTGGGAATTTTTCAACAGGTGATTTGAAACTTTCATATTCACAAATGAATTTTAATTCTATTGACAAATGCTACAAGTGCCTATAGTATTATTTTTCAAAATCCAAAAGGCTATATGCTTGACAACTTTTTCATTTTATAGTACACTATAATATTCTACTGCGCACATATGTTCCTTTTATTTTGTTTTGTGATGCAAGAAAAATATGTTCTTTTCAGCCTTCATTATTGTTTCATAATGTTTTCAAACTAGAAGTTAAATATGATGATTAACATGGATGACTGATTTTACTATTATTGATATTGTACATTGGATCCAACATGGTCTGGGTGTGCGAGAGACTTCGCTGCGCAGCGACAGGCTTGCCCGTTGAACCCTAAGGCCCCATGGCCTAATCACCCCAACACACAATAGAGGTCGTTTGTGGCTGAGGTGAGTTATAGGATTTCTTGAGGACCTAGGCTCAGGTACTATTTTGGTAAGGTCGCGCCTTACCCAAAGTGATAAAGGGCTGTTACAGTGGGAGTCATAAAGTTCACTGGCTACAACAAATACTATCTAATCATTGCATTTAAATGTTAGCCTATGAAAATGTTTAGTGAATTCTTGTTTTATTATTCCTTGAAAACTGATTGCTTTTACTTGTATTCTTCTTGAGCATTTTAACTGACCATCATTATAATCATGTTGAATTCACGAACTCATCTTACACACACTTGACCTTCACTGAATCATTTTCTCACACTCTATATATTTTTTTTAATTTTCTTTTGGAAAACCTAGAACCTAGCCCTAGTGAGGAGGTGGATCCCACTTTTATGATAATAAGAACTGAAGTATTATTTTGGGGCTTGTGCAGTAGTTTTACTATTTGTTATGGTGTTAGCTTATTAGTTTCTTTTATGGATTTTCAGTTGAGGTTAGAGCATTGACATTTTAAGTTTTCATGTTGCAAGACTTGCTTAAATTATTCTGAGTGCTTGGAGTTCTTTTACCTAAGATTATGATTTTGGTTAGATGATTTTTATTATTTGGGAATGAGTTTCACACCTCGAGATTATACTACATGGTTTGGTTTTGGGGTGTGACAGTTTCATAATTTATTTTAGCTTGATAAATTAGGTAAAAAAATACTTGAAATGCAATAAACATATAGGTCTTGATTACGCTTACATCCATTCCAAGTTTGTGAAACTACAACCTTTATTCCTTAGTTTTTCAAAATAACTAACATGCTCTTTTAGAAGACTCTGAATGAAAAATATACCCCTACCATTAGAGTTCCATCCAAAAAATATATTAAATCCACATGATGTTAATTTTGGGGTTTAAACACTTTTAACTCAAACTCCTTTTCTTCCTAAAACTCAAAACTATTTGTACCTTATTTCTCCATTGATTACATTTCTTGTGGCTAACCCCTTCAACTCCTTCATGTTTGCATAGCTCTTTATAATCATCAATTTCACAATCCTCTTCTTCGCTATATTTGCAGACTTGTTCCCTCCTCCCACCTTATCGTGATCCTCCTCCTCTTCGTTAACACTGCTAGCAACATCACTAATCTCTCTGCTATTGATAGTAATATCGTCGCTAGCTTTTAATCCTCTTTCTACAGAGCAAACAAGATATTTGCACGGATTGAATCAAAGCAAAGGCCATGTACATCTCTTTAGTAAGTTCGTGTACTTTGAATTGAATTTCACATGCTTTTGTGTAGGGTCAAATAGAAAAAGAGTATATTTCGCTGTCTTGACTCGAAATCTTCTACAAATGACTAACATGGTTGCATTACAAATCCATATCAGCTTTGATATTATCTTGTCCATTCTTTTGTCTACCTGATTGTACCCCTTAGGGATATTCAACAGTATTTTTCTTGGTATGAAGTATATATACTCATCTAAATTTCAATTAAGATAAAATAATTTTGTTGTTTCAGATAACATAAAAATTGTGGCATCATGTACTTATTTCTTTTGTATACAAGCATCTAACCTTTTTCCCATGGATGCGCAAGTTGCACTAATACATAATAAAAAAAAAAAATGTGATGCAGAAAATTAGCATAATTATTTTGATAGTGTGCCAAAAATAAAATGATTTTCTTATATTTTGTTTTTTTTATATACACAATTTTTTTTATTATAAAGTACTTCTCTTTTTTCCATTCAATTATTATATAATGTGTCATCTTCTTACTTTTGTATTTGTTAAAATGTATTTAATTTTAAAAAGTTTATCCATTGATTTAGTCTTATAAAAAAAAGGAAATCAGTATTATTAAATTAATAAAATAATCTAAAAACTAAGTACATATTTTTTAACATTTAAAAGTGGATAGTCATGTGAGTTATAACACCCCTAAAAATTGGATATTTGAGAAAATAAGGATTTAGAAATCATGATATTTGTTGGTCAGATTTTAGGGCTCGAAAAATTATTAAAAAAAACCCTCAATTGCATAAAGATTGGAAGTTTTGGGATTAAATTACAAATAGGCAAGGCTTGATTGGACCACACTTTAGGATTTTTGGGGATTTGCATGGAATTACTTTTGGTCAAAGGGGCTAATGTTAGGCACTCAAGTTTCTGAAGGACTGGATTGAAGAGTTGGCAAGATTTGGAGGGTTTAATTGGAAGTTGGCTTAATATTTAGGGGTCAAAACCTAATTTATGAAAGTACATTTATATATATCAAATTTCTCCCTTTCTTCTTCATTTCTTCCCGCATACATCACCAACCCCTCTTCCCCCGTCACTGGTGACTTTTTCAACGAGCCTGAAAATTGCTAAACCAAACCAGCCAATGTCTTCCCCTTATTTCTAGGAACACGCTTATACAAAACTAATTAAGGACATGATATTATCTCATTCTTGAGACCGGCGAGATTAGCACGAGTCCATAATGTTTATGTTGAGCCAATCCTAAAACTACTGTATTGGCCAAGCAATTACTGATTTTAGACTCATAATGTTGTAATTGTGATTATTAAGTATTAAAGATCGAATAAGGATTTTGATCGTGAATATACTCTTTTGGTTAGGTGATGAAGAAGTGGGTCCCGCTGATCAGTAGACTACTGATTGTGGTTGCATTTTTTTAGGCTATGGAGTTGAGGGTCTGCCAATTTGGCACTTTCTCATTCCTATCTGTTATTGTGATAAACCTCTGTTAGGGTTCTGTTTCTGTACTGACTGCATCGTGTTTGTTGAAATCTGTAAATTACTTGAGATCTCGATTGTTATTTGCTATCTGATGTGTACACCTCTGTGAGGGTTATCCCTTGCTATTGATTCTAAATCGTGTCTGTTATGGCACTCAGAACTCTTCCTATTATCTGTATCGCTCTGTTAGATGTTGCTGTTTTATTATTTGTACCATCCTGTAACGTTATCTGTTGCCTTGTTGACACATTTGTTTATTAGGTACAGCATTAAATGGCCATGTTAGCTTATCTGAACCTATATACCATTATTTTTATTGCCTTGTCGACATTTCTGTACTATCCTGGTCTGTCTTGTACTGTTATTTGTTGCCTCATTAGCATACTTATTTTATTTGGTATCAGCAAGGCATTAGGGATCCTTTCCCCAGGCATCAGTAATACGCGCCATACAGACTGTATTGGTATCTGTCATGTACCAAGCTATCACACTTTGGTAAAATTGGTTGACTGATTATGATAAATTATTCCCAACTGTTGAGCTCGGGATGTGCCGATAAGTTGTTCCCAGCTGTTGAGCTCGGAACATGCCGATAAGTTGTTCCCTACTGTTGAGCTCGGGACGTGCCAATAAGTTGTTCCTAGCTGTTGAGCTCAGGACGTGCCGATAAGTTGTTCCCTGCTATTATGCTTGGGATGTGCTGATATGCTTGACCGACTAATTGACCGACCGACCGACCGACTGACTGACTGATTGACTAATTGACTGACTGACCAACTGACTATTTAACTGACTGGCTAACTAATTGATTAATTGACTGATTAACAGACTGACTGATCGACTGACTAACTGATTGGTATAAGGAGAAATCTAATATGCCTCTCATGTTCTTATTCGTTGGACGGCATATGTTACTCAGGATTGTTTTGTTTCGATTGTAGTCGATTGTTTGTAAATTGTTCATGGAGCAATAAGGGATAAGAGATTCCTATTTGCTAAAACTATTATTTGTATTTGATATGTTCTTGTTCTGACTGTTAAATTATGATCTGTTGAGTAGATTCTTCCTCGACTGATCCTTATTGCTTATTATTACGAATATCCCTCACTAAGTCCTTTAGGACTTACCCCCCTCCCCCCCTATCCCCCTCTCCCCCTGTATTTCATTAATTTTCTCAGACAGGAATAGGTGATAAACTTGAACTACACGCTTGGATCGGCAAACACGTTTTGTAATAGAAAAACAGTTGTATATGCTTATGGACATTTTTGGACATTTTGTATACTCTAGAGATTTTGTGGTATGTTAAGTCTGAATTTAACATCTGCAGGGTGTGTGTATATATATATATATATTATGTTGAATATTATGAGATCAGTTGTGGTTTGTATATAGTATTTTTGATGAGGTTTGCTTAAGATGAAATTTGTTGTTGTTTAGTATGTATGAAACGATGAATGATGGGATCTATCATGGCATGTAGATTGTACTTTTGATAAGGTTTGTTTAGGTTGAAGCTCGCTACTATCTCTTATAATTTTGGAAAAAAATTCTACTAGACCTAATGTTCATATTATGAGTTAAGATTTAAGTCTAAATCTGAGTGGCACCTTAGCTTAGGGGCTGTCCCCAAGAGGGGGCATTACATAAGTGGTAGATTAATTAAATAAAGAACACCCTACAAACAAGTGGTAGATTAATTAAATAAAGAACACCCTACAAACAAGTGGTAGATTAATTAATTTGTAAAATTACCATGTAAGTGAGTTGGCTTTGGTTTTCCAATTAAATATAGTTGGAAATGAAATAGTGATTCATCAATTAAGTGCGGGGTTAATTAGTTGAAATGCAGCAAATAAAGGAATTAAAAAAGTAGTCAATATATTTTTTAACTGAAAAAAGTAAATATATTTTTATTATCTAAAAAAACAATAAATATAGTTTCATTTAATATCATATAATATTGACCACGTAAAAACTTTCAATAAAACAAATATCTAAGATTAAGATTAGATAGGTCTCATGCACTATTGATTAATGGCAAAAATCAAATGTAATTAAAATAATCAAGCAAAATTAAAATGTATGCTATCAAATTATTCATTATAAAATGGAGCTTGCAACATACATGTTTATTGTATCTGTACAACTAATATTCTAACTCCAAAAACAGAACATTCTAATTTAAGAGTGATATATACATTGCTGCATGACTAGCACATCACTTCATATTCAAATCTGGGCTCCCCTCATAATATTTTTATGTCAATACTAAACTTGAAACTAATCATACACTATGTATGAAAATAAACAAGGACCAACTACATAAATGTGGCATGGGTGCAGTGGGAGATCGACATAAACCAAAAGCCAACACCCAATTATTACACTCCATCCCTTTTTCTTTTTTGTTATCACTCCTTATGCTACCGAAATGCCAACAAAGTAGTTTTGGTTGCCTTCCTAAAGGTAAAAAATCTATAAGAAAAACTGAAGTAACTAATGAGACAACTTTCAAATTAAAATACGAGACAATGAATTAAAAGTAAATTAATGAGCCAAAATAAACCAAAATGAAACAACTTTCTTAAAATCTATTATATGTACTTCAAGACCTTTTTATACTCTGACAAGACAAAATGATCCTTGCAAAAATAGGGACATAGTAAAACATTTATTAAGTGAGTGGTAACAATGACACATGTACAAGCAAACTATAGCCTTTGGTTTATGTTGAACCAACAACTTTATGCAGTTGGACATATTAAATGCTTAGGAAACCTCTAATCCCATAACTGAATGACAATATCCACAAACCCCCAACAAATGAGATTTCCAATGTATTTAGAGTGGTAACAATTTACAAGACTCACCAATCTCTTAAGATAATACAAGAAAGCAAGAACCAAAAAAAAAAAAAATGCCTCAAAAATTATTGCATAATAATTGCATTACTTGTCAAGCCATGAAAAAATTGAACTCAGTTAACATATATGAGTATATTCAGCAAGAACAACTGTGTTTTTCATTGTAACTATAGCACCCCATCTCGGGACAATTCCTAAGCTGAGATGCCACTTCAATTCAGTTTTAAATCAAAACCTACAAGTCATAATGATAGGCCCATGAAAAATGTTTTTAAATTCACCAAGAATAGCAATAGCCTTCAACTTAGTCAAATTTCCATAAAAGCACTACATACAAACCAACATGTTCAACGGAATATATACATACTGCAATTCGTAATTCAACTTACAAACACAACATCTCTATGCATAAGATACTATTCAAGAAATCCCAAAGCACACATGGCTACTAATCTATTACAAAAATAGATTCCCTGTCCAAGCCTGATATCCAAGCTCATCGCCTAATTCTTGTCTAAATAAAATCGAAATAACACAATCGGGTAAGTCTAAAGGACTTAGTGAGGGATAATATAACACAAGCAATAAGATTTGTAGATGGAGAATCAACTCAAAAAATCATCAATTAACAGTCAGAACAGGAACAGATCAGGATACAGGCATTCAAGATCATATTACAAATAGATCATATTACAGGCAGACAGGATCATATTGCAGATATATTAGATTACAGGCAGTCAGGATCAAATTGCAGACAT
Organism: Jacaranda mimosifolia; assembly: GCA_018894105.1. NCBI lineage: Eukaryota > Viridiplantae > Streptophyta > Magnoliopsida > Lamiales > Bignoniaceae > Jacaranda > Jacaranda mimosifolia. The sequence continues at coordinate 24,543,561 of CM032126.1, forward strand.
ATCATATTATAGGCAGTCAAGATACAGTTAGGTTTATCATATTACAAGTAGTCAGGATACAGTCAGACTTATCAGATTTTCCTTATTCTAGTCAGCCAGTTAGTTTTACCCAAGCGTGACAACCTAGTACAAACTTACCCAAGCATGATAGCTTGGTACAAACTTACATGATACAGATAACAAACCCGAACAATATATATAATCAATGTATGAGAACATGAAATGTATACCAGATGTTGCTTATTCCAGTTAAACCGAACTTACCCAAGCGTAACAGCCTGGTACAAACTTACCCAAGCATGACAACTTGGTATATAACTTACCCAAGTATGACAGCTTGGTACATAACTTACCCTAACTTACCGAAGCATGATGGCTTGGTACAGGGCAAAATGCCGTCAGATAAATAGATAATCGAACAGTAACTAATAACAGAAAGGTCAGATAACAGAACAGTGACCGATAATGGAATGGTCCGATAACAGAACAGTCAGATAACAGAACGATAAATGATACAAAACGGTCAGATAACATGACAGTCAAATAATAGAACAGTAATAGTTAACAGGTCAGCAACAGATAATAGGTGAGAACAGATAACCGGACAGTAACAAATAGCAGATGGGAGTTTAGGGTGCTAGAACAGATATGCAAATATCTCTCACCATAAGCACAGTCAATGAAAACAACCCTCACAGAGGTATATAATAACAAACAAGATCTCAATCAATTCATAGATTTCAATAATCAACATGCAGTATAGTACAGAAATCAGTCTAACCCTCTCAAGGGTTTATCACAAGACAGATAGGTGTAAGAAAATGCCAGATTGGCAACCTTCACCTAAGTAGCCTCAAAAAAGGTACCACAGTCAGTAGCCTACTGGTCCGAGACTCAATTCTTTGTCACCTAATCAAAAGAATATGTTCATAGTCAAAATCCTCAGTCAACTCTATTAATCCTTAATAATTACAATCATACTATTAACAATCTAAAATCAATAGCTATTCGATTAATACGGTAGTTTTAGGGTTCATTCAGCATTCTCGTTACAAATTTACTAATCACGTCGGTCTCTATAACAGGATAATATCAAGTCCTTAATTACCAAATTAACTTTGCAATGTTACACAGATTGATTATAATAATCTAATTATCCTTAATAACCCAATTTATCGCTTAGGTCTCATATCCACAAAATTTGGGTTTTCATTCTTCAATTAACTCAATTATCCCAAAGTTATTATAAAACAATGCAAATCCACGTCCACAAGTTACAAAATTACACATGCATGGTCCATATCCTATTTCCTATATCAAATTCTATATCAATTCCTTTTATTCTCTTAGCATAATACAAGATTCGGACAAAACTAAATGGTATAATACTTTAAACCCAAATTCGATCATTACCCAAGATTTGATTAACAGAGCCCTAAAACCATGAACCAATGTTATGTACACAATCGTGGCAATGAGATGAAGAGACCGTCTCAGCACCGCTGCCAGAAAAGATCAACACCACAACCGTTCGAAGCATCTCTTCTCTAACAATCCAACGCCCACATCAATTTTAAGATTTGCTGCTGAATCAAAGGTTAATTGAAGCCTCAAAGTTGCTGAGTCTCAACTCACCGCCTCGCGCCACCACGCTCAATTCTGCTTCGTCGGTCATCGGTTCGTGAAATTAAAGCCACCGACTTGTTCACCAAGCTGAACCGATCAAGACCCTTTCTTGGTCCGCCCCCAGAAGTCACTGGAACACCGCATTCACATTGCGTGAGCTCACCTTGAGCTTTGATTTTCCTATGTTTCATCGGTTAAATTGGAAGATTCTTGGTACCAATATGTTCACTGTGAAGAGAAGAAGATGATTGTTAGTTTAGTTTTGAGTTTCGGCCGTCGTCATCTGAAGTTTGCTAGAGATGAGGAGATGGTGTATACGGGAGAGAAATGGTAGAAAATAGGGGAAATGTATATATAAAATGCATTTTTCCAATTTAGCAAATTGACCCTAGAATTTCTTTCCCAACCTCGATTGAGTCCTCCAAAGTTTTGAGCGTCTAAAATTCAACCCCTAGACTAAATGAGTGCTTGCATTCCACCTAGTTGACCAAAAGAATTTCCATGCAAACCCCCAAAATAATTTGAATGTGCTCTAATCAAGTATCCTCAAATTACGATTCGACCTCAAAACTTTCAATTTTCATACAATTAAGTCCTTCTTATATATATTTTGAGCCCTAAAATTGACCAACTAAGATATTGATTTCTAAATCTTTATTTTCCCAAAATACCAAATTCAGGGGTGTTATAATAACAACCACCTAAATGCATAACATATAGCATGTCGAACTATAAATAGGACTCTGATGTGCTGAAACTTAATGAGTGTGTGCTAGATAAAGGTACATGTTTTAAATCATGTACAACAAATTGCTCATCAATTTAGTTATCCCAACTAATAGATATTAGATCATCCACTATTGTGCTCGTGTATTGTGTAAGAGGTTTCTTCTTTTTTTTCAATAAATGTTGTCTACAGTGTATATAATGTGAAAAAGCCCCTGCTAAAAATGGTGCTATATAATGAGAGACTTAGGCTAAATAGGAATTCTATATAATAGGTCGTTTCACTATAGGGCATGTGAGGAGTAGGTGGAACAATGATACAATGTGATATGCCTAAACTTATGTTAGCATTAGTTTCAACATATAGAGATAAGGGGAGGCCAAATACAAATAAAAAGGCATAGCATAGCTTTCATGGAGATTGGTTTTTTTACGTAAGTGGCATGATAAAGAGAAAAGACCTTCTAATAGGTGGTCCGCCCCACATACAGTCAAAAATTACAAACATGGCTAATTAGAATATGTAGCAACGCTTAACCCCTTTACTCAACTCATCCAGACAAGCCTTTTCAATTATCCTATACATTATATGCTTAGAAACATAATTACACAACTTCGATTCTGGGAGTCCTCCTTGACCTTCTTCTTTCAGAGACGGTCCCAAAGCTTTCATCTCTACTGAAAGAGGCATTTATTGAATGAGCAAGAAAGGAATGACACAATAAATCTCTTTTTAATTCAAACTTGCTCATAAAAAGATTTGCAAAAACATAGATGAGCATTGTCCAATTTAAATTAATTTTATTTATCAATGACCCTATTATATTAATAAGAAGCAAATTTTGTAAACAAATCATAGTACCACACCAACATTGAATCATAGTTAAAGATCAAACACCAATACATAGAAAGTATCTAGCCAAATAATACAACAACTAAATAATTTCAAAGTAAAAAAATATTTCACTTCATGAATCATTTCATAAATATAATCATGATAAACATTGTCATGCTGAAAATTCATGACACTAAAACTAAGTAAGAACAAATTCAGCGCATTAACATAATCGTGTTTCTCAATTTGAATCATACACATAAGTACACATTATACCAACAACTCAACAACAATAGATTTAGATCATACCAAGGTTCCCACATACATGTAACATGTCATACCACATATTATATAAGTTATAGTTATAATGTTCATGATTTATTAAAATAAAAAATAATCAATATTTGAATTAAATCATCAACAAAAATACAGAGATTAACATTGCTTTACATAGTAGATATCGGATATGATTTCCCAATATAAATTCTTGATTTGTTTGATGTCTTTTCACAAAACATATCCAATTGTTAAATCCCACGTGTTAACCCATCACAAATAGAAGAAACAATAAACCAAAAAAAGATTTCACGTCTCAAAAAACCATAAACAACTTTTATGAAACTCATAAAGAATATTTCACACTCGAAACCTATGGTAAATATTTTGAATTTATCAAAAAAATGAATATTAAAAAAAATGTAACGAGCCAAAAATACACAGGCATAATATTAGCTCCTAAGACGGCGAATAGAACTGATAAGGTAGGATTGGCCTAACAGTATGCAAAGTGCCGGTATAGTGGAGCACAAGACCCTTATTAAGTATTGGACTTGATGAAAGATAAGAATGTAGGCAAATTGTAGCATACTGTGGGTCGAGTTATGCACAAGTGTTGGGCATTGACTAGATGGTATGTAGAGCTGTATGGAGCTAGCGCACACTTGCACAACACTTAGACTTGTGAAGGTAAAATAACTCGACAGTACTTGGGAACTGAGAATAGGCATGCGTAGGTGACTAGAGGGACTTGGCATAGTTAAGCGGAGGAGTGTGCACATAAGCAAAGGCTGGTGCGCACAATGAGCACAGGCGTGCACAACAACTAGTTGGTACGATTGAGGCATGCAGTATAAATAACTAAGGCATGCAATACATATGATGGTCTTATGTAGCGGATAGGTTGGTGGCATGGTGGCTTCATATGGCACACAATTGGCTAACAATTAGCAGTCTTGGACAGCGAATAAGGGATGATTTTGTAGGTGTTATGGGCATGGACAGAAATAGTGGGTGGCTAGCTAGTCTGGCTTATTCAAGTGATCATTGGGACATTTGGCTATGCAGCATGTTTTCGAGTAATTGCTCAGCATACGTGGTGACTTTTTATTGACTTAGCATTGCCATATATTAGCTTATGATTAGCTTGACTCATAGCCATTGGGGATGTCACTGGTAGTTGGCTTAATATTAGGGGATGTCCACTACACGATTTTGTAAGGTAGGCTATTTTTAGCTAAAGGACTCACAAGTCTAGCATAATGGATAGAGTTAAAGCACAGATGGTTGTGTGATGGCCTTGGCAAATCCAAGTGTAATTGATTTGCGGTGTTAAATGGAATTACAAGGGTAGACGCAACCCACAAATGTGTGTTACTCTTTACTTTGCTTTATGCACATATCTTGATTATGTGTTGGCTAATGTTTAGATTGTGTGTGGGAATGTAACTAAAGAAAGGCCAGGGCATTCACTGGAACTCAGTCTAAGGCATTTTGTGGGGGTGTTGAGTGATAGGCTGACTAGGCTCTTCGCGGGTTTAAGCGGCATAGTTGGCATGCTTGTGTTATGAAAAATTTGGGCCAAGATATGCCTCTGTGATAAATGCTATAAGTCGAATGTTTTGTTGTTGAACACGTTATGATTGCACACTAAAGTGGTTTATATTGCTGCAAAATGAGTGCGACATCGATATTTGCCAAGAGAAATGATGAACGAATTGGTTTACTTCATCAGTGCAGTGAAGTTCAAAGTTGCTGGTTTAGTGAAGTTAAAAACTATGGCCTAAACACTTGATGGATTATTGGAACTGATCGGGTGCAAACATTGTCAAATAGCATTAAGTGTTCAGACTTGTGTTAGATAGAGTGACACAAATAGGTGGTAGGTAGTAGTACTTTGATCTTTGTTACGTACTGATGCCATTTATTTTGAGAACCTTGTAGGATAAGCATGTTTCCAAGTAGGGTGTCTCCTTTTATTCAATGAGGGCATTGGACTTTTCAAGTAGGAATGGTTTGTTATCCCCTAGGATGGTGAACACAAGTACACAACTAGCAAGGTAAGATGGGCTTGACGTATACAAAAGTGCTGGCATGGCATGGCATAAGACCTTTACTAAGTGGTAGAATTAATGGACAACGAGAATATGTGTAGGCATAATATGAAGCAAGTTATGCACAAGTGTCGACCATTAACTAGACAGTGTGTAGAGTTATGTGGAGCTGGGCGCACACTTGTGCAACACTTAGAGGAGCAAAGGCATAATTACTCAATAACATGTGGGAATTAAGAATAGGCATGTGTAGGTGACTAGCAGGACTTGGCGTAGCTGAGCAGAGCAGCATGTACACAAACAAAAGTTGGCACACAGAGTGAGCACAGGCGCATGCATTAACTGGCCGGCATGATGGGGGCGCACAATGTACATAACTTGGGAATGCAACTCACATGACAGTCTTACTTTGCATACAGGTTAACGCACATAGTAGCTAGACATTAGCACATAGTTGGCTAACACTTGGCAGTCTTTGATGGTCAACAAAGGATAATTTTCATAGGTAGTTGCCAGATAATTATGGCCATGGACAAAAATAGTATGTGCTTTGTCTAGCTTATTCAAGTAATAGTTGGACACTTGGTTGTGCAACATATTTCGAGTAATTGCTCAACTACGTGGCAGCCTTGTTAACTTATCATTGCCGTACTTGGCTTATGATTAGCTTGACTCTTAGTCATTGGAGATGTCAATGGTAATTGGCCTAGTAGTAGGGGATGTACATTATACGATTTTGCATGCGTAGGTTATTTTTAGCCAAAGGACCTTATAAGTCTGACAAAACAAATAGAGTTAGAGTGTAGACAATTATGTGATAAGCTTAGTGAATCCTAGTGTAACTAATTGATAGTTTTCATTGGAATTACAAGGTTGGGCATGGCCCATAAATGTGTATTGTTGGTTTGCTTTGTGCATATTCCTTGATTATGTGTTGGCTAATGTTTGGTTATAGTGTGAATGCAAGTAATGTAAGGTAAGAAAACTCATGCACAACAATGTAATATATATGATATGATAAGAAAACTCATACACAATAATGTTCAAACATAATTCCTTGTTGTTTATTATTCCTTTAAGTTTTCTTATACTTTTTCTTACTACAAAGGATAACGTAAAGGTTTTATGGTCATATAACATTCTTGTGAAGTGTTATAGGAGTTTGATTTTAATACATCACAAGATCAATAGGTTTTGTTACATTCTTAAGGCTAGTTGCAATCTATGTTGCATACCAAGTGGTGAGGTCAAAATAAGCCTTAAGGAGAGTAATATTTGCAGCATACCTTGAAATCATCTATGATTAACCGAAGTTGTTAAGTTTGAAGCCATTTGTAGCACAATAGAAGTTTCCACACACTAATAAAGTAAAGCTATATTCCACCACGAAGTAGTCAATGGATTTCCCTATTTCCACTAAAAAAAGTCAGTAAAAAGACTTCACAATATACTTCAAATTGTTTGTACAATCTATTTGATATTTTTTTTCAAATCACAAACTCACAGATTTTATATCAGATCTCATTTGCATCTCTTTTCTTATATATATATACACACACACATGTATGCAGAGCATACACATATATGTATATGTATATATATTTATATCTATGTTATGTGCTAGATGTATAGAATATTTTAAATACATAATATAAGATTCAGACATATTTTCTACTATTCTTTAATTTTGCTGTAATGAAAATGATAAAGGGAGATTTGAAAAAGTTCTAGTACAAATATAAAATATATAAAGAAAATATAGTCAAAAAAAAGTTTAATGTTGATATATTCTTTAAAAATATGAGTGTCCAAGATCAGCAAGACACAAGGGAATTTTGTGCATTTCACCAAATAATATTTAAGTTCAATTGAAAAAGAAAAAAACAAATAATTAACTATATGCCTAATATAATTTTTTAGGGAAAAATAAGCTAAGGGAGTAGAAAATTTTGAAATTATAAAAGCATAGTAATTCTTTTACATTTAGAAAAGAACCTTCTAAAGCTTAATAATGACGGCAAATAAAAAAAAAAGTACCACAACTTTATAAAATTAAAGATAACTTAAATTTAAAAACTTATTATTCGTTAAGGTGACTACAACAAGTTATTTATAATTAAAGATAAGGGACTTCTAAATTTATATTTTATTGAAATAACAATTCGATAAAAAAAATTATAAATAATGAGCTTAATAAAATATGATCATTATAAATTATACAAAAACATGTATCAAATTTACATATTTAAGGAATTTACAAAATAATATAAAAATATCAATTTTAAATAAAATTACATCTGTGTTATGACATTTACCATTATATTCTATAATGTAATTTCAAATAATCTTCTTAATAACGAGGAAAAAGCAAATTGTTTATCAATCTTTTAATAGGCAAATGTCCCCGCATCTTGTTTTGTGACCTTATATAAACAAATTCAAGTCTACTATTTTGGCCAGACTCATATTTGGCTTCCTTTCTTTGATTTTCTTTTTCTTTCTAGAAGGAGTTTTAATTTAAATTCTCACTGTCCATATTGCTTATAACACCCCTAGAAATTATATGGTTGGTGGAAATTTCGTCAACATTATTTATTTATTTTTTAAAGTGTTGGGGTCAAATTGCAAATAGGCCAGACTCAATTTGACCACAATTTAATTATTCTGGGGGCCTGCATGAAAATATTTTGGGTCAAATAGGTAGAAGTGAGGCACTCATTAAGTTGGAGGTTAATTGGGAGATGGATTATTTTCTAGAGGACTTAATTGGAAGATGGAATGAAGCCCGATGGGCCAATTTTTAATTTCTGGAAATTATCTTTTATATACCAACCCCCCATACCTTTCTCTCATTTTCTCACACGCACCCTCCTCTTCACCCTCTCCGGCGATCATCACCAACGTCGACAGCCACCAAAAAAAAAAACTAACCAAACCCTTCTTTACCACACTAGAAACACCACGGTGTGTCATACAACTCAAGATTATTGACGGACCGTCGAGAAGTTGAGACTCGAAGATAAGCTTCAATGGCAAGTAGCGAGCCTAGTAGAACAGCGGCGGAAACTACCATCTAGGCGGTCTTTCGTGATAGCTTCAACTCAAGGAGCATTTTCACACCCTTAGTTTGAGGGTTGGGCTGTTGGCAATGACAAAAACTAGAAGAAATTACGGCAGCAGAGGTGGTAGCGTTGAAGCTTCAACGCGTTAACTGAGGGTCAATTTGGTGGCGAAGCTCAAAATTGATCAGAGCATTGGGTTCGTGGTGCTGAGATACACCTAACAGTGATGGTGGTACGCAACTCCAACAGTGGGGCTGAGGTAGTTTCTTCGCCTCATCGCAATGATCATACGTGTGGTGTTGGTTTGTGAATACAAAGTTCTGATAAGAAGATCTTGGGTAAAGACTTGAAATTGGGATTGATACCTTGTACCATTTATTTCTTCTAAAACTTGTATTATGTCGAGAAGAAGTAAGAATTGGATATGGGAATTTAGATATATGCCATGCATGTGTATTAATATAGCTTAGTGGGCTTGGATTTGTAATATAATATAATAACTTTAGATTAATTGAGTTAATTGGAAGATTAAACCCTAATTATGTGGATTTGAGATCTAAGTGATAAAACTAGGTAATCAAGGATTATTGGACTGTTATTATTGACTTGGTGTAACGTTGCAAGGCTAATTATGTAAATTAAGGACATGATTATATCCCTTTATCAAGCCGAGCATAAACCCCATAAATATTTCTATATTACCGACATAATTAGCATATCCTTTAACGAGAATATCGATCGAACACTTAATTATCGATTTAGCTTATTAATTATCGATTTTAGACCGTTATTCGTATAATTATAATTATAGGGTCTTATAAGGATCTTGACAATGGACCTATTCTTTTGGTTAGGTGACAACGAGCTAGGTCCTGCAGACCAGTAGGCTACGACAGCATTTCTAGGGTAATTAAGGTGAAGGGCCTATCGATTTGATACTTGTTCATATAAGTCTACTCATTATTTGTTGTTCCCCTGTGAGGGTCTACCATCCTGATACTTGCTTTGTATATCCTATATGTTATTCGTTTCGTGAACCCTATCAGGGTTAAGCTGATTTCTATTCTATAATTAAATCGTAATTCTTGAATTCTATGAATTATTTGAATTCTTGTTCATTAGCTATTAATTGATTCATACACCCCTGTGCGGGTTTACTTTCTTGATTTTTCCCTGAAATAATTTAACGTTCCCGTTCTAGTGCCATGGACTTTCGTGTCTTATCTGATATCGATCAGTTTGAACTCATTTTTCCTATTGCATGCTTGGCATTATCGGCTTATATGACCTTGCTTCATATCCCGTTAATTCACCTTATCGGCATATTTGAATCAAACTATGTTGTTAATTGTTGCCTCGCCGGCATACTTGATTTGTTTGGTACAGCATCTATGTAGCCTTGTCGGCAACCAGTTTATTAATACTTGATATATGTACAGAGATATGTTGGGCTAAGTGCCAATCCTAGTGGAATGCTTGGATACATATGACACGCTAAGCGACCTTCCTAGGTGTCAGCGGCACGCTATAGGTCCTCCGTGGGTATCGGCGATATGCTAGGGGTCCTCCCTGGGCATCATCAATGCCTGTACTGAATTGTCATGCTTAGGTATGTTTAGTTTGGTTGGAACAAAAAAATATATGATATGCATGTTATGTTATGATCTATTGGATTGCATATGTTACTTGGGTTTGCTTGCTCCTAATTGTACTTTGATTAAGGAGCAATAAGGATGGCGTGGTTTCCCTAGTCTGCTTCGGGTTGATGTCCGATCCAAGCGAGCTGATAGCTATTCCTCCCGAACTGAACCGGTTGAGACGATCCCAAGCCGTTCGAGATGGCGGTAACCACTCCCAATCTAGTACTTACTTATAGCTTGGAACCTAATAATGTCTTTACTTTGGCATATTCATGTTTGCCTTGTGTTATCATGCTAGTTGTTATTCTGTTGAATTATTGTTTCTTCGACATATCCATGTGTTTATTTTGTCCTATCCCTTCCTAAGTCCTTCACACTTACCCGATTATTCCAGACAGGGATTAGGTGATGGACTTGGACTTCAAGGTTGGACTGAAAAATTGATTTTTGTAATAGATTAGTAGTTTATGTAAGCTTTTGGGTTTTCTTGGACATTATATTATGCTTAGAGATGTTGTGATATGTTAAGTTGAATTAAGACCTGCAACATGTATATATTATGTTGAATGTTATGGGATGTATACAGTGCTTTTGTTGTAGTCTGATTAAGTTGAAAGTTGTTGCTATCTTTGATGATTTTGAAAATTTTCTTATGGGTCTATCCTTTTGTCTTGTGGGTTATGATTTAAGATTGAATCGGAGTCGCATATCAGTTTAGGGATTATCCCGAGATGGGGTGCCACATTGCTGCCTATCATAAGATGGAAAGTATTTGATTTTTATAAATTTAAATCTAATATTATTAAGTATTACTTATTATTATTATTATTATTATTATTATTATTATTATTATTATTATTATTATTATTATTATTATTATTCTTTCCTTTTTTTTTTTTTTTGGTATTCTTGGCTTCCTTCCTAAAAATGCTATGGAACCTTAGTAATCTGATTACTCATGCGTAACTTCATTTTATTAATTAATAGTGATTATAGGTTGGTTAAAATAAATGGGTTGATTGTGTAAGCCATATCAATTTGATTACTTTTAGTTTTGTTTTCTATCAAATAAAGTGTAGATAAAGATACTTTACAGAATGGACATGATTTTTACTCCTTTCAATTTATTTGATTTCTTGTGAATGTTTTGTTATTTTGTATTAGAATGATAAGAAAAGTGATGCATTTTGGTTGCCTTTAGATATAATGTAACTGATATGCAGTAAGGAAGATGGTCATTTCTATTAAAATCGTTTCAGTCAAAATATATTTTTATACCGTATTTATGTGTGTCTTTTCATGATCCCTAGGTCATTACCCTATCTTATTAATTTGTTATAGTCTTACTTATTCTTTAAAATCTCAGGATCAAAGTTGTATGATGTGACAAAGTAGTCAATATGATGGGTTAGACTGTAAAGAAAGTTAGTGAATTAGATATTAGGTTAAAGTGTTGTTAATATTTCAGTAGGTAATAAAAGACTTGACATGACGGAATCAATCTTTGATACAATTGATAAGTACAATGAATGCATAAATTTATATGTAATATTTAGTATTACTTTTCAAAATCCAAAAGGATATATGCTACAGTATAATCCTCTCATAACTTGTTTTCAGTTGACACTGCACTATAATTATATTCCATTATGCACATAAATTCTCTTCTTTTGTTTTTTAATACAAGAAGCATATATTATTTAACAATATTTTTAGACTAGCAGTTAAATATGATGATCACCATTGATATTGTACGTTGGATCCAACTTGGTCTGGATATGCGAACGACTTCATCAGATGGCAATGGGCTTGCCGGTTAAACCCAAAGCCCCCATAGGCCAATCCCCTTAGTGCACAACAGAAGCCATTTGTGGCTGAGGTGGGTCATAGAATTTTCTAAGGACCTAAGCTCGGGTACTATTTGGTAAGGTTGCACCTTACCTGGAGCAATAAGGGACTATTATGATGGGAGTCATAAGTTTGATTGGCTACAACAAATACTGGTTTGATCATTGCATTTAAATGTTCGCCTATTAAAAATGTTTACCGTTATATTATGTCTTACTATTGTATAATGCATAACTGTTTTTCATTGTTTTCTCTATTTTTCATTGTTATCTCAAGTGTTTATAACTATTTTTCATTATTTTTCTCAAGTGTTTATAACTGAGCATCATTTTAGTTATGTGATATTTATGAACTCACATTGCACACACTTGGTATTTAATGATCCCTTTACTCACACTCTATTTTCTTCATCTCCTGGCAAACCTAGACCCTAGCCTTGATAAGGATGTTGAATCGTTTTTGACGAGAATCAGGATTGAAAGACTTTTGAAGATTGGAGTTAGAAGTATTTAGTATCATTGCAATGTTGAGGATTTAGTTCTTTTCTTTTTTTTCATTTATATAATAAACTTCTAGTTGAAGATAGAGGATTGGTCATTTCAAGTTTTTCCATGTTTGAGATTCATTTGGACTGCTAGAAATGTTTAGAGTTTATTAATGGTTAAGATTTTCAGTAGCGACTTATGTATTAGAATTGAATTTCACTCCTCGAGACTAGGCCACATGGTCTGGTTTTTGGGGTGTGACAAAAATAATGGATAATAAGGATATATGAATACAAGTACAATGAACAAAAAAATATGAGTTGTTAAACAATTGGCTCTGATACTACATGTAAGCATTAAATCACACTTAAACATAAACATTAGAAAGTTGATCAAACTTAAAATCTAGAGATTCATGTTTTTTACATATAGACATAAAGTAAATGAGTGTACATTTCTCTATTGAACACAGAGACACCAACAGTACTTGAATTACTTAAAGAAATGGACCAATAATTTCTTTCTCTAATCGCTTTTTCTTTAATATAAAATTTTTTATGAGTGTAGTGTATAATTGTTATGGGGTGGAGAGAGGGCTATTATCCTTATTATAGAGTATGGGAGGGTGCGTCCATGAAACATATTTCTTCACATAAAACTTTTATTTAATGGACAATCATAACTCTCATCCCCTCTCTCTCTCTCTCTATATATATATATGAATAGTCATAACTTTACATTATTAGAAGGTATGTAATTATAAGTTATAAATCTTCCCTAAGGTAACAAATGAGATTTAATTACTTAAATAACTGATAAATAATAATTATTCTTACACAGATAATTGTGGAAGTCTCCCAACTTATGCCTTATTCTCTTCAATATATAATTGTCAACTCATACTTACTAATCTTTAGTCTTTTTGTAAAATTACCTTCTTTACAGGCATCCGTAATCATACCTTATCTCAAATACAACCTTTTTACCAATGCTATTAATGGTAGATATGAATCCATGGCTCGTGGGAACAATCGTGGAATGGCACAAAGGCTTTAATTTTGGTTCTATTGTAATGTTGCAAATAGGAGCACCATTCCACATATTTTTGTAATTTAAAGCACTTAAAAGTTTTCCAAAAAAAAAAATCTAACAAATATTAAAACATGTAAAAATGACTATTAGTGTTTTGATACTAAAAAAATTGACTATAAGAGCATTTCAATAAATTAATTAGAAGTGGCCCAGTAACATTAATTAATAAACTAAGTAAAGACGCCGAGAGTCCAAAGATAATTGAAACACACAAAGAAGAGTAGAAAAATCCTAATGAGTTGAAACCCATCAAGACAAAAATCTATAAATGTTGGGGCCCAAAAAGAATTTGGGTATAAGAAATCATTAATGAAAGAACTGCGAACCTAGAAGAACTTTCAAGAAATAGAGATCTCTACACGCATTCTAGAGGAAAACAAACTAACACACTAATGTATACTAGAAAGGACATTGATCTATTTTCATGCAGCATCATGCTTATATTATATGGTTAGCATGATTTTGAGTACCATAAAAGAGTGAAATAGATTACATACATTATTTTAGAACTCTGATACTAATATTTTCATAAATCTTTCATTAAACTAACGAACTATTTTATAATATAGTAAAGACAAAGTTAATATAATAAAAGTTACATCCATTACTAATACCAACTATAGTACAATAACCTACAAAATGGTAATACATGTTTTAGTATATTGTTGATGAAATACACAAGATAAAAATATTGTAAAAATTAATTGTACTGGTTTTTTAATTTTTTTTAATCTTTAATATTTGATAATAATTGAAATAAACAAATATTTGATGGTAATAAAAGTTCATAATTTAAAATTTAATTTTAAATCAATAAAATAGAAAAATAAATTAATTAAAATAACATAAGAATTGATAAAATTTAAATAAAATTGAAATAAAAAACAAAAAAGAAAAAGTATTTCAATGAGCAAACTCTACAACATGAGGAGAAAAGTAGTTTTAATTGAAAAAAATTATAGAGCAATACTCGAGGGAAAAAACATAAACAAAAAGGGACCTTCTTCTTCTTCCTCAATCCCTCCCCTCCAAAAGAAAGATAGCCTTGCCCACCCCACATCACTTCCACGCCCAAACTGCAAAATTTGTGTCATCTCCATCTCTTGTGGCTGTGACACCACCTTTTCTTTTACACAGATGGATGCCGTCGATTGTTTTGGAATACTGCAATAATTCGATAGGTCTTAATATCAACAGCGGATATATCAATAGACACATTCATTTCAGATTCGCAGTCGTTTGATTCTGGAACAATAGAATAGGGCTTCCATTTGATTCCTTAACACCTGTTCTAATAGTTAAATCGGTATTCTAGTGAATCATGGATGAATCTTTTCATTATACTGGTGCCCTTTTTACAGCAACTTCAATTTCTCTAATGTCCCATTGCACTTACGTTCCTATTCCATTTAATGGTATAGAGTCTCATACTCAATATGCATCAGCCTCTCAATTTCATGATAGCTAATCTCATAGTTTTTTCACTACTTTTCAAAAATATGCTAACCATATTGTTCTAAAGTATTGGTTTCATTTGAAATGAGCATAAGATGATAGAGTTGACTTTTTGACCATATTGCTTATATATGTAAATATATAATTTTGAAACCTAAGAAAATCTGCATGCACTTTTATGCACAAAATATCCTAAAGAATATTTGCTATTAGTTTCTAATGAAATCAATATATTAACACGAACATAAGATGAGAAAGATGATTTTGTTAACCTTATACAAGCATAAAATGATAGAGATGATCTTTTGACCTTATTATTTAACTTATTGATTTCATTAAAAATTAATGAAAAATATTTTTGGGATATTTTGTACATAAAGGTGTATCCATAATATGTATATGTATAAATATATATACATACATATATATAAACAAAATACTTTTTATCTTACTATATGATTATTATTAAATGAATTGCTCTATAATATACATATAAATCGTATGGTATAATAATTGCATTTTCATGATTACTTGTGTGATACAATTAAAATTATGTTAACTTGATATATCAATTTATCAACGCATAGACATTGATATTTGGGTGCTTATGTAAATGTAATATTTGTTATTTTGATTATTTATTCATGAGAGATAATTTGTTGCAATGACGACTTGAATCAATGTAATATTTTGTAATTATATGAGGCACATATTTATTAAATTAATTTTTCAAAAACTATGCTCAATTTTTTTTTTTTTTTGGGTTAGGAGAGAGAAGAGATGGGTGTGCGTGTGATTTTTTGTTAATATTCATCATGCCAAATTATCAAGCATGAAGTACCAAATGTCAATGTAGCCCATGCGGGGGATAATATTTTGGCATATTTGTATAATTCCATGCATAGTTTATTATTTGGACATTTGTTATTTTCTTCAAAATCAGTAAATTTTGTTGTGCCTTTTAACTTAATGGGCGATAATTACTAGTCTGGTTGTGGAATTTTCAATTCTGCTGGGTATAAAAAAATAATAATTATTTACTTATATCTAGGAAAAAATATTAGACAATACCTATTTATGAAATTAATTTAATTAGTTCAGAAATTTTAGACCAACTCACCAATTTTACATGCAAGTCAATTGAACATGAAAAAATGGATAGATAGCCTAATACCAATGCAACTTAGATGCAAACAAGCAAATGAGGGATTAAAATTAACTTTGCACTTTAATTAATTTAACCTACAAGCAAAAAAAATCTAACAAAGAGCTTGAGCTCGATTTCGATATGAGTTCACTCATAAGGAAATGTTATAATTATCCTCAATCATTATTTGAGTAGATTTGTGAATAAATATAGTTCGTATTATCAATCATATCTTTGACAAAATTGTCTAACTTGAGAATGATTGCGCCAAAGTCAAGTAGTTACATTTATCATTTATGATAACCAACATAAGTCAATTATATTAAATATTGGTATAAGTGATGTAGGATAGCCTAGTAGGCTTGGCCCAAAAACCACAGACTCGAGGATGTAGCATTAGGCCCATCTCATCCTTAGGACCCAATTGTGCTACCGACTTCAGATGACCCAAGTTCACCAAACAGGTCGACCTGTCGTACTCTGGCTTTATAGGGGCAGCCATTCGACCAGGCCACACACTGGGACCACTAGTCGACTCTTCGACCGTGGCGCTCGACCACCTCTTACCCTGCGCGCCAACCCATCATAAGGTCTACTCTGTCACTGACCAAGGAGGTCGACTCAATTCAGAATCAACTATTTGCCGTATTAAATGCCCTAACGGGCAGCATGCCTCCACATTAAAGGTGCGTGCCGCCCCAGTACCACCCATATTGCCGCACTGGGCAAGAGGCGAGCCTACAATGTACTATTCTGCCCATGAAGCTTGGAGATGCAGCCACCTGGAATAGTACAGGAATAGGAGATGACCTAATGCCCCTCATGTAAGGATAAGGACCCTCCATGCATGATAGGGGCATCTCAGACAAATCTCCACCAAGAGAAGGTTATAAATACCCTCTCTCCAGCCTCACTAAAGGTATGCCATTCTCTACAAAAAGCCATTACTCTGTTGCTCATTATATCTAGTCGACCCCATCTGACTTGAGCGTCGGAGTGCCTTAGCCAAGGGTACCTCGGCTAGCCTGACGTTTTCTCATGATAGTAGGACTCAGCCCAACTACTTCAAGAGTTGGACCACCCGACCAAAGAGATCGGTCCCTCCAGAATTATCACTAGATCCGATTACAAGCAGTTTTCACCCTCATCAATAAAGACGGATAAGCTGGACAATAACAAACAAACAAAATTAGAACCATGAATTTAGGTATAAAAAAAAAGTAATAGAAATGTATCTTAATGATAATAAAAGCAACCAAAATATCAACAAATGTCAAGTTCTACAAAGTTTTGAGATCAATCATGTAATGCCTTATACATTATATTCAATTGATCAGTATACACTATTTATTTTATGTTATTTAGTATATGAATTAGGAGTCCTTGTAAGGCATAAAATTAATTCCATTAGAAGTTAGAAAAATTAAAAAAATTAAAAAATCTTATGGTCAAATAATATTATGTCTCATTATATATTCCATATTTGAGGGAGTATAAATTATAATTCTACTTAAGCAAATGACATATTGTATAAGGAGTGAAATTAATAAACTTTAGGAACATATAATGCAAGATGTTAAAAATCAAAATAGGCAGATCCCAGTCCTAAAAGAAAAACAATAGGAGCCCATCTTAGATCAAACACTCTCTTCACACACACACACACACACACATATATATATGTATTCATGAATCCAAACCCTAGTAAAAAGAAAGGAAAACAAAGAAAGAAAGAAATAAAGAAGAAAGAAGAGAAGAAAAGGACTGTGGCTATCGCGGGAAGGAAAAAAAACAAAAAGAATAGGTAATCAAATTCAACTTGCTATGAACCCTAAACTAGTCTGATTGGATGTATATGGTAGCTGCTAATATTGTTGTTACCTATTGTATTAGACTTAAAAAAGGGAGAAAGAGAGGCAGGTTGTGTCCGGCAAGACTCATGGTTAGATACATGAGGAAATTTTGATTCTTTGCAACTTTGCTATCAATTTGGTATGAATTTTGGGGATTACCACACACTATCTATTTTTTAACAATGTAATTTATTTCATGAATGATGTCTTTCTTAGCTATCCAGTTACATCACTTTTAGGAATTTGTTTGATTAAAATAACACATTTTATTTATTTTCAAGTGTACTGGACAACCCTATGAATTTTATGTATATTAATATGGAGTATCAAGGAAATAATTTAAATAATATTTAGTGGATTTGTCTCTTAAGAATTTGATCTCTTTTTTGGAAGAAGTGGTTGTTGAGATTGAATTTAAATGGAGAATGGTGTCGTGACAAAAGTAGATGGCTTGGTGTGTTGGACATTAATATACATATTGATGTAATTGTTAGAACTGATTTTTAAGAAGTGAATGGTTTTGCAGATTTTATTTAGATTACTTTTGATTGAATCATGATGTACAAGTTCAACCGAAATATCCCTTAGCAAACAAATGATAATTGCTTGATTATGAACATATATGAGGTGGCTAGTGTACACCATTCAATTTAATATGTATGGAAACAAGCATATGTATTATTTCATTTGTTAATCCTTGGCCATGTAAACATCAATTGCAGTAGAAAAACAAATAAAAAAAATAAAGGCTAATGGTTATAATAAAGATCTTTGTATATAAAAATATATATTCAACATCATTATATATATGTGGGTGGGTTGTTATGCCTATTTAGAAACATGATAACCTTAAGTATTTTATGATTCTTGAGAAGTTAAATTTTTGGGATTTATATAGGTAGGCCAGTAAAGTAACACTCTTATTTGTCTTATAATGACCTCAATATTAGGACTTTTAAGATATTAAGTTCGGTAAATCTTATACATTCCTTTCCTTTGTAATGATAAGTATTACTTCTTTTAAATAAATTAAAGAGTTGGAAATTATCTCAACATTAGGAATTAGAGTTGATGGAAAATATAACTCTTGATAACTAGTGATACAATTCAATTAGGATTCTAAAATGTTTTAAATATTCCAAGATTAAATAGTTTAAAATCTGAAAATAGATAGTGGCAACTAATCCAAAGATCCTAGTAACCTCATTACTCTGATCATTCTTCACTTTGTCCAGGACATAGGTTAGTAACATTTGAACGCCAATGAAGATCTATGATTCTTAATTGAATCTTTGAAATTGTTTCAGATGGTGATTTGAAACTTTCATGTTCGCATACGAGTCTTAATTCAGTTGATAGTTACTATGAGTGCATAAACTTATATGTATTATATAGTATTATTTTTTGAAGCCCAAAAAGATATATGCTATATTATAATGCACTTATAACTTGTTTTCTATGGCACTGCAATACAATTATATTCCATTGCACACATGAATTTCTCTACTTTATTTTGTGATGCAAGAAAAGTTATTTCTTTTAAAGCCATTGATATTACTTCAACATGTTTTTAGACTGGCAGTTATATACGATGGTCAACACTGATGACTAGATTTACTATTACTGCTATTGTTACTGCTAGTTGGATCTAACTTGGCCTGAGTGTGCGAACGATTTCACCAAGCAGCTGCGGACTTGCCAGTTGAACCCCAAGCCCCCATGGCCTAATTGCCCCAACGCACAATAAAAGCCATTTTGGCTGAGGTGGGTCGTAGAATTTCACAAGGAACTAGGCTCGAGCACTGTTTGGTAAGGTCGCGCCTTGCTCAGAGTGATGAGGACTATTATGGTGGGAGTCATATGGTCGATTGGCTACAACAAACACTGGTTTCATCATCGCATTTACTTGTTGACTTATTAAAAATGTTTATTGTTATGCTCCTACTTTACTACTATATAATGCATAACTGTTTATCAATATTTTTCTCAAATATTTATTACTGAGCATCTTTTGATCATGACATATTCTTGAACTCATATTCCACACACATGGTATTCACTAAGTCTTTTACTCACACTCTATTTTTTTAACTTCCATCTAGCAGACCTAGACCCTAGCTTTGTGAAAAGGTGAATCCTACTTTTGGCAAGAGTCGAGATTGAAGGTTTTCTTTTTGTGATGAGGACTTTACAGTAGCTTTAGTTTTATTGGTTTGTTGGCAAATTAGTTCTTCTCTTTAAATGATTTTCTAGTTGATAGAAGAATATTGAGCATTTTGAGTTCTGTGTTGTAAGAGTTACTTGAATTATTATGAATGTTGGAGTTTTTTTATTTAAGATTATGATTTTGGGTAGGTGATACTGTTTGTTTAGGATTGAGTTTCACGCCTCGAGACTAGACTGTATGGTTTGATTTTAGGGTGTGACAGAGTGGTATCAGAGTGTAGGTTTTGTACTTAGGCTATGTCAGGATAAGATCCTCGAACTATGGAATTTGGGCATCGAATTTTTTGGAATTGATTTGAGTATTTAAGTTCAACAACTAAAATGATTGATTTAATTTTATTTAGTATCGAGGTCATAGAGGATTGTTATTAGGCATGCCAATTGATATGATTGAACACTTTTAGTACTTGATGATAGGATTCATAACATTTTACGGGACTTAGATCGGAAATACTTTAGGATTTAATAGTTTTCTCCCCTTTGAGAATTGTGAATGTTTAGTTGTCTTCTTTGGAAACAACTACTTAGCGTACTTTGATATTTTTTTTATTGATCTAGGCTAATTTTAATAAGATGGTAAGTCAAAGCCCGCATAAGTTGATTCATCATTTAAATGCTTTACCCTGCACGACCAAGGTTAGAGGTAGTGAACGATACAAACCTAGCTTGTCTTATCAATAAGTTTGAGGAAGAGAATCTAGAAGAAGAACTATTTGAGGAAGAGCCCAGTGAGGAAAATGAAGAGCACCCTAAGAAAGACTTAGAAGAAGTGGGCTTGAATGAGGATATTGAAGAGATAGAACTAAATAAGGGCAATGATAAAGATTAGAATATGATAATTATCATCTAGAATTGTATATGATTTTTATTTTGAAACTTCTATTTGTGTTATTTTAGTAGATTAGGTTTTCTACTTAGTAGTTGCTATGGCTTAAATTTCTGTTTGGTGATAGTTAGTTTGTGTGTTGGAATAGAAGCCAACTTGAATGACTTTGATTTTGATGCATTAAGAATGGACAAGATAGTATACCTAGCCTACCTGATCAATAAATCTAAGGACAAGATTAATATCGATGAAGTCCTTGTAGCCTTGAAAATTTCCTAATATATTCCCTGAGGAATTAACTTCTCTACCCCAATCACGAAGTGGAATTTTCCATTGAGTTCTTTTAGGAACAACTCTAATATCTAAAACACCATATAGGATGGCACAAGTAGAACTTAAGGAACTTAAGATACAGTTGCAAGAGCTAATCAAAAATGAGTTTATTTGCTAAGTTAATCTTCCTGAGAACCCTAGTGCTTTCTTTTTTGTAAAGACAAAGTATGGGATTTTGAGGATATGCATAGACTATTGGGGCTCGAATAATGTTATGATGAAGAATGACTACCCCTTGGCTAAAATAGAGGAACACTTGGATCAATTAAGAGGATCTCAAATCTATTCTGAAATATATTTTAGATAAGGCTACTACCAACTGAAGATTAGAGAGAAAGATATGCATAAGATGATGCTAAACACTCAATATGGTCATTTTGAGTTCATGATGATGCCATTTGGGTTGACTAATGCACCTGGAGCATTTATAGATTTAGTGCACTGTGTCTTTAGGCCATATCCAGACCAAATTGTGGTTGTTTTTGTTGATAATATTATGGTCTATTCAAATAGTGACAAGGAACATGAAGATCACATGAGGATAGTATTACAAACACTTCGAGAACATAAACTATATACTAAGTTTATTAAGTATGAGTTTTCGCTTGATAAGGTATATTTGGATCATATCATTTCTAAAAATGAGATCACAATTGATCCATTCAAAATTAAAGCAATACTAGAATGGAAAAGACCAGAAATGGTGATTGAGATGAAAAGTTTCTTACAATTGGTAGGTTACCATAAGAGGTTTGTGCTAGGTTTCTCAAAAATAGCAATTCCATTGTTCAGACTAACACAAAAGGTGTCATTTAAGTGGGCTGAGAAATATGAGGCTAGTTTTCAAGAGCTTAGGTTACGATTTTAGACTAAGATTTAGGTTTGAAATTTTTGGTGAACTTAGAGAACAACATCTTAAGTTGAGAATTAGAAGTTTTGGCATATGATTTGGTATTAAGGATAACAATTTGACTTTAAGAAATGAATGCTACATGAAAGAATGGCCTCCTCGGATCCTAGTTTTATACGATCAGATTTTCTAGTGAATTGTTTTTTGAATATTTACTGATTGAGTCTAGAAAGATACCAAACATAAGAATGGTGGGTCTACTTGTTAGGTGTTTATAGTTGCTTGAATTATCTCAATCCAATATATATGAAATAAGTTATCACCAAAATACTAAGATGTATCCAGTGAGAAGATATAGGACTTTGATTTCTCGAAAATGGATAATTGTGATGCCATTACTACTTCTTCCCAATAGAATTAAGCAAAATGATAAACATATTAATTTTAGGTCTGTTCCTTAGGTTTTTGTTTCCATTTGAATCACCTCAATCTAAAATATACGAAGAAAGTTATGACCAATATACTAAGACATGTCAAGTTAAAAAATACAAACTTTGATTTTCCGATAACAGATATTTGTGATGCTTTTTTAGCTTGACCCTGATGGAACTAAGAAAAGAGTCAACATATGATTTATTGCTCTATTGTTAGGTTTCTGTAGGCACTTGATGTTGTAAATCACAGATTATAAACAGCAGATTATAATGAAATATAAAGCAATTTATAATCATAGGGCAATGTTTGTAAAACGAGTATTATAAGAATTTCAAAAAACATCAAACAATAGATTAGATATTCCAATAATTTAGTTGTAGTTTATTTTAATAATAGCACAAACCAACAACAAACAAGCAGTTTGAAATATAAACAGCAGAAATATTGAAGTGAGTATTGTAAATCAAGAACTTATCTCAAAGTTTCGTATAGTAACAGAACTTAGACTGAATCACCAGATAATGGTTTGCCTTGAAGAAATTATTACCAAAGAGTGCAGCGAAACTTCCTCCAGGATAAGACAGTCCAAAAGCCTTTTGGTGCACTCTAGAAAGCTCACCTCGACTACCACTCAATTGCCAGAAAATTGACAAGTAACACTAATATGTAAAGACATATATGAGAGGAATAGAAGAGAATTCTTGATGTGTGTTTTCCTATCTATAGCATTAGGCTTATATAGGCAATAGGAAGGAGCCAGAAGGTTGTCCAGGTTTATTTTCGTCAAAATTCATTCTAGAATAGATGTATAAACATGTCTAAATTCATTTTGGACCAGTTACAATAAACCAGTAACTCCATAAACATTTTTGGAAGTTTTGTAATTGCAAAAACGGTTATGCAGCCTTTTGACCTTTTAAATTTTAAAATTTAAATTTCAAATAAAATTCCAAATAAAACTAAAATTTTGAGCAAAAAGATTAACCCGAGACAATATGCCCAAATGCCCATCGCCTATCGACCGGGTAGGGATGGGCTGGCGGTGGCAGTGGCGCACGCGTGTGATCACACTTTCATGAGTCCCTTAATTGATACTTTTCCAAGCATCAATACTTGAACCACATATAACGTGTATTCCCATTAGGAAAACTTTCAATGTGAGATAAGTAGTCTTGTATCAGATAAAGAGCCCTTTATTCTCCCACTTATTCCCCCATAATCAGTCCCAAATCTAATGTGGGATTCCCCCACATTCATAATATTTTGCCCTTTTATTTCTCTCTTTATATTTACACAACACCTATGGATTTTTACCAAATTGGCATCCATCCATAAGTTTTAATCACTTCTTAAACATGTAATTTAGACATAAATTCCAATTGATTTGATGTCAATTACAACAATCCCCCACAAATCTATAGTGTTTGGACTATCAAGATTATCGTAACTTGCTTTCAATAATAGTACCTTCTGGTTTGAACCACCACCTAAGTTATTCAACTTATGCCACCACAGGAACAAATGGATCAAAGCCTTAAATTTGGCCCTTGGATGGGGTTGCGTCCATTGGTAACAACAAACTACCAGGCTATGTAGTGATCTTTAGGTTTAACACGTTATAGCCATGTGTCCCGATCCTGTATCATGAATGTTTTTCAGGAATAACCCTTTTTCTCTAGTCACTGCCAAATGACTTCATTCACTTAGTTGAGCATCTCCATGGATGCATTGCTTGCATCTCATCAATATGACTTGACCGCATTTAGAGTTTGAACTCTTACTTTACTAGTAGTAAACAGCACCTTCCAGATATGCCAAGGGACAGACTCAGATACTAACGTATCAATCAAATTTTGGTGTACTTTGACACACTTAGCAGCTTGTTTATACAACATTGAACCTTTTTTGTGGGATCTTCACTTGGTAGGTTGGGTTGCCACTACAGGTGCATTACTGATGGGTTTTTAGTCCCATCCCCAGCCTGGATTTTTGGACTAAGGACAACTCAAGTCCTTTGGTTAAAGGATTAGCCATATTGTCTTTGGATCCAACAAAATCAATAGCCACAACCCTATCAGCATAAGCTCCCTTATAGACTTTAGTATAACTTGGATGTGTCTATTGGTCTTTTGATTATACTTTGTAATTTTGATCTTTACAATTGTGGTTTGACTATCACAATGTACTGCAATCGCAGAAAGAGGCTTACTAACCATGGATAATTGGACCATCAGCCTATGTAGCCACTCAGCCTCCGTTCTAGTTGTGTCCAAAGCACATAACTTACCTCAAATATAGACCGAGTTACTGAATTCTGTTTAGTAGACTTCCAGGAGACAATGCCTCCACCCAAGGTAAATGCATACCCTGTGCACCCATTACTATCGAGTTTTTGGATATCTAGCTAGCATCACTACATCCCTCAAGTACTGTATGGAATATGCCATAAGATAGAGTCAGTGATGCCGTGCCCTTAAGATATCGAAGTACCATATCCAAAGCCTTCCAATGGGTTCTATTGGGATAACTTGTATATATCGCCAGGTTTGAGACTGTGAATGAGATATTCGATCTCGAGCTATTTGCAAGATACTACAAGCTCCCAATAATCTAAGAATACCTCAATTGAGACACAGGAATATCACTTTCACTCTTGAAAAGAGCTATAAAAGGATCATATGGTGTTTTAGCTATTCTACAATCCTTATAGCCAAATTTCTCAATAATCTTCTCAACAAAATGAGATTGAGAAGTAACTATGCCCCCAGTTGACCTTATCAACTTGAGTCAAAGAATCACATTAGCTTCACCCATATCCTTCATTTTAAACTTACTTTTCAAGTATGATTTTGTCCCATTGATAATCTCAATTGTAGAACCAATCAATAAAGTGTCATCTATATTTAAGCATAGTATAATACAATCATCCTCTTTAACTTTATAGTAGAAACAATTGTCATTATCATTCACGCTAAACCAAATGACAAAATAGGTTTATCAAATTTTTCATGCCACTGTTTAAGCGCTTGTTTCAATCCATAAAAGGGATTTAACAAGCCTATAGACCTTTTACTCGTTACCAAAAGCCACAAATCCCTAATCCATATAAATCTCTTCCTCGAAATCACTATACATAAAGGTTGTTTTCACATCCATCTAGTAAATCAGGAAACCATATACAGAATCCAGTGCTATAAGCACTTGGATTGTAGTCAATCGAGCAACCGAGGAATAGGTATCAAAGAAGTCTATTCTCTTTTTTGTCTAAAGCCTTTGGCAACTAATCTAGCCTTAAACTTATCTATAGTTCCATTAGACTTAAGTTTCTTTTTAAAAATCCATTTGCATCTAATCATAGTACACCCCGGAGGTATATTGACTAATTCCCATGTCCCATTAAAGATAATGGAAGCTATATCATTTTTTATAGCTACCTTCCAATGCTTAGCTTCGGACGAAGCCGTAACATCCTTGAAGGTCATAGGATCATCCTCGATATTATAAGTGATGAAATCACTTCCAAAATCCTTAATGATCTTAGCTCTCTTACTCCATGTAGGTTTATCTTGTTCTTCAGCTCCAATGGATGCTGAACTAGAACTACTTGGATTAATCCCCACATTCGACATCTTTTCCACATGTTTAGGAATAAAAGTCGATGTAAGAGCTGAATCTAAATAAACATCTTGAGGTATTCTCATTTTTCATAGGAAACACGTCCTCAAAGAATGTGGAATGAAAATCCGCTATTGTGTTAACCTCTAGGCAATGAATTTTGGACTTAATTACCAAAAATCTCAATTCATATCTTGTTTCCACATAGCCCAAGATGACCGCATCAACAGTTTTAGGGCCAAGCTTTTTCTTTTTGTGTTTTGGGACTAGAACTTTTACAAGACAACCCTACACTCGAAAATACTTTAAGCTGGATTTTCAACCTTTTTGAAATTCAAACGGAGTGCATTCTTTATTTTTTAGAAGAACTCTGTTCAGCATATAGCAAGCCATATTCAAAGCCTCTCCCCTCATATATTTAGGCAGTCCAGAATTCAAAAGTAGATTGTTGATCATATCTTCAAAAGGTTCTATTCTTTTGTTCTGCTACCTCATTAGATGAGGGAGAGTAAGGAGGAGTCTTTTCATGAATAATACCGAAGTTTTAGCAATATTCATCAAAATGATTTGACTCATACTCTCCACCTTTATCTAATCTTAACCTTTTAAGTTTCTTACCAGTTTGATTTTTAGCTTCGTTTTTTAAAATGATAAATTTTTTGAGTGCTTCATCTTTATGTTTTAACAAATAAACATAACAGTATCTACTGCAATCATCTGTAAAGGTAATGAAGTATCTTTTCTAAGTTTTTTTCAAGATCCCATTGAACTCATAAATATCCGTGTGCACAAGTTCAAGTAATTTAGAATTCCTTTCAACTAATTGGTAAAATTTTCTTACTTGTTTAGCCTTAGCACATATTTGACACTTGTGATTACGTTCAATATCATGTTTAGGTATTAAATTTAAGTTCATCATGTATTTAACAGAACCAAAATTTAAATGACCTAAACGATTATGCCATATATCAAAACTTTCAACAGTATTCACCAAAGAATCATAATACATAATTTTATTAATGGAATTAGAATTTACATACTCGACTTTTAATTTGATCCATCCATAAGTTTTAATCACTTCTTAAACTTGTAATTTAGATACAAATCCCAATTGATTTGATGTCAATTACAACACTTGACTCACCCTAATATGACATATATGAAAAAGTTATAGCGAGAAAGCAATATCAACACAAAAATGTTTTAGGTCTCTTTCTTAGTTTTTCAATACCTCAAGAAAATTAAAACTATATGAGCAAAGCTATCCAACTCATGACTTAGAAATAAGCAGATTAGAGAGGAAGATTTTTGGAATTTAGTGTCGGGGGTTATAGAGTTTCTGAAGGTGTCACTCAGAAAAAGGATTTGCAAGGATCAATAAAGGAGAAAAGTTGAACCCTCGGTTTGTTGGCCATTTCAAAATAGTGGAGAGGATTAGAGTAGTAGCTTATCGAATACTTCTTCCACCAAACCTTAAGGGGATACATAATGTCTTCAACGTATCACAGTTAAAGAAGTATCACCCAAAACTCTCGCATATCATTAAGTATGAGGACCTCTCGCTTCTAAAGGAATTGATGTATGAAGAAAGACCAGTACAAATTCTAGATTGAAAAATACAAAAATTGCATACTAGAGATATCCCACAAGTAAAGATTCTCCAGAGGAACCATAATATAGAGAGGTGACATGGGAAACTGATGAGGAAATATGAAAATATCTCTCATAACTCTTTGCTAACTCAAGTTAGAATTTGGGGACCAAATTCCTTTAAGGATGGTAGGATGTAATGCCTTAGAATTTACCTTATATTTAATTGATTAGTTGACCCTATTTATTTTACTTTATTTAGTATATCAATTAGGAGTCCTAGTAGGGCATAAAATTAATTCCATTAGAGGTTAGAAAAATTAAAATATTAAAATATCTTATGGTCAAATAATGATAATTATTATATTATGTCTCATTACATATTCCATATTTTGGGGAGTATAAATTATAATTCTACTCGAGTAAATGACATATTGTATAAGGAGTGAAATTAATAAACCTTAGGAAAAAATAATGAAAGATGTTAAAAATCAAAATAGGCTTATCCTAGTCCTAAAAGAAAAACAATAAGAGTCGATCTTAGATCAAACACTCTCTTCATATATATATATATATATATATATTCTATGAATCAAAACCCTAATAAAAAGAAAGGAAAATAGAGAAAGAAAGAAAAGAAGAAGAAAAAAGGGAAAAAAAGGACAGCAGTTGTGGCAGGAAGAAAAGAAAACAAAAAGAATAGGTATTCAAATTCAACTTGCTATGAACCCTAAACTAGTCTGATTTGATGTATGTGGCAGCTGCTGATATTCTTGTTACCTGCTGTATTAGACTACAAAAAGGGAGAAAGAGAGGCAGGTTGTGTCCCGACAAGACTTACGGTTAGATACATAAGGAAACTTTGATTCTTTGCAACTTTGCTATCAATTTGGTATGAATTTTGGGGATTACCACACACTATCTATCATTTAATTACATGATTTATTTCATGAATTATGTCTTTCTTGGCTATCCAATTACATCACTTTTAGGAATTGGTTTGATTAAAATAATACATTTTATTTATGTTCAAGAGTAGTGGACAACCCTATGAATTTTATGTCTATTAATATGGAGTATCAAGGAAATAATTTAAATAATATTTGGTGGATTTGTCTCTTAAGAATTTGATCTCTTTTTTGGAAGAAGTGGTTGTTGAGATTGAGTTTGAATGGAGAATGGTGTCGTGCCAAAAGTAGATGGCTTGATGTGTTGAACATTAGTATACATATTGATGCAATTGTTAGAATTGATTTTTAAGAAGTGAATGGTTTTGTTCATTTTATTTGGATTACTTTTGATTGAAGCATGATGTACAAGTTAGGCCAGTAAATCCCTTATCAAACAAATGATAATTGTTTGATTATGGACATATATATGGTGGATAGTATACACCATTCAAATTAATATGCATGGAAACAAGCATTTGAACTATTTTGCTTGTTAATCCTTGGCCATGTAAACATCAATTGTAGTAGAAAAAAAAATAAAAAAATAGAGGCACATTATAACCTTAAGTATTTTATGATTCTTGAGAAGTTAAATTTTTGGGATTTATATAGGTAGGCCACTACAGTAACACTCTTATTTGTCTTTTAATGACCTCAATATTAGGACTCTCAAGATATTAAGTTTGGTAACTCTTTCCTTTGTAATGATAAGTATTAGTTCATTTAAATAAATTAAAGAGTTGGAAATTATCAAGACATTGGAAATTAGAGTTGATGGAAAATATAACCCTTGATAGCTAGTGATACAATTCAATTAGGATTCTAAATGTTTTAAATATTCCAAGATTAAATAGTTTAAGATCTTAAAATAGATAGTGGCAACTAATCCAAAGATCCTAGTAACCTCATTACTCTGATCATTCTTGACTTTGTCCATGACGTAGGTTAGTAATTTTTGAGCACCAATGAAGATCTATGATTTTTAATTGAATCTTCGGAATTGTTTCAGTAGGTGATTTGAAACTTTCATGTTTGTGGATGACTCTTAATCCAGTTGACAAGTACTATGAG
Source organism: Jacaranda mimosifolia (assembly GCA_018894105.1). Taxonomy (NCBI): domain Eukaryota; kingdom Viridiplantae; phylum Streptophyta; class Magnoliopsida; order Lamiales; family Bignoniaceae; genus Jacaranda; species Jacaranda mimosifolia. The sequence goes on from CM032126.1 coordinate 24,573,556, forward strand.
TGCATAAACTCATATATATTATATAGTATTATTTTTCGAAAACTAGAAGGATGTATGCTATATTACAGTGCACTTATAACTTGTTTGCAATGACACTACGCTATAATTATATTCCATTGCACACATCATGATGCAAGAAAAGTTATTTCTTTTAAAGCCATTTATATTACTTCAGCATGTTTTTAGACTGGCAGTTATATACGATGATCAACGCTGATGATCGAATTTACTATTACTGTTAGTTGGATCCAACTTGGCCTGGGTGTGTAAGGGATTTCACCAGGCAACAACAGGCTTGCAGATTGAATCCCAAGCCCCCATGGCCCAATCCCTCTGTGCACAACAGAAGCCATTTATGGCTAAGGTGGGTCGTAGGATTTCCCGAGGACCTAGGCTCGTGCAATGTTTGGTAAGGTTGTGCCTTGCCCAAAGCGATAAGGGACTGTTATGGTGGAAATCATAAGATTGACTGGCTACAACAAACACTGGTTTGATCATCACTTTCAAGTGTTAGCTCGTTAAAAATGTTTATTTTTATGTTCCTGCTTTATTACTGTATAATGCATGACTATTTATCAACATTTTTCTCAAATGATTATCACTGAGCATCTTTTGATCATGATGTATTCTTGAATTCACATTCCACACACTTGGTATTCACTGAGTCCTCACACTCTTTTTTTTTTAACTTCCTTCTAATAAACCTAGACCCTAGTCCTAATGAGTAGGTGAATCCTGTTTTTGATGAGAACTGAAATTGAAGGTTTTTTTTTGTGATGAGGACTTTGCAGTAGTTTTAGGGCTTGTTTACTATGAAGGATGAGGAAGGATGAGGTAGGATGATGGCTTACATCCTCCCTCATCTCATGTTTACTTTGAAGGATGAAAGTCATGGTTAAACTTGTCGGCCCGCTACTGTGCTGATGTTTTGAGTGATTAGCCTTGCCACATGTGAGGTGGGATGGTTTTATCACAACTTTGGCGCAACAATTTCAAATAATTTCTGGTTGCGGCGCCAATCAAAAAATTTACTAATAATTAAAAATATGTTTATATTAAAATAATTAAAGGAAAAACATATATATATAATTTGTGTAAAGATGTTGTATTGGAATGGAGAAAAAATAAATTTTTTATGCTAAATAGAAAAAAGAAGAAATAGTTGGATGTTGTATTGACATGGCAAAAAATTATTTTTTTTATGCTAAATAGAAAAATATTTTAATTAGGGGTACTTTAGTCCTTTATAATTTATTCAAGTTTTATAATTCATATTTATGTAAACATTCTCAATACAATAATCCAATTTTATCATTCATATCATCCCACAAAGTAAACATCCAATCAAAAATATAAACTTATCCTAATCCTACTCTTCATCCTTCATTTTATCCTATCACCCCACATCCCATATCACAAAGTAAACAGGCCCTTAGTATTATTGCTGCGTTGGCAAATTAGTTATTCTCCTTTAATGATTTTCTAGTTGAGGGAAGAATATTGGACATTTTGAGTTCTATGTTGCAAGAGTTACTTGAATTATTATGAATATTGAAGTTTTTTTTTTTATTTAAGATTATGATTTTGGGTAAGTGATACTGTTTGTTTGGGATTAAGTTTCACGCCTTGAGACTAGACTGTATGGGGCGTGCTAGATCACTTTACTCATCATAGGAATAAGATGAAATTTGACTAATGAAGCTCTCTTATTTCACTGTTTGCTAGCGTTACCAATTCTCTCCTTCTTGAATAGTAGATATTGGCAAAACATAGCATATAATTAGAGATATATCGAGTAAGAAAATATACTATTATCAATTATGCAACCATGTAGGAAAAATGGTGCAAAAGAAGAGGAATATTGAGTTTGTAAAGTGATAAGACAAGCTCGGGAATAGGCATGAGCTGATTTCTCCAAGCTAAATAATAGGTCCATGCATGCTACTCAATGGACATGTGAAAACATATAACTATCAAAAGAGTCCAACTTGAATGAAACTCTTGTAAGACACTTGTAAGATATTGGATGAGGGGCATACTTTGTCCATCTTTCATTTAGGAGACCTTCATGACATAGATCATCCTTTTTCTTTTTCTTTTTCTTGTGACGCAAATTGACTTAGGATAGAATTTCTCATATTTCTTCATTTATTTTTGACATGTTGGATAGAAAAATAACCATACTAGCTAGAGGATGTTTTATGGGCTTACTCATTATGGTCAATCTCCTTTGTCAAAAACTTTTCTAGTAGGGAAAAGTATGCTGGACAATAGAACTCTAAAGTTCGTCCCCTAAAACTAAGCGTGGACAATGAGAGGCATTAAATAGTGCACTCTTTTTTTGCACTAGTACAACCTATTTCTCATTAATCATTAAGTTGGTCAAAGTGATTACAAAAAGGTAGAAAACTAATTAGGACATGAACATTGAGGTTCAACATACTGATAGAAAGCAAGAATATCATATCAAATTAGTTTGGATAAATATTTGAGGAAAATAATGTTGCAAGTTAAGAACTGGTTTCAAATACTTCACAAATAAATGGGCTTGCTAAAATTGAGGAATCAAACACTTCTGAGAACTAAATTTATAGTGCAAATTGATCTCACTTGAGGAGCTATAATTCTTATTTGCAGCCTATATCATGGAAAATGTGTTTCAAATTGAATTCTTCAACTTTTTATGAGATGGCATCAAGATCAAATTGGTATGCGCATAATTAAATTAAAAAAATAATAAACAAAGTGTGTTCTCATAAAGTGATAAACATGATGTTGGAGAAATGATAAAAGTTAAGTTGCATACAAAAATTTCCTCAAGAGGATTTACTATAGTATATGTAAAGCTTGAATGCATATTGAACTATATGAATTGTAAGATCCTTGAGGAGGTGCTCAATTTTCTAGCAAGGGGATGTTTTCAAAACTCATCTAGCAATTGTTGGGGATAGTAAGGGCCACCTTGATATCAGTAGGAGTGTCTCACTTAAAAAGGACTCTTAAATTTCACAATTAGGAGCGGACATGAAGTGTTCCCTATTGTTGTGTGACATTGAGCACTTTTTTGTTGATGTTGATGAGTTAAGTTGAAACTTGTGACTTTACTTATTATTTAAATCGGACAACTGCTTCAACAAAAATAAAAACCCACAACTAAGAACGAATTCCACAAGCTAGTTGATCAGCATCTTAGGTACAAGACCATTGAAAATATACAGTTTTTAAAAGGTCAAATACAAAGTGGATGAGTTGGTTGACATAAAATCTCAAAGTATGGCAAAATGTTTATGTCTAGAATAATAAAATAAATAAAATATTGATTACATATGTAAAAGTTACTAAAATTACATATATACTTAAATATCAATACTATAATAAAATAAATAATAAATAATTCAATAATTTTAAATACATAATTGACTTTAAAATAATTCTTAAAAAGTACAAGCTTATTATTTCTTAAATGAGTTTAATCTTTAATCAGTTTAAATTACTCACTATAAATTTACATATATTTAAATATTAATAAAATTTCATAAATATGACATAATGTTTTAATAAAATAATTAATAATATAATTTTAATCATTTTTACATGTATAATTAACTTTAACATATTTTTAAAATTATTTTAATAATTTTGTTCAATTTTTTCTGTTCTCGCCCCTCATCTTCCCTATTCCCAATGCCCATACTCACCCTCAACCCTCACGTTTCTATGGTAGCTAGTCATGGCAGCAAACCATGACAACCATGGTTGGCTGCATTATAGGGCCAGCGACAGCCATGGCTGCGGCCGCACCAACCCCTTCCAGCCATTCCTAAAGTACATATATATGTAGGTATATATATACATATGTGGGTATATATATGTTTTATATTTATAAATGTATACATGAATATACATATATATATGTGTGTGTGTGTGTATTTATATATACGTATAAATATATAAATGTCTTTGTATATATCTTTTTATAAATGTCTTTTTATATTAATACATGGAGGGATATTTTTGGGTTGTTTTTTTTACACTTTTATTAGAATTCTTAGACTTTCATTGACGGTAGGGGAGGTGGATGTAATTTTCAAAATGTGGGGGGTGTACTGTATGTACGCCATACCTTAAGGGATATCGCGGAAATTATCCCTTCTATATTTTTGTAGGATTACATTCCTTATTAAACTATAGGACTTTCTATTTGTATTTATATAAAATCCCTCTTTCAATAAGAGTAGAGGATACCATTTGATTTTTCTTGAATAGTCTCTCCAATTTCTTTCTACAAATTTTCTAAAAGCATCACCAGATAGATATTCCATAGATTTGAAGTGTGTGAACAAATGGATAATCTGATAGTTATGATAATCTTGAGTAAGACTTATTTATGGTTGATTCTAAGTAAGAATTTATTAGCCTGTATATCCTTGATTTGTCTAAAGCAAGATTTATAGGTGAGTTCTAGATATACAAATAGATGTAATTTTATAGTGTACAATATAATCGATCCATGCTTTGAATTTATGCATTCATAGGATTGATAGTTTCTATTTCTTGCATTTATATGTTCATTATGATTAACAATTTCCAAATTTAAGAAGATGTTATATATTGTATCTCTTTTTTCAATTGAAAAAAACTAGTTAATAGATCACCAATGATTTAATAAAAATTTCTAGTATATATAGTAAATACTTTCTTTCTAACTAATCAATACAAATGTTTAACGAGTTGAAGTCACACACTAATTTTATATTCTATGTTGGATATTGCTATTGGTCAATTGACCTATAACATTATTTACCCTTAGTCCTACATATGGATTTCGGATTCAAACTCAAAGAGAACCCTACATGCATATCCATATGTAAATGAAAAAATATTTTATATTGAATTCATTTCTAGGTTTGCATACAACATTATAACAAAATTGTGTGAGCCATTCATTTGTAATAATACCTCTATAATATATGTTCATATCTCCAAATAAAGTTTTATTATGCTACATTTTAATATTTTTGCTTCCTTATTCAATAAGAAACTTTCAATTCAACATCACCTAAAAAGATAGATTCCAATTCTAGTTAAATTTAGTGAAAAAAGTTTAAAATTATATTCTTAAAAAATTAGAAAAATAAGATTATATTAAATGAAAAAATCAATATCTGAATTGGACTAAGTTAGTTTAAATTTGTTTTTAAAATATCATTTATGAAACTAGGATTGAACTAACAAGCTCATGAATTTATTCACTAAATTCAATAGAATGATAAGCCAAACATCACTCAAATGCGATTAAAATATCTTTTCAACTATCAAGGTTTTTGATAATTCTGAATCTATATATGTATGTATATATATTATATTTGTATATCTTTTAAGAAAAGGACATATTTCTTTTATATGATACTATAAGACTTCAATTCTCTCATCTAATCCATTTCCCTCTCTCCATCTCCACTACAAGAAGGCATCCCTTCACTAACATAAAATTTGTGATGAAGTCTGTCACATTTTAAAGACAATTGTAGTGGATTTTTTATGAATTACTAGCGAACTTTAAAAAAATGAGCAATAATAAATAGTAGTTATGATATTTGTGACGAATGTGAAGAGTATATATTGATATGAGGAGTTCATCACAAATTTCATAATGCTAAATATGATTCTTTGATCCATGACGGAAATGTCATCACAGAACTACGCACTATATTTTCATCACAAAACTAATCAATGACGAAGCATATACTAACAGATTTGTGAAATATAAGTCCATCATGAGATTAATGAAATCTATCATTCTATGATGGATCTATTTTACACATTCATTAGTATATGCTTCATCGCTGATTAGTTTTGTGATGAAAATAAAGTGCGTCACATAACTAATTTTGTGATGGAATTTTCATCATAGATTGAAAAATCATATTTAGAGTTATGAAATTTGTGACTTCATATCAACATCTACTCTTCACACCTGCCACATGTATAATCACTAATATATATTTTTATTATTTTTTAAATTCGTTAGTAATCCATCAAAAATCTATTACAGTTGTCTTTAAACTGTGATGTAATCCTCTTTATCAAAAAAATTTCATTAGTGAAGATGTGTTTTCTTGCAATGCTCCATCTCTTCCTCTTATAAACCATAGGTGGTAAGAAATATTTTATAGAATTAAAAAAGTAAGGGACATCTTAAAGATTTTGAAGTTGAGATGCATTATCCATCTATACTATTAATTAAGTACCCACTTCTTTTTGTATATTTTTGAATAATTTGCCTAAAATGCCCTCAATTTGTTTTTAAAATTTTAATAATTAGAAGTTATATAATAACTATCATTTATAACTCGCCTATTTTAATGCCTACAAATACTACTTCATAACTTTTCAATTCTTATCTATAGAAAAATTAAAATAAATATACTAAAATTATTGAAACAAATTTACATTATACAAAAAATAAATAAATATTTTTATTAATAAAAAAATACTATAGAATTTTTAACATATATACTGAATGTGCCAAATTGCTAGTATATACAATCAACATTTATACTATGTAGCTATACAATATATAAAATGTGAGAATTTTAATGGTATGTGATTGTATAAATTGATAAAGTTAATCATGTTACAAAAGACCATTGTAAGGTAGTTTTCTTTTCTTTTGTTTCCTCTCTAAAATTTTTAATCCAATTTTACTTTTGTCTTTTCCTTCCTATTATTTATTTTATTTATCTTTTTTATTTTATGTATCCTAAGAATTTAAACAAATGGATTAAAAATATTAAATCTAAATATAGTGCCACATAAAAAGTAATTTAATATTTCATTTATTTTTGTACTATGAAAATTTTAATACAGTGTGCCTAAATAACTAGTACTACATAAAAGGTGTGATGCCCTAATAACTAACATGATGTATTATTTTATAAGTTGATAAAATTATTTTTATTTTTAAAAAATAATAGCATGCTATTTTTATTTTATTTTGTTCTTTTTAATTATTTACTTTTTGTTTTTCTATTATTTTATTTCATTTTAATTTTTTTGTTGTCATTTATTCTAAAACTTTGAATAAATATATTAGAAATATTAAAATATAATACTAAAGAAATACTAAATAAATATTATATTATTTTTATATTATAAAAAATTTAATACTCATATCAAATATGCCAAATCACTATGTTTAATTTAATTGGTTTAGAATGGTAAGAGGATGCTACATGGGTCCAAAAAGTTGTTCAGCTGATATTATCAAAGAAAAGCAATTGTACCATGGTTGCTTCTATCACATAAAGTACAACCATTTTGATGAATTGTAGTTGTTTGCGCGCAATTTTCATGCCCATAAAATATTTTTTAGTAATCATGTTACTTGTATGTATTTTTATATTTATTATACTAAAAATTGACATGCATTTAAAATATATATTAATAATTTGTATACTTATGAAACTAACAATCACATAAAATAAAAGTTTTATAGTTCATTACCAGTAAAAGAACAAAACTCAAAAGTCATTAAAATATTGAGTTTAACTTGTGATGAGAGAATATTTTGAATAAATAACGGTTATTTGGACATGTAAATTTTATTGGATATATAGAATAATAAAAAGACAAAGTTAATATATTTAAAATTTTCATCATAACTTTTAATTTAAAAACAAAAATAGCTTTTCTTTTTCCCTTTTTTTTTTTTTTTAATACCATAGGCATGACACCATCGATGGTCCCAAATACATCCGGCACCATACACCCTATAGCACAAAATCCAGTAAAGCCTTGGCTGTAAAAGCCTTAGCTCTCTAATTATCAAAGAGGGGATAGAAAAAAATGCAGCCTGTCTCTCTCTAGATTTTCTCTCTCTATCTGCTATTTTCCCATTTGCTACTTCCCTCTTTCTCTCTTTAAATCGAGGCATTGCAATCAAAGCACACATCATAGAAACACATAAACAAACATCGTATAAATTCATTCAACGAAAAAATAAGTACAAAAACATGTCAAATTAGTACAGAAAAAGACAAATAAGAGATTAAGTTGAATTTAACTAGATAACTTATTACATGATTATCAAATCATGATTTATTAGTCCTAGGACTAATATAGTCATGAAAGGTTCATTGGCTTCTGCTGTCGGAAGGATACATTTACCTCATACACCAATGGTTTACACTACTATGAATGAGAAAGTACCACTACAAGAAAAAAAGGATCTTGTTACATATTTTTACTTTACAATTTTTACAACAGTGTAAGTATAATATTGTCATAGTTTTAAAAAAGTATGGTTATAGGTACTATTATTCATTTTGATATTTTCTTTTCTCTTAAAGAACGTTGTTATTTGGATGCGGAGGCAAATATTTAGCTCAAAAAATTGAATATAGAATAAAAAATAGAAAAATTCCCACCAAAGAGTTTATACAATTTCAGCTCCCCTACCAAAAAACCCTTATGTGCCTAATTCCCAAATCCCACTTCTCCTCATCGGTTTGTTTTCTATTCGTCTTCTTTCTCCCATTACCAAGCCCCAATCCGATTTCATTTTTTGATTCTCACAAACCCTTAAAATTTTCATTCTCTATATAATACATGCTCCCCTTCTCTTTCTCTCTCTCTCTCTCTTGGAGAGATTATCCACAGGGCTCTGATCATGTAATTGTTGAAGAATGAGCCAGCGACTCATAGGCAGTGGCTTGGTTAAGGGAACCCCTCGGAGCCATAGCAAAAGTGAGTCTTCATCGGGCAATTGTCACTGCTCATAGACCTAAACCTGGGTGATCTATCCATGAGCATGATGAGCTTGGGTGAAACTAAGTGAAGGTTTGAACCAATTGATGTTGAAGAATCAGAGGATGAGTTGTGGTTAAGGGTGAAATGCCACTCAAACCCAGAGCTAGCTGGTTCTCCCCAAAATGCATTGAGGCGCAACAATTGATTGGACATCTAGGGGTAAAGCACTATTTTAGTGCAGATTGCGAGAGTGGTACCACATCGAGGCAAACTCTGAATACTAGATATGAACTTAAAATAACAAGGGTCAAGGTCAGCCAATGAGATGATGGGGGATAAGCTTCATAGTTGTGAGAGAAATAGCTTGGATCACCAGCTACCAGCTAAAGCCCTTAAATGATCATTCAGTGATAAAGGAGGTAGGGGTGTAGAGACATACATGAGGTTTGCCTAGAAGCAGTCAACCTCGAAAGAGTGCCTTATAGCTCACTGATCAAGCACTCTTGCGTCGAAAATGAACAGGGCTAAGCGTTCTACCGAAGCTGTGGGATGTAAAAATACATTGTAAGAGTTTGCTCTCTATCGATCCTACAAACACATCAAGATAAATAATGTTAAGAAGTCCATAGATTTATTTGTGGCCTATGAGGAGTCGTATAAGATGAAAATCTCATGTACGGTTCTATAATAGCGATGGGAATAATTATGTTATCATCGACTATGATTATCTAACAGTTCAAGTACAGTTGATATAGTTGAAGTGCAGTCAAAATATGGTGTTGAGGATGGAATTCTATGGCGTCAACCTATAAGGTTTATCATCTTTCTAATTTCTTCTCTAGCCAAGTGTGAGAGATTAGCTTTTGATTTACCAGAAGTAGATTGAATCGAATATTCAGGTATCAAATTTGGTTTGTTTTACGTTGCTTCGTATCTAAATCCACTAGTTTCTTCATTATTTTTAACAGTTATTTACTTAGGGGGTTGGAATCTTTCTATTCCATACATATTTGTTCCTGAGTTTTTTGACATAAATAAAAGAAGTAAAGTTTTTGAAACAATAATTGGTATATTTGTTACATTAGCTAAAACTTATTGCAAATAGTATCACACTAATGAGAACTGTAGTATATGATTAAGTGTGGCAATAGATTATTTGTTGCCATACATTAAAATGTGGTTATACCCCTTTTTTGTTAGCTGGATGTAGATATTTGTGTTTTTTGACTATTTGCACACGCACTATCATGACTATTATTTGAAGAAAATGTGATTTTATTGTATTAGAAGGTTTTTAGGTGTTATTTCACGCATCAAATTGAGGTAAATTTAGCCAAAGAAAAAAATAAGTACACAAACATGCAAAATAAGTTCAGAACAAGACAAATTTAATACGAAAAATGTACAGATCCAATATAAAAATCTCAAAGATAAGTACCTTTTTTTTGTTTTTAATCAAATTGCAATATCATTTTTAGTATATAAGAAATTAAGTTGTATTTAGCTAAGGCTTTGTTTGATTGTAAACCCCAATACATTTTTCAATTCCCAAAATTTAAACAAACAAACACTACACATTCCCCAATCTCACTCCCAAAAAATCCCTACTATTCCCAACTCCACACCATTCCCCAAGGCACCACACATTTTTTTATCATTACAAATATATACACATACTACCACTCATACAATATATATATGCATTTATAAATAGTTTTACAATATTCATTTCACCCCACAAATTCAATAAAAAAGTCATTAATGTGATATCTTATCCACCCAAAAAACAAACAAACAAACCATTTTCTCCAGATTCATTTTTCCAAAACACAAACAAACAACTATCATATTCTTTAACCCCATTACCCAAAATTCATTCTCCCAAAATATTCAATTCACAACCAAACAAAGCTGAAATTCCTAAAATTCAAATAAATTTTGGTATTTTATAATAATATGCCCTTAATGTAAAGACAAGAATACCTTTTCTTTTTTTTTCTCACTTTTTTAATAGCATAGGTATGAATTCTCACCATCCAGGGTCCCAAATTCATCCCGTCCCAGAAACCCTATACCACGAGTGAAAAGCCTCAGCTCTCTAATTATCAAAGAGGGGGAAAAAAAAGGAATAAAAAGAAAAGAAGAAAGAAAAAACAGCCTCATCTCTCTCTAGATTTTCTCTCTTATTTCTCCCCCATTCATAACTTCCCTCTTTTTCTCTCTAAATCGGGGCATCCCAATCGAAGCACACACATCATAGAAACACATAAATATACATATATATATATATATATCCATGTATGTTTATGTACTGCTCTCTTTCATGACCTTTATCTCTAGGGTTTAGGAAATGTTACTCTGACGCGCATTTGGACTGCAATTACATGCAATTTTCAGATTCGAATGTGAATTTGAAGTTAAAAGTGACTGAGGGTTTTTGCTACGCTTAGTTATTTCTTTCGTTCTGATTTATCGATCTGTGCGCCAATGGATTCAGCATCTTCGTCATTGCCATTTGCCACGAGAGAAGGGTCGCCAGCAGCACCGGCGACGGTGGAGGACGACGGTGCTCTATCAGTTGCTGAGGGATTGGCTAAGGAGGCCGCTTTACTCTTTCAGGCAGGGAAGTTTGTGGACTGTTTAAGAATTTTGAATCAGTTATCGCAGAAGAAAGAGGGCGATCCCAAGGTAATTTTGTTGATTACCTTTTCCTTTTAAACTTCGGAGATTTAGATTCATGGCGATCTTCGTTTGTACTGTCTGAGTTTTGAAGTATAAAGTTTTTAGCTTGTATTCCTCAGAATTCAAGTTTATTTTGTTTGGATAATGCTCATGTTGAGGTAAACTTGTAGTTGATTTTACGGATGAAATGACAAGTGCTTTGTGTATTTATTTTGTCTTTGCTGCTAACACGTTTCAAGGTTTCCATTGTATGGATGTGCTATTAATTCATTTTGAGCGTTCAGTTTCCAAGTCATGGCTGGTTGTAGTTTACCTTTTATGCTTGATATTCTGAATCTTCAACTACCTTCTTTCATTTCTGTGTGCGTTGTGTGTGTGTGTGGGGGGGTGGTGGTGGTGGTGGTGGAGTTGGTGCTGGTGCTGGTGCATAATCCATTTCAAATTAAGCTTTGGCTCTTTTTCTAGTACTGGGAAAATGCTTGTGATACATATTATGGTTAGCCATTCGCATCTGGAGATTCTTCATGATGTAGTTTTGCAGAAAATTTTCTGTTGCTTTCTCCAACTACTTGTGTTATGTGTGACACTTTTTTTGTGGAGTTAATTTTATAAACTGCAAGGGGTTTGACTTATATGAAGAAAAAGTAGGTGTCTGGGCAGCTTCTTTGTTTTAATTCATTGTACATTTGCAAGTTAGTGCATGATAGAACTTATAAGTTCCTGCAATACATTTTGACTTATCTTCGTGCTGGAAATAGGCATAGAATTGAGTTTAGCCTGTGGTTAATTAAAATGATTATGCTGTCCATTGAGTTGGGGGAACAGAGTGAATACACTTTTGATGCCTTGGTTTGTATTGGAATATTCATTTCCTTACTCCTGCATTCATATCTTCTTATTTCATTCAAATGACTTCATATTTGATTATAAGAAAATTCATACCTATGGCCAGTAAATACATACAGTATACCATTTTTCTTTATTATTAAGGTAAAAGATGAAGCAAGTCGAAGTATATGCTATTATCTGAAAACACCTCGCATATCCCCAAGAAAACAATGAAAGAAAATTATATCCTCTGTCATGGTTTTTATGTTTTCAGTTTGGAATACCAACAAAGAGCATATTTTTTGGCATAAAATTCCTAGGCAGATTGTAAAACCTTTATTTCTAGTACATTTTTCAGACAGTTTCTTGGCTCATGGCATGTCTATTAGACAATAAATTTATTAATACCAAGGAAGAGGCACTGAGGAAAGTAGGTGTTATCCTCTAATAGCTGAAACGGAAAACGATAAGGATCTAATTAACTAATTCCTCCTGTCACATTGTGCATGAATTTTGGTTGACCCACAATAATTAACTATTTCTTCCTGTCACCTTATACCTGAGAACTGATTGACCCTAAAATAATTAGCCATTTCCTCCAGTCACATTGTACATGAGTATTGGCTGACCCTATAAAAGATTGATTCCTTCACCTGTGGTTATGATATAAAAACTCCCATGTCTCACCATCAGTGAATTTTTCGTGGCTGTACTTTGTATCGTGGCATTTCTCTCAATACAAGAGTCTAGAGGGAATAGCCATTTAAGCACTTCCCTAAATAATCTTGCCTTTATTTCATTCCTTTATAACCCAAAAACTTACCAATGAGACCAAAGTGAAAATGTTGGAAACTGAACTTTTTATAAAAGACTCTTGAGAAATGTCATTATCGGTAGAAGAACAATATTAAAACAATGTAAACATGATTGATTACTGATGAATCACATTATGTATCAAATCTATATTAGGGGAGGGCTAGGAAGAAAAATATTTAAGAAATCCAAACTAAGGATGTTTTGGTGATTTTGGCATTTTGATAGGTTAAGATTTCTTATAATTTTGTTCTGTTGCATGGCTGTTTTAATAGTATGGACTCTGATAAGAGTGATAGTTTTTGATTTTCAACAGTTTCTAAGTTCTCTCACAGCCAGGATCTGTAATAGCCTTTCTCTATTTGGCTAATCATTTTCAGAGTAGTATTCCTAACTATTCTCTTTCCTTGTGGGTTATAATTGAAGAGATTGAAACCTAGGAGCTCTTAAATTTGATGCAATCTTCTTTCTTTCATAGTTGGATTGCAATTTTTAAACTTGATTTTGGGATGCCATTAATTTCGTTTGCAAGTTGTTTGTTGGCCTAGGAGTGATTATAAGGTTTCCTAAGGTGTTTTCTTGCTTGATATCTTGTTAAGGTGTTCTCCATAAGGTTTATCTTATAACTTGGGGATATTCCTTCAGTTTTTTTTTTTTTTTTTCTGGGTTTGGTATTTTGTTGATGATTTTGTGCAAAAGTAAATAATGCAAACAAATACGCAAGTGCACGTGTCGCAACAAGTAATAAAATGATGAGAAGAGTGTTGATCCCACGAGGAACTAAATTATTCGCTACTAATTATTAATTTACCACACACTTGTTTTATTCAAACAAAATCAATTAAATAAGAATTAAAACTAAACTAATGAAAATAAGAAAAACGGTGCTGATTAAGATTTCTATCAGGATATAGAAGCCTAGAATTATGATTTTATCAATCGAATAAGTTGATTACATAATTTTCTCCCTATGAAATTAATAACATGTTAATAGTTTTGAGTCTTATGCAATTACGAGACTATTCCAAATTACCTGCAATCAAATCCCTAATTTATTCAATCCACTATATTCCTATGCGAATTAACTAAATTATGAATAAGGTTGCACCACTCAACTAACTCCCTAGGGCAAGTAGGTATATTCCTATCCTATTCACAAATTAATTAGTTCATCAATTTGAACAATTAATCCCAGGGTCTTGTATTATCAATCAATTCCTAGATTTTCTTTTCGAAGACTTCTCTAGGGTTTAAAGATACACTTGACTGTTGATCAGGGAATCAAATAGAAAAAACACACAATAGAAGAAATAACCTTAAGCGCTATTAATTTCATGAAAGAAAATCATGCATCAATTTATTCACAAGAATCCATCATAATCTTAGAGTAACGAATTAGTTCATGATTGAATTGTCAAACAAAAAATGAATAAAACAAAATATCGTTTCAAATCCAGAATTAAAGACAAAATCAAAAGGATAAGAAGAAACTCTATTCCTAGATGAATCTGCTGATCTCCACTTTGTCCTCATCTGAATCCCGAATTTTCGTGATACTTCTGATCTCCAAAATAGAAAAATCAGCCTCTTCCACTAAGTGTTTAAAAGGCTTATTTATAATTGATTAAAAGAGTATTCTAATTAGAATATGACTCGAATAAATAAAAAAACTTTTCTGCCCAGCCTTGATTAGATCATGAGGTGTCATCCCGTCAGCATTCCAATCAACTTTTGTCAATTTGTCCCATTTTGTAGCTTCTCTACTTATATTCCTGTAATTCTAAATCTTCACCAATTAGCAAGGGAATTATAATTTTTTAAACAAGAAAATTATTTGTTAAGTCCTAAACATGATATTAAAATTAATACTAATATGGACTTAACATATTTTCTTCTTCCAATAATCTTTTCAACTCTTTTCTCTGGGCTTTCTTTTTATCTCATAAAGGTTGCTGTCTTGAATCAATTACTTCATCTACAAGTTTCAAGCATTGGACAATGCCTTGTCCCGATTACTTAATGTTCAAGTGTGCTTAGCTTGTTGAGAAATTACAAACCAAGTAAAAAACTAAACCTTGAAGCATGGTTGTTAAAGGCGTTCATGTTTGTCGCCTAAGGCGAGAGGCGACAAGGGCGAGGGAAAATTGCCTTCTCCCTTGCGGCTTGCCCAAGCACGGCGCTTCCAACAAGCGCTAAGAAGGCATGCCTTTTCTCGCCTTTTTGCCAGGCGAGTCTGTGAAGTCCACTTTCAACCGTCAAAAATTAAAATAAAAGCCCGAATTTAAAAAAAAGAATAGAAAAGAACACACTTAAAAATCCTAGCAAAAGCAGACAGAGACAACAAAGCAATAATGGCGCTAATTAGTATAAACATGCCTACCTTATTTCTCCCACCCTCTCAACAACAGTTGCTGCCAGCACCTTCGGCTGTTGCATACTTTTCGGCCACCACTTCCCTTCCCCTTCAGTTTTTTTGCGCATCTCTTTTTTCTATGTTCACTTCATTTCCAGCGTGTTCTTTTCTCTTTCTTTGCTGAACATTTGTATCCATTTCATGCCATTATTTATAATCATTTGATTTATTTTAATTTTGTCACTTTTTTATTTTATTTGATTCATTGAATAAATTAAATGAGTGTCTTTTTATTTTCTTTGAAATTTTATTTGATTTTATCTTGTTATATTTGTTGCATACCCTATAGGTTCTTCACTAAAAATTATTAAATATATATTATATTTTTAAAAATTCTTATTAGATCCTTGCTTCAAAATCATTTGATTTATTTTAATTTTGTTACTTTTTTATTTTATTTGATTCATTGAATAAATTAAGTGAGTATCTCTTTATTTTCTTTGAAATTTTATTTGATTTTATCTTGTTATATTTGTTGCATACCCTATAGGTTCTTCACTAAAAATTATTAAATATATATTATATTTTTAAAAATTCTTATTTAGCGCCTTGCTTCAAAAGGCGAGTGCCTCTCGCCTTGAGCACTCGAGGCTTTTTTGCCTCGCACAACCTTCTGCATTTAACAACTATGCCTTGAAGGAGCTTTGAACCATCTAATATATGATTGAAAGGAACTTGAGAAGATCCACTTGAATGTCCAACTCGACTTAACTCGACAGTGCCTTGCATGATGAGGATAATGAACAAGGATTTGTTTAAAACCCATTGGTGCTATTGATTTTGTGTTCACTCCAAGTGTCCAGTCAAAAGTATAGAAAAGACCAAGCAAACTGATATTTGGTCTTTATACGCATGCTCCAAACAAATAAAATCCATAGTGGATGTGAGGTTTATGTATTACATTTTCAGTTTGAACCATACTGATACAATTTTTTTGTTCTCTTTAGGTACAACATAATATGGTTATTGCTGTGTACTTTAGAAATGGAGGTTCAGATCCTAAAAGGCTTATTGAAGCACTTGAAAATATCAAGGTTTGTACTTTTATGGTACATCTCTCTCTCTCTCTCTCTCATGGATGAGATCTTTTGTTATTCATCTTCTAGCATTCATGTTTGCATGTCTGTGTGGATGTTGTCCATTTCTTTCGATGCCAATTGACATGCATTTGACAAATAAGTAATATTTTAGGTTTCTTTTTATGTTGAAGCCAAGATTGAAATATATGCTTTAATTAGCTGAAAATAATGATTTTCTGACTTTTCTCTTCATCAATTTTGTCACTAGCCAGTAGATGAAGGAAAATAAGAGTGTGATGGCCATTAACTGCATTGTGATTAATTATGAGACGTGCAAGCAACCTTTTCTTGTTTCTTTTTGATTATTTCATCATATTTTATTTGTGGATCTTGGCAGGGCCAACATGATTGGTAGTAGTGTCTGATGCTGGAAACTTGTAAAGGAAAGGGAAAAATATGAATGAAAAACCATTATTAAGAGTAACTAAATAGATTAATGAAGAAACATGTAAATTGATTCAAAGAGTTTACATGAGGATTTCTAGGGCTGTGTTCACTTGCATTTTGGGGGAATTTTTTCCAATCCCCCAAACAATCCCAAAAAGCAGGCACATTCTCCAATCTTTTTTCCAAAATATCAAAATTTTATACCCTAAAAATCCCTCCCAATTCAATTCCAAAAATTCCTGCACCCTAAAAATCACACCTACCGTCTCATTTTGTCACTCCACTTTTTACATCACTCATTTATTTATCACTCTCTCACTTCACTCCTATATTATAATATATATATCTTATATATATGAAAAAATTAAAATTTTTAGTAGTTAAAAAATTCTAAAATTACATTTGCAAATTTAATTAAACTAATTTTTGGAAAAATTAATTAAATTTAATTAAATATTTTTATTTTATAAGTAAATAATTTATTTATTAAATAACATATTAAATTAATTAAATTAATTAATTAATTAACTTATTAATATAATCTAATATTAACACAATAATCTATTTAATTTAATAAATTAATTTTAAATAATTATTTTGTTTATTAATAAATAATTTATCTATCAAATAACGTATTAATTATTTAATGTTTCAAGTTGGTTAGATAACATATGATATTAATAAAATTAATTTGTTTAATTAAATAAATGAATTAATGTATTTATATAAATTATATTTTATACAGATAAATATTACATATGTAATTAAATATTCCAATAATCTATTTAATTTAATAATCAATTACATATAAAATTTAGTATAATAATAAATTAATTTAAAATAATTATTTTGTTTATTACTAAATATTTTGTCGACCAATCATAACATATATATACATATACACACACATCATCAAATTATAAATATACATACATATATTACATAAAAAAATCAATTTCTCCCCATAAACCCAACAAAAAAGTAACTGATTTGACATCTACAATAAAATTTGTCCCCCCACCAAAATATTAACAAACAAACAACTCATTCAAAAACCATTTTCCCTATTTTCCCAAAACGAAAAACAAACGGTTGACACTTTTTCCAATTTTTCTCCAAAAAACTCATTCCCCCAAATTTTTTTCTAGAAAATGCCCAAAATGCAAGTGAACATAGCCTAGGGTTTTGAATTTCCGAAAAAAATTGTAAGGAATAACTAATGAGAATATTGATAATGGGCCCAAAAAATTAACCCTAGTGCAATATTCACTAGAGAAACAAAATCCATGTGCTGCTGTACTAAGAAAAAGTTATCTGAGCATCCTTACTTGAGCAGTTTTAATTGAGTAACTTGATGACAATTGAAACCAAGACTTTCAACAGACTACAAAAAGGCATCTGAGAGAGGCAAAACAACTTTAAAACAAAATGCATAAGTGAAACACAACCTTGAAACTAGATTTATGCTCCCACGTCAGTCTCCCTCATGTTGGAAAGAACTTGGCCATAACGAGAAAATTTGAAAATATTCTAATTAAGCTTCTGGATCAATTTGTTTAAGCTCTTTCCCAAAATCCTTGTACTGTCTGTAGTTGGTTGCCTAGCCACTTTGTTAGAAATTTCAATAAAATATTCCCCTTATAGAGTTAACTTCTTTTACATCTAAGATAACCTCAACAACCTCTAGTGGCTTCACATTTAACAATAGTTATTAAAGGTATGAGGTGGGAGGTGGCGAGAAGCGAGGCGAGGGGCAGGTGACCAAAAGGGGAATGCGGCGACAATTAAGAAAAAATTTAAAATATATATATAGTACAACAAATTAAATTAAAATTAAATATATTAAATACTAATAGATTAACATATTAACATATTAAACATATTTAGTATTAAATTAACAAATTAATTAAATATGTTAAGTATTAGTTTAAGTATTAATATATTAACAAACTGAGAAAATATTTAAAAAAAATTAAAAGTGTTGTCTGTATGAGAAAAATACATAAGAAAAACCAAAATAAGAAATTGAGAGATAAGAGAAGAGAGAAAAGAATGGAAGAGCGAAGACAAATGACAGAAGAGGAGAAAAAAATGTCCTAGAATGGTGCTATAACAAAAACTAAAAGAAGAATCAAAGAGAGAAGATGAGAACATAAGTCAAGAAGAGAGAAGATAGAAGATAATAGAGAAGTTGGTGGTGAGGTTGCTGGAATTGAGGTGTGGGAGGGAATCCTTTGGTTGTAGAGAAAGGTTTTGTGGTTTCTTTATTTTGGATTATGTATTACAAAAAGGAATGGTGGCTTCTTTTTGTTTGAAGTGTGGCCAAAAACAAATTTGAAGTGGTACACGAGAAGGTTATTGACCTGATTGTTTGCTGTGAATGTCTTGAATAGCAGCGGAATCTCTCGTATTTGCCACTGGTCGTCTCCCTATTATATGTTGTCTTGCACCATAATGCATAATATGTTTTTTGGCCATTAGGGCACATCTTCCAGGTTTAGAAAAATGAGTGACACTAATCTCATCTCTAATAGACTGATTTAACCATAAGTAATGAGGTGTCATTTGTTCATTAGTCTCATTCAAACCGACATGCGCAGAGAGATTGTTGAACTTGGTTGTGTATTCTTCCACAACCATGCTCTTATACTTTAGATCATGAAATCTCATACAACTCCATTGCATAATCTGCAGGTAAAAATTGTTTTCTGAAATTTTCGTGTGTTCCCATGAGGCAATCTTTGTGTTGCCTTGTCAAGTGCACTGTTCTTCAACCCTGTACACCATTGAAGTGCAACCCCTTTCAACGTTAGCTTCACAAACAAAACTTTCCTTATCTTCTTGCATGTGCTTCCCTTCGAAATAATTTTCCAAGCGCCTCCCTATTTAAACAATCTTCTGCATGCACTTGTTGATTGTCAGTTTCTTCGATTCTAGCAGCTAGTTGTTCATTCTCCTGAAAAGCTTTAACAGCCCGCTACAACTCCTCAATCATATGTATAATATACAGCTTGTGCTTGCTGCCCTTCCACATCCATGATGTTCAGGAGCTGCCATTCCAGAAAGATTAAACCTGCTCTGGTGCCCAATTTGATGCAGGAAACTCATAGAAAAGGGAAGAATATGAGTGAACTGCTGCTGCGTGAATAACCTGTGCAATAGATTAATGGAGAAACATGTAATTGATCGAAAGAGTGTGTTGCTTTAGGATTTCTAGGGTTTTGATTCCCAAAAAGAAATCTGCAAGGAATAATTGCCGAAAATTGTGATGAAGGCCAAAAATACAACTGTAGGCACAATATTTATGAGAGAACCAAAAATTCCAGTGCTGCCCTGGTTAGCAAAATGACTAAAATATCCTTACTTGAGTAACTTGACAAGAATTGAAACCAAAGCTTAAATAGACCACAACAAGACATCTAAGAGAGAGAAAAAGAATTAAAAACAAAATAAATAATTGAAACACAACATGAAGTTATATTTGTGCTCTTGCATCAGTCTTTATAGTTCGGAATTTTTGAAGGGGACATGAAAATGAGCTTGAATTTGCGTGTTTTTTGAGTTTTGCTTCTTGATACTCTAAAATGATATAGGGAGCATGTTAGAAATGGATCCAGGTTAGGGATTTCAGAAAATGTTGATCTTGTGGGGTTGCTTTCTATGGTGTATGTGATTTTGAGCATTTCAAATTTAACTGAATTGCAGGCTATAGTGCTTTGACTTATTATTGATATGATACTCTTGGTTTGTTTCTAGTTGGTGCTGGTATGCCCTCTCGGACTCTTGCATTTGGTTACACCAAGCTTATTTTTCTTCAATCTAACTTTGTCTTTTGAAGTATTTGATAACCAGAAATTAAGATTATGTTTAGTATTCTTTTTGGGGATTATGTTCGTTCCCCAGAAATGACAAAAGATTTATAATTTTTTCCCAAGGAACATTTTTTATTATTCCCCTAAAATATTTTTAAAAGACTCTAATCATTACTGCGCACATTTAGGCGTTGTTTGGTTTCCTTTTAAGGGTCCACATTATCATTACTTGGTAAAGCCCTTTTGAGATGACATCGTTTTTATTCCTCCAAAAGACGTCCCCCATTCCCCTGATATATTTTGAGAATGCACACAATCATTACAAAAATAAATAAAATATATATTTCTCTTGCAATCATCACTTTAGTATAAATATATAGCTTTAATTGTTTTCTTAGTTTAATGACGACATATAATAATATAAAAGTTTGATATGACACAACTAATCGGATAAATCTCATATGATAAGACATCTTCAGCAGAAAATGTCATTTTTGGAACTGAAATCAAATGCCTTTTTTTTTTTTTGGTTCCTGGAATTATATTGCATCAACCATTTCCAAAACTCTAAACACACCTTTATTCTCCCCATGTTTCCCGGTATAAATTCATTTTCTAGAAGTATTTCCCTAAAACAACAAAAATGATTCCAAACAAGCTTTGGCTTTCTGATAATTTACATACAAGGGGTCTCTCTCTCTCTCTCTTAGCGTCACTTTGCATAGAGTCCTATCTGCATCAAGGCGCCAAGGATTACCGGGGCTAAGTGTGAGGTGCATGGCATGTTAGAGAAGAATTGAGGTACTAGGAAAAGTTTTTTGATTCCTATAATCTAAATTTATATTTGATGTTAGTTAACAAGAATACATATGGTGTAGCAAGTCCATAACACTAACATGTAATGAATATCAGTTGTCAAGGCAAGAAATTTATATATGTAAATCTATGAAAATCTAAAAAATAAATCTGAATGTTAAGGAAACTTCAACAAGACTTGCTTTTTACGCAACTTCAGATTTAATGATGACACTGGCAAAAAACTGTGGGTCCAATTAGTTGCTTAAGTTGAATTAGGAAAAAAAGGCTTAAATGGTGTGCCTCGCTGTGCCTCAGGCTTGGGTTAACAATTATGGGCGTGCAAATGAAAACATACAAAAAGATATAATTGCCTTCATTCTTATATCAATTTTGAACATCCAAGGACTCTTTCTTTCTGCAATTTTTTGTGTTACATGTGTCAAGATTCAAAGAAGTACAACAAAGTTTCTGGTATAGCATGTACATGTCTGTGGTCTTTTTTCCACTCATATCCTATAATTTGTGAATCATGGTTGTTTCTGATAAGACATGTTTTGGAGGATAGGGTTATCAGATATATGTCCTGTTGCTTTTAATTCCGCTTTTTAAGTTTTCATCTGTGTGTGTTTGAAGGTGTTCTCATTTTTTTCATGTTAAGTAATTTACGTACATGCTCCATATATATGTTTGTGCTCGTGTAATATGTATATATATATATATATATTTACATGCATCCTTATTTCTTCGTTCTGCCCTTCAATTCCATCCATCCATGCATCCATCCATATAGATAATGCAGGAACACTTCTAAAATCAAGTCATATTCATGTCCAACACTTGGGACACTTGTGCCACTCACTGAAACTCCTTGGATACGTGTCCAATACTTCAAAACTGTGGAAAATATTAATAAAAATAATTAGTGGACACACATGTCTGACATATTTGTCAAATGCATTAGTCATGTCTGGAAATAACTAAGCACTGCTTACCTCAAGTAAAATACACAAGATCAGGATAATATTACAAATTGATTACTAAAAAATAATTTATCATATAAGTTATCAGTGATTTAGCTAATTCATTTTGTATTTTTATGCCAAGTGACATTTTAATACTATGCTATATAGTTATCAGATGGAATTGGAATGTCATATTTCATATATGTACTCTTACATTAAAATACTAATATACACTTTACTGGTTGATTATAAAATTTAGTATTATTATTTCTTATATAATGATGATTATGCATTTTGTATGTTGATGTGTCGGTTTTGTCCTCCTTTTCTTTTCTTTCTTTCTTGTGTGTGTGTGTGCGCGTGTGGATACTGTGCCTGTCCCTGTGCTTATGTCGCTTTGTTTTTTGTCAACTTGTCCATGTCAGTGCAACATAGAACCATAGAGACGTTGCCTTCCCCTGAGTTTCCCGTACTTGACATCACAACCACCGCAGTTTGAAAAACTGTAGCTACCTCACTGCTGTCTATTGGATGTTAAGGTTGCTGATTTTGGGAGCTAAAATTGCTGAGGTTCCTTAGATATATTTATTTTCATATATATGCATGTAACATGCGTATTATTTTTTTGATTAGTATGTAACATGCACATGCTCACACAAATAGCAGACATATCTGATATCTTTCTGTGTACATGCACGACTATGCATATCTATTTGTACATATGTATGCAATGCATCTATATGGAGATAAATGAATGTGTCAAGATTATCAAATATAAATATATATACATTCGTTATTGTGTGTATGTAAATTTATGCATGTATGTCATTTTTTAAGTCTGCTTGTTTTAGCTACCACCCTATTGTTTCCACTTCCCTTCATATTACCACCTTTAGGCAAAAAGGAGAATGGCCACAGGGACTAGGGTAGGTGGCAAATCTTTCCCTTTGGCTTGCATGGAAGAGGAACATTTCTACCATTCTTTTATTTATGAGAAACATAACTTCTAACTGTTAACTAGCATCAAGAGTTATCTGCAGGATCAGGACTCATCTTTCTCCTTGATGTGGGGTTTTATTGTGGATAGAGATGCTTTCAACGTACATTCATTTTCATTGTTTTTGTATTTATACTTCACTGGTTATCTTTTTCCCCTCAATTTAGAAACAAAGTCAAGAGCTTGCTCATACATCTGGGGAACACTTAGAGGTTACTGGCAACGATGGAAGAAAACCTTTGGCTGGCATGAAAGGAACTAATAATGCCGCGCGCCAATTCTCTAGTTCATCAGTTGTTTACAGCAACGAGTTTGACACCTCGGTGGCAATATACAACATAGTATGTTTTACTTCTGGTGATTGTGCTGGTTCCTCAGATTGATAATCTTCTCCCTCTTCTCCTCCCTCCCTCCCTCCCTCTCTCTCTCTCTCTTCTTTTCTTTTCTTTTCTTTTTCTTAATGTTCTTATGTTTCATGCATGAATATGAATTGCAGGCTGTTATTTGGTTTCATCTTCATGAATATGCGAAATCATTCTTGTATTTGGACACATTGTATCAGAACATTGAACCTATTGATGAGGTAAGAATTACACATTAATACAAAACACATTGAGTGATACTTTTGATGGGTCTGTTGGTTAACTTTTGCAAGGTGTAACATGCAGGGAACGGCCCTTCGTATATGCCTTTTGTTGCTGGATGTTGCGTTGCTTTCTCACCATGCATCAAGATCTGCTGTAAGTCCCATGTACTTCTTGTTATGAAATTGATTGTTTTCTTTGATGCTGTTACCTGGTAACTTTGACTAAAACAATTGTAAAAAGATTGATATTTTCTATGAGAAAAATTGTCATTTATTATATGTGCTCATTACAAAGTTCTCTGTTACTGTATCAACTATCAACAGAAAGATCTTTGAACTTCTGTTGTGGAAGGGGAGGACATGGTTTGGCTTATGTTCTTGGAATATACACAGAATAACTTGCATTGATTGGGCAAATTACCTAAAACCTGATTAACTGAATCAGATTATGTGTGTAGTAACAGAGAATGATTCAACGAGTTATGCAAGAATCCTAAAAATACTTTTTAATGTGTATTAGACTTAAAAGATAATTTTGGATTGACTATAATGATTTACTTTTGATTTTCCAATGTAAAGATATTTACTTAAAAGATATTTTCGGATATGTTCCAATGTGTAAAGTAAAATTTTACTTTTGATTTTCCAAGCGGGACTTTCAGGAGGATGATTACCATTAAAAGATGGAGTTTTTAGATTATGCTTGTAGTTCTTTTCCATATTAACAAAGGAAATCATTTGGAGTATGTCAATCTGGAAGCTTGTCTTTGAACCGTGCTGTGGTTAGGCTGCTGTTGCTAATCAGAAAGTTCATTGTCAATCATGACTCTATCTTCTCTTTTATCGTGGTTTTAGAAGCTAGTACTATGTAGCAAGGTGCATCTGGCTGTTTGAAATGCTTTAGCCAGTCCGGATGGTTGAACTCCCATATGGTGTTCTGTATGCTTCTTAGGCCTTGTTTGTTTTATTTTCAAACACCATTTTCGTTTTGTCACTATTTGAAAACTGAAAACTTCACTCTTTTACATATTTTCATTGACAGTACCATTTATTTTCATCTTTTAATTTTTCTTAAACCTATTGTATCATCCTACTACCAAGCCAGTCAAATTCACATTCGATTTGAATTAAGTACCCACTGTTATTACAACACAATTAAAATATACATATGTGAAAAATACGTCTTTTTAGGCACAAAAAATTACAAACCACCTAAATTTCCATTTCTATGGCTATCCTAATCATTATTTTTAGAGAAAACATCTAAAGCAATCTCATTTAATTTCCTTAACTTTAACTATTTTTCAACTTTCGAAAATATCGCAAACTGGAAATGGATTTGAAAATAAAACCAAAGAGGCCCTTAGTTTGTGGTTCTGGACAGGAGATTCCAAATGTCTGCTGCATGGTGATTAAAACTGAGATCGATTCCTCCTATTGACATCATTTTGGTACAAGGTTTCAAATGCTTTTGTACTGCATAACCTTAACTGACATGGAAAGCAGCCCCCCCTCCTTCTCTGACTTGCATTTCTTATGCTGCTTTACAATTTTTCTTTGTTATTCCAATACATTTCTCACTCAAACTTGAGATGGACCCAAATAATCCTACTAAAATTTCAGTGGGGTTGATGTCTCTAACGACTGAATCAAGAGTCAGTGGTTGAACTTTTTCAGGCAAACAAAAAGAACAGAATTAACTGAACACTTGGTTTTTCAAAGTTCAGTCTCATAAACTTACCAGACTTGCTTAAAAGTTTATAGAAGCTCATTTGGAGAGGCATTTGAAGCAGTAGTTGGCCAGTTGTGGCGGATGAATGATGAATGATATGCTGAACGGAAGAATTATCCTTTGACCACTCTTATGATATTGATGATGTAGATTGAAATATCATGCTCTTATAGAGTCTTACTTTATTTTATGCTGTTGGAGTAAGCCTCTAAAAATAGAAGTTGGTTGTGGGCCTAAGTTAATGTTCAGAGTGCATGACGTCTTGTCTGATGGAGAATGACATGAAAGGGAGTTTAAATATTCAGACTGCTGTTAAATATGCAGTATGCTTTCGACTTCGTGTCTGTTTTCAATAGCCTGAATTGTTGCTTGCTCTCTAGGTACTTTTTGGTTTGATCTGGCATAGGGGTTCTCTTTAATGGGCAAATTTTTAATTTTTTCCTGTGTAAGCTTTAATAGTTGTAATATATAAAATTATAAATAGGATCTAATTATAATTAGAAGGCGACAAAATTACTTAGTCTTTTATGCTGCTTATGTTGTTATTCACTTGTTATTTACTGATGTCACTTGAGTTATAGCCGTTTCTAGATTTTACTTTACTCTTTTATGTCATTTGGATGTGAGTGAATTTAAATTTATTATTCAGGATGTGATAAGCTACATGGAGAAGGTTTTTTGTGTCAATAGCTTGACCAATCAAGTAGAGAATGGAACCTTAGCACAGCAACAATCTTTCTTTGTGTCAAAATCTGCTTCACTTTCGAGCAATCCAACTCTTCCTGATTCTTCTGATCCCGATTCAGTTACAGAAAATACATTTGAAAATTCGTTAACCAGAACTTTATCTGAGGAAGCACTTGAAGAGGAATCACTGCAGTTACTATCCTCTCTGGACATCAGTGGACAGAACCTTCAAAGACCTGTTATTGCATCTTCTATTGATCTTCCAAGGAGCCAAGCAGAGGAGTCCATTTCAGTTGTTGATTTAAGGCTGAAGTTGCATCTTTACAAGGTTCGGTTTTTACTTCTCACAAGGAACCTTAAAGCAGCGAAGCGTGAAGTCAAGATGGCTATGAACTTAGCTCGTGGCAAAGATTATCCCATGCCTCTTTATTTGAAGTCACAGCTTGAATATGCTCGCAGAAACTATCGCAAAGCAATCAAGCTTTTGATGGCTTCTAGCAACCGCACAGATATGGGAATCTCGAGCATGTATTACAACAATCTTGGGTGTATCTATTACAAGCTAGGGAAGCATCACACTTCAGGTGTATTCTTCTCCAAATCCCTAAAGAACAGCTCCCTTATACGGAAGGAAAAATCTTTAAAACTCCTCACTTTGTCACAGGATAAATCCCTTCTGATATCATATAACTGTGGTGTGCATTCCTTGGCCTGTGGCAGACCTTTCCATGCTGCTCGCTGTTTTCAGAAGGCCAGTCTAATTTTTTTTAATAGACCTCTTCTGTGGCTACGAATCGCTGAGTGCTGCCTGATGGCCCTAGAAAAGGGACTGATAAAGTCTAATTCCTCTTCTTCTGACAGATCTGATATAAGGGTTAATATTATTGGAAAAGGAAAATGGAGGCTGCTTGCTCTGAGGTATGGAATTTCTGCAAATGGCCAGTGGCAATATGTTGGAAAGGATGATTTGTTTCCAGGGGATGGCAAACAGCCGGATCTCTCAATGTCGCTTGCCTGGCAGTGTCTTGTCAATGCTTTGTATTTGTTGGACTCTTGTGAAGCAAAGTATTCAAGATCTGGTTTGCCTTCTAGTATCGAGGAAAGCATATCAACAGAAACAATGCCATCACAGAGCACAAGCCACAAAAATGTCAGTGGTGGTGAAACCCAGGAATCTAATCTAGCATCTGGTTCAAGTCAAGTTAATTCAAATGGTGAAGTGAAGGAACTAAAGGGTGGAAACAATCAGAGTACATTGCAGGATTCTATTACTGACTATGAGTATATTCGTATGAAGGAAAACCAGATGATGAAGCAAGCCACACTTGCTGATTTGGCTTATGTAGAGCTGGCACTAGGAAATCCTTTGGACGCCTTAGCAACAGCAAAGTCTCTATTGCAACTTCCTGACTGTTCAAGGATATACAACTTTTTGGGAACCATGTATGCGGCTGAGGCTTTATGCCTGCTAAATCAGCCGAAGGAAGCTGCTGAGCATTTGATGAGATATGTTTCTGGTGGGAATAATGTTGAGCTTCCATATAGCCGAGAAGACTGTGAAAAGTGGACGCTGGAAAAACCAGTTGATAATGAGGATTCAAATGGTGGGACAATAGCTTCTAATGCTGTCTCGCCACCGGATGAATCCCTGGTATCTCTATTCTCCAGCCCTGAAGAGGCTCGTGGGATTTTTTGTGCGAATTATGCAGCCAACTTTGCGTTGCTGGGAGACCTTGAGCAAGCTCACCACTTTGTGTTGAAGGCGTTATCTGATATACCTAAAAGTCCTCAAGCTATTCTTACTGCAATTTATTTGGATCTAAAGCGTGGTAAGACTCAAGAAGCTCTTGCAAAGTTGAAACATCATAATGCCATTAGTTTTGTCCCTACCAGTTTTACATTAAATGGCTCTTCTTGATGGTTAAACTATTTTTTAACGGTTGTTCCAGCCCACACCTCACTCTGAGTTAGCAGGTAGCTTGACAATCCTTTGGGAAAAAAAAAAACAAAGAGGGATTTGTAACATATGTAGTTCAATTCAGGGAATAAGTTTTTATTTTTGAAAATTTTTTGCTTGTAGCTTTTAGTGATTGGTGTTGTGGCTTAATTTTTTTTTGGTGATTACCGACTCCCACCTTGGAATTGAAGATGTAGTTTTAATTCATAGTGATGTGTTTTGAGAGGTAGCGTTGGTTCAGATTCAATGTCAATGTAGTATGGAGAGAGCTCTGAGAAAATGCAGAAAACAAGTGCTATCAATTTTCTTGTAGATGTTATTATTCGGGCGTTTCATTGTAGTAGCTAGTCTTCTGTGCAGTTACTGTTTATGGGTCAAGCAGGACGAATAAGTTTTTGGTCCTATCAAGGGCGTAATCTCCACATATTTACCTTGGCAAGTAAAGTATTTAGAATGTTTTAGGACTTCAGAATTTTGAATCTTAACTATCCATAGTCATGATGACTATGGATCCTATTACATGAATGATTATGACTCTTATATTGGTCCAATCACATGATTGGCAATGTTATGATGGAATCTGTATAGGCTCTATTACGTGAATGACTCTAAAAGGGATAAAATATCCTGTGAGCCCGTAACTTGGGGTGGGGTAAGCATAATTAGTACAATACCTGGGAGTTTTAAGGCTCAGTTTGGAACATGAGCTCTTAAAAATGACCTGCGCGAGCAGGCATATTTAACACGAGAATTGGAAGTTTTAAGGATCTGTTTGGAACCATAAGTGGGTTGTTCTGGGAAAAATATTTAAGAAAATGCCTTTTGGACGGACTGCTACCTGACAATATATATGGAAATTAAAAACGTGTTTGATTAATTTTAAAAATGGTTGATGATGTATTGGATAAAAATGTATTCGGCTCCAATTTTGAAGATGATATTCTTATTATAAATATTATGTCTCTTGGTAGCAATGTCATATTTATATTATTATATTAAGGGTGACTCATAACAAACTATCAAAATTTACTTTTCATTTTGGTATTCAGTCCCTAGCCACCAGATCTGTAGTTTGGACTATCTAATTCAACTTTTATCTGAGTTTATTTTCCACCTACATGGTTAAATTAAAATGCCTTCATTTTATTACTTTTTTGTCATTTTTTTTGGGTTAGATCACCCTAATTCCTCCTCACAAATTCGATCCAAGTTATCCACTTTTCTTCTCTCCTCCATCTCTGTGTAGCACGCTTTTTTTCTCTCTTCTGTCGATGGGAACTTCACTTGAAAAATATGCTCAACTGGGCATGGAGGTTAAATATAGTTCTATTAGGGAGTCGTGTAGAAAACTTTATATCTTGTCAATTTACAAAAGCATGAATTCAATGGAGTTATATATACTTTCAGCTCATCAAATATTAGCTTGGAAGTAACCCTCAATTGTCACATTGGAATACCTCGCGCCCCATTAAAATATGTTTGGCATTTCGGATATTGATGATGATGCCAATGTAGTCTAATTATGTATGTGCCTCAATAACGATTGTCAACATGATGATTGCCCGAAAAATGAAGACAATGTGTGTGAAAGGAAAGACAACTATATCTGTAGTAAATACTTTATATATTCATATTTATATTGCATTAATTTTTGCTATACTTCAAGTGTGTTAAATAGTACTTTATTATGTGTTATCATTGTAATATTAGTACTAATATTTTATTTATGCATTATAATCCTGAATATTTGAATGATTAATACTGTATTGATGTACTTTAACATTTACATACTGATACTACATCACTTTTGACTCACATGTTATCCATTTCATTTTGTTATTTATTCTT
The DNA here is from genome assembly GCA_018894105.1 of Jacaranda mimosifolia. Classification (NCBI taxonomy): domain Eukaryota; kingdom Viridiplantae; phylum Streptophyta; class Magnoliopsida; order Lamiales; family Bignoniaceae; genus Jacaranda; species Jacaranda mimosifolia. The sequence goes on from CM032126.1 coordinate 24,603,888, forward strand.
TTGCAATCAGCACTTTTTATTAGTGAAATAGAGAAGGATATGGCCTTTATAGTCACAATATGATATGGCTTTACAAAGAAACACAATAGATGTTTGGAGTTAGTGTGTCTGTGGAGAGGATTAAACATTCAAGGTTGTTGTTGAGGAATTTATAATGAAATTAAAATTTATGTTGCTGGTATTAGGCAATCCCTTATATTCAAGAAAAATGTTGTAAAGAAGACCATAGTAATTTTGCAGCGGTGGAAATTACAAATGGCGAATATATGTATTGAGATATGAGGTTGACAAATTATTTGATATTGGGAAATGCAATCTATAGTAGATATGTAGTGAGGTAATCTTTGGCTAAGGGGGGGCACCTTAGGGTTTGTTTACTTGATTTGATTTCCTTGGATAAATGCCCCCATTTAATAACATCATATATTCACTTAAAAGGATGGCAGCCCGATACTAAACCTAAAGCCTGCCACTCTCCAGGATTATGTCTGGATGTGCCATCCCAAAGCAAAGGTGGGATGTTGCAATCCAAATTTATAGGTCTAGAGGGATGAAAAGTAAAATGACCATCTTATCCTGTTTAGGTGAGTTTCTTTTTGCTTTCCCCCCCTACAATTACAAAGGATATTTTAGTAATTTGTTAAATCATCGTAATAATTTTATCAATCCAAATAAGCAATCAACTTATTTGTCATGTTCATCCTTCATTTCATCCCGCATAATAAACATAATATAAAAGTTATGCAATAATCATAATCTTTAACTTTGTCTATAATTCATCTTATCATTCTAAATCTTATCTACTCAAGTAAATGGGGCCTTAGTGTTGATAAAGATTGCTAATATCGTCAAAGATAAATTGACAAGAGACCCTTGTTACCAGTCTTATACTACACTGAAAGATATCCATAAGGAATACGGTTTGGAAATTGGGTACCACAAGACATGAATGAATAAAGAAATAGTTAGTTATGCATGAAATTCAAGAAGCAGACAAGGGCTCTTATGATAAGCCAAAGTGGTATTGTAATGCTATGAAGGAAACAAATTCAAGAAGTGTTGTAGACTATGAGATTGGCCTGACTAAGAAACTTCGTTGGCTTTTTATATGTTTTACGACTTGAATTGTTGGTTTTCTTAGTGTATGAAAATCTTTGATTTTTTTGGTTACATTCGTATTAAAAATAAGTATACATGAAGATTATTTGGTGTTGTGACTAATGATTTCAATGATGATCTATTTACATTATCATATGCAGTTGTTAATGCTAAAAACGATGCTAATTGGTAGTGGTTATACTTGAAACTAAAAAGCATCTTCAACTCTCACCATGGCACATGGTTCAGAGGGTTCACCTAATTCTCCCACCAACATCCTAGGCTTATTAAGACCATTAACATAGTATTTTTAGTGCATCCCCATACATATTGTTTGAGACACTTAGTGAATAGATTCAAGTAGTAAGTAGGAGCTTTATCTTTAATTTTGAAACCATGATATGGAATAATATGTTATTAAAACTTTATATTAGCACTCCTGAAATTTTTAATTTTAGGTCTTGGAAAATATACCCTACATAGCAGGAAGCCTCGAGGTTCAGTTTTCATGAAACAATGTATGCTCCTATAAGGCAGGAGTATATCCATCATACATATCATATATCCATCAAAGATAGCATATTAGAGTCCATGCCTCTTGCTAGAAACTTCATCATACAGTTGAACTATTGAAGCCAAATGTTGGAAAAAATCTTTATTCCCTGGAGATTGGTAGGGGAAAAAAATAACAACTAGGTAGAATGCCGAAATAATTGAGTGAAATTAGTATAATTTATACATGTTGCAGCTATTGTCAATCATATATGCAAACAAACCATGGTTATGATGTATGGTCAGCAAAAAGAATCTCACAAACTCATTGAAAAATTATATCCAAAGTAAGTGAAGAAGCTCGGGAAAAACTACATAGCTTCTCATACCTTAAAAGTGGATAAACTAGCGATTGGAGCTTTGAGATAATTGACAATGACAAATCATATGTTTTGGATTTGTAGAATTAGACTTCTTTTGGTAGGCCATGACAAGTTGATAGAATGCTTACAAGCATGTTTCTACGTGTGCTGAGCCAAAGTCGCTTTTCGTGTATACCTTTATTAACCATACACCAGATTGAGATATATCAAGAAATGTAAAGTGTAGTAGTTAACCCCATTCCTACTTTTGGCATGCATATATTCTATCTAGAGGAAAAGGCTATTATTAGTGCACCTGATACCTCAACCAAGTCGAAAATGAACACGGAGGATCCCCTCCCAAATTGATACTTGGATTACTAAGTGTAAATGGTGTGTTGGAATTGGACATAATCATTGTACTTACCAAGAAGCTATAACTAGCAAGATTAACTTAACCTTAATGATGTACTTAGTTATCATTTTTTTCTATATGTATGCATGTATTACCTTTTGTCATGACTTAGTAACTAATATTTTGTTTCTTTTATTTTTTTAATCCAAAAAAAAAAAAAGAAGAGAAAAAGATATGTAAATGACAAATAATATATGAAAAATGGATCAAACCATTTATACATATGATGGCCACTAAGTTTGTTGGTGTTTAAAGGATAAATATAAGTTTAAGTATTTATACTATACTATTACTATTTAGATAATTTTTAGCATATTATTTGCCTGATTTTTGTAGAAATTGATTATTATGTTGTTGATATATATAATAATTTCAAGGCATATATGATATCAAGATTATATATCCAATACTAAGTATTAAGAATGCAACACTGAAAAAAACTACTTACATATATAAAAGCTTTGAGACTTGTTAATTTTTCCATGCTAATGAGAAAAGAATTATAAAACTAATAAATTCATGTTATAATTTTCCAAAGAAGATTAAATGAAGTGAAATTCAACATGTTTTGGATAATAAAAAATAATACCACATTCAATCTATTTTAATACTTTATTTTCAATAAGTAGTACTATATTTTCTAGATTTAATACTTTATTTTCTGTAAGAAGTGTCTTATTTTCTAGAAAGATGTACTAATATGCAGTATAACCAATACCATAGTTTCTGTATTTAAAATCATTTTGTGTAAAATTTATATTGAATGTGTTTGGTGACCTATTTTAGCTCAATATATTAGGTAAGAAATATTTAAAATACTATAGAACACATAAGCCATGTGTTGGTACTAATAGTTTTGAGAATATATATGTACCATGATTGGTCCAATAAGAAAACAATGTTAAAACTAATAGATTCATGCTATACCATGATCAAATGAAGACTAAAAGGATTGAAATTTATAATAAAAATAATAACATATTCTATCTGTTTGATACCTTATTTTCTGTAAACAGTATTGTCTTTTTTGGATATAATACTTTATTTTCTCTGGAAGAAGTATCCTTTTTAAGAAAAACATACTAACAAGTAGTACAATGAATAATTTATTTTCTATATTTAATACTCATGCAAAATTTATATTTAATGTGTTTTATGACCTACTATAACTGTTGTGTAAAAAATCTTTAAAACATAGCAAAATACATAAGCCATGTGTTTTGGTGACAATATTTTCGAGGAAATATATGTACTAATGATTGGTCCAACAAGATAATGATCCTGACACTAATAAATCCATATATGTGACTGAATGAGGACTAGAATGAGTGAAATTCAACATATTTTAAATAATCAGAATTATGTGATATTCGATCTATTCAGTACCTTATTTTCTATAAGTAGTACTATATTTTCTAGATATAGTACTTTATGTTTTGTTAGAAACCATATTGTAAGAAAAAGAACGTACTAACATGTAGTACAAAAATACTTTATTTTCTATGTTTAACAAAACGCGTGAACATAACATGTAGTAAATAAATATTTTATTTTCTATGTTTAATACATCATGTGAACATTGATATTTGATGTGTTTCATGATTTATTTTAGCTTAATAAATTAGGTGAAAAATACTTGAAAATAGTAAACACTATGACTGTAAATGGATATTCGAAAATTCGTTTACCCTTCGTATTCATATCCGTTTATACAAAATTTATCCGCATCCGTTTAAAGTGGATATTATTCGTATTCGATTAGTAGATATCCGATTATAAATGGATACGGATATGGTAAATGCATATCCGATCCGTTTAATATCATATCCGAATATATATTTGTTAAATAATATATTATTTATATTTTTTAATACAAATCTCATAATCCATATATGTATATATATATATATATATAAATTATAATTGAAGAATTGAGAAGAAAAAAGAATAAATTTAAAAAATTATTATAATATAGAGAAAAAAATTGAGGAATAAAATTAATCAACATAATTATTGTTGGTTGACTTTATAATTAATACATTTAAATGCCATTATTATTAATAAATACTAATAATCAATTATAAAGTTAATTATTTATTAGAAGTTATGCCATTTATTTCGTTTTAATGAAATTATATAGTTCTTTCTATCAATTAAAATATGTATTCGTTATAAGTTCATAGATTCACGTATTTGGATATTCGCAAGTGGATATCTAAATAATTATCATCTAATATGAATATAAAATAATAATTCGAATACAAATAAGTTTAATAAAATATGAATACATCTGAATAATTATAATTGAATACGGATATATCCGAGTTCGACCGATATCCGATGGATACAAATATGGATATCATTTTTAAATATCCGTCAAATCCATATCCGTATTCGAATATTCGAAAAATTAAACGGATACAAATATGAAAACAGTGTATTTGATCCGTTTAATATCCGTTTACACCCCTAGTAAACACATAGGTCTTAATTATATTTACATCCATTCCAAGTTTGTGAAACTATAACCTTTATTGCTTGGTTTTCAAAATAACTAAGACTTTCCTTTGGAAGAATCTGAATGACAAATATACCCATAGCATTGGTGTTTCATCCAAAAAAATATATTCAAGTACTATTATCCCCCCTTCTCTTTATGAAGGAAAAAAAAAGAAAATTTGCATAACATTAATTTGGGATTTAAACGATTTTAACTCAAACTCTTTTTCTTCCCAAAACTCAAAACTATTTGTACCTTGTTTCTCCGTTGATTACATTTCCTGAGGCCAACCCCTTCAATTCCTCCATGTTTGCATAGCTCTTTGTAGTCATCAATTCTGCACTCATATTCTTCGCTGTATTTGTAGACTTGCTCACTCCTCCCACCTTCCCTTGATCCTCCTGCTCTTCGTTGCGTCACTAATCTCTCTGCTATTGATAGCAATGTCATCGCCGGCTTTTAATTCTCTTTTTGCAGAGCAAACAAGATACTTGGCATGGATTGAGTCAAAATAAAGGCCATGGACATCTCTTCAGTAAGTTTGTGCAATTTGAATTGAATTTCATATGCTTTTGGATAGGCTCAAACATAAAAAGAGTATGTTTTGCTGTCTTGACTCCAAATCTTGTATAAATAACTAACATGATTGCATTACAGATTCTTATCAACTTTGATATTATTTTGTCCATTCTTTTAGTCTATCTGATTACACCCCTTAAGGATATTAAATAGTTTTTTTCTCGTTATGAAATATATATGCTCATCTAAATTTTGATTAAGATTTAATACCTTTATTGTTTCAGATAACATAAAAACTATTGCATCATATACTTGTTTTTTAGTATATGAGCGACTAACCTTTTTCCATGGATGCTCAAGTCGCACTAATACATAATAAAAAAGGTGTGGTACAAAAAATTAGCATAATTATTTTGATAGTGTAACAAAAATAAAATGATTTTCTCGTATCTTGTCTTTTTCCCAAAATGATTGTTTATATACAATTTTGCCGTCCAATTATCATATAACGTGCCTTCCTCTGACCTTTAGATTTGTTGAAACGTACTTAATTTTAAATAGTATATCCATTATTTTAGTGTTATAAAAATATGGAAATTAATTTATTTTTAAATTAATAACACATTCTAAAAAGTAAGTAAATATTTTTTAACATTTAAAAGTGGATAGTCATGTAAGTGGTAGATTAATGAAAGAAAAAACACCATATAAACAACAAGTGGTAGATTAATTAATTTGTAAAATCAACATGTAAGAGCTGGCTTTTATTTTCTAATTAAATATAGTTTGAAATGAAATAGTGATTAACCAACTAAGTGCCAAGTTAATTAGTTGAAATGCAGCAAATAAATGAATTAAAAAGCAGTCAATATATTTTTTTAACTGAAAAACAATAAATATATTTTTATTATCTAAAACACAATCAATACAGTTTCATTTAATATCTTATAATATTGGGCATGATCTATACATTACGGCATGACTACTGACTAGTACATCCATATTCACAATCTGGGTTCCACTCATAATGTTTTTATGTCAGCACTAAACTTGAAACTAATCATACACTGCTCATTAATATAAACAAGGGCCAATTACATAAATGTAGGATGGGTGGAGTGGGAGATCAACAGAAACCAAAAGTCAACACCCAATTTTTCCACTATATCACCTCTTCTTTTTTGTTATCACTCCTTGTGCAACCGAAATGTCAATAAAGTAGTTTTGGCTGCCTTTTTAAAGACAAAAAAAATTGAAGCAACTAATGACACAACTTTCTAATTTAAAAATGAGTGAATGAACCAAAAAAATCAAATTGAGACAACATTCTTAAAAATCTGTTATGAGTCCTTCAAAACCACTTTAGACTCCAACAAGACAAAATGATCCTTGCAAAAAAGGGGACGCAGTAAGAGATGTATTAAGTGAGGGATAACAATGACACATGTACATGAAAACTATAGCCTTTGGTGTATGTTGAACTATCAACTTTCTGCAGTTGGACATCTTAAATGCCAACTAAATCTCTAATCCCATAATTGTATGACGATATCCACTAAACCCCAACAAATGGGATTTTTAATGCATTTAGAGTGATAACAATTTACAAGACTCTCCAATTTCTTAATATAATGCAAGAAAAACAATAATCAATAAAAATTTGCCTAAAAAATTGTTGAATAATTGCATTACTTGTCAAGCTATGAAAAAATTGAACTCAGTTAACATATAAGTGAATTCAGGAAGAACAACTATATTTGTCACCGTAACAATCAACTAAATGCATATCACATAGCATGTTGAATCATAAATAGGACTTTGAAGTGTTGAAACTTGATAAATGTATGCCAGATGAAGGTACATGCTTTAAATCTTGTACAACAAATTGCTCATCAGTTCAGTCATCGCTAATGATAGATATGATAAACCCAACTATTGTGCTCATATGTTGAGTAAGAGGAGACCTTTTTTTTTTTTTTTTTAAATGCTCTCTACAATGTATATGCTAGTGATGTGGGAAGGTCTCTACTAAAATTTGTGCTATATAATTAGGGGTTTAGGCTAAATAGGAATTGAATGTAGTGGGTGGTTTCATTAGAGGGCATGTGAGGAGTAGGTGGAACAATGATACAATGTGATGTGCCTAAACTTATGTCAGCCTTAGTTCCAGCGTATAAAAATAGGGGGAGGTCAAATACAATAAAAAGGCATAGCATAGCTTTCATGGAGACTACTTTCTTTACGCAATTGACATGCTAAAGAGAAAAGACCTTCTAATAAATGGTCCTCCCTACATACAGTCAAAAATTACGGACATGGCTAATTAGAATATACAACAACGCTTAACCACTCCACTCAACTTATCCATACAAGCCTTTTTAATTATCCTATACATTATATGATTATAAACATAATTACACGACTTCGATTCTAGGAGTCCCAATTGACCCTCTTATTTTAGAGACAGTCCCAGAGCGTTTCTCACTACTAAAAGAAGTATTTATTGAATAAGCAAGAAAGGAATGACAAATCATAGTACCATACCAATATTGAGCCATAGTTAAAGATCAAACACCAATATAGAGAAAGTATCAAGCTAAATAATAAGACAATTGAATAATTTCGAAGTAAATTTTTTTCACTTCATGAATCATTTCAGAAACATAATCCTGATAAACATTGTTTTGTTAATAATTCATGATACTAAAACTCAATAAGAAGAAATTCAGTCCATTAACATATAATCTTGTTTCTTAATTTGAATCATACACACAAGCACACATCACACTAACAACTCAACAACAATCTCATACCAAGGTTCCCACATGCATGTTACATGTCATACCACATATCATATAAGTTACATTTCATAACTTTCATGATTTATTAAAATAAAAAAAAAAAATATTTGAATTAAATCATCAATAAAGAGACATGCTTTCCCAATATAGATACTTGATTTGTTTGATGTCTTTTTACAAAATACATTCCAACCGTAACATCCCATAAGTTAACCCATCACAAATAAAAAATAATAATAAACCAAAAAAAGATTTCACATCTAGAAAAAAATAAACAAGTTTTAGGAAACCCATAAAGAAAATTTCACACTCGAAACCCATGGTAAATATTTTGAATTTATAAAAAGAACATGCATGGAGTTAAAAATACACAAGCATATTATTAGCCCCTAAGACTGCAAATACAACTGGCAAGGCAGGCTGGGCTTGATAACATGCAAAAGTGCTAACACGATACAACAATAGACCCTTTTTAAGTGTTGGACTTGACAAATGATAAGAATATAATCAGATTGTAGCATAATGTGGGGTGAGTTATACACAAGTGTCGAGCATTAACTAGATGGTATGCAAACCTGCATGGAGCTAGCTAGGCGCACACTTGCACAACACTTAGATCGGATAAAGGCAAAATCACTCGATAGCATGTGGGAATTGATAACAGGCATGCATGGGTAACTAGTGGGACTTGGTGCAGCTGAGCGGAGTAGCATGCGTACAATCAAAAGTTGGAGCGCTCAATGAGCATGGGTGCACACAGCAACTAATCTGTATGATTGAGGCATGCAACGTACATAATTAGGGCATGCAATGCACATGACAGTCTTACCTAGCAGACAAGTTGGCAACATATAGTGGTTGGACATGGTGCACAGTCAGCAATCTTGGATGGTCAACAAGGGATGGTTTCTGTGGGAAGTTGGCAGATGATTATTCGCATGAATAGAAATAATGGGCGGTTAGTCTGGCTTATTCAAGTAATCCTTGGGACACTTGGCTATGTACCATGTTTTTGGGTAACTGCTTAGCATATGTGGCAGCTTTGTTAACTTAGCATTGCCACACACTGGCTTATGGTTGGCTTGACTCCTAGCTGTTGGGGATGTCAATGTTAGTTGGCATAATAGTAGGGGATGTCCACCACATGATTTTGTAGTGTCGTTTGTTTTTAGCTAAAGGACCTCACAAGTTTGACACAATGGATAAAGTTAGAGTGTAGATGGTTGTTTAATGGCCTTAGCGAATCCAAGTGTAATTGATTGACGGTGTTCAATGAAATTACAAGGGTGAGAGTAGCCTATAAATGTGTGTTGTTGCTTTACTTTGTTTTTATGCATATATCTTGATTATGTGTTAGTTAATGTTTGAATTGTGAGTGGGAATGTAAGTAAAGAAAAAGGCTTGGAAGTTTACTCAAACTCAATCCAAAGCACTTTGTGGGCGTGCTGAGCAATAGGTTGACTAGGAGGCTGCATAGTGGGCGTGCTTGTGCTGCAAAAAATTTGGCCCCAGAAATGCTCCTTTGACAAATGGTATTAGTGAAAAGAAGTTAGACGTTTGTAGTTGAACACAACACGATTGCACACTAAAGTGACTTATATTACTAAAAAATGGGAGCAAGATCGATGTTTACCAAGAGAAATGATGAACGAATTGGTCTACTTGATTAGTGCAGCGAAGTTCAAAGTTGTCGGTTTAATGAAATTAAAAGCATGGCCTAAACACTAGATGGATTATGGGAACCGATCGGGTGCAAAATGTCTTAAATAACATTAAGTGTTTAGACTAGCGTCGGCTAGAGCGACACGAACAGGCTGCAAGTAGTAGAACTTTGATCTTTCTAGTGTACTGATGTTGTTTATTTTGATAAAATTGTAGGTTAAATAGATTTGCAAGTGGGAGTGTGGCTCCTTTGTTTGATGATGGCGTTGGACTTTTCAAGCGGGGGGTGGTTTGTTTGCCCCCAGGACAGTGAATGCAGCTGGTAAAGAAGGATGGGCTTGACGTGTGCAAAATTACTGGTGCGGTACGGCACAATTCCCTTATTAAGTGGTGGACTTAAAGGACAATGAGAATGCGCGCAGATTGTGGCATAATTTAGGCAAGTTATGCACAAGTGTTGTTTATTAACTAGATGGTATGCAGAGCTGGTGCACACTTGTGCAACAATTAGACGGGCAAAGGTAGAATTACTCGGTAACATGTGGGAATTGAGAATAGGCATGCATAGGTGACAAGCAGGACTTGACGCAGATGAGAAAAGTAGCGTGCACACAAGTAAAAGCGTCATCACATAGTGAGCATAGATGCACACGGCAACTGGTTGACATGACAGGGGCATGCAACACACATGATGGTCTTACCAAGTGGACAGGTTGGTGTATAGGGTGGCTGGACATAGCACACAGTTGGCTAACAATTGGCATTCTTGGATGGTCAACAAAGGATAGTTTTTACGGGCAGTTGCCAATTAGTTATGGGCATGGACAAAAATAGTAGGAGCTTAGTTTGGCTTATTCAAGTAACTATTGGACACCTAGTTGTGCAGTATGTTTTTGGATAACTGCCTAGCATACGTGGCAACCTTGTTGACTTAGCATTGCCACATGTTGGCTTATGATTAGCTTGACTCCTAGCCGTTGGGGATGTCAACAGTAGTTGGCCTAGTTGTGGGGGTGTTCATTACACGATTTTGTAGTGTAGGCTATTTTTAGCCAAAGGACCTCACAAGTCTAACATAACGAATAGCATTAGAGTGCATACGGTTATGTGATGGCCTTGGCCAATCTTATTGCAATTGATTGATGGTATTCGTTGGAATTACAAGGTTGGATATGACCCATAAATGTATGTTTTTGCTTTACTTTGCTTTATGCACATGCCTTGATTATGTGTTGGTTAATGTTTGGCTTATGTGCCGGAGTGCAAGTAAAGAAAGGTTTGTATTTTCACTCAAACTCAGTCCATGGCACTTTTGGCGGGGGTTGTTGCCGAGCGGTAGGCTAACTATACCCTTGGTGGGTTTAGGCCACACAAGGCATGCTTGTGCTATGAAAAATTTGGTCCTAGAAGCGCTCCAATAACATATACCAACAAAGCATCAAATCTTGACATGATAGGTCGCTCAACTCTAGATTTAGAAATAAATCAACATGGACACACACACATTTTTCTTTTGCCCATGACATCACATGTTCAAATATTTAGAAAAAATGTTGAAAATTATTTAATAGAAAAATCAAATTTGGATAATTTTTCATGACAAATAAGACAGAGAAGGACAAAAAATAGCTAGCTACCACTTATGCCAAAAGAATACAATAGGGTTCTGTAGGAAAATGCTAATAACAAGGGGTAACCATGTGAATCTTTAGGAATATACATAAAAAATTCAACACATCTAATTTCACGTTGAAAAAACTGCCCAAAAGAACAAAAATTGGCTCCTTTTAGGCTATTCCACCCAAAAAATGCAAGTAAAGAAAATATCTTTGTTTTGGCGATGCTGGGGCAATAGGAGAAAGAGAAGTCAACTTTTTTTTTACTGGCAGACTTATCTTGGAGAATGGTATTCCCCCCTAAATATTTAGGAAATATACCATGTTGTTTGGATGTGTTTTCCCAACTGAAAAATATAATGAAAAAATATATACAAATAGATTTCGAGGGTTTCTAAGGCTATATATCTGGGGGAGGGTTGAGGTCATCTAAGTTGGTCTGATGTTTCTTAAATAAAATTATATCATTGTCTAAGTTGTATATTTAGGTTGAGTTGCAGGGTAGGATGGCCATTTAGACATTTTGAATTCTCTATTTAAATTGGTGTTTAATCTTCAACTATACTATACAAATTCAAACCAAGTTTATGTGATCTGCAATCAAATTATTTTTAAGAAAATATTTAATATGCTTGGCATATATTTAGTGAGATATATGATGAAACATCAATTGGAATAATGAATTTGAATTGCCTTTTAAAGGGCCTGTTATAATGTTCCCTCATTTGTTATTATTTGTTTTGAGGGTTGCTGATTTTAGGTTGTCTTTAGGTATTTGTAGGCCATCTAAATGCTTGATCAATACTTTTGGTTAGCTTGGATAGATGGAATAACTTGGAGTAGAGGTTTTTTATTGTTTTGGATCCATAACCTAGTGTTATTCTCCTTTCCTTTATGACCAAGAAAAACTTTTCTTTGTTTGCAATAAAAGGGATTATATATGACATAAGGTCCATGTGAATTTAGCTCCAATAATTTTGATTTTGAAAGGATTGTGTGGGGGCACTACAACAATCCAATCCAATGAGTTTGGCCTTTTTGATTTTATTTGAGATTAAAAATTTCACTGGCCATTTTATAACTTGTTATTTTACTGAGGTGTATAAGTGTTTTTCCTATTTAAAATATAAGGTGTTCACCATTACATTTTGTCATGATAAACTATAGTTAAAAAAATTAAGAGGATTAGAAATAAAATGCAATAAACAATAGGAATAATGAGATCAGATATGTTATTATGGCGACATATATTTCAACCATACTAGCTATATTTACATAACAGTAAAAAAGAAAGTGTTAAGAGTATTTTCAAAATCAATATTATGTTCAGTAATATGGATAGACAGACATTGATGAAAGAAGAAAAAGGTGCATAGACAACAAATTGGTGTCAAGGCGCTAGCAGTGATGAAAAATAATTAAAAAATTAAATAAGTTTTGGGCTTCATTTGATTGTATGTGTTAGTTGATATAACACAATAGTTGTAATCTTGATTACAAGTTATATCTCTTGTGAGAAAAGGCATTAATAATCTCTATATAAGGAATTTATTATTTGAAATGCAATATATACGAGATGATAAGAAAACTCATACACAATAATGTTCAAACGCAATTCCTTGTTGTTTACTATTTCTTTAAGTTCTCTTATTCTTTTTCTTAGTGCAAATGATAACATAAAGGTTATTTAGTTATATAACATTCTTATGAATTGTTAATTGAAGTTTGATTTAGTAATGCATCACAAGGTCAACAGATTTGGTTACGTTCTTGAGGCTAGTTGCAATCTATGTTGCACAATGTCAAAATGAGCTTTAAGAAAAGTGATAATTGCAACAAATCTTGAAATCATTTACGATTAATCGAAGTTGTTAAGTTTGAAGTCATTTATAGCACAATGGGATTTTGCACATTGATAAAGTTAAGCTAAATTCCAACACTAAGTAATAAGTGAATTTTCCTATTTCCAATAATAAAGTCAATAGAAAGACATCATAACATACTTCAAGTTGTTTGTACGATCAATTTGATATTTTCTTCAAATCACTAACTCACAGATTTTATATCAAATCTCATTTGCTTCTTTTTTCTTATACACGCACACATGTACGCAGAGCATACACATATATGTATGTATGTATATATATATATCTCGGTTACATGCTAGATGTACAGAATTTTTTAAATATATAAAATAAGATTCAAACATATTTTCCACTGTTCTTTAATTTTGCAATGATCAAAATGATAAAAGGAATATTTAAAAAAGTTATAGTACAAATATAAAATATATAAAGAATATTTAGTCAAAAAAAGTTTAACATTGTTACATTCTTTAAAAATATGAGTGTCTGCAAGTTCAGCAAGACGCAAGGGAATTTTGTGCGTTTTATCAAATAATATTTGAGTTCAATTTAGGAAAGAAAAAAAAAATCAACTCTATGCCTGATATATTTTTTAGGGAAAAATAAGTTAAGGGAGTGGAAACTTTTGAAATTATTATAGTATAGTAACTTTTATACATCTAGAGAATTAAGAAACTTCTAAAACTCAAAAATGGCCTTATATATATATATATATATATATATATAAGAGTACCATGCGCAACTTCTATAAAATTAAAGATAAATGAAATTTAAAAATTTTCATTAAGGTGACTACAACAACTTCTTTACAATTAAAGATAAGGGGCTTCTAACTTTATATTTTATTGAAATACTAATTTGATAAAAAAATTATAATTAAGTAGTGAGCTTAATGAAATATGATCATTATATATTATACAAAAACATAAATTGAATTTACATATTTAAGGAATTAACAAAATATAGAAATAACAATTTTAAATAAAATTACATCTGTGTCTATGACATTTATCATTAAATTCTATCAAAATTATTCGATTAGTACCACTAAATTTTCTTATACATTCTATCAAATTGATTTGACTTACTTTATAAAAGAAATAAGTGCAATATGCAAAATACTGAATTTATTCAATAATTGATAAGACAATTTACTCCAAAATCTTGACTAATAAATATTTATGAAAGTGAAATTCATATTTCAAACATTTAAAATTTAAAATTTAACACGTAACACCAAATATATAAAATGGTCAATAATTAAAACTCTAAAAGTTTTATTCATACTAATATCCAAATATCAACTATATTTTATCTACTGTACTATTAATAATACACAGAAATCTATCACCAAACCAAATTAATCTTAATATTGTAATTTTATGTAAAAGAGCCATACATGTGCAATTTTAAAAAGTACAGATTAAAACATATTTTGATTTGATTTTGATTTTATTCTTTTTTTTTCTAATACAAAGAGAAAATTTAGAATTTTTCTAGAAAAAAAATGAATTCAATTCAAAATAGTTTACAAATAAAATCAACAACAATGTAACTCTTTATTAAACATTGTTGTTTGAACACTACTTTCTTTTTAAAAATTTCAATTCCCTTAATGTTTATTTTCTTTTTCTTTTTATCAAACTATTTTAATGATTATAATTTATTTAAAGATACTATATATTTTTTGCCATGATTTGAGGAATAATAATCAAAAACTAAAAATTTTTTGCTATCCTTTCTTTCAAAAAAGGAAAATAAATAAATAATAATAATGAAGAAATAATAATCTCAGAATACGTGATACGCACGTGGGATCTGCTACTTTTCCAAGAAAAAAGGTGGCTCTCTTTCTTCTTCATTAGGGAACGGCAAAATGTGTTCCAAAGCTCTGCATCTCCAACTTCTCATCATTTCCACCGAAAAGGCAGTTTAGAAGTCCACTCTGCATCTCGTTTCAGCCTACCCTCTCCACCGGCACCAAATCGGGTTAGGATTAAGGTAAAAAGAATGAATTTTATTTTGCCGTATTCAGGGTTTACCACTATTTTTGTGTAACTGATCGATCTACTCATTTCACATAGGGGCTTGTTCTTATGGAGTTCTGTTAATTTTGTTCATTTTTCTGGAAAAACATATCATATCGTTGGTTTTGATCTGTGGGATTTTGGTATTGCATACAATTTATATGTTTGATCTCTCTGGATTTTTGTTTTTCATTGGGACTGTTTGATGTGTTAGAATATGGCTGGTGGACGAATGGATTCGTGTTTTTGTATTTGTTTCATTGTTGGATTTGCATTTTGTGCTGTAATCACTCCGGGTTTTATTTTATATTTTCCTTTTTGAGCTTCCGTTTTTCACTTTTGAGGATTTTGCTTGATTGCATTTTCAATGCTTTGTTGCGTTTCTGTGCTTCTGTGACCCTCAGTTTTTGTGTGATTGCTTTTCCTCCTACCTCTTGTTTTCTTTGTGTCTTTAAATATGGGATTTCTTGCACTTGATAAATATTTTGTGTCAGACAATCAGTGTATGCGCGATGAGAGTTGGAAATGTGTGCACTAGTGGCAGGGTTTAAAGAGTGTGATGTCCATTTTTAATGTCAGATGTTTCTCTTAAGATAACTAAATTTAGTTGTGAATTCTGTAAGGGATGCTGAAATTTCGAGTTTGTGGTTAATGGATTCCTAGATTTAACTCTTTGTTTGGGCTGCAATACATGTGTATGTATGTATGTATGTATGTGTGTGTGTGTGTGAGAGAGAGAGAGAGAGAGAGATGCCCAATTACTAGAATGGATTCTAGTTATTTTTCTGCAAATGTCCATTATTTATGATCTTATATGGAGAGTGTTGATTTACAAGTGAGCTGGATCCACATTCAAGTTGTCATTTGAAATAAGGTTGTCGGTCAGTTTAATTGATAAATAACTTTTGTGGGTGTGTATAGCTAAGTGCCTCAGAGTTTTTTTTGTCTATTATACCTGACCACACTTACGTAACTCCCTTTCTCTTAATTTGAATAAGGATAATTCTAGACTCAGTTTATGTAAAAACTTGTATTTCAATTTCATGCTAGCCTTTTGTCAACTTCATTTGTACATTTCACCTTCAGAATTGTCTGAAGTGTGGCAACAAATTAGTTTGTGCGTATAGATTACCCAAAATATTCCGTAATTCTTCAATGTTTGCTGCAGTTTATTTATTCTTCCTTTCTAATTGACTAATTTTTAAAATTCAAGCTCAATGGTAATCTATGGACCGAGGAGTCAAAAACTTTTATGTGTTGATGACTATCGGAAGCATAGTCAACCACTGATATGTTTGAGCTGATTGGAACATAGAATATCATGGACAGAGGACTAAAAAAATGTTGAAAACTTATCCTATACGCAAACTTGCGGCAATTCCCCTCGTTAACTTGACATATAATATGTAGGTAATGTGTTAATTTGGCATGTGCAGAAAATGGCTGCAGAATCTAAGAATGATGTTGAGGAGTCTGTCACAACTATGGATTCTGAGATTAAGAAGACAAAGAAGAAAAAGGAGTACTATCAAGAATATGGGATGCCCTATTTAGAGTACATGGGGACGATTTTGAAAAGAGATTGCAACATATATCAAAGGAAGAGGCTGCTGTTCTTGCCAGAATTACAAGGCGTGCTCATAGTTGGCGGAGAGTGACTAGGCATCTTATTATATTTTCTGTTCTTTCTGAGGTGAACTACTTTCATTATATTTCTGATCGCTTAAACAGAAATGAGTTACAACTATTTTGGTTTTCCCCTACATTCCTAACCTAGCCAAGTTGATGCACAAAATTTATTTGCTACACTTCTGGTAGTAGTTGTTTACTAAATCCCCATTGATAATATTTAGCAAGTAATGTGCTTTGTTTGGTTTTCCTTGCTAAAGTTTGACAGTGGTAATCTATGTTTTTTACATCATTCATGGAACAATCTTTAGTCTGCCATCTAATTCCTCCCTGTGGTTTTTCTCTATTTATAGAAGCTTGTAGTTCCAAAGATCTTTAGACTTTAATGTGCTTAGCCTATTTTTTATCATTACTTTCCTTCAGTGAAAAGGCCTTTGTACAACTTTTCACGCCATAGTTTGAAAACCGTGATTATGCATCTGGTGCATCCAAGTCTGGTTTGTTAGCATCCTAGTCTAGTTGGTCATCTTGCGGAAATGCTTTGGGGAATGACCTTATGACGTCATGTCAATGTATGTTACACAGTACCACCTTTGGATTGTCCATACCAGCATACATAAAACTTTTGACCAATGCGATGTGAAAAATGAAAAGTATTGTTAATAGCCACTAATCTTCAACCTTAATTGCTTAACCCCTTTATTTAGTAAAAGATTTATGGACATTATAGGTATTTTAAGTGAGAAGATTCAATCTAAATTGCCATATAATAAAGGCAAAATTAGAGGTCTTAAATTTCTGGATGCACTTTATTCTATTGTTGGTGTTTCCATTCTGCGGGCCTTTTTATATAATTTTGGCCTGTTGCATCTTATTTCTTGCGGTTAGTATTTTCAATATACTAGGTTGCATCTTCTGGATTTAAACTATCAGGTTATGTTAGAAAAACCTGTCTTTCATTTTATTGCTCTCTGTCTATTCATATTCTCTGGAAATTAAGTTAGACGCCAATAGTTCTCATCACTATCATAAAGATCTCCCCTTTATTCCAGTGAGTTGCTCCTGTGTTCGTCATTCGTAGATTAGCTTTGCAAATGGATAATAAAAATAGTGAGAAAGGAGGGAATGCTTGGAGACAATAACATTCACATTGCTTATCATCAAATGTGAAAAAAAGGAAGATGATTGAGCATATATCAAATGTGCATGATTTTTGGGTTTTATTGACAGCAAGACATTACATCCTTTTCAGAATTGGAGTTTAGAGCATTTTTTATATAGTGAATATGTCTAATATTTTTATTATGAAGATGCAAATTTCGTTTAGATCAAATCAAATGATTGAAAACGGAAAATAGACTAGTACTTACTGTGTTGGGGGGATGAGATGTGGGGAGAGGGTATATAAATATATATGTATGTGTGCAAGCTTTTTATATATATGTGTGTGTGTGTGTGTTGCACTCGGAGATGCAGAGAGAGAGAATATGTGGATTGATATTTGATCTTGATATGTTTAGTTCCTCCCTGTATAGATGAATAGCTAGTCCCAATGGTTCTGTTGGAAATAAATGGGACCCTATTGTTCTCTTCCTGTTGCTCCATAATGTTGGTCTTCCTGCGCATTGTGGCTGACAATGGAGGTTTCCACAATTTTTTTTCAGGTAATTGCAGTGGGTTATGCTATCATGACCACAAGATCTTTAGACTTGAACTGGAAAATGAGGGCATTGCGAGTCTTACCTATGTTTTTGCTGCCAGTGTTATGTTTCATCACTTATTCAATGCTTAGAAGTTTCACAAGGATGCGTAAGTATTTAGCGCACTTTGTAAAAGCCTTCTCTCTCTCTCTCTCTTGTGATCCTTTTCCCCCTATAAGGACATACAATATTCATAACTTACATTCTATTTTCATTAAGTCATCGACTGCATCTTAAAATTGTTAATTTTCCTGAATCTATATAATACTTATTATATATGAAGCTTGTCATCAAAAAGTCAAAGTTATCTGAAAACAACAGAGTATTGCCTATACTATGCATACATTCATAGAAGTGGTCATGTGGGGTACATTATTTGCTTGTTTTTCTGTAATATAATTTCTTATAGAATGTCGCATAAGAATTCAACTCTTTTATTTGGTCAAAGATCGTGGATGAATTTATACGTAATTACATTGTGATGTTAGATATCTTTAAATATAGAAGAGAATATTCCTAAGAGAGCCTTTTGGTGGCGAGAGTTCTTCTAAATTGGAAGCCCTAAGTTTGGGGCACCGAAACTACGGCCCTGTGTTGTGAACATGTGCACATTGAACCTCCTGAGAAGATTACTCAGTTAATATGTTTACTCTTGTTACAAGGAAATAGCTATTGCGGCATTAATTTCCCAAAGGAATCACAATCATTTTTTGCTGCTTTCCTCCATGCAAAAATGTGAACAGAATACTTGGATTTCAAAAGTTCTCATTTCAATGGAGATGAGTTGGATTTATGAGCTTAAAAAATTTATGTACCTTTACGGAGTCCCGTCTTATTGCAGGCTTCCTGTGTCTTTTTGTAGCTTAAGTAGGTTTGCATCTGTTTTCTGCTGATGATTTTGACAATGCTTTCCGGAGCCTTAAGGAACTCAAGTCAACAATCCTTATATTTGACTTATCTGGGTTGGTTACATGTTTTCAAGGCCATCTAGAAAGCTAAATTTGTATACTCCAGCCTTTATCAATAATTTATTCCATGCGACCTTAGGATGCATATTTCTTTAGGTCTACCAATTGGTTCCATCAATTTTCATTTTGGCATCTAGCACTTGTCACAGGATACACCAAGCTGTCTCAAATGATTCCCCCGCAACTTTTCTAGGATGTCGTGACTATATTCACGCCATGACCATTCTTGTATCTGAATCTATTATCTCTTGTTTAAGCATACATCTAATTATAATTATCATATATGCTACTTTCATTTCAAGTGGTGGTTCTCTTTTAAATCTGTAACCATTCAATGTAGCTGGTCTTGTGACAGTATTATATTTGTTTAGTATACAAATATAGGAACACTATGTAAATCCCAGAGGCACTCCTCCACTTAACCCAAAGGGCTTACATAGCCTTCCTGAAATGGAGGGCGGTGGAGATACCACAGTTTCATAGCCATTTTTTTTTGGTCATTCATTTCTTTTTCCTTACTGTGAGCCACTTGATTTTTGTTTTATTAGGCGTTAATTTCTCATGCCCAAATTATATTACAATATTCAACGCCATATTTTTGAGCAATTAATTTTTCATGGAAAATATGTTGAATGCAAATGCCAGAGACCTCTATTGATAGTTTTACAACATGGCAAATTTGTTTTACAGGTGACAGGAAGGACCACAAGACTTTGGAAAAGCTTCGGGCTGAGAGGCAAGCAAAAATTGATGAACTGAAAGAGAAGACAAATTACTACATTACTCAACAACTAATACAGGTAACGAGAGAAAGCTAGTTATCTTCTGCATATATTGATAAGTACACCTTGTAGAATTACTCCTATGAGATTATGCATCTTTGTTTCATACTTGCACAAGTTAAAACACAGTGGTAGTTAAAAGATGCTGGCGAGAAAGTTTTGCTCTACAATCTACATGTTCTATTCCTCTTCTAGTTGATTTAAAATTTAGAGATTCTTATATCGAGTCTTCAGTGCAGAGGTATGACCCTGATCCTGCAGCCAAGGCCGCAGCTGCCACTGTGCTGGCATCCAAGTTGGGTGCAGATTCAGGTCTGAAAGTATCTCTAGGAGAAGATTCTAACCTCAATGTCCCTACTGGAAAGAGCAATGATGTGGAAGTTGCAAGGACTAGTGGACTGCGGCATAGAAAGCAATCCCACTCAAAAACCAGTAGCATGGACAGTGGATCCATGCATCACCTTGAAGAAGAAATGACTAGCCATGCTGGATTCGAAGGTGCCGATATGTCTGAGCTACATCAGTTGGTTGTTGAGCATCACCCTCAAGCAGGTTTGAGTACGCGTGATGGAGGATGGATTGCTCGACTTGCTGCGTTGCTTGTGGGAGAGGATCCAACCCAATGTTATGCACTTATATGTGGAAACTGCCATATGCACAATGGTAAATGGAATTCTGTTGCGATAGGAGCATTTAAATTGAGCCCTTGTGGGATTTAGTGATGAATATGCTATTTGCTCGGTTTTGCAGGGCTTGCAAGGAAAGAGGACTTTCCATATGTCACTTACTACTGTCCACATTGCAATGCCTTGAATAGGCCAAAGCAATCTGATGATTGTGTTTCTGGTTCCCATTCCCCTACTATGACCTCCTTGCCAGCTATGGAGGATTCTATAGTTGCAGCAGGTCCAGGTGGTACCACAGGGGAAAAGTTAGCTACTCCAGGTGGTTCAGCGGAGGATAAGGTTTCTATGAGCTGTAGTCCTAGCGCTGCTGCTTCTGGTGGGATTTCTGAAGATTGAGTTATGTCTTTTGGTCTAATCAATTGGGAGCAGTGTGTGTGTGTGTTTTTGTCTGTGGACTGATCCATATCAAATGCTGACTACAAATTATTGCAAGAATATGTGATAGTAAGAAATTTACAAGGTTTCCCTTTCTATTTTATGTGAAAAGTGTTGTAAACATTAGTTTGTTGAAAGATCATACATAGGCTTTATGACACAGTTAATAACCTGAATGCCTTTCTTTTTTCATGGGTCTTCATTTGTCTGATCAAATGGTACAATGTTTTGTCAACTGATAAAAGAATTTGTTAAACCTGGAATTTTGATGGAGGAATTTGTTGTGAGCTAATGAATCGTGTTTGCCTTTTTGTTTTCGATGAGGAGTTAAGGGCATTGCCTTTCTATATATTCTGCCACTTGCTCCAGTTGAAACAAGCTGATCCCCTTGGTGCATCATAATTCATACATGTTAAAGTCAACAAAAGTGGATTTCTTGTAGAAGTATCATAAAACTTGTCCGTTTGGTTTATAACCTAATTAGTGATTCTCAAAAGCTGCTGCTATTAGTAATGCCATAGCTGTTTAGTGCTGAGATAGATGGTGTGGTTTTCACAATGTGACAAGGAAAATCAGTCCATGAAGTCAGTGGGGACATGGGATTGCAAATACTTGGAGCATGTTTGTTTATGTTTTTATTTTTATTTTCATTTGCACTCATTGAAATTATTTGAAAATAAATTATTAATAATTTATCATTATTTTTGTCAAAGTTTAAATTTATTTCATCTTAAAAGACATTCCCTAATAACTTAAATATTTTCTCTTTTTATTTCATTATAACTATCTCTCTCCACCAACAACCTATTAAACCCTATATAATCATAACTTTTTCAATAAACTATTCAAATTCAATTTATTTTGTCTAATTAACTTTTTTAAATTTTGAAAATGAAAAATAAAAACATAACCAAGCAAAGCTGGATTGAGCTGCAAAGGAAAGAAGTTTTTATATTTTGACAGAATTGCTTGAAAGTAAGACCAATATTCAACCTATAGACAACATATATTTCCTACTTACCCCATGTTTTCACATAACTTGATTTGAAATTATTAGCATTTAGATGCATTAAGGAATGGGTAACCCATTCTAGTGTACGGATTCCTTGTAGAGACTAGAGAGAAAGGAAAAAAATAAAAATAAAAATAAAAATAAAAATGAGCAGCAAAATTAAATATAAATATTAAAAAAGGAGGTGAAGGTGATAGAAGAAAAAATGGTGAAAAAAATATGAGTAAGTGCAGTGGTGAGCCGACATTGTCGAGTGCAAAGACAAACGAAGTTCATGTGATGTGCCCCTCTAATAATTTAACATCATATCATATGCCCCACACGCCACAATATCATCTTGTCATAAAATCCTGCCCTACGTACCTACACTACACAAACGAAGTTCATCATGTCTGTGTTTGGATGTAAATTTGTTGTACGTATTTATTAAACTTAAAATATAAGAAAAGGAGGCAGCGGAACAGAAATAGTGTATTTGATTAGAATTAAGCGACTTAGGCACATACATATATTTCTATTGGCCCATTTGTTTGTTTAACTCAAATTCAGAATATAAAAAATTCAAAATGGTTTACAGTTTGCTTGCTAGGTAGTCGGTACGTATAAATATAATTAACTCAACCAAATCAGAAGAGAAGAAGAGGGCCATAAACCTTAATTAACTCTATCTGAGAGGACTGATCAGAATAATAAATAAACTTATTAGGGAATTTTGTGTTTCTAAGTGAGTGAGATCTAATATTTAAATCAAATATATAAGAGAATGATATAATCATAACTTACAAAAAAATAAAAATTGCAGCACTGCTTGCTGCAGTTTGAGTTGGATGTCATCAGATCAGATGTTACATGTGTTTGTTAACCTTTTTTCTTCTTCTTCTTCTGATGAGGTATGAAAAATGGGGCCATGCATGTTCTGGTGAGCATCATGGTGTGGTGTCCTGATTGGATTAGTCGTCTTGTCCAAGTTCCAATAATATATATGATGTAAAATCATGGTTCAATAAAAGATTTTTCTTTTAGTAAGTTATCAGAGTATTTTCTTTTGTATTAATTTTATACTTTGTTCGTAGGGAATCCTAAATCTTTATTTAACTTGGTATTTCTTGCACGCTATAGCTATTTGAAATTAGATATGTAGCTATATTAATTTCTACGACCTTAATTTGTGTTTCCTTAAATGATACTACAATTAGTTCCATGGAATGAAAGTGCTTAACAGATGGAAAGCCATTCAATTTGCACCTTTGATAAAGTGATCAAATTTTGATTACAATGTTAACTATTTTTCACATGAGATTGAGAGGGGCATAACAAAGTGGGGCATTGAGTGGATGAATATGATTGTTAAAATCATTAGTTACTTGTGTTCATATTTCAATATACCTAATCAACTTACTGAAAAATGAATTTTTTATTTTATTTTTTATTTTTATAATATTTCATTTTCTATTTCATTGCAGATATATAGCTAATTCTCCTTTTCCCTAGTTTTGCCTTAGTTCTTTGTATAATACATTTGAAAGGAGTTATTAATATGCTAATCTTTTGACAGGAAATTGAAAGGAGTTTCCTTATAATATTGTTATAAATATTTGGATTGAGCCTTTATTGGTACAAGTCCCTATTAAGATGTTAACTATCTAAATTGTAAGGGCCAGTTTAATTTGGACATGTTTTCATTTAACTTATTTTCTATTTTTAATATTTTTAAAAATTAAAAAAATTAATTATAACTTTGAAAATGAGTTTATATTTTGATGTTTTGTTCCAAAACAATGATCAGCACAAATATAGGATTCAAAGTTTAGGTATTTTTTATTTTTTATTTTTTGAAATAATATTTTATTAATTTTGAAATGATAGTGTATTCTTCATATTAAATCGAATTTGAATTAAACTAGAATGATAGAGTACGTTCAGGAAAAATAAAAAATAAAAAAAAGGAATATTTTGTAAGAAAATAGATAGAAGTTGATGATTTTTCATCTTTAAATAGTATCAAAAACAAAAGGGGCTTTGAAAATAAAAACAAACAACCCCCCCTTTTGTCACCACAATCTTGTCAAGATGCGGATTCATACCGAGCGGCTTTTGGTCCAGTGGCATAGCCTCACACTCTATGCGTGAGGTGAAGAATTAAAACCTAAAAAATCCTTGATCTGTACTTATATAAATTAAAAGAAAAAAGATATGAACTCAAAAAGTCCTTTCAAATTTTAAGATAGATAGTTGATTTACAAATTATTATTTGAAATGTATTTAAACATGCAATTTCTTTATGAAAAAATATATGATGAGGCAACCGATTAAGGTGTGACCTAATTAGTACTTATGTTTTTAGTCATTAATTGCACCTGTGAATGGCACGCGATCATGCCTTTCTGTTATTGTTATTAGACATATATATTCGTGATATAACCTAACCTACAATCTAACACCAACAATAAACAAAATTATATATATAGGAAATAAAATCTCAATCTTTGATTGCATCAAATCCTTGTCTACGACAAACAATACATTATATGAAATAATTTCACACAATCAAATGGTGTTGAACAATCGAAAAAAGTCAACTATTCCAATCAAGAAGGAAATTAAAGATGGAAGAGACACCAATTAAGGAAAATAATAATCAAATCAGACTTAGAACTCGACATCCCCTCATGTCGACTTGAAATTTGTGGATCCATCTACCAAGAAACCTGCGCACAGGAGAAACATAAATTATCATAAGCCGAATTAATTTCCACGAATAATCAAGACAAATTATTGTCTGTGTATGTTTTTTCTTTTTAATTTTCTAAAGATAATGGAATAATTTGTATAAGTTGGATTAAGAGAGTGTTTGAATGAGCTTATAAACTTTTCAAAATATCTTATTAGTTAGATGTCAAAAAGTGTTTGGTAATTTTTTTTCAAAAAAACAAAAAATGTTTACAAGCTCCAAAAATAAGATGTTAGGAGTTTGAAAACTTTTTTAAAAAAAATTAAAGAATTCCTAACTTATTTTTAAAATCTTAACAAGTTCTTTTAATTTTAATCATATTCATTACAAAATTGCAATTACTAACATCTTATAAGCTCCAAAATATTATTTTATTCAAACACTTTAAGAACTTAATTTTTAAAAAAAGATCTAACATTTTTTAAGCTAAAAAAATATCTTATAAACTGTAGAAGCTTATAAGATCTTTAGCCAAATACCCTCTAAGATAAAAGATTGATGAGTTAACTTGATAATGAGAATTCAAAAAATTAACAAATGAATAAAGATAGAAATACATACTAACGTGTTTAAAGTTACTTTGTTCTTCTTCTAATTTGCGTGTCATGTCTTATTTTTCATTTCATATCTTACAACCAATTATATATTTAAAGGACTATTTCAAACACTTGGCTTGCGTTGTGACATATATAAAAGTATATTATGACGTGAAATATATAATAAAATACTAAGTTAAAAATAGAAGGTCCAACACGCAAGCACAGTCAACTTCCACAAAAAGAAAATGAGTTTCTCTTAAACAATCCTAGCTAGTGAATATATATATATATATAGAATGAGTTTTACTTTTCTAGTAATTAACTAATTATATATATATATATATATTTTTTTTTTTTGTAGCAAAGCCTTATAGTAGAAAATTAACTGATCACTTAGCTAATCATTGACAACTTCCCCTTCATTTATATATAGAAAAAAAAAAAAAAAAAAAAAAAAGTAAAATAATAAGTACTCAGACAGAAATAGAGTATAATAATAATATTTAGTACTACTCAACTGGAATATCTAGATTCTAGAGAGAGCAAGTGAAGCCAGGAGGTGGTGTCTTGCCACAGGTGAGGAGGAGCTGAAGAGCAAGAGGGACAAAGACATTAAGGTTGAGGGCCTTGATTTTAAGAGTAGTGCACAGGCAGACTGCAGCTTCAAGCTCCACAAGCCCTGATATTATGGGGCAGCATTCATTAGCAGCAGGGTCTCCCAGTCCAATGTGCACCAGCCCACCAAGAAGATCCACACATGCACCAAGTTTCAATGTATCGATGGGGCAGGTGGCCTCACCCCCCGGCGGCGGCGGGCAGGGCTTTCCCTTTGGTGGGTCCACCACCGGAGGGACGGTCACCGGCGGCAGCACGGGCACTTTAGGTACTGTTACTGGTGGGATGGGCACTTTGGGAACGGTGACGGGTGGGAGGGTGATGGGGGGCTTGACGATTGGAGGGAGGATTTTGGGGGACTTGGGCTTCTTGGGATGGGGATGTGGCTTGGAGCAGTAGCCACATTCAGGTTCGAGAATGGGATCAGTGGCAGAGGCGATGGAGAGCATGGAAATGAGGAGAATGGCTAGTTTCTTGGAGGACTCCATTAATGATCAAAAACAAAATGGGATTGGTGCAAAGGAACTGGTATGCCCACTCACTTGTTATATAGAGATAGTGAGTGGAGCTTGCAACTTGCAAGAATACAAACCAAAGCCCAAGCTAGCTAGCAAACCGAAGCACGTGAACTAATGGAGAACTGCCAAAATTTGCTAGTTGTCAAGTATACCATGCAAATTCATTATTCTTTTTGGATTTTTTTTTTTTAAATATATTTTTCATTTTGATGTATATAAGTAGTTGATGATATTTAATCCTACGGACAGGAATAAAATTTGAATATAAGGATTATCAACGAGATGATCCTTTAAAGTAGCTGGACTTGATCCACATTCGAGAATAATGGATTTGGTCGAAGTCATTATCATCAATATATATATATATATATCATTAATTGACATGTTGTTAAAGAATTTTTACATCAAAATTGTTGGACAATTAATACAAATAAGTAATGTCCTACGTCCAACACTTAAAAGAGTTAATCTCAAAGAATTTATACTAGATCATTTTATGATTTTGAGTCGAATATTTGCACTAATTAAATTCTTATCAGTCAAGAAGTCAAACAGATAAATGACAATTCACATTTATGTAGAAACACACACACACACACACACACACACACACACACACATATATATATATATATAGCACTGGCATTACTCCTTTTTCCAATGTATATGTAGTGATTGATTTGTCTCATATTTTCCTATAGATGATAACAACTTTAATTGCATAGGCTAAAACATCAATTCATGAGTACATAACCTATATGGTTAAAGTGTGTGCCAAAGTTTATCTTTAAAAGAATAAAGATGGATAAGTGAAGCATAGGGAAATTATACAAAAGTGTCTCATAGTAAATGACTATGCATGACAATCCTACCATGTCATGCTTGCTAGTTGGTTCATATTCGGTAAAAATTTGGAAAAAACCTTAATGATATATATATATATATATTCATTATTAAATTTACTTTCTTATTTTTTCAGTTTCACCATCAAAAAATAGGTATTTGTTATGGAAAAATTGCTACAAGATTAATTTTGCAGATATAGCTAAAAAATAAAACTACAAATATTCGTAGCAAATATAATTTTTTTAAATTACAAGCTATAAAATTATTAATTATTAGTCTATAGTCTTGTACGTTCAAAGCGCAATAAATTAGTTATACATTATTCGTAGAAACTAAAATTACAAATTTTTAATATCAATTACGGATTGACCGTAACTGATGCCTTAATTTTTTTAATATAAAAAAAGAAATTTTATTTTTTAAAATATATATAATTTTTTTTGAAAAACCTACTCTGTCTCAATATGAAAAATCGATAATCTTAAAATGGTTGGTAGCATTAGGAATATTTAAAATGGATATTTGTTTACAGGATAAGAAATAAAAAGAAAATGCTGAAAAATGTCAAATTGTTATAAAAAGGCAATATATAATAGCAATATAGCAAATCAAAAAATAATTTCATTATATATATATATATATCTGTCGATAGAGAAATTTTTTGAACTGGGACGCAGATGGAAAAGACGGGGGCTAGCTTTTTGCTTTTCAGATTCATTTTTTCTAGTTTCGTGTAAAACGATTGCTGTGTCATTTACATTACAAATATAAAAATATGGCGTGTTCAAAAAAATGTTGAGTTAATTCTAAATTTGGCAATTGGATATTTACGGATAACTCAATGATGGATAATGATGGAATGAGTAAACTTATTCATTTTTTATTTAGTACAAGATGACATACTTGTTATCCATGAGGATGGATAATGAATAACCCATAGGTACTCGTAATAAATTTTTATTTTTTTAATATTTAAAGATAAATTAATATCCACTTTATATTATATTATTAAAATATTAACTAAATAAAATAAAAAAAGAGTACATACTTATTACTTTAAACAAGTACTTAAATTATTAATAACGTTGTAGTTTAAAACTTACTACTTAAGTATTCAAAATTCACCAAATTTGAGGTACATTACATTCAAAAACTCAAATTTAAATTTCATTACATGCCAAAAAAATTTTGAATTAAAAATTTAAATATTACTCAAACATTATTGTCCTTATAGAAGAAGAATATGTTACATCCATAGGAATATATATAACAAGTTGTTCATGATCACTTGACTGCACATATGACTAATATTTGGGAATGACTTTTTGTTATATACTATTTTGTATCTAGCGTATTATTTTAGGGTATAAGTTAATTTAGTTTATTGTAATTTTTCTTATTTGTGAATCTAAAAATTAAAATTTAAATAACAAAGTTTTAAAAAATAAATATATACACGAATAACCCATGAGTACCTGTGGGCTGACCAAAAAATGTCGGGTAATTTGGGTATGGATAAAATTACCCATATTTTATTGAATTGAGAATATTTAAATACCTGGGTATGGGTAAAATTTTACCAAATCTAGTTGATTCAATTTTATCTACGTTTCACTTATTACTTCATGTAAGAAATTAAGCCATATATTTGCTTGTAAAACAATTTAACCAACGTACTTATATTAATTTGTGATTGCATTGATAAATTCTATAAATACATTAGTTATATCATTATATCACCGCTAAAAGGCTTATTCTTACTTTTACTATTTGGAGTTCAACGTTACGTTAAAGAATATTAATTAAATATTATCTCTTAATTCTTTATACGACTTAAATTTTAGTATTATAATATACAGATATTTTTAAAAAAAGAACAATTATCGAGTGATCAATTGACTTAGCGGCATCGCTTTCATACACACAAACACACACATGTATATATATAAGTATGAGATTTGAAGTTCGAATTGTTAAAGTGGATATATTTTTAAATAAATTAAAAAGAAACAATTAACATCTACTGATCTACATGGATATCTAAATATCATATGGTACTTTTCAATACTCCTTGGATACATGTAATACTTCAAACACAAAGAAAAAATTAATGAAAACAAAAATATTTTCACTTATTTTCACGTGCAAAATAATTTTGACTAGTACGGATTGACTGGTTTGACGCTAATAAAACATAAAAAACGTGATACAAACTTAACGTGTAAAAAATTATCATAAACATATAATGAAATAATATATATTAATTTTTATTAAGTGCATTAAGGATTTATTTTTTTATATATATTTAGAAAATATTTTCATTTCCTTCTTGCCATAACATTGCTTGTATGATTTTTTTCCCTACAACTTATTAAATATTTTATATTCTTATATTATAGCAAATACCTAGTCATGATCTTATCAAAAAGAGAATTCTGGTGATGTTGTATCCTATATTGTTTTTATAATTTTGGTGTTGCGATATTTACCGTGCAAATTAAACATAGGTTTTATGCAACCTAAACATTACGCACTGTTATAAAATATACAATAATGTAGTTCAAATAGCAATGCACAATTTACTCTTTCGGTTGTCCCTTTTTCACTGCCTAAATTTTAGAGAATAATACTGCACAGCAAAGCAGATCTTTTCTGGGATGCAATTAGTTCAATCATTTCATTTTTTTTTCCTTAAAAAAAAGGTCTTAAAATTAATTATTAAATTTCAAGAAATTAAATTAATTAGGAGGCAACTTATATATAAGCTAAATAATAAGATTAATAAAGATAATAGGTGGAATCCATATATGAATATTTCATTTGGAAAATTGATACTTCCTACCATCCCCAAAAATGACTCAGTGAATTGGAGCAACGATTTAGATAAGAATTTAAAGGAATAAAACCCAATATTTGGCTTCATTTTGGGAAAACATTTTCTTTCTCCCAATTACGACCAAACATTTTCCTTAAAAGATATTCTTTTTCTTCCAAATTTATCAAAAAGAATTTAATTATTACATTTATTAAAATTATATATGTAATTTTTAAAATAATTATTTCAATATAAATATATATTTTTAATTATTATACCATTATAAAATAATATATAATAAGATAAAAATGTGATATTACGCCATTTATAATACAAAAACTTACATAGGTGACAATTGAAAGTATCGTATTATTCCTTGAAGTTACAAAATAATATTAGGACAAGAAATCGACTAATTTAGGAAATATATATTTTCTTATATTTGGAAGTCCTACTAGCTAGGTGTTTCTGCATGGTCTTTAAAACAAGATCATATCATGCACGTCATACTAAATTTATGATTTTAATTCTTAAACTAAGGGTTTTAGTTTCGATAATCACCGCCTATACTAATTTTGGGTATTTTCGAAATGAACCAATTTAGTTATAATGAGTGATGAGGGTGAATCTCGTATATTGGCGTTTAGGGTTGGAATTAAATGAAATCGACCTGATAGGGGTTGAGGAACGAGCCTCTAATGAATCAGGGTCGAGTCCAACAATCAACAGCAAACATCAGGCTAGTCGAGGGGCACTCCGACGCTCAAGTCAGTAAAGATCGACTGAAGCTATGAGCAGTGGAGTGGGGATACTAGATAAGAAATGGCATCCCTTGCTAGAGGGTTTTGATGGGGTATTTATAACCTTCTCATGGTGGTTGATATATCTTTGATGCCCCTATTGTGTAAGAAAGGCCATTGTCCTTGCTTGAGATCTTTTCCGTCTTATCCAGCTTGTGCACTGTTCCAGGTGGTGCTGCCCCAACTACTTAGGACAAGGTGGTACACTAGAAGAGCTTCCTAGCTTGACGCGGCTGCAAAAAGTGGTACTTTTGGTGGCACGCGCCATTAATATGGCAACATGGCGCCTGGCAAGGCATTCAATGTGGCCGAAGGGTATTCATCGTACCTCAACCCTTATGGTCGAGACAAGCACACCAGCGGGAATGTCACCTAGGATTTTGACCACCAAGCTCATTCTAGTCGAAGCTACACTATTTTGGTCGAAAGATCGAGGCCACCTACATGAGCTATCGACCATAATTGGGTCGATCAGGAACGCTAATATTCCCTACAACTGGCAAAGATCCCGAGGTCGAGTGGCGGTCGAGCGTCTGCTCAATCTAAAACAAACTGAGCTTAAGGTTGTCGTCCTAGTTAAGTGTTATTGGGCTGGGCTATCCCATGTCATGAATCCCCTCCATTCCCGAGTCCTAATCGAGTATGTCGACGAAGGAGCAGGGAATAACTGACTTGCTGACCAGTTGTTGCAAATAATTGACTAGAATTCAACGAAATAACTGGGGTATCCCGGAGTCGACGTGGATTTTGCAAGGTTGACTAAGGTTTTGACACATTTAATGCATCTGCTACACTGGGTAATGTGAAGTATTGAGAGGCGGTAGTGTAATAACTGTTGCCGTTTAGGGTTTCGCGCATTGGTGCCTATAAATAGGCGCTGTAAGAATCTTTATTTTTACATTTACAGCTTTGCGTGAGGTCGAGCACAGTGATTTACTACATTCTACATTCTGCTTCTAGATAGCCAAACCACATAAGCATTTCAATACCTTTAGGTGTGCTTTGCTCTTTGATCATAAATGCAATAAAATAGTAATGATGCTAAGGGTTTTTAGCAGTGATGAGGGTAACTGGGGGAGCGATAGTGAGGGGACTAGGTTGGATAGGGCTCTGACCAGCAATGGGAATGGTTTGGCTAGTAATTTTGATAGCTCGTCGAGTGATAGCTCGACCTCCAGTAGTTCTAGCAATGAATGGGTTGCCACTGGGGCTGGGGCCGAGCCGAGCGAACCCCCAGTGTCTCATGGTCTGCTGTTTACCCTTCGATCGTTATAGTGATATTAGGTCGGAGGTGACAGAGGCGGACCTCAATATCCTTAGGTAGGTTTATCACATTCCCCAGGGTTACAAGTTGATTGTCCCAGGGCCTGGGGGTAGAATACATCAACCACCCACTGGTTGCATTACTGTGTTTGAGGATGACCTTAGACTAGATTCATGAAGGGCACAAAGAAATAGAAATGACTAAAGCGGCACTTGAATCTACCCAGACGGAGGTCGAACGACTGGCCAAGCAGCTGGAGAAGAGGGATGTGCAACTCGAGGCAAAAGATGCCGAGTTGATGACATCTATGAGCAGGAGGAGTGCATCCGAGGAGCTCCTAAAGAAGGCCCAAGTGGAAGTGCAATCCTATTATGATAATGGTCGAGCCCAGGGGTACGAAGCTGCGCTACAATTTGTTCGGCGTGAGTTTGCTAGGACACTGCCCAACATTCGATAGGAGGTCGTTCAACAGTTCATGTTGACCTCTGCCTTTATGGATGCTAGCGTCATCTTCTCTCTCGATGATGCCAAGGATGCCTTCGATAAGGCCGTCAAGCAGTTGAAGGTTTTTGGTTACTTATTCAACGTGGGGGACAAGAAGTACTTAGGTTACACGTCCGACGAGCAGCTACGCGCATATCCCGATGAGCCTGCTTTGTCCGAAGGGCCCTATGCCAATGAGGTTGCTCTAGCTGAGGGGCCACATGTTGTGCCCTTTGTTGTTTCTGGCCATCAAGCCAGGGTCTAGGAGGTGACAACTGAATTCAACTTTGCCAACAATTTTGCCTTCGACATCCGAGATGGCAACGTTAACGTGGCTGCGTATTTTTTCCCTAGCTTGCATCCCTTCCTGATTGATGAAGCAGGACCCTCTCAGCATCCAGAGCAGAAAGAGATAGCCATGCACGAGTTGAAGGGGTTGGGTCGAGTAATCTTTGAAGTCATGGGCGGGTTTCTGCTTAGTCGTCCCACGAGGCGCTCTTTTGTAACTTTTTAATTTTGCGACTTTCTAAATGGATGTACTTGGATTTCTGTTCTTGGATAATATAAGTTTTTTTTTATTTTTGATGCATCAATGTATACTTTTTTATTTTTTTATTTTAATGCTTTTATTGAGGTTGAATGCCAATTGTCAATAAATAACAACATGAACAACTCGACCTGGGAGAAGAATCAGGTAACACAATCCCTTAATAAAGGAATTAAATGTATTCATGGTTGGTCTAAAAATCGATCAGCGCAAGAGTAATGGAAGTGATCCATGACGTTTATATCAAGTTAGGGCGTTTGGGATATTTGTTGTCGATTTGTGGGTTGATTTAAGTCATACTCCCGGTGGCAAAATGAGCGACATTTAGGTCGATCAATTTATTTACCGTGGCTAA
The DNA here is from genome assembly GCA_018894105.1 of Jacaranda mimosifolia. Classification (NCBI taxonomy): domain Eukaryota; kingdom Viridiplantae; phylum Streptophyta; class Magnoliopsida; order Lamiales; family Bignoniaceae; genus Jacaranda; species Jacaranda mimosifolia. The sequence goes on from CM032126.1 coordinate 24,637,910, forward strand.
TGGGCCTAAAAGTCTCATCTAGAAGCCTTGTGGTCGACAACGAGGTCGACTATAAGCGATGAAATTATTTAGTTTCGACTATAGGGTCGACTGTAAGTGGTTAATTCATTTGTTTCCCGTGGCTAAAAAGCCTAAATGTCTTGGCTAGAAGCCGACTCTGGTCGACTAGGGGGTCAACTCTGAACGATTGGGTCGTTCATTAATTTGAGCTAGAAGCCTCTATCTAGTAGTTTGAGATCGATGTGGACTGCGGGGTCGACTCCGAACGATTGGGTCGTTCATTAATTTGGGCTAGAAGCCTCTATTTAGCAGTTTCAGACCGATGTCGACTGTGGGATCGACTTCGAACGATTAGGTCATTTGTTAATTTGGACGAGTAGAGTGTTGTACAAATGGGCATGGTTTTATTGCTTTTAGAGAGGTGTTGTAGTATAATGGGGGCTTTAAGTATCGTTACACATAGAATTTCTTCAAGTTTATCGCGTTCCATGGTCGAGAGAGCTCATTACCATACACATCTGCAAGTCGATATGCATTATGCTTTGCTACCTTAACCACCGAGTATAGGCCCTCATACTTTGGGTCGAGCTTTCCCACGTTCTTCGACACTTTGACTTTCTTAAGGACAAGGTCGCCTACTTTGAAGGTTCTCAATCGACCTCCCTTATTGTAGTGCTCTGCCATCTTTGACCTATATCTCTGCATCGTGGTGTAAGCTTGCTGTCTTAGCTCGTTGATGGTTTCCAGATTGAGTTCCCATTCTGAAATATTTTTGATTGGGTTGAAATGGATCACTCGAGTTGTATGTTGAATTAGTTCCATTGGGATGACTGCCTCTGATCCATAAACCAGGCTATAAGGGCTGTGACCTGTGGCTATTCGGGGAGTTGTTATGAACATATGCCCATAGCACGCTTGGGAGGATGTCTGACCAATTTGTGCCAGTTCCTTCCAGTCGAGCCTTGAGATGGTCGAGCACGGTTCTATTCATGACCTCCACCTGACCGTTAGCTTGGGGATTTCCTACTAAAGTGAAATGTTGGCGAATCCCGAGGTTTTCACACCAAACCCTCGCATTTCTGCTTTGAAATTGTGTTCTGTTGTCTGATATCATGACTTTGAGCAGACCAAAATGGTAGATAATATTCTTCCATATAAAACTCTTAATGGCAGCATCGGTTATTTTAGGTGTAGCCTTTGCTTCGACCCACTTCGTAAAGTATTCGACGGCGAAGATCATAAACTTCTTTTGACCTATCATTTTTGGGAAAGATCTGACTATATCAATTCCCTATTGGTCGAATGACCACGTGATCTGTACATTCACTATCGATAAAGCAGGTTGATGCGGGATGTTCGAGTGGAGCTGGCAGGATTGGCACTTTCTAGTGAAATCAATGGCGTCTTTTAGCAGCGTCAGCCAGAAGTATCCATATCTAATGATCTTATGCGCCAATGACTGCCCTCCAGAGTGATTACCACAAATGTCTGCGTGAACTTCGTGTAAGACATCGCAGGCCTGGGATGGAGTTAAGCACCTCAGAGCAGGGTATTGATATCGACCTCGGTAAAGCTGACCATGCTCGTCAAGCGTGACTTTAGCTATTTTGCCCCTGAGCCTGCGCACTTCCCCCTTGTCCTTGGGGTTGTTCTTTCTCTTTGGTACACCTTTATGGCATCCTTCCAGGAGGGAGGAGCTTCTTTGATTTGCCCTATCAAATACTTGTCAAGGACACCTATTGCGGGCTTCGTTGCGACTAGGAAAGTTATTATCTTGTCCCTTGTCCCTTTGGTCGAGTTTGCGAACTTTGACAGTGCGTCAGCACGTTCGTTCTCTAATCGAGGAACCTGGCTAAGGGAAAACTTCCTGAACAGCTATTGTAGCCTTTTCATCTCAGTCAGGTATCTGCTTATTGTAGACTCTTTAGCTTCAAAGTTTCCTTTGACCTGCTCTACGACTAGTTGGGAGTCAGTGATGGTGACCAACTGCTCGACACCACGGTTTGCTACCATCCTCATGCCAGAGATGAGGGCCTCATACTCTACTTCTTTATTAGTTACTGGGTAGTCGAACTTGATTGCAAAATCATATTCCTCTGCAAGTGGTAATCACAACGAGATGCCAATCCCTCATCCGAAAAAGGTCGCCGACCCGTTAACGTGCATTGTCCATACGAGGGAGTTACTGTGGTTCTGGTCAGGTAGGTCGAGTCTCTCGGCAACAAAGTCTGCTAAGACTATATTTTTATAGCAGTTTGGGGTTAGAATGTGATGTCGAATTCACCCAACTCAATTGCCCATTTAGTTAGTCATCCTGACGTATCATGTTTTGATAGTACTTGCTTCAAAGGTTGGTTTGTTAGGACAACAATGGCATGAGATTGAAAATAGGTCTCAGTTTTTGAGCTACTATGACCAAGGCGAGGGCGAATTTCTCAATCTCAAGATAGTTGTGCTCGGGGCCTTGCAGAGCTTTACTGTTGTAGTAGACAGGTCGATGAGAACCATCTTTGGTCAACACCAAGACATAACTTATAGAATTCGATGAGATTGCAAAGTATAGTTGCAAAATCTCTCCCAGTTCCAGCTGGGCCAATATGGGTGCAGAGGAGAGATAATGTTTCAGGTTGATTAGGGCTTGATCGCATTATTCTGACCATTGAAAGCCCGAATTTTTTGCGTTTCTCAGAATCTTGAAAAATGGTAAACTTTTGTCAGATAATTAGGCAATAAACCTCCCCAGAGCTATGATCCTTCCGACTAGATGTTGTACGTCTCTAACTGTTCGAGGGGGCGTGATGTCCAAAACTAGCCTGAATTTTGTGTGGGTTTGCCTCAATAACCATGTATCCCAAAAATTTACCTCATCGCACCCCAAAGGTACACTTGTTGGGGTTGAGCTTCATGCCAAATGCTCTAAGTATTGAAAATGTGTGGTTGAGGTTGATCAGATAACTATGTTCTTTTTCAGTTCTAACGATCATGTCGTCGACATAGAAATCCATGGATTTTCCAATCTCATTCTTGAATACAAAGTTCACAAGCCTCTGATACGTCACACCTGCATTTTTTAGCCCAAAAGGCATAACCAAAAAATAGTATACCCTATTAGGGATGACAAAAGATGTCTTGTCCCTATCTTCGGGGGCATAAAAATTTGGTAATATCCTTGGAATGCATCCATCATACTCAATAATTCACAACCAACAGTAGAATCAGCTAATAAATCTATACGAGATAAGGGGTAAGGATCTTTAGGACAAGCTTTATTCAGATTAGTGAAATCATTACACATGCACCATTTGCCCTCATTCTTCATGACAAGGACTACATTACAAAGTCAATTCAGATAATGAATTTCTGCAACGTACCCTGCCTCTAAAAGCTTGTTGACCTCCTCTTTAGTGATCTAGCATCGCTCAGAATTGAAAGTCCTAGTCTTCTGTTTTACTGGTTTATATGAGGGGTCTACGTTCAGATGATGGACTATAATGCTGGGGATGATTCCCTAGAGGTCGGAAGCCTTTCACACAAAGACGTCAATGTTTTGTCTAAGGAAATCGACCATGAGGCATTCCATGCTATCCCTTAGATCAGTACCAATTTTGGTAGTCTTGTCGGGGTTTTCAGGCTCTAGTTAGATTGTCTTGAACTCATCGATGGGTTCCACTCTAGTTTCTTCGAGCTTTCTCTTCTTCCTTGACTAACCTTCCTCGAGATTCGCTATTAGGGCGTCCCCCGAGGATCTCAGCTTTGGTCAACTCTTTTACTATGTGGCCTCAACTGAGATTGTGTAACAGCACCATGCTCCCTTGACATTACACAAGAACTCTCTTGTGGCGGTGGTGGTCGAAAACTTGACCTTAATGTGATAGGTCAAAACTACAACGCAGAATTCGCTCAGAGCCGGTTGTCCGATTATCGCATTATAAACGAAAAGAGTGTCAACGACTAGACAATTGATCATAAGGATTCTCTTCTGGGGAGCTTCCCCGAATGACGTAGAGAGGTTGATGGACCCCTCAGGCATGATTTTTGTTCCTCTGAATCCAACCAGCGGTGTTCTGACTGGCTCAAAACTTCAACTTTCCTAACTTCATCCTTTCCAAGGTCAACAAGAATATGATATTCATTGAATTGCTATTGTTGACCAGGATCTTCCTAATATCAAAGTTAGCAATTTCTACAGATACGGCCAAGGAGCAATCCTGTTTGTTGTCCACTCTATGACTTTCAATTTGCGACAGGTCTGCATCTGAAAAAGAAATTGGCTTTGCACTAGTAGACAACTAAAAAATAGTTTCGATCGAAAAGGTTTTGGTCAATTCCAACCTGCGCTGGTGCTGTCTCCTAGCTGACTTGGAATCCCCCTTGGTTGGTCCTCCTGCAATAGTGTCAACGACCCCTCTGATGGATGGGCGGGGATCATAGATGGGTTTCTTTCCTTTGTCTTCCTTCCTCGGGTTGACCACCCTTTCTCTACAAGGAGTTTGGTTGATTTTGCCCGTCTTTTGTTGCGCACTCTCATCGAAAAACTTTTTCAAGTGGTCCTGATGGATCAACCTCTCTATCTTATTGTGGAGGTTGAAGTAATCCTCAGTGTTATGGTCCCTCTATTTGTGAAAGTAACAGTATTTCTTAGATTTTTTCATTGCCTCTGTTTCATTCAGCTTCCTCAGGCTTTTTCAATAGGTTGTCATGTTGAATGGAAAATAACACCTCTTTTCTTGAAAGATTAAGCAGAGTGCAATCATGGAAATGTTTGATGGGGGATTGACGTCCCTTTTTGTTCTGGCAGTCGTCCTTCTCTTTAGCTCTTTTCTTCTCGGCCTCAGGATTACCATATTTCAATCAATTCATATCCTCCTCAATCATATACCTCTCTGCGAGGTCGAGTAGTTCTTCCATCGATTTGGGATGCTCGTGCACCAACACATTGGCTCATTCTTTGTGTCGCAGAACCAAGAAAAGCACATCAATCAGAAATTCGATCTGCAAACTATCAATCTTCAAAACTTCAATGTTGAACTTGGTGAAAAAAATCTCAAAGCGACTCTCCTTCATTTTGTTTAATTGTATACAAGTGGGTATGTAGGAGCTTCGCCTTCCTTCAGCTGGCAAACTGGTGTAGAAATTTGTCGCACGGTTGATCGTACGAGTAAATAGATGCTGGCTCTAACTTGACAAACCAGTCGAGTGCAATGCGCTAGAAAGTGGTTTCAAGCATCTTCACGTGAATGTATTCGTTGTGCCCATGCAACTGCATCATGTGCTCGAATTGCAGCAGATGTTTATTTGGATCTGACTAGCTGTCGTACCTAGGTTGTCCCGTGGGGACCTTGGCATAAACAGTAATGCACTCGTTGATTATGTCTTGAATGAACGGCGATTCCCTCTCTTGTTAAGACCTCTGGACTCCTTCATGGTTCCATTTAGTATTCCTTCTCGAGATCTCCTCGAGCTACCTGTTGGACTGTTGGACTGTTGGACTTGATGGGAAACTTTTTCCTATTGCTCGCTATTCGGCCTGGGTGAGATTCTATTAATCTGCTGCCTCTCATGCTCGACCCTATCACACTGCTGGGCTTGAATAGGGCGAACAGCATGGTTAACAGAATCTGCAACCTCTTCACGTTGGTGTTGCTGAATTTCCTCTCTAAGGAACCGTCCCAAGCTCCCATCTCTTTGAGTGTGTGGTCACTGAGAATCTGGTCAACCCTTATCTCTGGTGGCCCATTCTTTGTGGTGAGTGGGCTGGGGCGTGGCACTGGCCGCCGGCCCAGGTGGGGTGGGTGCCAAGCAATCGAGAGTTGGGCAGAGATTTGATTGCTTATAAGTTACATCAATTGTGGCATGGTCCAGGTGACCACCTATTCCGGTTGGGCACTAGACCCTGGCAAATCTTGATCCGGTTGAGGTCGAGGGGAAGGTATTGGCAACCTTTTGTTCTCCTCTCTCTCCAAAGTGGCTCGCCTAATGTTAACCATTTTCTCAATTGCGGACTCTAAAGCTTCGCACAGATGGCGCCAAATAAAAAGGGTGAATCTCGTATATTAGGGTTTAGGGCTGGAACTAAATGAAATCGACCTGATAGAGGTCAAGGGACAAGCCTCTAGTGAATCGGGGCTGAGTCCTGCAATCAACAACAACTGTTAGGCTAGCCGAGGTGCCTTCGGCTAAGGCACTCCGACTCTATAGTCAATGAGGATCGACTAAAGCTATGAGAAGTGGAGTGGAGGCATTAGATAAGAAATGACATCCCTTGCTGGAGGGTTTTGATGGGGCATTTATAGCATTCTCATGGTGGTTGATATGTCTTTGATGCCCTGTTGTGTAAGAAAGGTTACTGTCCTTGCTTGAGGTCTTTCTCGTTCTTATCCAGCTTATGTACTATTCCACATAGCGCTGCCTCTAGCTACTTAGGACAAGATGGTATACTGGAAGCGCTCCCTAGCCTGACGCGGCTGCAAAAGGTGGTACTATTGGCAACATGCACCACTAATGTGGCAGCACAGTGCCTGGCAAGGCATGCAATGTGGTCAAAGGGTATTCGTCATACCTCAATCCCTATGGCCGAGACGAGCACATCAGCAGGAATGTCACCTAGGATCTTGGCCACTAGGCTCATTCTTGTCGAAGCTACACCATTTTGGTTGAAAGATCAAGGCCATTTAAAGGAGGCTATCAACCATAATCGGGTCGATCATGAATACTAATATTCACCACAATGGGCAGGGATCTCACGGTTGAGTGGCGATTAAGCCTCTGCTCAGTCCAAAATGAGCTGGGCTTAAGGCTCCCGTCCTAGTTAAGTGTTATTGGGCTGAGCTCGCTGGGCCATCCCATATCAATGAGATGTAAGGTTATATAGTTTTAGCCTGGTCTAAACATACAACATGTTATTTGTCCAAAAGTCCTTAACAAATGATTTTTTTGTGGTATTTATAATGGATGGAAGTATACTATCTCTATCATGTCATGTTAGGGGTGTTCATAGGTCGAGTTGGTTTGAGTTTGAAGAGGAAATGAATCCAAACCAATCATTTTAATTGGATTGGATTGGTTCGAGTTTTGTAAATTTTAGTTGTTGAACTAGAACTAAACCAACCTGACCTTGATCGGGTTGGTTTGGTTTGGGTAATCAGGTTCGAGGAAAAAAAAAAAAAGAAGAAGAAGAAGCAAGCAAGCAAACACCAGTTGTAGTTTCTTTAGTTCTTGAACTAGGAAACAATTGGCAAGCTCTAGTTAGGGATAGCAATTCATATCCGATCCGCGGGTACCCGCTTCGCTCTGATATGATCCGATCTAATTGGGGTGGGTAGAAAACTCGCTTCGCAACGGGTAGCGATGGGTTTATGCTCTAATAACTGCATGGCGAGTTTACAGGTTTGTAGTAAACCTGCCCCGAAGTATTTATATATATATATATATTTATATTTAATTTAATTTTTTTACAAAAAATATATATACCAATACACCTTAAACATAATATAGTTGTTAGCACTTTTTTCTTTTCCCTTCTATTCCTCACAATCCCGACAAACATGTTTTTTGCATGAGTGTTAGTGGATAGGAACCTTTTGATGTTGTTTGTTTGTATAGCTTTGCTATATGGTCAAAATGCCTTTCCTGAAAGGATAAGAATTCATGTTCAGAAATTTGGATATCGAGAATGATTAGATAAGCAACTTTAGCACAAGTTTTGATTGTTCATTTGAAATAAAATGGCTTTAAATTGTGGGTTACTGTGATAGAATGATAAGCTATATTAAATGGTTTGTCTTAGTTGAAATTTATATAATATTTGAGTTAAAACTGTAATATTTCGTTAGTTGTATAATGCATAGTATTTTAAAAAATAGAAAATATTAATTAGATGTGGGTAAGATCAAACAGAGTTCTAGTTGAGTTAAAACCCGCCCCAACCTGCCCCATTGCCATCCCTAGCTTTAGTTGTGTCTAAATTAAAACTAAATAGATAGCTTGCATAAACAACATTACCTTAGTATAGTCCTATCAAAACAATCAAATTATTCTCAAAATATTCATCAAAACTAAAATATGCACAACATTGCACGTGGGAACCATAAGTCATAATTGTTATAAATTATTTCCTTCTTTACCACAGGCCACAATTGATAATATAAAATCCCAAATTCAAATCTAAGTTGAACATTCCATATAAATATAAATAACAAAAGTCATAATTTAAAAAAATAAATTATTATTTATTTTAATTAAATCATCGGGTCGGGTAGGGTTGGATTGGGTAAGTGAATATGAAATTCGAGAACCAAACCAAATGTAATAGGGTTTGATCGGATTTTACCCGATCCAACTCAATTATTTGCCCTAACCCAAACCAATTAGATTGATTCGATTTCGATCGTCAGGTTCATTGGATTGAATTTATCCGATGAACACCCCTAGGTCATGTCCTCTATCTTCAGGATTTTGCCACATATCTTTAGATCGACGATCGTCTAAGAAGGATGTACTCTCATCCGTGGTCCTTGAGTACCACTGTTCCTAAGCTGATTACACAACTTGTCCTTGGATCAACATCTCTACATGGAGGTAGTACATCCAGGTCTTTTATTCGAGTCGGGTCGTTACCTAAAATGCTAATCCGTGTTGTCTTCCTCCCATGGTTATCATTATATTTATTCCCAAATCATCAACTCCCCAACTTTTTCATGCTTGTTCACAAGGATGAGGAAGTTAGCAACTACTTCAATGCATTAAATTTAACATATTTCTATCAGAAATAAACATTTAATTAAACTTTTTGTTAACACCATTAATTCTAAAGGTCGCTTTTTGTAAGCCATCAAACTTTTTCCTTTGACTTTACCCTGGCCGTTAGTATTTACACATGCTTCGAGGCCACCCTCTATAAATAGTTTGGTATCTCATTTGCTGCTCCTTTTTTTGAAAATAAGCGACCTCACATTAGAGCTCCGACCTTGCTACTACTCACAACTGTTCAAGTGGAAGTTCTGTGTATTTTTTTCTTTTTCATGTCATCTTTTCAATCCAGTTCTAACCGTTCTAGCTCAAGTGACATTAGTACTTCTATTTGTTCTTCTAATATCCGTATAAAGCTTGCATTACCTATTCCAAACAAGATGCTGCCCAAGTCTCAACCCAATAAAAGAGATGCCTCTTCGAGTGCAACTTCCTAAAATTGTGATCCTCACGATCCTGTAACTGTTGAGTCTAAGTTGTCTACTAAAATAATAGCAGGTCCTCGCAAGTAAATCTTTTTTCCCACCTAGTTAAAAAATAAGAGTTCCTAAACCTGGTTACAATGGACAATCCTCCCCCGAATTGCTTGGCTTTCCATGTACCTTGCTTAGAGTGAGATAGGTTTATGCCATCTATAAAGGAGACTATTGCCAATATTATTCAACACCCAAGTGTATGTACAACCCAACTTGTACCAAATTTCAATAGAAATCTTCTTAGGTTCATTGTGGTTATGAAATGTTACGACCTCAACTCTTATTTTGTAATTTTTTTGAATTTATTCCATGTACATGTTACCACCATATCGGGCACTAGGGGTTTCTATTATATCACAGATCGTTCAAACATTCAATTTTTTAGTAAAAATGCCATCTTTGGGTTGTGGAAACATAAATGGTTGTATGTCGAAGCCCTTCCCATAGTCCTTGGAATGTTCCAAGATCTTGAAGTACAAACAAACCAAACTTTGCGACCTCAGAAGAGCCATTTGGGATGAGGGATCGTCGAGAGCCTAATAAGTCAATCCTTTTAGCTTCCCACTATTCTTATAGAAAAAACCTTAAAACTTGGTTACTTGACCCCTACTCCTATACGATCTCATCATTCTTTGGGTAATGACTAAACTTTGTTCCATTTCTTCTTATTATTATTTTCCTTAGTTCGATTTCTTCATTCCTACAAATGGATTTGAGGGTAGCTTTAGTGGCCAGCATGGCTAGGCAACTTAGATTTGATGTTGAGGCTTCTCAAGATGAGGAGGTCAGTTCTCTCCCAGCTAGTCAGCATGTTCAACTTAGCGATCAGACTTTACTTCGTGTGGCCAAGTCTTCCACAACACCTCCATCTCTACTTTCTATAACTATTGTTTTAATTGAAGTTAGGATTTATCTTCACCAGAATTCATTCCATCACAACTTACACATTTTCCTCCAATTCAAATTAATAATGTCAACTCCATGAGGGTTGTCGGAGAGGGTTCTATTGTGACCTTAAATTCTTGTAGCCATAAGAGACCTCGCTCTAAAAAAGATACTGAAAGATCAAAGGCCCGAGATAGCTCGAGTAATGTGCAAGTGGATCAGCTAAATGCCAAGGATGGTTCAAACAATACCATGACCACTCTTAAATAAAGCCATTATTCTACTGAGCATGCTAACGACCCCATTGCCTTAGGGAATGTAAGGAAGTGGACTTCTAGACTTGTTGAGAAACATGCCAATTGCAAACATAAACCAATTCATAATCCTAGTGCTGCTGCTTTGTGTCCAATTACCCTCTTTTGTGGAACTAGGACTGATTCACATGAACTATATAACAACATTGCTATAGACGCCGAGCAAGCTATACTAATAGACGCCTCTTTGATGAGCTTGGAGAACAATGACCCACAATCTGATACAAGTTTAGTTTCTTTCCTTATATCATATTTTTCTTACCATGACTATATTAACCCAACTATTATCTCACATGGTTGCCTTAACTCGCCAACTTACCTTATAAAATGTTGTTTAGCGAGATCGCAAAGTTGAGGTCGATCAACAACTAAAGTCAGGCCGTGAAGCTTTAGAGAAGGTTGAGAGTGCTACTACTGAGGCCCAATTCAAACTAAATCAGCTCGAGAGTCTATGGCCTCCAATGATCTCGTTCTAAAGGAAAAGGAAAACTTGATAGCTGAACAAAGAAAGAAATTGACTCTTTAAAGGTTGAGATCGATGCCACCCAAGATGGCTTGATTTCTGTGAAAGACTTTCTTGAGCAGGGAAGCATGACTAGTTTAAGGCAAGTCATAAGGAAGGCATCCTTGAGTATCAGAAGTCCAAGGAATTTCAAACCCAATTCAAGAAAATTCACCGCAAGGCTGAGGATGACTTTGTCAAATCTCTTGCTTTTAAATACACTGTCTTGAGTGGAGCTACTCAAGATGGTTTCTCTACCTCTCAGAAAGCTAAGGCTCAACTCACTCATTAAGGTGGGGTTAAAGAGGGCTTCGACCTCAACTAGATGGATATGTACAAAGACGAGAAGTTGCAAGATTATCCTGCTATACAACTTTCCAACTTCAAGAATAATGAATTTGCTATTTTATTGATTCTGGAGCATAAAACTTAGTGTTCTATCACAGTTACTATGTACTTTTTGTTTTTCAGCTTACTATTTTGGCTTACTATCTTCGGTCAGTAGTTAATATTTTAGATCTTGCTATTTTGAATTTTTGAGTAAAATACCCCCAAATGTTGATGTGCGTGGCTATCTTGTGATAAGTGGAGTACTTATTGTCTAGTTTTGTATTAACCAATCTCGTAATGAGATGTTTTAATTATCTAATTTCAAGCATTTTCTATTTATTTGTGTGATGATCTTTCATGGTTGCTTGGAATTTTTGATCGACTTTTATAGGTCATTTATTTTGAGATCTAGCATCTTAAAGTTTAAAAAGTGATAATAACATATTGTCAATGTGAGGATCCCTCACATCTTGATGTTAGCTTCTATTACTCACAGAGGTTTGATATGTTCAACGTCATAATATAACTCCTTTAAATTGATCCCAAGTGCATTTTAGGCATCAAAATGTTATTAGAACTTATATCCCCACTCGTAGTAATCTTTTGTGACTTGGCATTTTTAGACCGTACATTATTTTGATAATGAATCTTTAATGACATTTTATTCTTAGATCGTGTATTTTTACAATCCATTTAATTTAGATTACTTAATTTTTCACTCAACTGACATTGTTGTTTTAGATCTATTTCATGATCTACTTATTTCAAATCATTATATTTTTAGGATCATTCATAACTTGGGATTATCGAGAGTTTGAAAGGAATCATTACTATTTTTAGATCATTTGCACGATCTATCTACTTCAGATCGTTATATTTTTAGAAATCATTTGTAACTTGGACTACTAAATGCTTCTGTAGGACATCTTTGAAATTTTTAAGTCCTTTTTCCGATTTGTTCATTTCATATCGTTATGGCATCACTTAACTTGGATCAAATATTTTAGCAAGATGTTGCCATTTCCAACCTTTTCTTGGTCTTTTACTTCAAATCATTAGGATTGTGACACCTTTCATAACTTAGATTACTAGTATTTCTATAAGACGTAGCTATTGTTTAATTTTTTGCAGATATCATTGGACTCTTCTTTAGGTTTGTATCGATTCTTTCTTAGATTTATACAAACATCGACTTTGGCTTTAACATTTTTGGGCATAGTTCATTTTTTCTTCTTCCAGAATTGGCGTGTTATTGTTGGGAAGACAAGATGTTGTAGGAGTTGGACTTGAGATAATCATCAAAGATATCTAAAGTTTGACATTTCAAAATTTTGCATCCATAGGTCTTTAAAATCGAAGTGCACTTGAGGGGTTTGTGATATCCTCAATTTTGAAATGAAACCATTACATAAGACTACCTATTTTTGAAAAAGACTGCAAAATAAGTTTCTTACCATCCATGGTCATTCCCAATTTTGGTCTGGCTTTCCCATATGCTTGGATACTTCTACTTTTTAAAGTACCAAGTTCCAATTTGGAAGCTCCTAGGTCTTACCTTCTTGTTGTAAGCAGTCACCATTGTCCTTTTGTACATCTGTATTCTAATATGCACCTTTTCTCTCTTCTCCTCTATGACATAAAGCTCGAAGCACCTCTCTTCTCAATTTTTATTCATATCATAATGCCTAACTCGATCTATGGGCATTCCAATATTTACAAGTATGATGGCCTCCAAATCATGTACCAAGCAAAAAAGGGTCTCACCTGTTGTGGCTCTTGAGGTCATGAAATAACTTATAATATATTTGGTAACTCTTCAGGCTAATCTCTTTCAATTTTCCCTAATCTAGTGTTCAAGTGTTGCAATATGGCTTTGTTGGTTACTTTTGTTTGTCCAATTGCTTGTAGGTTATCTACAAAGGTGAAGTTTTGTTTGATGTTGAGCTCCTTGCACCATGCCACAATATTTTTCCCTTGGAAGTACATACCATTGCTAGAGATCAACACTCTTGGAAGTCCATATATACATACTATGTTCTCTCATATGAAATTCATCACCTCTTTTTTAGAGATCTTTGCTATCGACTCAGCTTCCACCCATTTGGTAAAGTATTATATTCTTATTATTATGAATTTTCGTTGTCCTTTGGCTGGTGGGAAAGGACCAAGGATGTCTAATCTCCATTGATGAAAGGGGTATGCTACCCTAATTTGCATTTTCATTACTGGTGCATGAAGGAGGTTAACGTGCAATTGATATTGTTTGCTTTTTCTCACGAATTGCATTGAGTCGTTAAGCAACGTAGGCCAAAAGTATCCTTGTCTTATGAATTTTTGTGCTAGGGATCTTCCTCCCGAATGATTTTAGTAACTACTTTCATAAACTTCCCTCATCATATATTTAACCTATTGTTTGTGAAGATATCTTGGTAATGGTCCTGCTACCGATCTCCTATACTTATCGTCCTGCATCACAAATTTGAGTGCTCTACCTCTAACTTTCTTTGCTTTTACTTTATCTTCAGCTAATATCCCGCTTGGAAGATATTCGATTCTCTCTTTTTCCTACTTATCCTGCTACTCTTCCATAGCAATCATATTCTTCAGTCCTCCGACCTCGACTTTCCTCATGATATCTGGACAATCAGACACTAGTATAGAAAGTCAAATTTGAAATCATTTTTGCAAAGCATCTGCTTTTTCATTTTCACTTCCTGGTATCTAACATAATTTGAATCTTTTGAACTTTAATGTAAGGATTTTATTGACTCCAAGTATTTTCTTCATGATTTGCTCTGTTGCCTTGTATGTCCCAATTATTTGATGTGTCACTAGTCACGAGTCCATGTACACAATAAAGTGGGAGATCTTCCTTTCCACAATGCACCTTGTATTCTGCTTCATTATTGATGACCTGAAAGTTTAACTTGAGTGCAAACTCCAAATTGATATTTCTTGGTCCTTTAAACTAGATCTTACCCTCCTCTCTTTGACATGGAGGATCCATCCATATGTAACATCCAAATTTCTAGAATAATCTTTTGCATAAACACCCCTTCCTTTTATCCCATCTTTACAATGAAATCAGTAAGAACTGGCACTTAAATAGTAGTTTGAGGTGCAAATTCTATATCAAATTTGCTAAGTTTGACCACCCGATTTTACCATCCTACCTAAGGCTTCCAGTTTCATTAGAATTTCTTTCAGCTTGCTATTTGTTAGCACTACAATAGTGTGCGGTTGGAAGTAAGGTCAGAGTTTCCTTGACATTATTACCAATGCCAAAGCCATTTTCTTTATAGCTAAGTAGTTTTTCTCCATTCCCTATAGCATCTTGCTTATGTAGTACATTGGTTTGTGCTCCTTTTCCATAGCTTTTATTAATACAAAACTCACAACAACTTTCGATGTGGCTAAGTATAAGAACAATAACTTTCCCATCTTGGGTTTTGATAAGAAAGGTGGAGTTGTCAAATACATCTTTAGTTCTTTAAAAGCTTGGTCACATTTTTTGGTCTGTTTGAAGCTCTTCATGTTCCGAAGGATATTGAAAAGTGGAAGACCTCTATCTACCGAATTAGATATGAAATGATTTAGTGAAGCTATCATTCCTATTAACTGTTGCACCTCCTTAATTAACTGCATATCCATTATGGCTTTGATTTTCTCTAGGTTTGCCTCTATTCCTCTTTTGGTAACCATATATCTAAAAAATTTCTTCCCTTCACCCCAAATGTGCAATTTACCAGATTCAGTTGCATTCTATATTTTCTTTTTATCATCATGTCATCAATATAGACCTCAATTATCTTGCTTATCTGATCTTTAAACATGATCTTCTCCCATGGAGGTCGGTAGGTCGATGGTTCCTATAGGTATGACCTTGGATCCACCGAATCCCATTAGCAGAGTGTGTGTGGATCTTATGGTTGTCATATCTAACTCTATTTTTTGCAAAGTATTGAGGAAAATTATGTTTGCCGAACTCTTATTATCAACTTAAACTTTTTGCACGAAAAAAGTGGTTATATCCAACATTATGACCATAGGGTCATCTTGCGGCATGTACACCTCACTTAGATCATTCTCGTCAAAGGTTATTAGGCAGAGTTTTTTGAGATCGCCCTTATTTGAGGTTGGATACTCTAAGCATATTTTTTCCCAGCATTGCAAGAATTTCCTCCCAATATGGTGTTTATGACCCCTTTACTTGGCATATTTTCCCTAAAATTTTCTATGTCAACTTGTTTTCCGTCCTTTTTGAATGCTTTCTTATAATGAATGGGACCCTTTGACTTGTGGTTTGATATCCATTCACCTTTACCTTTGTTGGGCTCCCTATTCTTTCTGCTACAAACTTCTCTAAATATCCTTGTTGTATGAGTCTGTTGATCGCATCCTTGAGACAAAAGCAATCATTAGTATCGTGCCCCTTGTCCTTGTGAAATATAGCAATATTTGTTGGAGGCTCTCTTGTTTGGAGTATCACATTGCTTCTTGGTCTAGTCTAACATATTACTAGGTGCAATGACCAGCATAGCATGGGCCCTGGGACCTTCAATGGTGTATTATGGTCGAACTTGGGTTTAAGAGGAGACCTTCAGTGATCTTTTCAATTCATTGTCCTCTCTGGTCTTGTTGACCTTCACGACCTCTTTTTCTATCCTTCAAAGTGTTTTTTGACCATTCTTCATCCTTCATTTTGTTCATTTCTTCTTCCTTAACATATTGTTGCACAATTTCTATGAGTTGTTGCATGTCCTGAGATGGCATCCTCACCAGAGCTGAAGCGAAAAGCCCTTTCTTCAATCTATGTATGAGGATACTGGTCATTATTTCTATATTTAGGTCTTGGACTTCAAGCGTCTCATTTCTGAATCGATTCATGAAGGCTCTGAGAGACTCATCTTCATTTTACCTTATAGTGAATAAATATGTAATTGACCTTTTAGCTTTCTTTATGCTAGCAAAGTGAGATAAAAATTTCCCCTCCGACTAGGAGGTCCATCGCTGTTGAGGAGGAAAGACAACTAAGTTGATAAAGGTAGAGGTAGAGAACCATTCTTGTGCCTTTCCATATAAGGTGGTGATGAAAACTCTACAATCCAAGGCAACAAACAGTCTGTACAATTGCATCATATGCTTGAATATAGTTACATGCTATTAGGTATTTGAATTTTTGTCATACTTAGGTACGTGGTAAAAGGAGATCCTCTCTTTTGCAGAGTAGGTCTTTGCACTGCTCGTCATCTCATTTCTTTCCATTTTTTGGTGAGATGTTCTGACTATTCTCTTTGACTATTTTCTTCCATATCGAGCTCTACCAACGACAAGTGTCTAAAAAGCTTGTTCATTATGCCTACCTTGTAATGTTCCTTAGATGCTCGACTTTGAACCTCTTCAAGAGAACCTTCATGATATCCTCTCTAAAGTAGCATTTCATGATCACTTTTTTGACATGTGTCTAAAAGATTCAACCATGAACTACAATTGCTCTTCAGTCTGTTGGTATACTTTCAAAGTGAGCATAGCATCAACAACATTCTCCACATTCCCCAGGTCTAGGCATTTATGTAGTAGGCCACAAACCTGGAGAAGACAACGGAACGTTAACCACCTCCAAGTTTGTGTTACTCCTTCAGGTTGTGTCATCTCGCTAATATTTCACTTTTTGGATTCCAGTTCCCACAGAAGGTGTCAACTGATTTAGGGTATTCTTGAAATGAACCAGTTTATTTATAAGTGAGCTTTGAATTTTAGAAAGAAAGCAAGATTACAACCTTAATGAGATATGAGGTCTTGTAGTTGCGGCTTGGTAAGAACATATGACATGCTATCTGTCCAAAAGTCCCTAACAAATGACTTTTTTGTGGTGTTTATAGTGGATGGAAGTGTACTATTTCTATTAAGTCATGTTCTCTATCCTCAAAATTTTGCCATATGTCTTCAAATCGACGATCTTCTAAAAAGGTTGTACTCTCATATGTGGTCCTTGACTACTATTGCTCCTAAACTGATTACGCCATGTGTCCTTGAATCAACGTCTATGCATGGAAATAGTACGTATTGTCTTTTCTCCCATGGTTGTTGTCATATTTATTCCCAGATCATACACCAACAATTTTATTGCGTTCTTGATCTCATAAATATAATCTGCAAATTAAATATTATACCAACTCCAACGGCCTTATATTTGATAATGTACAATCTTGTTTTTGTATTACGTACGAGCCTATTTTGCTATGTAGTAAATTGCCCAATTTTTACTCTTTCCTCCTCGAATTAAGATGTAATATTACACTATAATATATATATATATATATAGCATTTCATTACGTTGTTTTACTTAGTTTCTTAATTAGTCAATCAATTTGCACATTTAGTTACTGATTGCGGTTAATTCTTTGTTGATATAATTTCTATTTTCTACATAATATATATATATATATATTTAAAAAAATTGTCTAATTTTTGGATAATTAAATTACTAAATAAATGGATTTAGAACTTGTAAAAATTTGAGTAAATAGAAAATAGGAAGACCATATTATTGTGTCGCTACAAGTAACTAACTTAAATCATCTAAGTTATTTTCTTGATTAAAGACCTCTCTTTTTTGTCTTTTTATAATTATGATCTAGTGATTTACTATGTCTTATTTGGAGCAAGTTTTGGCTATAATTTACGCGCCCAGACATATATTTGAAAACCTCTTGAGTCTTAATGAACTATAAGTGAAAAAAATATTCGAAAACCTCTTATTCTTCAATTGATACCTCTTTTGTCACTTTTGCATGTAAATAAAAAGAATAGTTTGAAGTAAAAAAAGTTGATTATTAGTAACCAAAATTACATTTCAAAAGTAGTGGAATTTCTTTTACTATTTTTGAAATTGAGATAAAATGCAATATATAAATAGCAACTCGTACTATGATCGACCCTATGAAACGGGGTGAGATCAAGTGCCACTGTCTATATTAAAAAGCTAGGAGTAATTGGTTGTATTTTCATTTTATTTTTGTTTTCGATGTTTTCAGCACATTTTCATTTTAAGTTCTGCTTTTCGTGTAAAAATGAAGATATAATTAAATTAATAAATTGAAAGTAATATCTTAATGTAATAATACTAGATAATTTGATTTTTAATTTAATGTGGATCTCATTATTTTCTTTATATCTTTTAATTAAATTATATGGAAACTAAAAATTATTATTAAACTTAGTTTATGTCCATGTATTGGGAGGATGAAAAAAAGATATTATTATTAATTAGCTAGTGATTATATTTGAAGAATTTTTTTTTATTAAATCTAATACGAACCCTTTTATTGTGGAAAGATTCAAAAAATTACTTATTAATTAGTCAGAGAATTTTTGCTTATTTTCAAATTAGCAGAATATTTTAGATGTAAGAATGATAGTTATAGAATAACTACATTTTTTTTTCATACATTTTCAGAATAGTGTAAAATAGAAAAATGATTGTTCTAAAATACAACCAATCAACCTCTATTGAAATTAAAACTGCTTAATCGCAACAAATAGGTATGGTATAAGCATTGTTTGTTTATATTTTGGGCATTTTTTCGAAAATATTTTGGAAGAATGTGCTTTGGGAGTTAAATTTGGGGAATGTGCCAACTGTTTGATTTTATTTTGGAAAAGCATGAAGAATGAAATTGTTTATTTCAAATTATTTTATAGAAAACAAATTTTACTATAAATGTCAAATCAATTACTTTTTTGTTGGATTTAGAGTGTAAAATTGTAGTTTTAAATTTAATAAATATATGTATATACATATGGATGATTAATGTATGTATGTATATATTTGCAATGATTGTCATATGATTGTAGTGAAATGATATGTAATTAAGTTAATTTTAAATTTACTTTAAAATATTTTATAATTAAGAAAATTATGTGATATAATTTGATAAATGAAAAAAAAAATTATGAAATTAAAACAATAATATTTAATTATAAAACTATATTTAATGATAATTAAGTAAAAGAAAATTGTTAAATGTATTATTATGCATTGTTAATTAAATAATTTTAATTTTTTTTTTTGTAATTACTAATATTAATAGTAATTAATTAATAATTAATATGTTTACTAATATAAATAATAATACACAAAGAGTAACTATAAGAGTTAACAAAAATATTAATTATATTTTAATAAATCTATTTATTAATATATTTACTGTTTAAATAAATAATTTAATATAAATCTGTAATAATTGGTATAAAAATTATTAAATTTATAAAAATAAATAAATAAAATAATAAAATTATATCTAAGTATTAAATAAAATAACTTAACTATGTAATATATTTAATATATTTAGTACTTTGAAATTAGTAAACAATACATTGAATAATAAACAAATTATTTGTAAATAATATATTTTATTTGAAAATGGAAAATTGAATAAATAATATTTAAATTACAGTTAATTTTTTTGAATATTTTTGGGTGATCATATTAGTTTATTTGATTAAGATTTTATTGAATGCTTTAGATTATTTAAAAAATTATCACACTATATTTATTTTTTTGGTTAAATTTATACTAAATGAAAAAAAATATGAATTTTTTTTAATTAGTAAAAAAATTTAATATTTTTATGTATGTAATGTGTGTGTGTGTGTGTGTGTGTGTGAATGAATTAGGTGAATTGAGAGAGTGAAAAATAAATGAGTGCTGCGAAATATAGATAATAAAATGAGGCAATAGGTATGCATATTTTTTTTTTTTTGCTTTTGGGGGTATTTTGCTAGAAAATAATGTGTTTTGGGAGTTAAAATTGGGGAATGTAGTGACTTGTTTGTTATTATTTTGGAAATTAGAAAATATTTTACGAAAACACAAACAAACAAGCCTATAGATTTACTTAAAGATTACAAAAAATCGTAGCATATGTATCTTTATGCATGTATCAAAAAACTTAAAAGTATTAAATTTGAGATTGGAATTATTATTAAAAATACTTTGAAGTACATATATCTTTATGCTCTTTAGAAAACCTAAAAAGGAAACCACAATTTTCCAAAAGGTAATGAAACAAACTAACTGGAATTTGGATTCTCCTAATAATAATAATAATAATAATAATAATAATAATAATAATAATAATAATAATAATAATAATAATAATAATAATAATAATAATAATAATAATAATAATAATAATAATAATAATAATAATAATAATAATAATAATAATAATAATAATAATAATAATAATAATAATAATAATAATAATAATAATAATAATAATAATAATAATAATAATAATAATAATAATAATAATAATAATAATAATAATAATAATTATTATTATTATTATTATTATTATTATTATTATTATTATTATTATTATTATTATTATTATTATTATTATTATGTAACACTCCTGAAATTCGGTATTTTGGAAAAATACGGATTTAGAATTTAAGATATTGATTGGTTAGATTTTAGAGGTCGGAAAAATAATAAAAAGGACTTGATTGCAAGAATGTTGGTAGTTTTGGGGTCGAAATGCAATTTATAGAGACTTGCTTGGACCACATTTTGAAAGTTGGGGGTTTGCATGGAAGTTTCTTAATCAACTAGGGTTCAGCCATAATTTAAATAATTAACAGGACTCAATTGCATGAGTTTTTAAACTTTGGGGGCCAAATTGAAAGGATGCAAAGGTTCTCTATAAATATGGCATTTGCATTTTCCACCCCAATTTCATCACATTCTACACCAAAACACCACCATCTTCACCAACCTTCTCCTCATCGGCGAACATCCGACGACCAAACAACACCATCCATCTTCTTCCTCTCACCTCCAAAAACACGTCGGTACCTCATGCAGCGTGAAAACACCGGCGGACGGTGGAGATATGAAGGTCTGAAACTCAACCACGGTGGAGCTTGACGGGTTCCACTCTCCGGCGACATCTTGCAGCGGACCAAGAGTGTTCTAGGACGGGTTTAGCTCGAGGAAGCGTTTGGTGAAGTTAGTTTCGAACTCCGACCACCTGGCGACGGCAGGCACGGGAAGAACAGAGGTGGTGGCGTTGGTTTCAGAGGGCTAAAAAGCATTTTGTCGTGGTATTGTTGAGCTTTTTCGGCGGTGGTGCACGGCGGCGGCGTGGCGGCAGTTTTAGGGTAGTCTTCTCGTCTCATCGCGAGGGTCGCGGTGGTGTCCTCGGTTCGTGAGTTCAAGGTTTGGTTAAGCCAATCGTGGGTAAAGAGTTGAGAAAGGGTTATATACACACACACACACATGTTGTAACTTACCTTGTATTATGCAAGAATGGAAGACTAAAATGTGATTAATATGTATATTTCCTATGCATGGATTATGGTATAGCTTAGAGAGCCGAATTGGTGTTATTATATGATAAATTTGGAATAATTAAGTTAATTAAGTGATTAAACTTTGATTTTATGCACTTGGAACCTAAGTGATTTCGATTAGGTTATTTAAGGTAATATGGAACTGAGGTTTCGGATCATGCATGAGCCATATTAAGTTTAGTGAACTAGGATTATATTATTTATGATAATCTTGAGATTTATTGTAATTATTTAAGTGAGAAAACCCAAATTTGGAGATTTAAGACCTAAGTGGCATTTGTTGGGATTAATTATGAAGAGGCAAGCAATTATTGTGACTGTAGGTTGATATTATGAAAAGATTATGTAATTAAGGACTAGTTTACATCCTGATAAGTGAATTGATATAACTGAGTGTTACTTTGGCACTACTAACCATATTAGTCATTATTGGGACGATAGTGCTATTGAAGCTTTAAACTATCATGTTAATAGGTTAATTAGTAAATTTGGATTAATAATAAGCATGATAGTGATGTACTGAGAGTCAAATATGGATTTTGACTATAATTATACTTTTTGGTTAGGTGACGAGGAAGTGGGTCTGTGGACCAGTAAGCTATTGACGGCAAATTTTAGTTGCATTTTTTAGACTACGGAGGTGAGGATCTAACCTCTTAGGTAATTGTTTTGTATGCCCTGTGAGGTTCTGCCATTCTGATCTTGATTCTATCTGTTATTGTGAAATGACCCATTTGAGGGTTCAACATGCTTGTGTACCGTACTTGTTCTTGTTATTAAAACTCGTAAATTGTTGAGATCTTGTTTGTCGTCTGTTGCTTGTTTTGTGAACCCTTGTGAGGGTTTATTTTATTAGTTCTCGCTTCTAATATTGTTTAGTGCAATCCATGGTCCTTGTAGGCATACATGATTTTGAATTTATTCATAGATATTTATACGAAAAATCTATCTGGGTCGAGGGCCAATCTTAGCGGAATGCTTGGATTATTATTCTAGATTTGTATCATTGTATTGGTGATAAAAATAGTGTTATTGGCTGACTTAGTTTGCAATCTTGACTTTGGGCCGTCAGGGGTTGACTGTGGCCGAAGGCTTGATCTGCGAGGATCGATTTTATCGATTCGTGCTACAGTGATATGGCGAGTTGGCCATTCGTCAAGGCGATATAAGGGGGTAGGCCGTTTTACAGTTGGATCAAGGCGATATAAGAGGGCAGGCTGTTTTACGGTCGTATTGTTTATACACAACCGGGAATAATAAAGGGGAAAGGCCGTTACATGGTCGTACACGTGAAATATGCTTATACCATTGGTTTTATAAAATGTTCTTGTCTAGTTTGTTTTATAAAACTGATCAAAATCTTGGATTTTGGAATCTGAATATTTCATGAAACAATTTGTTCACTGAGTTTCATTAAATCTAATCATGTCTATGAGTTCTAATATTTTCTATGAAATTTATTTAAATGTAAAATAACTCATTCGCCGGTAAGGGACAACATTGAGTTAGCTCTTTAAGTGTTGTACAAGAAATACTATTTTCTGGTTTTAGTTCGTAGATTCCGTAAACTCCTTCAAATCTCTAATATCTAGATATATAACTTGTATTTTAGTTATTTGAATTCAGAACGAATGTTTTTTTATACTTGCATATTGTACTCCATTTCATTCTGATTCCTCCTATACCTGCAAATGCTTGCCTTACTGAGTCATTTGGACTCACCCTCTTCGTGTTTTCCTTTTGTCCAGATTGAAGAGTAGAGTGCATCCTGAGCTTGGGCTATCTTTTGGCATAGTGTAAATATTGTTCTCATGATATCTATAACGATAAGGATGCGAGATGTTATGGTTGAATTGTAATAGGGGGCATAGGTTAAGTTAGTGTCTTTTCTACTGCGAAGTATGATAGGTTGGGGTCCCTGATGAGTGATGCATATATATAAGTTAAACTATTGGTCTTTAAAAAATTGTGACTCGTATGAGAACTTGGGTTTTGCTTGTCATTTTTAGCATGACTAGTTTAAATTTTAAATTATGAAATTTCTTCGATTGAAAATTTTGAAAGGTGTAATTGAAGTAGCACCTCGATTCAAAGCAAACACCTCTTGAACGGGGCGTTAAAACAACAACTATAATAATAATACAACCATTCTTTGATGTGCTTGCTTGTGCACGTGAGACTGTCATAGAAACATACTCTTATTTTTAAATAAAGGCTTTGGGAAGCTACAAATCTGCACAACATGTTTGTTACCAGTTGACTGATAGTTGCATGCATAAATTCCATCACAAAATAATTAATTGCCCAATAATGAAAAATTATCACATCTTTCATCTGAATCTTTATAGTTTTTTCAAAGCAAAATCCTAGGCAATATTAATAAATAAATAAGTATCACGTGGAGTGGCATGTGATATTGCAAGATTAGCACGTAATTAATCACTGCATAATGACGACAATTAATATTCTCAAACCAAATCATAATAATTTCCCAAGCGTCACATATGTATGTCTGAACACAATACTCATGAATTAAGTAAAATTCTCGTAACAAACTAAAATTACATATTGCTTAAGGGTAGGTATTTTTTAACTCATCAAATAACTTTAAATAGCAACAGTTGTTTCGTTTCAATAGTTAATTAGTGTTGTAAAAAGAGAAATTGCATGAATGCAGACAAACATGATGCAGCTTAGGGCAAAATTTCCTCCTAAGTCGTATCCTTACAAAATGCTTTTCTTCTGTATACATATTTTTGCTTTAATATGACAACTGTTATCATGTGTGTAAGAATCTATTTTCCTTTTTAGGTGGCTGATAATTGACACACACACACACACACACATATATATATATATATCAAGTCCCCCGTCCATGCAACTTTATTTTATGTATTTGTTTTTTTATCCATTTTCTGATTTGGAGGTTTAGGCCCACTGACCCCAAAAAGGGACATTTCAATGACCAATTTAGAGTATACATTGGAAAGCATACACCTATAGCACTATAGATTGCATTTTTCAACAATTATTGCATCCATAATCATGTCTTCGCATGGCCCTAAAATTAAATAAAAAAGAAAGATTTCCATTATTATTATTATTATTATTATTATTATTTATTTATTTATTTTCATGTTGGCCATGGGACTTTTTTGGATCACATGAAAGAGGGGACCATTAGCACCACTAGGAAGTAGGAACCCTAGTCTAGGTTCAGTGTTAGATCATAGCATCCTTACATGTGCACCTTTCAATGTAAAATTTTTAAATGTATTTGGAAAAAAAAAAAAAATGATAAATTGTTGATCATGTGGAAAATCCATAAAATTTATGGATACTGCTTTATTTGTTTTTTTTATAAATTTTTTAAATTTACTTGGAGATATAGATAAATCGTTAATCATGCGGAGCTCATGTAAAAAATCCACAAGATTTAATGATACTGCTTATTTGTTTTCATGATTTTTTTTTGTGTAAGCTACAGCTAAAATGCGCGCACCAATCATACTTCTAACTTTTTTTACATGCACATCGGATATAGATTGAAATCGAAAAATGAAAACTTTCTAGGAACAAAATTTACATAATAATGAATTCTAGTAAATATGTATATATATAAAGGGTTGATTACCCAAACCCCAGAGGTTTGGCTGATTTACTTAAAAATCCACAAGGTTGAAAAAATTACGAAGACTTCACTAATGTTTTGCCCCTTCTTCCAGTTAGTCTCTGTTAAAAAAAATTGCTGACGTCATCCAAATTTTTTTTATGCAAACTAATAAATGCTATTTGGTTACTATTCTAGTTATTTTTTAGACAAAAAATGTTCATTGGACCTATCTGTAATATTTATCATATCATATGGGTGTAACTTTAATATTGTTTAAATTACTCATAATAAATTTAAATATATTTTATTATTAATAAAGTTTCATAAATACTAATAATCTTTAAATTCAAGTTGAATTAAAAATATTTAATTAAGTTTAATTGAACATATTTATTAATTAAAAAATAAAATAAGTAAAATATGAAAAAATAAAATTAAAAATCTATTTTCTTAAATAACATAATTTTATATTTTTAAATTACATTCTATAATATTAGATAATAATACATCTAAAATAATATAATTAAATTTAGTTGAATTTATGAAAACAATAAAAAATAAAATCTAAATCTATCATACTAATAATTAATTAGTTAAAAAATAATAAAATTATTTAAAATTTTTAAAAAATATT
Source organism: Jacaranda mimosifolia (assembly GCA_018894105.1). Lineage (NCBI taxonomy): Eukaryota > Viridiplantae > Streptophyta > Magnoliopsida > Lamiales > Bignoniaceae > Jacaranda > Jacaranda mimosifolia. The sequence goes on from CM032126.1 coordinate 24,663,774, forward strand.
AAATTGTGAACATATCTTAAATTGTTTATTACATAACATAAAATCTATTTAATAATATTAAATAGGAAACATATTATTGATTGAATTACATATTAAATAATTAAATAATAAATATATTTTAAACAAGTTAATTTAATTTAATTAAGTAATTATTAAAACAATAACCATATCTAAAACAAATAAATTATTCATTCAAATAATGAATCTATCTAAAATAATTAATTAAAAATAAGATAAATAAAATTTTAAAATATTATATTAATTAAGAATAAATAAGTAAAAATATTTAAATATCTATTTTAATTATATTTTTTTTTATAAATTAATAAAAATAAATAATATATTTTTAAAAATACACAAACTCCCCCCTCTCCCCTTCCCCAACTCTTGAGTAATTAAATCAAACCTTGTGGGGTCTGAATAATTAACCCTATATATAAATAATAAAATAGCCATCCCTCAAAATAATTGATCATAGCTGTAATCTTGGAATGTTCTCACGTAAGGAATATTATAAGAGAGATACATTCCCTTGTAAGGCTGGCCTCGCACATATCAGCATAGCGCGTGGGCTTTGATAGTATCATACCATTTTATACATATAGTATAAATATTTTTTCTACCCATGTTTTAAAATATCTCTATTTTCTTAAATCTCCATATAACAATGTCTCCGTTTGAGAAATAATAAAATACTTGTTAAAATCATCTTTCTCAAAGCATGTGAGCATTTACACTAATTACCTCATAAGTCTGACTTCGTACACATCTTCTCTTCTTCGTTTTTCGAGCTTTTAGTGAGTTACAGATAAGATTCGAAAATTTAAAATCTTTGATGATTCCTTCATCTATGATTGAGTTGCAAAAGCTTGTGGAGATATATCTTACATCCGCACCTAATTCTTTCTGGTTAAAGCATCTCTTTCTAGTTGTTTTGGAACAATTAGAAGATTCTTTAGAAGAAATACGAGTTTCTGACGGCAATATGCTTGATCCCGCTTATAAAGTTAAATCAATACGTTTTAAGAACAAATATTTGAATACCAATCTCATCGATTTCATACCAAATTCCATCAATCAAATCACTTTTTCAAGAAATAAGTAAAAATATTTTTATATATACTGTGCATTAAGTTCATAAAAATCTAATAATTATTATAAGAAATTTCTTGCTACAACTTTCCAATTTCTCCCCTAATTGTTGTACTTAATAGTCTTTCTATCATGTGTTTTTGCCACTCAAAAAAGTGTTGGATTTTGTTAAATATATCATAGGTGCTGGACGAGAAAGTGTAACAAAAGTACTCCAATCTCTTGAAAACCTTCTAAAAATTGTGGAAGAACTATTATTTTGTCAATTCAACATGGTAAAATTCATACCTTTTTTTTTTTTTTTTGTCTTTTTTATATATGTACTACATATTAAAAGTATCAGCCTTCTTTTGGCATGTTTCTCATTCTGTGTCTTAATTTTTTTTATTTAACTAAAATTCAAATGAACATATCAGAATTATTAGCAAAATATAGTGTTACTAACAAATAAATAAGTACCTTTATTTATGTTCTACTACGAAAATTGTAACACACATATATATGGATCAGTGTAACAATATTTCTAATCTATACTATGCAAAAAGTAAAGGTTTTAAACTTACAAATAGTAGTTTTTTTATTGCTACACAAAAATTTAATTTATCAAAAACAGCTTTATAAGTAGTTCATAATTTTTCTTTTCCTTTTTTTTTTTTAAACTAATGTAAGCAAATCTATATTTGTTAATCCTTTCTCCATAGTCAATACTCTCAACACTTGATTTATACTCTCAAAATAATAGATAAATAATTTATTTTTGCATGTAAAAATAACATGTCAGGGTGACTTGTGGTTATAAATCAGAAGGCTGCAATCTGCATTATATTTGTGGTGGTGCGGTATTTTCATGCATTGTCACAGGTGGGAGTGGGGGAGGGGATGAGTGGGTGCATGTTGCCATGTGGTTCGATTATCTAATGTTGTGAAATCCGTGATTCTGCTTTCCTCAGCTTCGCTGCCATTGGCCCACCCCTACAGTTTTGTCCACTGTGGACTTGATAAATGATGATTAAGATGGGGTTTTAGTTAATTTACTAAGCTACACACAATATTTTATAAAATATTTAAGAATTTATAATATATTTTATAAAAATATTTTTAGGTTTCTTGATAAAAAAAAAATTTAGAAAATGAGATTATATATAAGCAGTCGAAAATGGAGTTCTTATTTTTTAGAAAAATTTTAACAGAGTCCTTCAATTTAATTATCTAACTACAAAATTGCATTACTAAGTTCTTGTAGGCTTAATATTTTATTTTATCCAAATATTTTAAAATTTTATTTTTAAAATAAGATCTAATATTTTATAAAAATGTAGAAACTCATAAGATATTTCAATAATCATAACGAACACTCTTCATAAGTTAAAATAAGAGAGTGTTTGGGTAAATTTATAAAATATTTTCCTAAGTGTGGTAACGATTTATAAAATGAGTGTATATGCTCAAAAATAAGATATTAAGATTCCAAAAGCTTCTATAAAAAAAATGAGAAATTTATTTTTAAAATTTTAACAAACTCTTTTCATATTCACCATATTAATTATAAAATTTTTATTATTAACCTTATAATTAAGTTACATATTTCTTTTTAACCCAAACAAATTCGACAACTTAATTTTAAAATAAAATTTAAAAAATCTGATGAGTTAAAATTTATAAGATGTTTTTGATGGCAAATAATATGAATGAATATCTAGTTTGAATCAATTATAAAGGGAAGGGAATTATCTCCTTAGTTCCCCTTGATTGTTAGAAAAGGTAGATGGAGAAATACCCTCAATAAATTCATTATTCCGCCCCCTAAAATATAAATAGTCATTGGTTGTTTGATGCAACTTTTATTGATCTTGTTATTGTTCATAGATATACAGAAGGACGTACAAGTACCATTGTCTGATGTCATTATTATTTGAATTCAAATGTCCTTGTCCGAATATTCATCGAATATTGATATTAAATAAGTTAATCAAAAATAAATATAAATAAAGTGCACTTAATATTTATTTACACCCCTAAAAATAATGTACTAGGTGAATGTTTGATGAGTCACGTAAGCTGTCTCTCTCTCTCTAGTAATGTACTGTCCCTATTTATTTTCTGTAGCTATATATATATATATATATATATCTTGAAATGATGCTCTAACTTTTTAAGTAAAAAGATTTGCCGAAAATCTCTTTTCATTTAAAGGGAATGATCAATCTGATATTATTAATTTAATTTTTTGTTTCTTAATTAGAGAACAATAATGTTAATATATAGAAAAAATTTATTTTTGAAAAAACTTGATGTAAGTCAAACCGGAAAGATATAATTGAAAAAGTTTATGAATTATTAACTTTTGATTAGTTAACTCATAATGATTAAGTAGATAGAAGAAGGAATCTTCTCATAATCTACTTTAGCATTATGTTTGAAGCCAATAATTCTGTACCTTTTACAGAAGTTACTCTAACAACTATGAGCAAATCAAACCTGACTTATTGTTTCATTATATAAACATTATAAATTAATAATCAAGTTTTGATTATCTAAACACGCTTTTAAATTGAATCCTTGTACAATTCTTTTGACAAGAAATGAGTTGGGGATTTGAGAATGATTAATTTAAAATTGTCCTTCAATTCCTTCATTGCCCCGTGCCAAATATTGGAACTTCTCTTTTTCTAGAAATTATTGAAGAAACATATCTTCTAAAAGATTAAACTATAAATAAATTGGTTTTGCTTGTTATATAGGGAAGCCACATGGTTCAGGCAACACCAGAGAACTTCGATCTTTTTAGAGTAATCAATAACTTTTTCGTATTCTTATGTAATTATTTTTCTATCATTGATATATATATATTCTATTACCTATGTAAGTTTCAACGTTAGTACGTTACAAATTATGTTTGTTCCCAAAAACTATATTTTTTTTTTCAAAACAATTTATTATTGACAAAACAACCACAAACTTTCAAGAGATTTTGAGAGCAAAGATCTCTTTGTGCACGTTCTAGAGAAAATGAACTAATATTTTTCTATCTATCGGAAAGGACCTCACTATATTTTCGTGCAACATCATTTTGGCGTATCTATGAGAACTCTGAAGAAGGAAGTAGAAATGCTGACCATGCAATGAGATCAAGAGCTTGGGAATCTAGCAACCAGGTGGTGCCAACATTAGAGAATGTAGAGAGTCACCGATTGGAAGTACCGCTCAGTGTAGCACTAGAGCCCAGTTCTAAATCACCACCTGCATCGGAGGAAATGCCTATACAGCAGGCATCTCTTCCTAGGGATCATATCCTAATGTTACCCCCAGGGCTACATTTGGTTGCAATGATGAGTTGGGTGTGATAAGATTGAGATTGATATATAAGCTATATAACATATGGATACCATATAATATTTTGTTTGTTTGTTAGGTTTGAGAGTATAGATATCCCAACAAAATATACTTTTGTTGTTTGATTTGTAAGTATTGATGATGTAGGATATATATACTCAAATTTACTAAACTAACCTTATGCTCTATTATGATGACTAAAATGTCAATCTATAACTTTAAATCATATAAGATGCATTTTACGTACAATACCAATAACTTTCCCTCACCAGAACATATCAGATAAACCCACATTTGAAGTTTGAATTAGATGGGCCAAGTTAAATTGGCAAGTTAATTTTGAACTTTCTACATAAATGATATGTTTCATACAAGTACAAACACAACTGGAAATGGCCCCTCTCAAGACAACCCCTAAGTTGAGGCGCAACTCAGTTAAGTCTTAATATCAAAACCCATAAATCGAACAATAGGCCTATACTTAACATTTCAAACTATCAAAAGCAGCAACAGATTCAGCTTAAACAAACCTTAACAGAAAATTACTGCATACGTGCCTAGTGATCCTTTAGCAGATAACATAATATTTACATGCCTCATGTCAAAATTCAGTCTTAGCATATAAACATCTATTCTATTACAAAACATTCACGGGTCCATGCCTGAGGTCCGAGTTCATCACCAAAACCTGTCTAAGAAAAACCAAAATGATATGCTGGGAGAGGGGGTAAGTCCAAAGACTTAGTGAGGGATAAACTTAAGAACAACAATAAGGATCTATCGAGGAAGATTTAACTCAATAAATCACAAAATTAACAGTCAGAGCAAGGCATATCAAGAAACAGGCAGTAACGTTTAGCCAAACAGGAAACTCCCCTTCCTTATTGCTCCAGGAGCAGATTTCAAGCAATTAGGATATAGTCAAGTAAAGCAAACCCGAAGCATATGCATTCCAACATATTACAACAAAACATGCATAGCAGATTCACCTTGTACTAGTCAGTTAATCAGTTTACCAAACCATAACAGCTTGGTATATAGCAAATGCTCATACGGACTGTATGGCGCACCGCAGATGCCTAGGGGAAAATCCTTAGCACACCGCTGATACTTAGGGGGAAATCCCTAGTGTATCGTTGACACCTATGCAGAACTGCATGGCGTGCCCCACATAACCTAACACCTCGTCAGGATCTGCCCTTAGCCCAATAATTCTCCGTACATATAACATAATTAATAACATTTTGTGCAAATGCCTAGTGGGAAATCCCTAGCACATGGCTGATACCCAGGGAAAATCCCTAGCATATCACGGATACCAGGTAAACAAATGTGCCAGCGAGGCAAACGATAACAAGACAAAACAGTACAGAATAGTACATAAATGCCGATAAGGCAATACGATATTAGTAAACAATTTAGATAAGCCAACATGACCATTTAGAGGTGTAACGGATAACAAGTGTGATGCCAAGGCAACAAATAACAACACATGAGAGTATAGATAACAAGACAGTAAGGCAACAGAGGGATACAAATAACAGGCAAGAGTTCTGGGCGCTAGAACAGACAGGATTCAGAATCAATAACAAGCGATAACCCTCATAGGGTTTTACACATCAGATAACAGATAACAATAACGATCTCAAGCAATTTATAGATTTCAATAAACACGATGTAGTCAATACAGAAACAGGAACCCTCACAGGAGTTTATCACAATAATAGATAGGTATTAAAAAGTGCCAGATTGGCAGACCTTCACCTCCGTAGTCTCATAAAAAGCAAATCACAGTCAATAGTCTATTAGTCAGCAGGACCCACTTCTTCGTCATCTAACCAAAAGAGTGTATTCACAATCAAAATCCTTATTTGACCTTTAATAATTATGACTATACTATTAGCCATCCCAAAATTGCTAATTTATCAATCAACACTATAATTAAGATTCGATCAGTACTATCGATACGAAACGTGCTAATTAAATCGATTATTACAGAAATAGTCATAAGGGTTTGTATCAGTTCTAGTAATGGGATGAAATCTGGTCCTTAATTACATAATCATTCTCACAACATTACCCCAAATCAACAATAGTAGTCCAATCATCAAAACTAACCCAATTGTCGCCACTTACTTTTCAAATTCATAAACTCCTTAAATTAGGGTTTAAATCCTTTAACAAACTTAATTAATCCATATTACCATATAGTAAAATATATTTGGGCCCACTAGGCGCATGTGTGTATATATATATCCAAGCATGATGTACATATCCAACTCATATATCAAATCCTTATTTTTGTCATAATATAAGATTTATAAATGAAATGGTATAATATACATGTATATATACATAATCCCATTTCAACTTTTAACTCAAGATTTGATTATTGGAGTTTTGAAATCACAAACTAAGTACACAAGTGCGATCGTTGCGTCGAGGAGATGTTATTGTCTCTCCACTGCTGCAGTCAAAAAATACCAAAACCACCACCAAAAGACGCCTTTCAACGAGAGTTGTCCAACGTCCACCTTAATTGCATGTTTCACAGTCGAGAAGACCTCCAATTTTAGCCTTGAAACCCTCAGCGCCGCTGTGAGGATTTTGCCAAAGTTCGCCTCACCCGCCATGCCAAACTCCCATGCAAAGGTACCAACGTGTTCCTCAAGTTGAGAGCTTCTAGAAATGCTGCCCAGAAGCATGTTTCTGCCACTGCTTCGCCATCGCCCGTTGCTCACCGTCGCGGTCAACTTCCAACTCCAATTTTTCGGTAGTCCACCGCCTGAAATGCCATGCACGTGGTACCAAGGTGTTGTTGGGGGTGAGGGAAAGGAAATGGCCAGTTTAGTTTTGGGAAATGAGGGTCGCCAGAGGGAAATCATCGGTGGAGAGAGAAGCGAGTGCAACGGTGAAGAATGAAGAAGAAATGGGGAGGGAAATGAAAATTGTGATATTTATAGGGGTGACTTTTTAGAATTTCTAAATTGGCCCTCAAAATGTTATAGAGTTGTTCAACTGAGTCCCTCCAGTTTATGAAAGTAGAACTTTGATCCAGTTGACCTGAAGACTTCCATGGAAACCCCCAAAATTTCAATTGTGGTCTAATCAAGTCCTATTTATTTGCGAATCAACCCCAAAACTTCTAAAATTCTTGGAAATTGGGTTTTCCTTATTTACAAATTGACCCCTAAAATTTGAATAAAATTATAAAATAAAAGAAAAATTAAAATTCATCAAAATTAAAATCATAAAAATCAAATTCTACCAACCATATAATTTTCAGGGTGTTACACAACTAAACTTGAAAGGATTGTTTATAGTAGCAATTTTGGCACATTCGATGTATTTGCTAAAATTTTATAGTAGAAAATAAATAAAATATTTATTTATTATTTATATATTACTAAAATTTTCGATATTCTCAATAAATTTATTTAAATTTTAGATGAGTAAAAGAAAAAAATTAAGATAGAAGGAAAAAGAAAAAAATAAGTATTTGAAGTAAAAAAATATTAGAGAAGAGAAAAGAAGTTCAAAAATAATGATGAGAAAAATTCATTCAAAAACATACCTAAATAGGGTAGGTGCTTTATTTATGGTATAGATATTTTATCATTTGATGCTTAACCACTTCACTATACAATATTCATATTAATAACACTTTTTTAAGTTGAATATTTTAAATTTTCAAATACACCTGCATATGAAATAGATGACATACATTTATTAGGTAAATTTATATATATTTTTAAATAATTGACCGAAATTATATGAAAATTATATACCACATACAAAAAATCAATGAACACCATATAACTAATAATTAAATAATAAAATGAAACTTGTGCACTAATTAATACAATTTATAATCAAGGGACAAATATGCCTTTTTCATATTTTTGTAGTTGGAAATATTGGCCTTGATACCACATCCCATCTTCTAAGTGGGACTCACTGTCCCTTACCTTATTGGATTGAAAATCGAGCTATAAAATTATAAAGAACCCAACATTTTTGAACCAAACAACAAATTGGATTGGATAAACACTATAGCCAATCCAATCATAACAACCAAACGGAGCCCAAAGGTATCAATGAGTATACTAAAGAGTGTCAGTTCTCGAGTTTTGGCCAACGTGACTTCTCAACATTAGAAGGAGCCACAATAATTCTATTATTAAAATCGGGGGGTGGATTCATCCTCCTCAGAGCAGATTGCCTAATGAACCAATTTGAGAAAGGTGTCGCATTCCCTCCTCTACTCTTGCGAATAGACTTTCTCTACTCACTTCAAGGAGATTCCTCCAAGCAATCGCCTACTGAGATAGAAGTGTGGACTTGCTTACCAGCATCTATGTTTGTGAAAGAAGTTGGGAACTCGTACTTGCCCATGATTGTCTAATAGAGTAATAAGCACAAAGCGTATAATGAAAGAAATAGCCAAAGTAAAAAACCAGAAGATAGCAAATACAGTCCTTTCGAAGTGCCAACTTCCTACACGTTGCTTATCGCCTCAATATTGGAGATTCTAACTATATTTTTGCATTATAGATTTCTCCGGCACCCCCTTTGAAGGTGAAAAAGAACCACCCAATGAAGTAAGGAATAGGCAAATGGCGCCACTTCCACTATACCAATGGACACACCATGAAGCAATATAAATGCTTAAGGGATAAGATTAAGAGGTTGATCCAGGATGGATACTTTAAAGAATACATGGTGTAGAGGTCAAACAATCCTGAGGAGGCACTAGCAGCTGAAGTGAGCGAAAATTGCTAGTAGCAGTTTGATGAACATTTGAGATATAAAAACCAACAGTGTCCATATGATCAAAACAACCTCCCCACTATTAGAGTATTCTCGAAGCATTTAGTGGATGACCAATTGAGATGTATTGACACAAGTAGCAACACATGAGCAAGTCCAAGCCAATGATCCCATACTAGAGGCTTTCTGAGCTTGACGCTCAACATCTAATACTATTTGACAAAACCCAAGATACCAAAGGCCTCAAAAGTCTTCAATCTAAAACTCTCATATGGGTTCAAAAAGCTCCGCAAATGTAGGAAAAGATAAGCTAGAAAACAAGTAGAGACGACCCCCTAGGATGCTAACAAACACATATCACAAAAGAGAGGAGCTAATTATGGGGAAAGATAAATTGATGGCACACGACACACCATACGGGCAACACTAAAGTACACATTCCTCAAGTGCTGAACAACAAAAATACTTAAGATTGCAACATCATGAGACTTGATCGGATACCTTTCGAAGGTTATGGAAAGCTTAGAAAGATGGAAGCTCCTAAAGTACAACAACTTTTATCATCTCTGTAGACATACCGCCGAAGAATATTAGAACCTGAGGAACAAAATTGAGGCACTAATCCAGCAAGTTGGATAACTCAATGAATATACAGATAAATGGAAGAATTTCATCAAAGGGTACTCACTAGCTAGAGGAGAAGAAAACTCTTGGTATCCACCCAACAAGCAATCGAACCCGAAAGTAGAACTTTGTATGAGAAAAGATGAGCGCATAAGTGTACTCCAAAACTCTAATATCTTGGCCACGTCTACTTCAAGAGACTGCCCCTAGTTGCTTGAATACGCCATCAGTGGTGCCTTCTAGTGTTTGTTATCTACCCTACCTAATTTTCAATTAGGAACTACTCATTTCCTTCAAAGCACTATTTTGTTTTAATGAGTAAATTAATTTCTTTTCCTGGACGTGAATAAGGCCTATCCACTTAGGAATTACACTACTCTATCATTTTTATTTACTTGAAAAAATGAAAATTCTTAACATTTCAGTAGCTATTCTTATGACTTTGATCTATTTGCAATTGCACACCTTCCTTCGAAGCGTTCCCAAAGATCCATCGGCATAATCCTATTACAAGGCTCCTTAGACAGTACATGTCTGCCGCAAGGCATAACTCCATTATACGGTCCTCTGGGGGCACATGGTTGCCAGCATAAACATACTATGTGGGCATGTGGGAGGCACGTGGTAGCCATTCGGAAAAAGTCCATTGTAATTCCTTCGAGTTGGTGGCAACTCTCCAGCATAAATCCACTATATGGCCTTTTAGGAGGCACGTGATAGCCAGTCTAAAAAACCCCACTATAATACCTTGAGGTTGGTAGCAATATTGTAAATCCACTATATGGCCCTTTGGGAGTCACATGGTACCTCAAATGCCTTCTAAAGAAGGTGGCGGCATCTCAAACTTAAACAATCCTTTAAGAGAACCAACTCCTTGGCATATCATATGCTTACTATGAGGCCTCCCAAAAGATATAAGAATATACCCCGTTCATCTAGACACTAAATGCTCAATGTCAAATGGCCACTTGACCAATGCCTACGATCAATTTTTCGCCTTCATATGTTATGCTTATTACAAAGTCAATGATGAACCTTATAAGGGATTCATAGTGAAGACTGATTAAAAGAGGCTTTGCACCTCTGTAAAATAATTTTTATCAAGCATTATGTTCACATCAATGATAATTACTCAAAACTTACAAAATTGACTAAATGCATACGTGAATCCATAGAAAATTTCGTTAAGTTGTCAGACAAAAAGAACTCAAGACTCTCAAGGAACCTAGAAGAACATAGGCCTTAAAAAAAAAATTGACAGGCGCCCTAGCACTGGCACTCGGATAGACAAATGGTCACCCAGTGCGGATGCCCACGACAAGTACCTTTTGTGCCGTCGAGAAGTCCCAAGTGGGTACCTATGTTGGGTGCCCGAGATAGACGCCAAGCATAGGCGCTCGAGATTGGTGCTCAGCATAGCCGCCCAAGGTAGGCCCCCAGAACGGGCACCTCCTAAAGATCCCAATTGATTGCCCAATGTAGGTGCTAGAGATAGGCACCCATTGCGAGTACCCTGGATAAGTACCCAGCATGGGCACTTGAGGCAAGTCACACAAGGACCCTTCATGGGCACTCCCTTGCACCTCTCTCCCTTTTTCTTTTTCCATTCCCCTTCCTTGGTCTCATGCCCAAAACACACCCAACGTGCAACCATACACACCATCGAAACAAATTTATATCAGTAACCTAAATTTCTAAAACCACAAAGGTAAAAAAATTCATATGATGTTAGATTAGTGTAGAACAAAAAGAATAAAGCAACATGAAATCGATTGATGGTCAATCGTTTGGCTAAATACTTACACTAATATAAATAAGCGAAAGAGAAATTTTTTACTAAAACCAAAAGGAAGATAGATACTCATAGTAATAAATAAATGTTCGGACAACATTTAGCTAAGATACTAATTCACCAAGTCCTAAGCAAAAGCTAGAAATCCTATTCACTACTCCTATCCTAAGAAAGAATGTCTTTATTCCTGTAGAGCAACTTGAACTTGTTTTTGCGATATCGCTTTTACCTAACTCTAAGACCTTTCCTGAACTCTCTAGTAGAAAAATTGACTGGAATGGTGGGTCCAACATCAACAAGTCCTAAGTAGAGTAACACCCAGTCTTGTTAAAAATACAACGGTAGTCCTAGATGGTTTACTCGTAGATCTCTATCGCCTCCACCTCAACAGCCTCAACGAATTCATTAGAGCTTTTAATCTCTTTGATCGTATCCAAGCGAGTAGCACTCATGAGTGTCCTCCATGCAGAAGAATCCAAAAAATTCTTCACAATCTTCATCTCCTTAGCATATTGTGCTTTCAATCGCTCATGCTCTTTTAGTAATTTCGTTAGCTCTTTCTCTCTCTGATAGTGTTGCCAAGCTAATTTGAGAGCCTCCTCCTCCTTGAAACAAACCACTATTGTTGTAGCACCTTTACTCAGTGAGACATCTATTCCACCAAGTTCTATCTCTGCACAAAAAAATGTGTAAAGACACGAATATAAAAAATCTAAGCATCACTATGAAAAAAGGGAAAAAGGACAAAAGTAAATTAAATGTTGAGATAAACACTTGCCCGAGCAAAGTCCATAGCAGCTATCCCAGTCAATTGAGAAAAGGAATACAACTCCAATTTTCCTTAAATGTATTCACTCACCATGCCTAGTATATGATCAAAGCTAAAGGCAGTATCATCTATATCCAATGAGAATCTATGTTGCAATTCCAACGCAAGCCATAAAGAAAAAGTTCCTTACCTTCACCAGCATGAAAAAGGCAAGTAGTCTATGGATGAGTAGTAGACACATGCGTACGCTTCCCAACAAGACCAGAACGTAATGCCTCGGCTCATCATTAGCAGCATACGAACGGACAATTGGAGTTGGTGGGGTGCACACCTTACTCAACTACTAGCTTGGGGGCTCGAATAACATCCACCTGGGGATTTCTCTCTGCAATGTTATTCTATGGTGTATTTCTCATGCACTTATTTACTTGCCCTCCAGGCATGTATCCTAGTGAAATCAACTTTCTTTCCTACTAAAGAACAAAAGAAAGATAGAAGTAAATAGAGTAATTGATAAAGAATGCAAGTAAGTGAAAACTTGCACATGTATATGAACCATGAACTAAGAGCTGAATATACTAAAGTATCTGCCAGAAATATATAAGTAACGTTGAAAGGATAACTAAATAGTCATATACCCACAAAACTCCTACAAAGGTTGTAATGAGTGTAACCTAAATGGATAAGGAGAACTACTCCACTCATGAGGGACATCTCAACCCCCTTAACGAACAAAAAAGATACCTATCTTTCCAAGAATCTTTAGATGAAAGCAATCCACATAAAAACTTACTATTTGGTTTGCAAAGGCATGAAAGGATGGCTCATTGGACACATGCCGCACCCCAAATAAGGCATGACAATTGTCTAATGAAACTGGTAAACCCAACTTGGTCAAACACTCTCGGAACCTAACAAAAGACAAAAAAAATAGAGCACAAATGGACTTAAGCACCCCTCATAACTCCTCAATATGTCTACAAAAAGGGATCCAGGGCTCAAGTAAACACTTAACATCTACAGTTGTGGCAAAACTACTATATATGATAGGAGTACCTTCAAGCTCATCATTAGAAGAACCTTATTCTCCAGACTCCAACTCAGATAAGGAAAACAATTTATTCACCACACCCCCTATTTTGTGTCTTTTGAGACTCAGTGAAATTTTTTAAAACTTAGTATGATGACATGTCAAACAAAGAATTAGCATACTTAGAATACACTGCAACCCCACGAGGGGACGACTCCCATAGACACGAACTAAGCTTGATGACCTGCGACCACCCAAGGTGGTCATCTTAGCACAAGATGCCATTGTCGCCCCTGGCCAGTCACTGGTGGCTATCACCTCGGTGTGCCTACCTTAGGCACCCTGTAGGTGCCTATCCTTGACGTGCCGTAGGTGCCTGTCCCAAGTGCCCAACAAGCACCAACTTTGGGCACCACACAGATGCCCCAATCATTCACGTCTGGAGGGTACTCAATGATTGGTGCCCTGCAGGCACTAACCTCGGGTGCCCAATGTGGACATCTCTGGCGCCTAGTTGGCATGAGCCTCGCCAGGTACCCAATCAGTTGTAGTGAATGGACAATGGTGGCCTCTCCACTACTTCTCTCCACTTGATTGTTTGAGAACTCGTTCCTAGAACTTGACTAAAAAATAGGCCTATTCCCAGGCGTGTTGTGACTCAATGGGATCTTAAAAACTTTTATTGACTTAGAGAAGTTAGATAAAAATTGCAAAATAAAAAATACGAAGTAAAGAAATCAACAAGCGAGAACAAAGTTACTTTCAGGGCTTATCCTCAGTATTCCTTTTGAAGTCTTTTTTCCTTTTGTCTCTCTCATCAGTCTAATATAGAATTATTCACATTTCTGCTAACTCTGTAGGTGCTGTCAAAACCATCCTGTGGAGTATCTCTTGAAAATCTTGCAGACTTTTGAGACCTAGTGAACCTTAACTTAGATAGAAGTTGAGGACTCACAAACGCACACTCTGAAGTAATCAAATTAAAAATAATCATTTAATAAAACTTATTTTTAACGTGATGTAAATATTAAAAATTAGACTTACAATATATTTTCAATATGATGTGGATAAATTGGACTATAAGGGCAATTTGGTAAACAATTAAAGATAACACAATAAATTCAAATGGACTAATTAAGTAAAAAAGGGCAGAGAGAGTACAAAAACAAATTAAGCCCTTGAAGAAGGGAACAAGAACCCTAACGGAACTAAACCTACCAAGATGTAGACTATAAATACATAATCCATGAAAGAATTTGGGCATAAAAAATCATTTGCAAAAGAAACACGAATTTTCAAGAAATTTCGAGAGCATAGATATTTATATGTACGTTTCAAAAAAAACAAACCAACATTCTATTACCTACTAAAAATGACCTCACTCCATTTCTATACAGCATCAATATGCCAGATTGAACACTCACTTGTTGCAATACAATACATGATGTTAAATGAAAACTAAAGAATTAAGATTCTAGAGTGATCTAAAGAGTTTAGTTAAGATTTTTAATGGTTTGCTTTTGGAAATAAGTCCTAGTTATGTTTACATTGAATACGTTCTTTCATACAGGAAGTAATTAAAATTCAAAATTTAAAAATTAAGTTAATATTTAATGGTAAAAATAATATTGATAGATAGAAAACGCGTATAGAATTATGTGATATGACAGAATATACCTACATCAATGATAGTTTTTATTCTTTTTGTTATGAAAGAAATTGTACCTTCAATTTTGATACCTAAATCCAGGACAAAAGATCTATTATATAGCCACTCTAAAAGTCACCAAAAAACTCAACCAACTCTTCTTTATTGCATTATAACTCAAAACAGTATAAATGATAATCATGAATATATTTTAGAGTAATAAAAAAACCCATTAGTATCTCTCACTTATGTGCACCCTATAAGCTTTTTGGGCATGTCCAGGCCAGTTTTCAGTCAGTCATCTTGTGAGGCCAACTTTTCTTTCATCTTGTCATGCCATTGCTGGTATAAGCTAATTTTGTCATGTATAATTTGCATGAGTCCAACTCCAACTAAATAATGCATGTTTACAAACTTTTAAATTTAGCTTTCCCAAATAAATTAGATTCTTCTACGTACAAGCATATATCTTTTGGACTTGTATCACGTACACTATTAAAAGCGCAAAACCACTCAATTAAATATTTTTACTTCCAAAACTTTAATACTTATGAAACTAGGGGTTATCTATGGTCTTAGCCTATCGTTTTTATCTATTGTCGTGCAGGTATTTTTTTATCATTGAATTACAACTAAATGAATACTTACCTGAAGATGTGTTTAATTTAAAAACAAATAAAATTTAATCAAACAATTTAATATTTATATTGTTCTCTTGAAATTTCTAATATATCATTTGTTCAAATTTTTATTATTCTAAAAATATCCTTTGTTTGAACAAAAAATTTGAATATATATAATAATTTAATCAATTTTATATATTATCTATAGATAAAATAAACAAAAAATTAAAAACAAAATTACCCCATTGCCCCCCTTCCCCGATCGTGGTCGGGCTGACCATAGCCAATAGCCTCCTGGACAGGTTGGCGGCTAGCAGCCGGCCCGGCCATGGTGGATCCGGCCACCAAATTTTGATGGGTGGGTGGGGTATGTATCTATATATGTATTTGTATGTATTTTTATTTTTATTTCGGAGAAAAAGTGGATATATATATATGTATGTATATATGTGCATGTCTAATACACATAAATATTTATAATATTTTGAATACATATTTGAAAAATGATTGTTGTGTTATTTAATTTTATATTTTAATTGATTTTTTAAATTTTTTAATAAAGATTAATTTTTTCTATTAATTTTAAGAACAATTCATAGTGGTAAGTTTTAGAATTACTATAATTTAATTGATTAATAGGTAGTTACTAAAATATAATTAAAAAATATTATCATAAAATATGAGAGAGATTAAATAAAATTATATATTAAATAAATAAGAAAAGAATATTAAGGATATTTAATCTAAAAAAGGATAAGTGTTTAAGTTTTGCTTTGTTTTGTTTGTAAAAACAAAGGGACACTTGACACAATACAAAGTAACTGCATGATATTAATAAAATAAATAGAATAAGAGCATAGAAAATCCCATGAAAATACAAGGAGAACCATTATCCAAATACAAATTACCATCTATCCTCTTCAATTAAAGTGAATTCTTTCTTGCCTATTTAAATTTTAAATTCCAATGATTTTATAATATAATCCGTAACTTTTTTTTCTCATAGTGAATAACAGTCAAGATACTTTCAAATCATACTACGAAAACAATATCATGTGATAAACGTATATATATTAAAATAGGGTGAATTGCATTTTACCCCCCTGTGTTAGTGATAAGTAGCAAAAAAAAACCCCTATGAAAAAATAATAGGCAATGCACCTCCCTGTGATTTAAAAAAAATAGCAAATTACCCCCCTCCGACTGGTGGTGCAAACACGCGCGACAAGTGAGGTTGGTTCTAGGGTTTTTGGTGATGAAATATCAATTTTGCCCCTTAATATCAACCGTTGAATTTATTAAAAAAAATTGACAGTTCAGATTACTTTTATTTAAAAAATATATATATATAAAATATAAAAATATATTTATATATACATACATATACATATTTATATATAAAATATATGTATATGTATTATATATACATATTTATATATATATAAACCTACTACCCAACCCTGGCAACCCACCCAACCCTCCCCCACCACACCAGCGACAGCCATGGCGGCCGCCTCCTTCAAGCAGCGGCATGGCTGCCATGGCTGCGTTTGCAGGCGGCCATGGATGCTGCCTTTTCTGCGACGGCCTCTATGGCCACTTGCAAAACCAAAGGCCATGGTGGCCGCGTTTGCAGGCCGCCTCTGGTTTTGCAGGCGGCCATTGAGGCCGCAGCCGCAAAGGCAACATTCATGGCCGCCTGAATAAAAATAAAAATAAATTAAAAAACGACGCCATGGCTGGCCATTACCTACCCTCCTCAACCCACCAACCCTCCCCACCTCTTGAGCGGCGGCCATGATCACTGTTTTTTACATATATGTGTATATAACTTAAAAAAAAAATTTGAATACCACCGGCCGCCATGACCAGATGCGGTCGGCCATGGTGGCCGGTGGTCAGACCTGGCTAGATCTGGCCAGGTATGGCAGCCATTAAAGGCAATTGTAGGGGTGGGGTTTGGGTGACGGGCAGGGGTAGGGGTGGGGGTGCTAAGGTGGGGTGTGAGTGGGGTAGGTAAATATAATATATTTATATATTTATGTTTATTTATTAATATATATATTTATATATAAATATATTATGTAATTATAATGTATTATATTACATACTTTATATTTATACTTATAGTATATTATATATTTGTATATAATATATATAAGTGAAAAAAATAGAATAAATTAGAATAAATATATTTATGTTTACATTTATATATAATATATAACGTATAAATTTTGTATATCTATATACAAAAATATAAATATATACATAAATATTATCAAATAATTTATGTATATTTATATATTTACATATTTATATTTAAATATATACAAAAATAAAAAAATAACTAAATTAGAGAAATGAAATATAATATATGAATATTTATGTATAAATATATTTATAAATATATCAATATATTTATGTTTACATTTATATATAATATATAACATATAAATTTTGTATATCTCTATACAAAAATATAAATATATACATAAATATTATTAAATAATTTATATATATTTATATATTTATATTTAAATATATACAAAATAAAAAATAACTAAATTAGAAAAATGAAATATAATATATGAATATTTATGTACAAATATATTTATAAATATATCAATATATTTATGTTTACATTTATATATAATATATAACATATAAATTTTGTATATCTCTATACAAAAATATAAATATATACATAAATATTATTAAATAATTCACATATATTTATATATTAAACATAAATATATAATATATTATGTATAAATTTTGTATATTTATATACAAAAATATAAATATATCCATAAATATTATTAAATAGTTTTTATATATTTATATATTTACATATTTATATTTAAATATATACAAAAATAAATAAATAAATAAATTAGAGAATAAGAATAAATAAATTGAAAATAGATGAAATGAGAAGGGTAATATAGTCTTTATATATAAAAATTAGAGTTAAATTACATCAAATAAGGAGAGGAGGCAGTGTGCTATTTTTTTAAAATCACAAGAATGTGCATTGCCTATTGTTTTTTCATAGGAATTTTTTTTACAACTTATAACTAACACAAGGGGATAAAATGCAATTCACCTTATGAAAATATATATTGTATTTACTTTTACTATTTGGTATAAAATTAAGACACGTGATACGTCTAGAATTTCTCATGCAACAGTACTGCTATATTCTCTGAGTACAACGAATGGTTCCCATTGCCCTCAAATCTCACCAATATTAAAGTGGTGGTGTATGTTTGGCCAAGTCATCAGTCATGCAATTGAGTCAGTGTCAAATTGTATTCCACAAGGAAAAGATTTTTCAGGCACAAATTTCTGTACTTGGTACAGAGTATTGTATTCAAGTGATATATAGGCCATCCCATATCTGTTTACATTTTCACTGGTATTTTTCATTTTAGTGAATAAGGTGTCACATTTGATTCACTCACTCTGCTCACATGCATTCAGATCCAATGCCATGGTTTCTTTTTCACAAGCGAAGATTTTGGATTATTGAAATAGTGGTCTATATTTAATTGTAATTACTAGAGGATGTCACCAACTCTGGTTTTTAATTTTAAAAAAAATGGATCCTTACTTAATTTCTTAGGTTGTGTTTGGTTATGTTTCATGGATGATTATATAATATGTTTGTTTATGCGAAAATGAATTTTGAAGTGGTGATGGGTAATGTGAACATGGTATATATAGCAAAATATGATTGATTTTTATTTATATTTTAAGGAATGGCTAGTTAGAAAATATTTAAAGAGTATTTGTATGTTTATGTATGTTCTGAGAAGTGGTGTTTTCTACTGTAGCGTATCAAATCAATATCTTTTTATTAGATGTCTGAGGCAAAAATTGAATTTAGTAATATTTTTTATTTTATAAATAATAAAATATATAGGATATATATATATATATATGCATGTACATTTATATATAATGGAGGAGTTTTGGAGGATAATAAAGAAAAGAAGAAGGTATTTTGGAAAGATCTATGTTAGCATGTTGGAGCCAAAATAGGTATATGTTTGGTCATTATTTTCCACAACAATTTTGTTTGGGGAAACATAACCAAACATTACCTTAACTTTCATATAGATTTTTAAGTGAGGGTGAATTACGGCTACCACCCTTTAGGTTTTACGTAATTATGAAAAGGCTCTTTTTCAAAAATTACAAAAACTCATCTAAATTGACAAACCTATTTGTAAGGTAAACGAAAAATGTGAAAAGTCGAAAATGCCCTAATAGCAAAACAATTAAAAGAAACTAAAAGGTTGAAAATTAGTGAAATGGCAAAGGACTTAAATGCCACTCTGTGCATTATGCATCTTAGGGCTATAAATAGATATTCGAAAATTCGTTTACAGTTCGCATTTATATCTGCTTATACAAAATTTATCGGCATCCGTTTAAGGCGGATATTATTCATATTCGATTAGTAAATATTCGATTATAAATAGATACGAACATGGTAAATAGGCATCCAATTTGTTTAATATCCGCTTTGAATATATATATATATTAAATAATATATTGTTTATGTTTTTCAATAAACATATCATAATCCATATAAGCATATATATAAATTATAATTGAAGAATTGAGAATAAAAATGAATAAATTTAAAAAATTATTGTAATATAGAGAAAAAATTGAAGAATAAAGTTGATCAACATAATTATTGTTGGTTGACTTTACAATTAATATACTTAAATGTCATTGTTAATATTAATTAATACTAATAATTAATTTATAAAGTCAATTATTAATTAAAATTATACTATTTGTTTGATTCCTTTCTTTTTAATGAAATTGTATAGCTCATTCTATTAATTAAAAATATGTATTTGTTAAAGTTAATAGATTTACATATTTAGATATTCATAAAATAAATATTTAAATAATTATCGTCGAATATGAATATTAAAAAAATATTTCAAATATGGGTAAGTTTAATCAAATATGGATACATCTGAATAATTATAATCGAATACGGATATATTCGAATTTGATCGATATCCGACGGATATAAATTCGGATATCATGCTTAAATATCCGTTGAATCCATATCTATATCCGAATATTTGAAAAGTTAATCAAATATGAATATAGAAATAATGTACATTTGATCTGTTTAATATCCGTCTGCACTCATAATGCATCTTAAATTTTGAATATATCAAATAGAATATATATCTAAAATAATTTATTTATATAATTAAATTTATTTAATAATATTAAATAGAAATATATTTATTAGTTGAGTTAGATATTAAACAATATCAAACTAATAAGCATATCTAAAATAATTTATTTAAATTTAATTAAACTATTTATTAAAATAATAATTATATCTAAAATAAAGATACTTAAAATAATTAAATTATTTATTCAAATAATAAATATATCTAAAATAATTAATTAAATTTAATTAAATTTATTAACTAATTAAAACAAAATAAATAAAAAACTAAAAACAATACTAATTAGGAATAAATAAGTGAAAAATATAAATATATATACATATATATATTTTTTAACTAAATTATTTATTAATTAAAAAACGATATATTTTTATTTTTTAAAAAAAATTCAAATTCCACTTCTTCCCCGCCTCCCTCCTCCACCCTTCTTCTTTCGCTGTTACAATGGGCAGCAGTAGCCCCATGTCCGCTTGGCCGCGCCATGGTGGCAGCAGCTCCATGGCGAGCAGCTGGCAGCGGCTGCCATGGCCAGATTTGGGCGGGCCAGCCCACTAGATCTGGCTGGAGTGGGAAGGGGGGAGTTTGAGGGTGGATGCATACATACATATATATATATATATGAATATATATGTATATATTATCTACAGTATTGTATTATATATGAATATGTATATAAATCCTTATAGTTTTCTTACTATTAACCTCTTATAATATAACAATATTACTATTCAATCCTTATATAAATTCAAAATATGACGGTATAACCCTTAAGGGTATTTGTCCACAAAATATTGTTAGAATTGGTCAAAATTGAGGCTATTAAGTTGGAGGGTAATTTTGAAATTTCACATGCCAATTTTAACAGCAATTTCAAAAAATTCTAATGACAACCAACAGTTGAGTTAATTTGTTGAACGGCAACAAAGGTCAGGAATTTTTTGTAATTTTAAAAAAAATGAAAATCTTTTCGTAATTACGCCAAACATCAGGGGTGGTAACTGTAATTTACCCTTTAATTTATATAAGAATGTATTTTTTTGAATTTTTAATTATTAAATCAAATGGGTTTCCAAGAATATATTCTTCGAATTTGGTTGGATAACAAAAATATAATTTTAGGTTATGTTTGTTAAATATAAATTTAAATATGTTTCTAAAATAAAAAATATTTTATTTTGATTTGTCTATTGTTTTGGTGTTTGTGTTTTAATCAAATATTTCCAGCAATGTTATATGAAAATCCATTGTAATTTCATAATATTCTTCATTCCTTCAATTTTGCAAGAGAATTAACCAAGCTATTTTCTTGTACATGGAAACTACTAGTATCAACACCAAGAGCCCAAATACTGGATCTGTGTCCGAAACCTCAACTTGCCCATATGGGATGCGGACCAAATATCCATATTGCACAATACCAATGCCCGATCGACAAAAATCCCATTTTGTACTCGACTGCGGACTGCCCATAATTGATACTGGAATCCAAGATACTAAATAACAATATGTAATGACCCATGCTTAGGGCTGTCAATGGATCGGATTTTAATCCGAATTTGATCCAAATTTTAGAATTTTTATCTGATTAAAATGTCCGATAAATCAAATCCAATTATAAATATTCATAATCCAAAATAAGTAGATCGGATATGGAATTATACAATCCGATCCAATAAAGATCCGAATCTGGATTTTATTAAATATATTATTAAATTGATAATTATATAGTATAAATTATATTAATGAAGACTTTTGACTGGAATGCAATATATGTGATATTATAATTGATAATGCCATAATTTTTTTATTTTTTTGAAGCAATTAATTTAATAAAGTAATTATATATATATACGTATGTTTCATATCATAGCCTAAATACACAATTTATAATGGTTTATGCACTGTAAAATATACATTACCGAATGATCAATTTGATACAACCCCCATGGATTATGCCTTAAATCTTTAGCTTTTGCAATGATATGATAAAAAGTTATGGAAAAAAATCTAAATTTGAGCTCTCTTAACTTTGTAAATATTATATTTGGATTAAAAGGTAATCTTGAAATCTCATATAACATGTCTTATAAGACAGTTCTTTCTAATAATAAAAAAATTTAAAGATTACAAATTTTTTTTGACTTTCTTATCGGATCGGACTTTCTTATCGGGTTTTGGATTTTTATCGGATTCGGACATGAAATGGGAATGTATAGATCCTATAGGACTCGGATTCGGATTCGGATTCGCATTCGCATTATCCTGATTTGATCTAAATCCGACCCGTTGACAACCCTACCCATGCTCATGGTCATGTTTATATTGGAAATATAACTCTCATGCAGTAAAATAGATAAATGAATGAGCAGTGATACATTTTGATCGATCTAACTAGCCCGCAATTATAAGATAGAGTATTTTTAAATTATTTTGAATGATACAAAAATAAAATAAAAATGAGGATGTGCAGTGTATACCGTAAAATTTTGAGTGCCCGAGTCACTACCCTCTCGCCAAGGTATTAAAGAAACTTTAAATTTAGTCGATATTTATTAATTGAAGCCATGATATACAGCCTGCAGTTTATTCATTGATCCAGCCAACCATAACGCCTCCACTTTTAAAATGAAATTTAGAAAATATTGAGAAATAACTTAATTGAATTTTAAGTAATTAATTCAAAATATAAAAATAAAAAGAAAAAAAAAGAAAAAAAAGAATTCAGAATTTAATTAATTAAATTATAATATTGAGAGTCGATGAATGAACAACAATAATCCAATCGAGATGGACCTTGGATAAAATCATACTTAAAATTAATTAAGGCCTCCGTGGGATATTACAAAATTAGAAGGATTGAAAAATTAATAAATCTGGACATAATTATCAAAATCATGAAACTATATAGGGTCAATGTGTGAATAGGAGAAGCCAAAGAAGTGAATTGGAAGATTGGGGCCCAATGTTAGGCACTCAGAAATTTGGGGGTTTGGATTGAAAGATGAAGAAAAGTTCTAAGGGCAAAAGTGCAAATTTAGAAAAGTGAAAAATATAGAAAGTGCACCCCCTTCATTTAAACAAATTCTCACATGCAAGCCCAATTTTCCTCCTCTGAAACTACATGCTCACCTTGGCCGGAAAACCCATAACTAAACTGTAAAACATCTTCCTCTTATCGTAGCGAATAGAGTGATACCAAAGCTCCCCAAAACACTCGGTGGAATGTCGAAAATTGGAGGCCAAACGAAGGCAAGCAATGGTAGAGATGGGTTACCGGTTTTCGGTGGCCAAACTCAAAGTTGAGTGATGGATTTTAACGCGCTCAACGAGGAGAGTATGTTGATAGGTTCAATTGAGGGTTTGGATCACTACAGGCAAGGGAATTGAAGGTGGTGTCGAGCAGCGGTGCACAGAGGGTTGTGGTAGTTTTGCTTAAAATTGGCCGACAATGTGGCAACGGAAGTTGAAATTGATTGAGGGGTTTTTACCAGCGCATCAAGGCGCGCATTTTAGTTGGTTAGGTTTCTATTTTTTTGATGGTGGGTTTTAGCAGCACTACAATGGCTCCAATAGAGTACACTGGAGTTCAACTCTGGGCTCGTTCAGGCTAATTTCGAGCTATGAATTAGACATAAATCCTATCCAATTGGGTAATTTTTTATTATTGAATAGTTAACTTAATTAATGCCTTAATTTGATATGATTAGGGTCGATTAATAACCAAACCATACATTAAAATAAAATAAGATTATAATTAACCAAAATTTTAATACCTTGGATTAGTGATGATCTGATTGGAGCCTAGTAAGTCAAATTGACTTAAACTAGAAAGTTAAAATTGTATATTAAGAATCAATTATAAGAAAAGTTTGTCTGGTCAATTGAAGATAGTAATTCGATTAAGACTCGGAATATAGCGATGATTTGTGTCCCCATTAAGTATAACTAAGTCCTTGTTGTAATAAATTACTTGTAAAGTAATCAAAATGATTCAAAAACTTAGAACTCAAATCTACCATCTAAATAGATAATGTTTACATATATAATTATTCTATAGGATGACGAATTAATCATATTCAAATACTCTAGTATTATATTCAGGTCTAAGAAGGATAAACAAGTAAGATAAAGTAAAGTTGAGGGCCAATCCTAATGAGAGGATTGATGTAAATCCATTAACCAATTTATCAAATATTAATAGTAAAGTACGATGTGGAATCGAACTAGGCAAAGGTTAAGTAGGACACAATTCGATAGCTATTAAAGTTAGTAGTTGGGAGACCAAGTTAATAAAAGGTTAGGGATGCAAGTAACATAATACTGAAAAGTTTGAGATAACCAAAATAACATATTGGAGTAGGATTGATAGGCTTAAACAAAAAAGGAATAGGAGTCGTGAGATCCCGTTGAAGGAAAAAAAATAGAGAGTAGGAGGATCATGAATTTCAAAAATTCAACTAGAACTAGGAAGCTAAGCATTTAATCACATTAAATATCTTCTCCAACGGATCATCTCATTCTTCATGAATGGATTTGGCTAGGAAACCATACCTTTTCCTAGTAATCCTTTTGAAAAATATGTTGACTACAAGTGTCATTCAAATCACACTCCTTGAACTCTTCTAGTATTCAACTCCAAAATGATCAACACCTCCAACGGAAATTGCTAACACCTTGGCAATGAAGAGGCACCACACAAATTAGAAGAACAAGTGCTCTTCCTCCAAAGATATCCACATGCCAAATGATCTTCACAACCTTGATGATAGAGAATATCTTCGAAGTATGGAGGAAGAAGAAGACGCTTGAGAGATTTTGGGATGGAGAAGAAGACTAGAGGAGAGGATTTTTGGAATTAGTAGTTTTGCCAACACACGGTCAAAGTGTCAAAAGAAATGGGGGGTGCATTGGGGGTTATATACATGGAAAATTCGACTCCAAAAAATGTGACTCGCATATACATATATCTATATTTATTGTCATCACATCTTCCATCACTATGTAATATCCGCCAAGATGGAATCTAGGTGGTCCAATTGAGGTGGTGTAGTGTGCACCCACCACACTAGATACTTTCTATTGTGTCACATTTTCCACCCCCATGGAATCTTATTTATATACTCTCTCTATATATAAGATTCACATCTTCTATCTTATGGAATAATTATGTTTACAATATATATATATAATGATCACATTTTTTATCCTATAGAAATGATCTGATTTGTCTACCTAGGTGTAGCACCCCCACTCAGGATAACACTTAAGCCGAAGCGCCGCTCAGTTCAATCTTAAATTGAACCTATAATTCAATCAATAAACCCAAAAGATTTCAAAGTTAACTTATCAAAGAAGTGAGAATTTCAAACTTAACTAACTTAACAAACCATGTACATATCATAATTCACTTTTCTTACATTTAACAAAACATGTATGTGCCTTAAGTCATTAACATCAACATGATATATTGCAACATCTCTAGGGTATACAAAATGTCCCAAAAGAACCCATAAGCATATACAATCATTTTCTATTACAAAATGTGTTCGCCCATCCAAGCTTGGAGTTCCAGTTCATCACTTAAACCTGTTTGAGAAAATCAAAGAAGTACAGGAGGTAAGTCCAAAGGACTTAGTGAGGTATAATCTTAATCATAAGTAATGGGGATCTATTGAGGACGAATCAACTCATCAGATCATAAGTTTATGTTTAGAACAAGAACAATATCAAATACAAATAACAGATTGAGCATATAGGAATCTCTCATTCCTTATCGCGCTCCATGAACAATGTACAAACGATCAGATACGATCAGAATAAACAAGCTTGAGCCATATGCAGTTCAATGGAACTGGCTTGACATGCATATCAGAACAATTCTTATTCCATTCACTCAGTTATATCAAAGTGTGACAGCTTGACACTCAGAAGATGCCTAGGAGTATCCCTAGCTCATTACAGACAGACGGTAGATAAATAGGAGTATCCCTAGCATATCACAGACAAACGGATGATACCTAAGAGTATCCCTAGCATATCAATACCTAGGAGTATCCCTAGCGTATCACAGACAGAAGGACGATTGACTGATTGATCGAATTGAAATATATGTGTACAGGAGAACTGTTGGACCGAGTGGCTTGCCAACCTGTTATACTTAAGCTACTATTATTGCCAAGTTGTTATGCTTGAGCTACTATTATTGCCGAGTTGTTATGCTCGAGCTAGTGAACTGATTGTTTAATGAACTGAATTGAATTGATGTGTTACTGTACTGTTATGGAGGCACAAGGATACTTCGATGTGCATGATGTATATGATTTATTGACATGCATATGTGATTGGGTTTGTTATTCCTAAATTTTATTCTGCTTAGGGAATAATAAGGCTTAAGTGATTTCCCAGTCTAAATCGGGCTGATGCCCCAGGAAAACGAGCCATAGCTAAACCTCCTAACTGTGATCGGTGCAGATGACCCTAAACCTCCCGAGCAGGATTGGTTGAGAAGATCAGGCCATTGAGCCGACGGTCACAGCTTCTGACCTAGCATTTGCTAGTAGTTTGACTCCTTGATTGTTCTATTCTAGCATAACTTTGTTTCTCTTATGCTAAACTGCCAGTGATTACTGTCGTTGAGTCTCCAATTCTTGAAAGATCATATATTACTTTACAATATTCCTCACTGAGTCCTTATGACTCACATTCATGTATTATTCATTTTTATTCAGACAGGTGTGAGACAAGGAACAATGAGGACTGGCAGATATGATTGGAGTATGCTGTATTAGTGTTTCAGTATGCATGTACTTATAAATGCACCTTGGGATGTTTTATTTTAGAGATGTTGTAATATATCATGATGGATGTTAGACTTACGATATGTATGAATCGTGATACTGGTGATGATATTTGGGTTTGAATGTTGTTGGGCTATTAGTATGGTATATAGCACTCTAATATTAATTCCGCATTAAGTATGAAGTATGCTGCGTATAGATGAACATTGATGTTATTGGAAATATGTGAAAAATTTTATGGGCCTATCGGATATGTTGTTGCATACTAATAGGACTGAACTGAGTGGCATTCTGCTTTGCGGGCTATATCTCAAGTGGGGTGCCACAATGCAAACCCCCAGAATTCTTAAAATGTGGTCCAATTGAGTGTTGCCTATTTACAATTTGACCCCAACACTTTCGATCTTCATGCAATTAAGTCCTTCTTGTATAATTTTCGAGTCCCAAAATTTGTCAAACTAATATTTTGATTTCTAAATCCTTGTTTTCTAAAATACCAAATTCAAGGGTGTTACACCATCAAAACCCCCAAGCTAATTTCGCTGTCCATCGCCTCCTCATCGGCAAATTGAGCAAAACGTCGTTGCCAAACCCTAGTCGTCGTTGCCTCTTTGTCGAGCTAATTACTGTGTTTTCGATGAGCAAAAATTCAATCCAAGTGTACCAAAATGCTCCTCTCAACAAACTCGTCAAAATCCCTTCATCAATTGCAAGTTTTAATCTCCGTAATCGTCGACCTGCCACTACTGCCGTAGAGCACCGCCATCTTCAAAAATACCAATGATTCACTTATTGTTTTGGGAAATTCTTGGTATGGTTTTCCTCCTTGAGATGAAAGGAAGCTTTTTGTAAGGTTGGTTTGGTGTTTTGCTAGCTTTTCTCCAGTAGTCTGAAAGTTGGGGTTGGTTTGGGTGATTTATTGAGAATTTAATAAAATTTTGTCCTTAATCTTATATATATATATATATAAGTATTTTTTGATTTATTCAATTCCACCCCAAAAAGTTTATGGTTGCCTTCAATGAAGGCCAAAAATTTGAATCGCCTTTCAATTCGGCCCCAAGACTTTTATTTCAGTCCTTTAAAGTTTCAATTTTTCACATTGATGCCTAACATTCTTAAATCCAGACAATTAAATCCCCTCCTTAGCCTTTTAACTTCTTCACATTGACCCCTAAATTTTCTAATTTTGGTCAATCAAGCCCTTTTCTTATTTACGATTAAACCCTTCAATTGTCAATATTTATTTCTAAATTTTAATTAAATCTAATCCAAAATTAGTCTAACCAAATCTATTGCTTTCGTATTTTATTTTATTTTAGAATCCCAAAATTCGGGGTGTTACAATCTCATTTAATTGTTGCACTATTAAAAAGTGTTTACTAATATATTCTTGTTTTACTATTGTATCGCATAATTGTTTTTCATCGTTTTTCTTGAATGTTTATCATTGAGCATAATTTTGATCATGATATTTCTTGAACTCACATTGTACACACTTGGCATTCACTAAGTCCTTTACTCACACTCTATTTTCTTTATCTCCTTATAGCAAACTTAGACCCAAGCCCTGATGAGGATATTGAACCCATTTTCGACAAGAATCAGAGTTGAAAGACTTCTGATGAGGAATTAGCAGTATTTTAGTTTCATTGTCATGTTGAGGAATTAGTTCTTGTTTTATTTTTATTGTTTAATGAACTTCTAGAAATTTTGAGTTTTTCAATGTTTGAGATCTATTTGGACTGTTAGGAATGTTTAGAATTTATTAATGAATATGATTTTGATTGGCAACTCAGTTATTAGGATTGAATTCCACTCCTTGAGACTAAGCCACATGGTTTGGTTTTGGGGCGTGACAATTTTGTTTATCTTTTCCATAAGCAATAGATAAGTCGCAAAAATTCTTAAGTCACGATATAAAAGCTAATTATAATTGTTAAGTATTTTAATTTTACTTTTGAAATATATAATATAAATTATATAAAACTAATATATATTTAAAATCTAAGTTGCTTAGAGATAAATATTTAATTAAGAAATAAAAATAATTTGTTTGATCAAATGATTGAATATTTTTTATTTATTTACTATTTTTTGATT
The DNA here is from genome assembly GCA_018894105.1 of Jacaranda mimosifolia. Taxonomy (NCBI): domain Eukaryota; kingdom Viridiplantae; phylum Streptophyta; class Magnoliopsida; order Lamiales; family Bignoniaceae; genus Jacaranda; species Jacaranda mimosifolia. The sequence goes on from CM032126.1 coordinate 24,693,586, forward strand.
AGAAATAATTGAATATTGTATTACTTCAACTAGAAATAAAGTGATTATATCTATAATAATACAAAAGAATTTATTAAATATGGAAATTTGATTGTTGTTTTGAAATAACTTAGTTATCAACAACTTTATTTGGATAAATTTTGAACTTTAATTTCGGGTAAAAATGTATAATTAAATTAAAAAGAAAAAATATCTAACTCTTTAAATGAAAAATAAGTTAATATTTATTATATCTCATATAGATAATTTTATTATTTCGTATATCCATTTAATTTTGGATAGGTAATATTTTGAAAGTGAATATAAATTGCTAAATATGAAATATATTAATTATATAAAAGGCATTCATTTAGTAATGAAATTTTGGTTTCTGCCTTTATATACAAAAATTTTTATATATAATTTATTTATAAAAAATATTATAAATAAGTAAAGATTCAACCATTCAAAGTAAACTTATCAAGGTACTTGATATTATATACAAAAAATAAAAAAAATCTTTCTTATGTGTACATAATTAGAAATGGGTAATCAAGTGCTAATAAATTTAATAAATATTTTATAGATAAACATATAGTATTTCTTCATTCATTTGATAAGAAAATTAGAATAATTTCAGCAATGTAATAAAATTGTAATATTTTTAAATATTTTATAACATCACATTATTCAATGTAAAATGTAACACCCCTGAAATTTGGTATTTTGGGAAATAAGGACTTAGAAATCAAGATTTTGATTGGTTGAATTTTAGGGCTCGAAAAATAGATGAAAAGGACTTAATTACAAAAAAAATTGAAAGTTTTAGGGTCAAAGTGCAATTAAGAAAGACTTGATTGGATCACATTTTAAGAATTTTTGGGGTTGCATGGTAATTATTTTGGGTCTAAAGGGGCCAAATGAGGCACTATATTAAAATGGGACCAAAAAGAGAAGCTTTGAAGTGTTGGAGGACCTAACTGAAAATCTGACCTAAGTTTTGGGATAAAATTGCAATTTTTAAAAGATTGCATTTTAAATATCTTGGTCAACTCCTTCTTCTCCATTTTTCTCCAGTTTTCTTCCCCATGCACCGATTCCTTCCTCCTTCTCCGGCAAACAACTCTGGCCATCGAAAACCTTAACATTATATACCAAATTGTTCCTCTCTTCATGGTGAATAGGAATATACTTATTTCTTCCCAAACCTACTAGTGAAAGGCTGGAAAATTGAAGGCCAAGGTGGTGCATAGCCCAGCTTGGTGGGTTTCCACTTCCGGCGACTTTCAGAGGCGAACGAAAGATGGGTTTTGTTTCTTTTATCTCCAAGAACAAATAGGTGTGTTAGGTGTTGAGTTTCATCCACTGACGGTGACGGAATTGGGCTAAAATCACACGGCAGCGAGTGGTGGTGAAGAACGATCGAAGCTGAAATTGAGAAGCAATACGGCGGCGATTGGTGAAATTGATTGAGGGGTTTGCTTGGTTGAGCTGAAAAGTGCATATTGGTGGTGGTTTTGAACTTTTCCAGAGGCGCAGCGGTAGAGCTGGGACAGTTTCTTCAACTTGTCGTGAAGATCGTGGCAGTGCTTTTGGTTTGACATTTTGAGGCTTCGTTAAGCACATCTTGGGTAAAAGAGTTGGAATTGGGAGGTTTGGATTTAAGCTTTAAATCCATTGAATTTTCTTCAAAGAACTTGTATTGTGGCAAGATTAGAAATTGGATATATGACTTGTGTTTATATTTGCACCATGCATGGATATACATGTGCTTAGTGGACCTAAATTGGCATTATTTAAAGACAATTTTGGGAATAATTGAGTTAATCGGAAGAAAAATCCCTAAATCTTATATTATGTCAAAGAGAATGAAGAATTGATATAAGAATTGGACCTATAACCATGCATGTATGTTTTTAACCGTTTAGCGGACTCGGATTTAGTATATTATGTGATAATTTTAGTTAAAATCAATGGATTAGGTGTTAAAAACCCTAATTTTATGAATTTGGAACCTAAGTAACAATTATTGGGTAATTAAGATAATTAGGTTGTTACTTTGATTTGAAATAACGACATGAGGTTAATTATATAATTAAGGACCTGATTGTATTCCTTTATCGAAATCGGCATTATTAGCATGTTTTATCGAGGTTATCGATTTAGCTGATTAAGTATCAATTTTAGACTATTATTTGTATAAATGTGATTATATAATCGAGTGGGGATCTTGACGGTAAACCTACTATTTTGGTTAGGTGACGACGAATTGGGTCCCGCAGGTTAGTAGGCGGAAACAACATTTCTGAGACTATGGAGATGAGGGCCTGCCAATCTGGCCCTTCTTACACTCTTCGGTATTTGTGATAAACCCTACAAGGGTTACTGTTTATGTATTGACAGTACTGTGTTATTGAAATCTATGATCTGTTGAGATCTCATTGATCATCTGTTATTTGACCCAAACACCCCTATGAGGGTTACTTTCTGTTATGACTCTGTTTCCTGTTTGTTCTGGCGCCCAGAACTTTTGTTTGTTATATGCTATCTGTTTGTTCTGTTATCTGCATTGTTTTCTTATCCGTCTATTTTGTTATCTGACTTTCTATTATCCATCCATTCTATCATCCGACTGTCTAATATCCGTCTGTTTTATCATCTGACTGTTCTTTTCTGTATTGTTAACTGTTGCCTTGCCGGCACATTTGTTTGTACGTTCAGTTACTGTTCTGTTATATGTTTGTGTCATGGCATTTTTGTTCTGTACCAAGCTGTCGTGCTTGGGTAAGTTATGTACCAAGTTGTTATGCCTGGGTAAGTTATATACCAAGCTGGCATGCCTGGGTAAGTTATGTACCAAGCCATGTTTGGGTAAGTTTTGTACCAAGTTGTCACGCTTGGGTAAGTTAAGTACCAAGTTGTAATGCTTGGGTAAGTTTAGATCGATTTGTATAAGGTTAAGTTTTGTACCAAGCTGTCACGCTTAGGTAAGTTTAGTTTGATTGGAATAAGATACATCTATTGTATGTATCCGTTATGATCTGTTGAATTGCATCGATTGATCTGATCTATTTTATTTGATCAATTCCTGATTGTTCGATTGTTTCTTGATTGTTTGATTGTTTCCGGACTGCTTGATTGTATCCTGATATGTTTTAGCTTGACTGTTGATTTACAATCTGTTGAGTCGATTCTTCCTTGACAGATCCCCTTTTCTTATGATTACAATTATCCCTCACTATGTCCTTTGGACATACCATTCCGTTTTATCTTGATTCTCTTAGACAGGGATTAAGTGAAGAACTTGGACTCCAAGCCTGGACATGAACATATTTTGTGAAGGAATGTTTAAGTTGAAATCCGTTGCTATTTCTGATAAGCTTGAAAAGTTTGTTATGGACCTATTAATTTGTATTGTGGGTTCAATTTAAAACTAAAATGAGTGGCGCCTCAACTTAGGTGCTATTCCAAGTGGGGGCGCTACATAAAATATGAAGTATGTACAATTTTTTATCTAGATAAATCAAGAGAGCTCTAACTAAAATGACAATAAAATAAAATTTCAATATCAAATATAACATTTTATATGAGCATACAAAAATATTTGAACTTAGTTTTGAAAAAGAATATATAAAATATAAATAATTGAAGTAAATAATAGTACTGCATGCTAATGTTTTTAAGTAATACAAAGTCTACAATCCTAAGTTGGCCATAAAAATTTTAATTTTAAATAAATATTGAGGAAATATTAAAGTTATAACATTGATAAAAGATTTAAATATATTAGAAGAGTATCTAATTAATTTATAATGAAAACAAAATGAAAACGTAAAGATGTGTTATAAAAAATATTAAATATACTTTCTATGAAATGAAATTCAAATTAAAAAGAAAATAGAAACATCATAATATTATGCTACTTGGGGAAAGAGATCCTCCAATTAACAATATGGAATTGTAGTACGGATAATGTAAAAATAAAATATAGAATTGTAGAACGAATGATGTACAAACAAAATATAAAAAGAATAATTGTAGAATAACAAAATTTACATATAAAATAAATAAAATATTTATCTATTAATCTTGTGATATATTAAATTTATAAGATAGAATTTTGTGATAAGAGTAGGTAATATGATGCTTATAATATTTTTTAAATTATAAACTTATTTAATGAGATAAAAATATGAGTGTAGATATTTCTGAAATTATCTTATGAGATAAAACTTTATATCACAATTTTGAATAAACACAACATGATATTTTATTTATAATAGAATGTTTTTACATAAATTTTCTGCTCATAATCAAGGATTTTTGTTTTTATAATTTTAAAGAAATCCATGTAGGGTTTTGGATGATTATATGATACGAAGATAAAAACTCGGTCTGAACTAAATTTTTTTGTATATTACATAATTAACATTAAACCGTGTATATCTACTATGTTTATATATATGGTCTCAAAATTAGTAGTTATATGTAATCCATATTATATTTGTTATGTGATTTATCTAAGTTGTGCTATGATTATAATTTGAATATCATAAATTTGTGCTGGACTCATGGCCCTCTCTTTTTGAAGTTTCATTTCTAGTAGTAGTTGTATTAAAATAAAATATAAAATAAATAAACAACCAATGAAAATTTTTAAAAATTGAGTAAAGAGGCTCAAAATTCTAAAAATTTGGTATTTGGCTAATATTACGTAGTTAGATCAACACAAAACTATGCTATATATAATATAATAGATTTCAAAGTTTATAAGATGTCATAAAATGTTATAAGTTTTTAAAGTAAGTAATATTATATTTTATAAATTCTTTTTGAAAGTAAGAAGTATTATAAAAATTTATTATAAACATATTAACTATAAAATTGTCATTACTATTTTATAAGTTTCAATTTTTTATATTTAAACACTTTAAATTTTTTTTAAATAAGATCTAATACTTTATAACATCTAAAAACATCTTCTAAAAATGTAGGAACTTATAAGACTTTTTAGATAAGTTTAGCCAAATACTTTTTGATTAAAAATCAATTAAGTCAACATAAAATTATGATAGTAAAGATAAAAAAAAATCAAAAAATCAAAATAAATATATAAAATAATTATAAAGTAAAAATCAATATTAATAGATAAGTTAATAGAAGTCTTTTAATTTCACTCATAGCTTAGTTATCGAATAATTAGTGAAGAAAGAGTTTGATATTAGCAATATGAAGTTAAATTTATAGTAAGATAAAGTAATTATAAACTCAAAATTGATTTTAAAATAGGAATTGGAGATAGGATATGATAATGAAATTAGAATGTAAAATGAAACATGAAAAAAATAAATTATTTTATTCATTCTCAAATTTTTTGTCAATATAATTGGATTTTCATATTATATTTCACAAATCGCAGAGAAAATGCAAATAACAAAAAAAAAAAAAAAGAAAAAAGAAGTTGTTAATCTTTCAATCAATCAAAATTTGGAAAAATAAAAAAGATAAAATTGAATATATATTTTGATGGATTAAATAATGTCTAGTATTATAAACTTAAAAAATTAATGGGTTTTTTTTTTAATTGAAATATCCATCTCATAATTTTTTCCAAATAGAATAAAAAAAATTAAGAATATATATTGATGAAGTAGAATATAAATTTTTTAAAAAGAGTTCAAATTATACATACTTATACATACATAATTGCATATATATGAATAAAAAATAAAAAATAAATGACATACTTTTAAAATTATAAATATTCAAAAAGTGAAACAAATTATAAAAATATAGAAACAAAGAATATATCCCATCCTATAAAATTATAAACTTAGATGAACCAGAAAAAAAAAAAAAAGAGAATTAAAAAATAAATTACAAAATTTAACAAACAAATTGATAACTTGATTCAAAGAATGAGTAAAAGGATAATAAATGTATAACAATTTAAATAAAATAAAAATTAAATGACAAAATCTATCAATAATTGAACAGAAAAATGTAACTAATAAAAAATAAATTAAATCAAAAATATTAAGAGCAATTAATATATCTCATCTAATAAAATTATAACAAAAAAGAGAATTTAAAATAAAAAATTACATAAATGTATTGATAACTTATGCTAAGTGATACAAAAAAATAAAAAATAAAAGATATAGAACTTTACAAATTTAATAACAATAAAAGCTCAATAATAGACTTTATTTATGGTTGTAAAAATTATAGCATTAAAATTCAAAAAATATCTCTCATCATGTAACATTCCTTAAAAAAACATAATAAAAAAGTGAATAATAAAATCAAACAAACAATAAACAATTTGAAGAATAAAAAAGAGGGGGAAAATGCTAGAAAATAAAGAGACACAAAAAAAAATAGGGTGAAAAGAATGCTAGAAACTGAAAATATTAATGAAATGACTTTTGAAACACTATATATAGTGGTATATATATAAATTAGTTATTAAATATAAGAAAAAAAAGTATGAAAAACTTATCAAACTATAAAGTTTAAATGATCAATAAATCTTCCACATATTGAGAGTAGAGATTAAATAGATTTTGCAAATAAAATGCAATCGTCTTTTGGCATTAGAGATAAATAAAGAATAATTTTCTCTAATCAAAAAATAATTTTAAAAATCTAGATATCTTTAAAAGGAATAAATAATATTTCATAACCAGAAACTAATTTTTTTAAATTTAATTAAAAAATTTAAATTCCAAAAAATCAGGATTTGATCAAAATTGCACAATGTGAGTCTTACACCGTTATGCTATAGATAATAGTATAGATTTCACCGGGTCTAAGTTAATCAATGCTAAAGTACTGTCGACAATAGAATGCCCCATGGACATGTTCGCACTTGTCAAAGTATAGTCCCAAATTACAAGACATGCAAAGTAACAACAAAGTCCACAAAAGACTAATGTAGGTGTGTTTGCGTGCTTTTAAACTACTCGAAATATTTTAAATATATTTGAGAGTTTATAAGATATCATAAAATATTAGATAATGTCTTTTAAGAAAAAAAATTATATATTCCTAAAATAAAATGTTAGGATATGATAATTTTTTTTAGGAAAAAATAAAGAATTTCTAACTTATTTCTAAGATGTTAACTAACTTATTTAATTTTAATTATATTAATTATAAAATTATAATTACTAAAATCTTACAGTTCCAAAATTTTATTTTATTCAAATAAATCAAAATTTTATTTTTAATAAAATCTTAATATCTTTTAAGTACTTCTAAAACCACCTTCCAAATTATAAGAAATTGCACAATTTTTAAATAAATTTAACTAAACATCCTCTTAATTTTTAATCAAATATCTAGAGCTTGGCTTATGAAAAATTGCATCATGTTGATTTTGCCTTGGAATTTGGGCTAAATTGACGAGAACCAGAAGAAATGGAGCAAAACGGAGCAAGGGGATCGAAATGGGCTAGGGAGCATGCCCCAGCGCACGTTGGTAGGATGCCATGCGCTAGGGCGTGAGGTGGTACATGGTAGTTTTGTGCGTGCCCCGACGCACGGCGCAAGCCCAATGGGCCCAGGACTCATTTTCGGGCTATAAATTCGTGTTTTCTTCCAAGACAATTCAACACAGAGATAACACAAGAGTTTCTAAACTGCTTTTGAGTTAGTTTCTCGAGACAGAGTTTAGAACGATGATGTTAGGTGTTCTTATGAGATTTGCAAGATTCAAGTTCGTACTTGTTACTTTTATTTGAGATCAATAAAATCCTTTTCTTTGTCGGCTAAATTAGGCACATTGCCGAACCACATTGAATTTGTTGTCAGTTTCCATTGAATTCCTTTATTGTTATTTCATATTTTTTACAATAGATCCTCCTGAATTTCAACAAACTGATATTAAAGCAAGTTGGATGAGATGTCAGGCATAAAGTACGAGGTAGATAAATTCGATGGAAAGAACAACTTTGGGCTATGGAAGATGAAGGTTCACACCTTCCTATGTAAACAAGGTTTGCAGAGAGCATTAAAGAGTAGAAATTCCTTGCCAGAGATGTTGACAGACGAAGAGAAAGACGAGTTTATGGCGAAGGCTTATGGTACTCTAGTGCTATCATTGGTAGATAACGTACTGAGAGAGGTCTCCACAGAAAGTACGCTAGCGAATTTGTGGAAGAAGCTGGAGAGTCTCTATATGATGAAATCCCTGACGAATCGGCTTTCTTTGAAACAATGGTTATACACATTAAGAATGAAGGAAGGTTGATCTATTACTCAGCATATTGATTTTTTCAATAAGGTGATTTTGGATCTTGCTAGTATAGATGTTAAAATTGAAGATGAAGACCAAACGTTAATTCTCTTATATTTTCTGCCAAAATCTTTTGAGCACTTGGTTACTACATTGCGTATAAGAGAGATACAATTTCAATAGAGGATGTGAAGGCCTCATTGAATTTCAACGAATTGAGAAAATATGTCCTGGGCAGCAATGATGATGAAAGTGGGGAAGGATTGGTGGCAAAAAGGAGATCGAGAGAAAGGGGAAGGAGTAGAGGCCAATCGAAGTCCCGAACCAAGCCTAGAAATAGAGATAAGTATTTTAGGTGCGATGGAAAGGAGCACTGGAAACGAAATTATCCAGAACGAGGAAAAGCGAAGGATGCAGGTGAAACTTCTGATAAAAAATGGGATGATGTCGCATGAATTGTTAAGGATGAGTCTGATGGTGGGCTTATTCTCAATGTTGCCGAAACTTTACTAAGCTTTGAATAGATTTTAGATAGTGGTTGTTCCTACCACATGTGCCCATAAGAAAATTGATTACCACTTATCAGAAATACGATGGTGGTAAAGTACTTATGGGAAATGATGCTACTTGCAGGGTAGTAGGAATTGGCTCAGTTTGTATCAGAATGCATGATGGCATAGTAAGGACCTTAACAGATGTGCATCATGTTCCATATTTGAAGAAAAATATGATATTGTTGGGTACTCTGGACAAGAATAGTTGTGAGTACAGAGCTAGAGCTAGAGTTCTATGGGTTTCCAAATGTGCATTGCTTATCATGAAGGGAGACGAGCGGAAATGGCCTTTACATATTGTTGGGTAACACAGTTTCTAGTACTACAATGGTTTCTTCATCAGTTAATGATACTACGAGATTCTGGCATATGCGGCTTGGGCATATGAATGAGAAGTGGATTTCAGAACTGAGCAAACGAGGTTTGCTTCGTTGAGAGAAGACTAGAGAGTTGGATTTCTGCGAGCAATGTGTGCTTGTAGAGCAACACAAGGTGAAATTCGGCACTGCAGTTCACAGGACCAAGGGTACCTTTAATTACATTCACTTAGATCTTTGGGGGCCTTCTCAAGTTCCTTCGAAGGGAGTGCCAGGTACATGATGACATTTATTGATGACTTCTCACGAAAAGTACGGGTGTACATGCTTAAGCATAAGGATGAGGTGTTTATCAACTTTAAGCAATGGAAAACTTTAATCGAGAAGTAGACAGGAAAGGAAATAAAGTGCTTGAGGACTGACAACGGATTGGAGTTCTGTAACAAGGAATTTCTGGAATTTTGCGATAAAGAAGTAATTATGAGGCATCGCACAGTTGTACATACACCACAGCAGAATGGAGTTGTAGAATGGATGAATAGGACTATCTTGAAAAGAGCTAGATGCATGCTCTTTAATGCTGGATTGCCCAAGGATTTTTGGGCAAAAAAGATTAACACTGCTTGTTATTTGGTGAATAGATCACCATCGACTCCTTTGGACTGCAAGACACCAATGGAAGTTTAGTCCGAGTCTCTTATTGATTACTCAAATCTGCGAGTATTTGGGTGTCCACACTTATGCTAATGTCCGAGATGGGAAGCTTGAGTTAAAGACTAGGAAGTACATATTTCTAGGCTATGCTAATGGAGTTAAGGGTTATCATTTTTGGTGTAATGATAACAAGTGCTCCAAGATGATTATCATCAAGGATGTAACATTTGATAAATCTACAATGATGAAGAAGATGGAGCAGCCCGAAAGCAATCAACAAGGCGTTAAGGAAAAGGTGAAGTTTGAACTTGACACTCCACAAGTTTTAAAAAGGAAACAAAAGGTGATAGATGAAGTTGGTGAGAGCGCATTATCACCTAATTAATAGCAGAAAAATGAACCACTACAAAATTATCGCTTGGCTCGCGATAGGGAGAGAAGGCAGATCAAACTAGCATAATGATTTGCTTACTCAAATCTGGTAGCTTATGTTTTGAGTTCAGTCGTGGAGTTTGTAGGAGATGATCCAGTCTCATACAAAGAGGCAATTTTCAGGCCAGACTCTGATAAATGGGTTGCAGCTATGAGTGAAGAGATAGAGTCTCTACACAAGAATAGCATATGGGAGCTGGTTGATGTACCCAAAGGGCAGAAGATTGTAGGTTGCAAATGGATTTACAAGAAAAAGGAAGGGATTCTCGGGGTTGAGGATGCTGGATACAAGGCACGATTGGTTTCTAAGGGTTTTACTTAGAAAGAGGGAGTTGACTTTCATAAGTGTTCCCCCAGTTGTAAAACATACTTCCATTCATGTTTTACTTGCCATGGTTGCTCTGTTTGATATGGAGCTTGAGTAGATGGATGTGAAAACAACGTTTCTTCATGGTGAGTTGGAGGAACAAATCTATATAAGTCAACCAAAAGGATTCATTGTTTTCAGGAAACAAAATCAAGCATATCTTTGAATAGGTCTTTATATGGCTTGAAGCAGTCTCCCAGGCGGTGGTATAAAGGTTTGACGCTTTTATTACCAAGATACGATATACTAGAAGCATTTATGATTGCTGTGCATATTATAAAAAATTTAGTGATAGCCTTCTGTATATTTGTTGTTGTACGTTGATGATATGTTGATTGCCTCAAGTAACATATCTGAGATCAACCATTTAAAAGCTCAGTTAAGTGAAGAATTTCATATGAAGGATTTAGGCGGTGCAAAGAAGATTTTGGGCATAGAGATCATCCAGGACAAACACATAGGATTGTTGTACTTATCTTAACAGCATTACATTGAGAAAGTATTTGAGCAATTTGGGATGGATAAGTCCAAGCCAGTTATTACACCACTTGCAGTTCATTTCAGCCTCTCATAAGATCTATCACCGAGTACCGAGAAAGAGGTGAAGCACATGTCTAATATGTTGTATGCTAGTGCAGTGGGTACCTTGATGTACGCAATTGTGTGCACTAGGCCAGACATTTTACACGCAGTCAATGTTGTGAGCAAGTACATGCACAAGCTAGGAAAGTCTCATTGGCAGGTTGTGAAATGGATCATGAGGTATCTGAAAGTCTATGCAAATTGATGTTTGAGGTATAATCAATTGAATTCTACTGCTAGAATTATTGGCTATATGGATACGGACCATGTAGGAGATTTGTATAGCAGAAGGTCCATGACTGGGTATGTGTTTTGTGCTTCAAGTTGTACAGTAAGCTAGAAGGCGACTTTGCAGTCATAAGTTGCATTGTCCACAACAGAAGCTGTGTACATGGCTTTGGCTCAAGGCATGAAGGAAGGCATTTGGCTAAAGGAGCTAATTGAGGATATAGGTATGGATTCTGTATTATTTCAATATTTTGTAATAGTCAGAGTGTTATACACTTGTCAAAGAATCAAGCTTTTCATGAGAGAACAAAGCACATTAATGTAAGGTATCACTTTGTTCGGGATATGGTATCTCAAGGTGTCATTCAAGTTGACAAGGCTGGGACTAAGGATAATCCGACAGATATGTTGACTAAGGATGTTCTAGGAATCAAATTCGAGCAATGCTTGGATTTGATTAACATTTGCAGACTCAGATGATGAGCCCTTTTGGAGGTAGGGACAAAGAAGATGAATGGTGAATTTCAAGTCAAGGTGGAGAATTGTTAATTTTGTCTTGAAATTTAGGCTAAATTGACGAGAGCCAGAAGAAATGGAGCAAAACAGAGCAAAGGGTTCGAAATGGGCTCAGGAGCACACCCCAGCGCGCGTTGGCAGGATGCCTCATGTCGGGGCTCGAGGTGGTGCGTGCCAAGGCTCGTGGCAGGGCAGCAGAAACACACCTCGCGTGCCCAGATGTGGGCGCTAGCAGAAACAGGGCAAGGAGAAGCAGCGACATGAGCCAGGGCGCAAACACTGGCGCAAGTCGTGCACGCCCCGATGCGCGGCACAAGCCCAATGGGCCCAGGACTCATTTCCGACTATAAATTCATGTTTTCTTTCAGGACAATTCAACACAGACATAACATGAGGGTTTCTAGATTAGGTTTGAGTTAGTTTCTCGAGATGGAGTTTAGAACGAGGGTGTTAAGTGTTCTCGTGAGATTTGTGGGATTCAAGTTTGTACTTGTTACTTTGATTTGAGATCAATAAAATTCTTTTTTTTATTGGATGGATTAGGTACATTGCCGAACCCCGTTAAATCTGTTATTAGTTTCCATTGAATTCCTTTACTATTATTTTGTAGTTTTTACTATAGATCCTCCTTTGTTTCAACACATCAATATTGCCTTCTTAGGTTAGCGCAACGAGTAAAAAACAATGTAATGATGACGACATCTAATTTGAGTTTTGAGACCAAAATAAGTCGAATAGTTTTGCGAAGTACGTACACGTAGACGTAGCTCTAAAACTTTCTTTGACTTTCTTATCCGACTAAAATATGTCAAATAAGTAGTACTTTTATGCATAATCAAATTTTTTATTAGATTTTAAAGAATGATAAACGAAAACAACAATTAAAGTTGATACAAGCAAAACACTTGAAATTCTGGCAAAGGACACCGCCACCTTCGAAGAGTTAAGTCTTTTAGTTGAACATTTTGATACACTAATTAAGCAAATGATAATTGTAATTTATACAATCGAAATATTTCAAATCGGGATGAGAGCAATGCCAGTTGATCATAAAAGTAAAATAAATATTATTTTTATTATAAAATAAATTATTTTAATATTAAAATTATTTTTAATGCATCACACCGAGCACATATTAGTAGAATAGTACAGTAAAATAATCTTGAAGCTTTATTCTGCATTTCCAAGCAATTTGATATTTTGCCTTAAACGGGCCTTCAGGTGTTTTTCTTCTGTCAATTATAATCGTTGTCTCATATATCAATTAGCATACCTAAGCGTTCAACTAAAAGACTTAACTCTTATGAGGTGGCATAAAATTGTCACTAGCCATAATACTTAATTAGCGTGTCTAGGTGTTCAACTAAAAGACTAACTCTTATAAGGTGGTATTGTCCTTTTCAGAATGTGAAGTTTTTCCTTTGTATAAATTACAATTATAATTTGCTTAATTAATGTACCTAAGTGTTCAAGTAAGTCTTATAAGGGACATTGTCCTCGCCACCTAAGACAATAAGTAAGTTTTCAATATTCAATTCAAAATAAAATATTAATTTCTCATAAATTTCTTTTATAACTATATAAAAATATATGAATAGTTAAATGAATGAATACTTACTTTTAGTTAAATTTTTTTGATCTGACACCATTAATCCATGTAAAAATATTTTTTTATGAATTATTATAAACAAAAATATAAAAATAAATATTTGCAATATGATTTAAAATTGTAATTAAACATATTAAAAAATATAAAAAATTGATATCGCTTGTTATTTAAATGGTCATTTACCAAACTTTTGAAACTTTTCAACTATGTCAACAATCTATATATGTATATATATATATATATATGTCCCATATAAAAGAATTTATTTCAAATAATTGAAAATAAGTTCTCCATTATTATACTGCTAAAAACCTAAAATGATTTAAATTAAGAATTTAAATATAAAGTTGAGAGTTTATAGTATATATGGTTTTATTTAAAAATATTTTTTATATCTAAAGACTTTAATAAATTGAGGAATCACGTATCAATTAATTTGTAATTATTCATTCATCCAACTTCTAACTCTTTAATAAGGAAGTGATGATTTGGTATTTTACATAAATTTATGTCTATCCTTTCCACAAGTAACAGATAAGTTGTAAAAAATTTTAAGTAAGTCCAGTTATTAGGAGATAATGATGATTGTTAAGTATTTTAACTTTACAATTTTGAGGTATATTCAATATAAATAATATAAAAAATTTATATATCTAAATTCTAAGTTGTATCGAAAATAATTATTTAGTTAAGAAATAAAAATAATTTATTTGATCAAATGATTAAATATTTTTCATTTATTTAATATTTTTTTAATTAGAAATAATTGAATATTGTACTACTTCAACTAAAAATAAAGTGAGTATATCTACATAAATACAAAAGAATTTATTAAATATGAAAAAGCGGTTGCTATTTTGAAATATTTAGTTATCAACTACTTTATTTGGATAAATTTTGAACTTTTTTGGTAGAACTATATAATTAAATTAAAAAGCAAAAATCTCTAATCTTTTGATGAAAAAATAAGTTAATTATTTATTAAAGCTGATATTTTTATTAGATAATTTTATCACTTTGTATATCCATTTGATTTTTGATAGTTATTATTATCAAAGTGAATATAAATTACTAAAAATAAAATATATAAACTATGTAAAAGATATTTAGTTAGAAATAAAATTTTAATTTCTACCTTTATATACATAATTTTCTACAAATAATTTATTTATTGAAACAGAAATAAAGCGATTTTTCTTTTTTAAAAAAAAGTATTATAAATAAGTAAACTAATCAAAATAAACTTATCAAGGCATATGATATTATATATAAAAAAATAAAAAGTATCTTTCTTATGTGCATATAATTAGAAATGGGCAAATCAAGTGATAATAAATTTAATGAATATATTATAGAAAAATATATAGTATTTCTTCATTCATTTTATAAAAAAATTAGAATAGTTTCAACAACTTAATAAAATATTATAATATTTTAAATATTTATAACATCACATTATTTGAGGTACATTACTCAAATATGAAATATATATAATTTTTTTATCTAGATAGATGAAGGAAACTATAATTAAATAATAATAAAATAAAAATTCAATATCAAAGATAATTTTCTATATGAACATGCAAAAAAAATTCAAAATAGTATTAAGAACGAGTACATAAAACATAATCAATTGAAAAGAAAAAAAAAACACTACATGTGAATGTTTTTAAGTAATATAAAATTTGCAATCCTAAATTGATCATAAAAATTTTAATTTTAAATAAAAATTGAGAAAATAATAAAGTAATAATATTAATAAAATATTAAAATATATTATAAGAGTATTTATTGAAAGGAAAATGGAAATGATATAAAGATGTGATATAAAAAAAATTAAAAACTTTCTATGAAATGAACTTTAAATAAAAAAGAAAAAAATGAAACATCATTATATTATGGTAATTAGTAAAAGAGGTCCTACAATTAACTAAAACTGAATAAAAATGTAGAATTGTAATATGAATAATGTAGAAATAAAATATAAAAAGAATAATTGTACAACAACAAAATTTACATATAAAATAAATGAAATATTTACCTATTAACTTTTTGATAAATTAAATTTATAAGATATAATTTTGTGATGAGAGTCCTTAATATGGTGGTTATAGAATATTTTTTAAATTATAAACTTATTGAATGAAATAAAAACATGATTATAGATATTTTTGAATTATCTTATGAGATAAAAAACAGTATGGATTAAAAAATGATCTCTTAAAGTTTTTGTCATCAGTTTCTTTTGATTTGTGAAATTGTTTTAATTTTTTATATGACTAAAAATGGAGTTCAAGGACATTTTGATAAGTTGACTAAATATGATAAATTAACCTGCAAATTAATTAACTAAGTAAATCGTTCAGAGAACCCAAAGGAAAAGCCAAGCCCATCAAGAGGGTAGAAACAAAGATGTTATATAAACTTATGTGTAAAGTTGATGTAAACTTACTTGCTAACGTTAGTCTAGGATAATCATATTTCTATTTCATATCAAGTGAAATGTGCTTATAATCAACGCATTTTTGTTTATTATGATAATAACCAGTATGAGTTTGAATGATCCTTAAGAGATATTTTATTAAACGTTGTAGATTTAGCATATCAGTAACAATTGAAGACTTTACATCAGAATAGCCTCAACCACTTCCCTTATCTTGTTGTTCGAGGTCGTAGAGGACAATCACCCATTAATCGAGCTGGAACACGAGAGGGTCAAATAGAAAATAATCCTAACCAAGGACACCCCATATGCTATATCATTATTCCCTTTTTATGTCATCACTTCCATTAATGTCCTCAACTTCCTCTTCAATTATATTTATGTCCTTATTTGATATTCTTCTTTTAAACTTTCGTATTTACTTCATAAGTCACCTGTAACTTTTAGCTGGTATTACACTATCTTCCTTGAACTTACAATACGATTTCTTACACTTCATATCTTACAAAAAATTCCCTCTTTTTCTCTCATACGTTGCCAATCTGTGGTCACATTGATCAACTCTCCTTGTCAACACACTAGCTTTCCTCTCAATTCTCATAAACATCAAATTCCATAGCCAACGTCATATCTTCTCCTTACAATTATAATATTGTTCCTCATAGATTTCATATCCTAGGCGATGGTCTCCTCTTCAATATGGTGTTGTCTTGTAGTCAATCAGATCATTTTCACTATTATCTACTAATCTTTTCCAACATATCTATACTACCTAAATCTCAACTGTGTGTATATATATATGTCAAGTACTATCCATCCCAAAATAATCATTTACTTACCAAATATGTATCTTCGTAGAATAACCCTCTACTCGTCAGATACAACTTCTACAAATATCTCTTGCACAACCTTGATTTCCAAAATAACTCTTCACTTACTAAATACATTTCTTCCCAAAATAGCCCTGTGCTCAGCAAATTCAACATTCACAAATATTGTTCGTATAACACTGTAATTTCAAACATCATCATCCCTTCCAATAATTATAACGTCATATACTCGACACACCAGAAGTAAGAGGTTATATACTGGTTGGCTACCCTGGTCACAACCTATCACTTCCTTAATGTCGAGTATTGTCCCAAAGTTCATATCCTATTCAACTTCACAATCACAGTCAATCTCCACTAACCAAGACTTCCACACTCCGAGGATCATATCCTAGCATACCGTAGGTTTTCCTTAACCCAAGCTCTGATACCACCTCCGTATCACCTCACCCGGGAGGTAAATGCTTCAAGCCAAGATGCTAGTCTAATATTATTCACATTAATTCAAAATAAAATATGCACCCCCAAAATACAATTATATTGTAACTTAAAATAATTCATTCCAGCTTACTACTACATTCCACTATATATTATTCACAAGAGCTAAAAAACCATCAAATAGTTCTAATACCACAAACTCATACTTATATAATACTTACATCAAAAGTAACTGAGTTCACATTCAATGTCCCTAAGCTAATATAACAAGTCATATACGTATGTAAATCTAGCCACCAGCTTATATAGTTATATACACTAGACACAGTCTCGAACGGCACGACTGCTGCTCCTCAATTCCTATATGGGAAAAAGAATCAAGAACATGCAGGAGGTGTAGGTCTTACTGACTTAGTGAGGTGAAATAACAATCAGTTTAAGCATGGAAAAAGAAGGGAACTAACAAGTGCGCTGGTGAAGCCTAAATAAGACAAAATACGGGAATAGCGAACAACCAAACCAAAGTTCATAAAATGAAACAATGTTGGAAGATGAGTTTAAGCCTATGATGCGCATAGCAAATGGGGTACAAAATTACAAACAATAGCAGCACAAGAATAAAGATAACAATACGAATTTAAAAATACCAATAATACAATAGGACTTGTTAACAAAAATTAAGGCCAAACAATCAAAGAGGTTGTTTGTGATCTCCAATCTTATGACTCCCTAGAATATAAAAGGGGGGGAGGGCACTTCCTTATTCCTCTATCTTTCGAGTGATCAGCTCAGCACAACAAATACACACTAATGGCATGGCCAACCGCATGCTAATCCTTCACTCATATATAACTAACCTCTAGCTGCCACAAGGTAGGATCAACAATAGGCACTAGCCGAGAGACCAGCCACCAAGGTCTATTCTACTAGGTTATCTTTTCGAGCTTAGCCCCAGGCCAAAAAAACCCCTAGGGACGTCCGCAAGGGTACCAACAATAGCAAACGGTCCAACAACCAAATTAGAAATTAAACAATAATGCCATGATCAATTGATAACCAACATAACAAAGTCAAGAAACAACCAGTCAGTCGGTCGGCAAGACCATTTCAACAACAATGTAATGTAACGAGTTTAGAAAAGATAAGATAATCGGTTGGCAAGATCGTTTCAACAACAGTGCAGTGTAATGAGTTCAAAAAGGATAAGACAATTGGTCTGCAAGATCGTTTCAATGACAGTTCAGCAAAGAAATCTCATTATTCACAAATTCAGCTGGCAAGGGCAAGAATGTAGAAAAGAAAGGTAATCAATAGCACTCAACAAAGAAACTCGAGTGTTACGAAACGTACAGTCAAATCAAAGAGCGAACAAACAAATCAATATTCACAAAAACGAACATATTCTTTTTCTTAGCAAGAACGAATTATAAACTCACCTGAAGTCCTAATGCTTGCCAAAAGCCTCTTAGTGATCAGGAATGCTTGGATCCTTACTGCCTATTTTCAATCAAAAGAAATAAGTATTAACCTTATGGTATAATATTTACTAACAGTAATTACAGTTATTTACATGTTCTAATTACACTAGCCCATTTATTCACTCGATTACTCTTCCATCTTGGTCTTCATACTGAAGTACTTAGGTGCGCAATCTATTTTCCTTGACTATCTAATTCACATTACTAGTTCCACTATACACCCAGCTTGTTAAGGCAATCAAGGTTTTATTCCGAATGCAATTTACCATTTTGACCTCCTAAGCATTCTAGTTCAGTCAAACCTTATCAATTAAGCATTTTATCGAATTGGGGCTAATATTTAAATTTCATTATTAATATTCAAATTAATATTCTTAACCCATAATTAATAAATTTAGCCTAATTTAGGCTATCCATATGAATTTTACATATTTTTATTTTTTAAAATAATAATCAATCTTTATAAACATTATACAACTTAGGTTTTTCAATTACACCAAATCAACATAATCAATAATAATTAGTCTTTTATTGATGGCCTAAGTCCATATTACTATCTAATCATTTCAGTCTATGATCACAATTTTGGTCCAAATTACTTATGTTTACATTGAAAATTAGCTTAATACTTTAATCGAACTAAATCAGGGATCAATTAACTGATTACTCAGATTTTTACCAAATTAACCAAATTTGAGGTCAATTCACAACATGAAATCAACTTGCATACGTCTGGATCGTCGTCCTGGAGATTTTACCGCTTAACCACCGAAGCTGCTGCTGTCGGCCACCGTGCGCCACCCGTCGAAGTCTTGTACGATCACTACCACCCGCATTGCCTTGCTACGCTAGTGAAAACCCCTATGCCAATTTCAGTTTATGCCACCTCCTCCTCGGTCAATTTGGCCAAAATAGTTGCAGCTCTACCATCAGACCACCAGTGATGCCACCTTAATTACTCCTCCTTCGGCGGCCTATTCTCTGAATTGAAGATACCAACGTGATTTCCTCACAAAACCCATCAAAAACCTTCCACCAATTTCAAACTTCAGCTGCTATAGTCATGCAACCAGCCACCGTCGTTGTGTGCCTTCTTCTGCTTTTAATTGTCATAATTCCAAATGGTAGTTTGGGGTAATTTTGGTGTCATAATGTTCATCTCAATAAAGGGAAGATAATAGCTAATTTAGTTTAAGGTTTTTCCAATAAGGGTGAGGTGGATATGGGGAGAAAAAAGCTGGGCTCACCTGAGAGACGTAGACAAAATAAAGAGACCTTTTTTCATACTTCTTATTTTGCCAAAATTGCATTGCGGCCCCTAAAGTTCTTTCTCAATTCCAAATTCGATCCCTCAACTCCTGAGTGCCTAAGATTAACCTCCCTATTTTTAGTTGACTTCCTAATTTCGACAGAGGACTTGCTCAAGAGAGATGATGCAATACACCGAGGTGCGATCCATTTCTACATAACTAGCCTAGGTTTTTGCCAAGCTGGGTGAATAAAAGAAGAGATTCAGGCAGGCATAAGCATCGTCTCTTGATCTAATCCGTCTTCCCTCGCCTCAGAATTAGGTTTTAAATAGAATATATTGCTTTTTTTTCTCCCTAACTCATCCTCGTCCTTACTTCAACTTAGATTTATCCGAATCAAGTCAAGGCGATGAAGCAGGCTCAAGGACCTAGTCTTAATAGTCAGACAAAGCAGTATATATGTTTTCAAAATATCAATTGAATCAATAACCACTGCTTCTCAAGCACTTGCAGCAGCTATGTAGTATTCTCTTCTAGCAGCACTAGTCACGCAAACTCCCATCATATCCCAGATCACATTACTCTACTTTTTTGCATGACATGATACACAAAGAGTTAGTAAATAAGTAAGTATAAAGAGGGGGTCGACATAAGGCCAGCAACTGCATTAGAGATAGATTCAACAAGGCAAGATTCAACATTAACTTTCGATGTTCCATTATGATGTTGCTATTTATCTCCATTATGGTTGAGTCAAAAGTTTTTTCGAATGGTGTTCTATTTGTTCGTATCTCCTGATACTATATAAAGCAAAGCCCATAGTAAACATATGATGAGGCCAAACAAGAAATCCAAGGACGCTCGAGTAGGCAGGTCGAGGTCCTACGAGGTACCCACTACTCAGAGTATGTACCCTCTTTCATGTCCTTTCCAACCAGTCGAATGGCTTGTCCAATCGCTACGTAGACACAATACAATGTCCAATAATAATAATAATAATTATAGTAATAGTAACTTGGTCTCATGCATCTACCATTATACCCACAATTATTGGCCATGGGTTTGAGTTACGGGGTCTTTCTTACATATCCTTAAAGTAGCCTACTCATATAAATAATCCCTTTTTTTTCACATGGGCTCGTCAGTCTAGCACTACATTCAACCAGAGAAAGGAAATTCCTCTCTATGTCTCTTATGTCATTTCCTTTTCTTGGGAAGGCTTGCCTCAAGCTTATGAATGCTTTGAAGGCCAAAAGTTTTCAATTGGAATGTGTATGTGGTGCAGATCTCCTTTATTCCACCGACACATTGATGCCCACTTGGAGAAAATGATCCTAGCGGCTACTTCTCGATATTGTGCCAATTCTAGTTTTAAACTCCATGTTGTTATCCCGACACCAAGCCTTTATATAATGATGCCCTTTTCATAACATCATATTCAGCCAATAACACCTAGCAAGAATATGGTATAGAGCCCTTCGGGCCTAGATCCAAGCAGATCCTCTTAGAGTTCGACATTGAGTATGTCAGTCCAGGGATTGGCGACTTACCCATTCTTCTTCCACCGATCCTAACCATGTCCCCATGAGAAGGTTGCAGAAAAAGCAACCCTAAACAGTATAGAATAAATTTGTTTCTCT
This sequence comes from Jacaranda mimosifolia, assembly GCA_018894105.1. NCBI lineage: Eukaryota > Viridiplantae > Streptophyta > Magnoliopsida > Lamiales > Bignoniaceae > Jacaranda > Jacaranda mimosifolia. The sequence continues at coordinate 24,715,142 of CM032126.1, forward strand.
TTGTTTCTACGAACAGAATTTTTCCATTATTACGAACATATTAGAATTTTTCTTACTCCTACATTGGCCCCAGCTTAGTGTTCAATTTTTACAATTAAGTCCTTACTTTATTAATTTTCGGCCCCTATATTTTTCCACCATCACACTAAGCTTTAATTATTTTAAGTAATTACTTTAAGACATTTATTAACTTTATTATTAAATAACTTAGGTCTAATTCCTTACCCTCTAATTATTGCTTAAGATTTGATAAATTTAAATTCTCATTTTCATTTAAATTTTATTTTAAAAGTTGGGGTCTTACAACCTGCCCTTATTTCAATCAGAATAAGTCTGTAGGACCCCGTGGCATTGGCTTCTACATGGACAATGACGAAAGATTCAGAAAGGAAGGGGAAGGCATGATTGGTGATTGAAAGACCACTATTTCAAGTTTCATTTAAAGTATTATAGGACAATGGACTCAACAAGGGTTGACCGTAGTAAGATGCTCTTTCTTTATAAGCTGAGACTTCATTTTTTACCTTCAAACACATAGATGCCAAGCTCCTGTTCATTAAGATTTTTGGACTCTTAATTCCAACTTTAATCTTGGAGAAATGTGAGTGGGCTAGGATCGCTATTGGATCGAGTAAGGTTATGAAGGGTGGAAATGAATTGGATTTAATACACTTCTATTTATTACACTAACAAGGGAGAGAGGACCCAAATAGAAAGATGGGTCCACCCTTAGCCCAATACTTAATAAAGGGATGCAGGACAGACTTCTTCTACATCGAATTCACAAAAATAACATACAAGATTTCATCTTAGGAAGAGAAATAGATTTCTAGCTTCCTATTTATCTTGATTAGTTCTAGCTTTGTTTTTTTCTTTTTCTATTGAGATTTCTTTTTATAGATCGAACCCATTTTCGTCTCATGAACCACCTGCTTATCGTACATGTGGTTTCAAGGCTCCAGTCATTCAGTTACTTGCTTGTGATTGCAACCATTGCTCGAAAAGGGAGAGGCAAGGAATTGCTCGCTCCTATTCAGTTCATGTGACGAACCAAGCATTGTTAGGTCTTAAATTCTTTGAACTATTGAATCTAGTTCAAGACCTCCATGAGAGTGATGGTGATGGAATCCCTCTTCAAACACTAAAAGTGCTTATCCTTTCACTAAAGAAGGTTGGAGAGAGAGGAACTATAGAGTTCCAAGGTAAGGTGGGAAAAGGCAAATGCTAAACTGCTTAACACATGCAGTCCAGATGCTTAGAGATAGATTACAAACAAAATCCAAAAAGACTATCATAAAGAATCAACAGTATGTAAAAGCTCATAGAAAATGAGCAACTAACAATGCTTATGCCCATGAGAAGTCCTAGCGCCATCCATTGATAGTAATAGAACTCTGTGCTAAGTGTTTTTTAGTGATATGAGTTACTACCCTTTGATCACTTATACTGCTCCAAACATTTCACCGTATTTTTCAATTGAAATGAAATATTACTACTAAAATAGAATTGCACATCCAGTTCTAAGAAGTCATGATCTCAAGCCGATACTTGACATATACCCCTTTTTCCAGGTCAATCACAAGGAAAATTAAGACTTACTTTATACAATATCAATAGCTCGGAGCAAGTAGAACACCTTTTAGAATTATCAATAACGCGATATGAATTGTAAATGCATAGATATGATGTATCAAAAAGTTTGTGGTTCCTAACAGAATAGGTAACAAAGCCACTTTGCTGGCCAATCACCACCCTCCAGGTTAAACTAGTGCTTGTCGTTGCACCAAGGGCTAAAGCATGAGTCTTTTGTATTCATTGAGCAAAAATGAGTTGTAATTGTATTGTGATATCTGAAAACATATCTTGAGAATGTCCAACCCGGTCTTCCCCAAAGTCCCCTAATCAATAAGGTAAACAACATTGAAAAAGCATCTATTTTTCTGCCAATTTCAAAAGAACGAAGAAAAGGGGAATGTTTTGTTAATAAGAGCAAGAAAATATTCATAGTATAAACAAGAATACTCATTTGAGCTGCAGGAATATGTACATACGAAATAGGAAAATTTTCATTATATATAATTGTTGCATTGAACCAAATATATCTTATCTATTGATAACTAAAAGCTTTAAGAAACCCCAAGTAGATTTGGCTTATTCACTTAAATGATTGGGGCCTACCAATTTAATCTGAGTTTAGCTTATTTTTACAAGCTAATATTTTATATCAAAGAATAAATTTTAATGATTTATCTTAAAAATCTAAATGAAAATTAATATATCTATATATAAAAAAAATTACAAAAATAAAAAAAGTAATAACAAATTTATAACTAAACTAAGTATTTTAAAGAATATTTACTATTTAATATGTCAGCAATTGATATAAATGTAGAATAATTCATAGAAAAGTAAATATGCCTTATAACTTTAAGATAAATTATTTCTAGCATTATTCGAAATATATAAGTTAATATATGCATTTTATTTCTCATCAATCATGTTAGATATATACATGCCAAAAAGTATAGCCATCTTTTGTCATTGTAACTTGATAAGCTCTCTCATTAATTTTTAATAAAATATTATTAAAACTTTATAAAATATTGTATTTATAACTAGAATGTTATTTTTGTGCATGATAATGTGGATATGTCTTTGATGTTGCAGGAAAATAAAGTGAGGTCCTTTTCAGTAGACAGCAAAATGTTGGTTCTTTTCCTCTAAAACTTGTGTAGAGAAATCTCAATTTCTCCAAAATTATTTCGAATTCGTGGTTCTTTTGCAAATAATTTCCTTTCCCTACCTCCCCCCAATTCTTTATGGGACTTGATATTTATAGCTTTTGTCTACATGGACTTAGACCCATTAAGGTTTTTCTATCCTTCTTCATGGGCTTAAATTATTTTTGGACTCTCCAGCCCTTTTACTTAATTAGTTAATTTAAGTTATTGGACCACTTTTAGTTAATTTATCGAATTACTCTTGTAGTCAACATTTATACATATTAGTCTTTATTACATCTTTTTTTAAATTAATTTGAAGATATATATAACATTCACATATCTTCATTCATTTATTTATTTATTAATCTTGAAGAATTAAGAAATATAATCAACCCCTCACATAATCTTTTTTAAATTAATAGATTTGGACTAAGTTAGCTCCTCTAGTTTTTTTTGTTTTTTAGTTTTTCAGACTAATCTTTTATTTTTTCTATTCTTGTTTTTAATATTTTATAATAATTTACACTAATTTTATTTTCATTTTATTTAACAGATTATCCATACTAACAAGTTCGAAGAAAAGATATACTTAAATTGAGTCATGTCAATTAAAGAAGTGGACATCTGTTAGACCTTTTTTGTGTCGATTAGACCAAGCATCCGATAGTGATCGTATATTGGCAACACAATGATGCATGCCGGCATGGTGCGGCACTTATGACACTTAGTTCTTAGTGCTGGCCACATTCGTGGGCATTGTGCAAACAACTGCTGGACGGTGTGCGTGAGAACTTGAGATAGGCGCAAATTGGGCGGGTAGGCAGTAGCTTGGCATATAGTAGTGCAACGATGTGCACGAATGCGCACAAGGGGACTGAGAATGGCGCACGCGCTAGACCGTTACTGAGACTTGGTGCGCAGCTGGGTAGAGCAGCATGCACAAGCAGGCTGGGGAACACACGGGTGTTGGCACACACAGCAACGAGCCAGCATGACGTGGCGCACAATTGGGTGTGAGACTCGATTAGCTGGCAGATACTTGGCGCACACAATAGACGTGTGGCACGATGCTTGGAAGTCTTTCGTGAAGCATGTGCAGACGGCTGGGACTTGATTAGGACAACCGCCAGGACACTTGGCAGACTTAGGGTCAGGTTGGCTAGAAGTTGCGGACAATTATCAGATTTGAGGGAAACCGCCAAGACACTTGGCAGTATCTTGTGGGTTGTCTACCTAGCAGATAGGGGATGTTCTTTGAACGTTCGGTATAGTGGTTGGGGACCTGGGGTTGTCAATCGTACATTATTGTAGACTGTAAAATAAGGCCGAGACCTCACAACTCCTATAGCCGGATTTAGTGGATGCTAGTAAGCTTTGGGAGAGTCTTGTGTGATGGCTCATGGTTGTTTCCCAATATATTTGATTGATTGGTTCAGTGGAAATATAAGGTTGGGCGTTGCCCATAGTTGTTACGTGTTTCTTGCATTTACTTGATGCATTATTGGTTTATTTTCGTTGCATATGTGTGCGTAAGTATTGCAAGCGGGTCTTGGAGTCACTTTCACCCAAATTCCAACTAACCAAGCACTTGACGGGATGCTTGGGGAGGGAAGGCTTACTGAACATGGGCAAGGCAAAATAGTAATGTTTGGCCCAACGCAGTCTTGCCCATGTAACAGTATCTAATACTATGCTTTTACAATATGATACTTGTTTAGATAATCTCATAAAAATATGGTAATAGTAAGTTTGTGATTAGTTGGAATCATGTAAATAATTTTTAGGCAGATGGGAGGTACTAAAAACAAAATTTAATATTAATTTAAGAAAATACAAATTAAATAGATTAAAATTGGGGGACTGAACTCAAATTTGTACATGACTTAAGAATCTAATCCGACGAACACCAACACACACACACACAAAAGAAGAAGAAGAAGAAGAAGAAGAAGAAGAAGAAGAACCTAAAAGTTTTTACATGACATATTAATCTTTTCTATTGTGATACTCGGACAACTACTAGTTGTTAGGAATACTACTTGCTCTTTTGTTCAAATAAATATTGAAGTGTCATTACTAATCGAAAATATAAGAGGTCGTTAATCATTTTGATTAAATCGATGGGTGCTCGTTATTCCAAATCTCCAAACATGAAAAGGCTTCAAAATATGTATTAAATGGGATAATGAATTAGTCGACATCGCTCTCCAACTTGAAATTATTTAGACAAACTTGAGTTCAATTTTAAAGTTAAACTAGCTCGAGCTCACTAGCAAAGAAAATAATATTTTTATGTTTGTTTAAAGAATCACGAAGCACTAACTATATGTAAGTTATCCCTCAAGATACTCCTTTTCACACATCTTTCAAGTATCAAATATGTTGAATTAATTCGAGTTGTTTTTTAATTATTTTAAATTATGTTATCATTCTTTACTACTTTCATCATTCTTATCTTAATTATGTTATATTATTAATTATTTAATTTTAAATATTTATTTTATTTTATTATAATACATACTTATTATTAGTACTAGTAAAATAATATATTTTAATAAACATTTTTAATTTAACATTAATATATATAACTATCAATAAATCTCCCTTTTGTATTAAAGAGCTCAAACTCGAGTCAAGAACTTGATAAACTTATTGAGTTAGAGTCAGACCTTGCTGGAGCTAAGTCCATTCATGTTGCACCCCTCTAGGGCTGTAAACAGATATTAAACGGATCGGATATGCAGTATCCGTATCCGTATCCGTTTAACTTTTACCGTATCCGTATCCGATGGATATTTTTTTATAATATCCGAATTCGTATCCGCCGGATATTATTCGAATTCGGATATATCTGTATCCAATTATAATTATTCCGAATATCCGTTTATGAATATTCTAATATCTGAATCCATTAATTTATAATAAAATGCATATTTTTTTCTAATAAATTTCATTTAAAAAAATAATCATATAAATAACATAATAAAATCTAAAAAAAACAACAAACAAACAATAAAATCAGCATACTCCAAAAATTAAACAAGCATACAAATCTCCTCAAGAACAAAAGAAATAATAATTTCCAATACATAATACAACAATTCAATATAAACAAAATAAAAACTAATTTCAATACAAGAAAACTATTCACTAGTCCAACAACATGAACATGCTTGAACTTCTCATCTATTTAACATTGCAAAAACTCTTCTCTTAAGAGCTTATAAGTTATTTTTTAAAAAAAAATTACCAAATACTTTTTGATACCTTATAAACTTTTAACATCTTACCTTAAGAGCTTATAAGATGTTTTAAGAAGCTTATAAGCTCATTCAAACACCCTCTTAAATCTTAATATCCCCTTAGCTAGTTAATAATTTTAGTATTTTAGTATTTTATTTTAGAATTAAAAAGTTAATTATTCTTAATTTAGTTAATTTTTTTTATAATTATTGATTCACTTTATGATTAATTAATATTAATAAAATGACACCAATATAAATTAATTATAAAGTGAAGCAACAATAATTTTATATTGATCAATTTTCTCACTAATATATTAACTTTTCAATTTTTTTGATTTAATATTATTTAATTATCATCATTACCATCTAATTTTTTTATTAATTCTTTAATTACTAATTTATACATATATTCATTTACATATAGATTATGAAATTTAATAATTAAATAATTAAATAAATTATTATGTATAATAATATATTATATATGGTAATTTTTTAAAATATTATATATATATATATATATTAAAATACATAAAAATAGAATATATTATATATAATATTTTTTAAAATATTATTTATCGGATACGGATAATCGAATATATAAACGGATATATCCAACGGATATGTATTCGGAGCGGATATTAAACGGATCGGATAGGCATTTACCATATTCGTATCCGTTTATAGTCGGATGTCTACTAATCGAATACGGATAATATCCGCTTTAAACGGATACGGATAATAGCCCTATAAACGGATTCGGATGCGAACGGTAAACGAATTTTCGAATATCCATTTACAGCCCTACACCCCTCCAGTATATTACATAAATAAATAAATTAAAAATGATAAATGCAGACACACAAACGCACACACGCAACACACATACTTGATATTTTAAGTGTTGTTTTCTTAATTTGTAAAATCACGCACTTTTAATCTTTTTCATTTAAAAAATTGAAATTCAACATAGATAAATTGATAATAATTGATTAACCAGAATAAATTTTTCAGCAAAAAATTCAATGGTATAAATTTAACAATATTTCATATATAAAATGTCCAAGAAGGAAACCATAATTAATAAAATAAAATAAACTAGTTAGTATTGTGGGGAAAAGTCACCTGCAAAATAAAATTGTTCTAATGGTAGTTGTAAACATTCGAGCAATGTATTGAAAAATAAAGTTCACTGAGTATAAAAATTCCAAAATAACTGACCTTATGAAAATTTAAAATGATAACGGTCTTTGAAAATAAAATCAATATAAAACTTTTCCAAGTATTATTATAGATAGTAAAATTTATATCCAATAAAGTAGATAGAATAGTTTCTTTTGTTATGATTATCATATTTAAACAAGTTTTTTACAATTTCATATAATGATTAGATCCATCTCTAAGTATAGAGACTCAATTGAGTTGAAGTATTCCATCATTACACATTAGTTTGCTATGATTATCATATTTTAGTAGGTTTTTAACAACTTCAAATATCTCTAAGATGATGATCGGATCCATCACCAAGTATAGAGACTCAATTGAGTTGAGGCATTCCACCGTTACACATTGATAGTGAATTTTGTGCTAAATAGGTATCGAATAACAGCTTTTAAATTATCTCAAAATCCTTAATTCATTCCAATGGGAACAAGATTAGGTCTCATTTTTCTATTATTTATATTCACGCACATCAAAAATTTGTTAGGTTCAACTCTCCAATCTCACACTACTTTTGCATGATCAATTGTTATTTGAATTTTCTTTATCAATTGCTTCCATTTAACTATTAATTGAATTTTTTTGTTTTAGAAACCAAGATTGTATTCATGCTTCTTGTATAAAGGCCAATTAGATCTCCTAATAGAAAATGGCTATTAAATTACACCATTTTGCTATTATTACCTTTGGCTTATGGTAGTGACTAGTGAATTATGTTGGTTTTATTTGCCTGTTAACTCTTGCTTTCAAATCGACCAAGTTAGTAGACTTATTACTTTGCCTTGACATATTTCAAAGGATGAAAGAGATTATATTTTGGAAGAGTACTTGTAATTAATTTTTTTCTCATCTACCTGTTAGGTACTTACGTTCACAATTATATATATATATATATATATATAAAAGGAAAAAGGAAGAAGAAGACGAAGAAGCGCACAAAACAACAAAAAGTTCGTCATTGGCGGAACCAAATCTATCTTGTACTTTTAATTTTCCCGTGAAACAAAGAAAAGCAAGATTTACATAACTTTAAGAGTGTATTTGCGTACTTATTATTAAGTATGCAAATAATTTATGTAAAATTGAGAAGTATAGGAAGGCAAAGTGATGCAATTAAAAGTATAGAGGGGTAAAGTGGATTTTACCCAAGATATATAACAAAAATGTATTTCTTAAAGACCGACTTCAAATGCTATATGAAATCTCACTTACACATAGTTTTGTTGCTACTTGGTACTAAAGGCAGCGACTTTTTTAATTTTTTATGATTTCATAGAATAATGTATTAGGTAATAAAGTAGAGTTATTGAAGCAATTCTATGGAGACAAAAAGGGGGTCTGTATATTATTAATTAAGTTTTCTTTAATGGAAATCTTTATTTCTTCTAGAGATGTACTATTAGGATATAATGCAAGTTTTTGATATATTTATAGTGCAGTCAGTCCATGTTTCATCTTTCAGCATTCAGCTTGGAACTTTTAATTTAATTTTAACATTATTTTGTATAAAATTTGTGTATTCATATAAGAGAAGAGTAGCTGGGAGAGATTGACAAAACAATATTGAGGTATAGGCATTTTGGGTATATAAAAATAAAATATAATGATCTAACTATTTTTACTTGGTTTGCTAACAGAAATTGAATAAGCTTTAACGATGTTAAAGTAAGTGAAGTAAAACTGAGAGTACAAAGAGGCACAGTGATGCAAATTAAAGTATAGGTGGGTAAAGTAAGATGAAGTTTGAGTATAAGGGGGTAAAATGGATTTTACACATATATCTTTGGTGATTTTATATTTCTAAATCTTCAAATATAAATTTTTCTTTTTTATGGAGAAGAAGGGTTTTACTTGTTAAATGAACAATTAAAAATTATGGGCAACTTTGTCTTTTAAAACGAAAAAGTTAACGGTGTTAAGGAGATGAAAAGAATTTAACGAAATTGAATAATTTAAATAAAATTGAGAGTATAGTAAGCAAAGTGATGCAATTAAAAGTATAGAGAGGTAAAGTGGATTTTACCCTATTATTAATTGAGGTATTAGATTTAAATTAATTTATTTTTCAGCAATTACTTGTATTATTAAATGATCTAGAATTGACACTCCTTTGGAGCTCTATCAGTCAGTTATCTGGATTCGTCAAATTGGATTGTGTAAAGGTAGGGTAAAAATATCCTTGCTTTGAATTATTTTTACCCACATCCATTCCTCTGTTATGATCATATTTTACCAATGGAGCCAACAAAAAATCGAAATCCTATTTTCCCAACAGTTGAACGGGTCCAGCACCACTCTTTCCAAGTAAGCCATATAAGTTGATTTGAATTTTGAACCAGAAAAGTAAAGTAGATAACTACGAATACTCCAAAATAGAGGTAAACTAGAACAAGGTATCCTAATTCCTAGCCGCTGATGAGAAACCTAATTTTTTTCCCAATATTGCCTCCATCAAATACGTTTCTTGAAGATGGGTATGTTACTTATTGATTGAATATAATGATTCTAGTAACGTAGGCAATAACTATGGTTCAAATTTTACAACAGCAAACAGCAGCCAACTTCTATAGTTACTTATGCAAACGAGGATCCATTGCAAGAAATATAGCAATGAACCAGCAAATAAGAATTAAAGCAATAGGAAAAGAGTGTTAAGAGAAATAGAATGTCCTACATATGAGAAAAAAAAAGTAAAGAAATGGAGAAAGTTGAAACCATAAAACAATGTATTGGCTAGAATCACTTGTCAATTTCTTGTTCTTCAATGAAAAAATGTTACTACAGAGTACAGAACAAAAGAAAAGACCAAGGGATACAAAAAGTCATCAACCGCAAACATAGCCCTGCCTGACTGAGGCAGGTACACAAATTTTATGAAAGTCCCATGAGCATTATTACCAATTACCTGACATCAAAAAATCGACAAACCGAAAAAAAATATTTACTTTAGTTATTTAACAATGAATTTCATCTACCTACTTGGCTCACACAAACACATGATACAATCATCTATCGGAAATACGTAATCCAGAGCTAACTACAGCTCCATCTTTTACAATCCTAGTATTTTCCAACGAACGAAAATTTCCTTGAGGGCTTCTTTTAAATGAGGCCTGAATAAGGATTGTAAGCTTGGACAGGCAAACCTGAGCCATAGGGCTGGCCACTGGCACCATACGGGCTTCCAAAAGGATTCGTCGGTTGCTGTGGACCCATCATCATCATTTGGGGCTGGGGCTGGGGCTGCGCCTGCGCCTGCGCCTGGAGCATTAATGTGTTTTGCTGGTTGTACATAGCTGCCATCTGCACAGAAGGTGGTGCAGCCACTGTGTTGGAGGCATAGAATGGATCATGTGCTATTTGTGGCATGACGGAGTTGCCCACCGGAGCTTGTTGTTCCCATGGATTGTAACTTACGTTCTGCTTATTTCTTCTGATAGCATCATCATATAGGCTGTCTAGTGTAAGTTTGTCCAGCCCTCCAGCCTGTGTAAATACACGAGGAAAATAAAAAGAAACAAATGGGTTCATTATTCGTTCAGCAACTTGACTGTAAAAGTGTAAAACTTCCCAGCAAGATGATGAATGATACCAATTTACTAGCAGCAGCAGCATTCTCGTTGGAGCTTGGAGCAGTAACAAGTGCTAGTTCCCAGCCTGTAGTTCCGTTTGCTGGATTTGGTCCAGTGGGACCTGGTTGTTCAGTAACACCTACAATGGCGAAGAAGACTTCATGTATATCAAAATCATCCAAAAACTAGATGACGTCTAGGTGAAGTTCAATGAAGCATATGAAAATGACGTGCCCTTAACCCTGATCTTTGTTAATTTTCAGATTGCAGATTGAAACATCAAAACATATGCTAATCATTCTATCAAAATAGAACCGTTACTAGGTGCAAAACCCAAGCCACACATCACTAAATTCGAAAAAAAAAACTTACCAACAGGCACAATGGCTAAAGCCATAGCATTCTTCTCATCTAACTCTGATGCAGCAGGAGTAGGCTCATGCAGACCCTACATGCAGACACATGGCGCACAATGTTAAGATAGGAAAGCTGAAAGAACTTAATATTGGACTTGGAGATTCTGATCTAGTGAACAGTTACCAGCAAATCAGGTGGTGGTTGTGAAGCAGGAGTTTCCGCTTTGACAGGTTCGGGTTCGGGTTCGGGTTCGGGTGGAGGTGGAGGTGGCGTTGGTGGACACTCTTCCTTCACTTCAGGACCCTTTTTGTACTCTATTGCTAAGATTGCCTTGGGTTTATCATCAGCCTGTTTCAGTAAATATACATCATCTAGTCACTATAATAGCATTCAGTTGTATCAGCAGTATCTAAAGTTTCCTATAGCAAGATAGCTTCCTGCCATACATTATGAACAAAGATGCATACTTCCACGAAATATTCCAAAAACTTATTCCCTGGGTGTATTATAATAACAAATTTGCATAGTCTATATCAGCAGTGCGCCGATATTTCAGCTGTATCCCTAAATAAATTATCACAAGCATAGAAGAAAATGCTCCAATATATGACAAACAAGTTTGAGAGACCAGTACCAGATCTTTGCGAGCTGTAGAAACACGTGGTGCATCTCTTACATACTCTTCCATAGCTTGTATAAATGATGCAGGGGGCTTCAGAGTCATCAAATAACAAAGAAATGAGCATATTGAAGGCAAGCTGAAGCAAAATACTTGCCCAAAACACCCAGAAGTCGAACCTGTTCAATCTTGATATATCGTTCTCCACGCCCAACATCAAGGTTTTTACATATTTCATAGAACTCCGACAATCTTTCAGCCTAGGGAATTGCAATAAAACAAGAGCGATTTCTTTAAGGAAAATGTTCCTTAAGACAAATTCTGAAACTAGTACTGCTACATATACAAAATATAATTTCTTTAGCGGCTATACCTGCTGGCCAGCTCTTCGATATATATCCAGAGCCTTGATAGCATCATGCCTTTGCATCTCGAAGAACTGTAAGAAATGAAGACAATAAGTCTTTTGCTATCAGAATAAGAGATACTTGAGAGTAATTAGAAGTCTTCAATTACCTTGTCAACCAAATTCACAGTACCATCACTTATTGCATTGTAAATTTTAATGCTTTCTGAAGCAACCTAGAAGAAGAAAGAGTAGAGGAATACATAAAATGAGAAAGACAATGTCCTAAATAAGCCACTTATATGAAGCAAATGTAAAACTTATGACTTGCTTACCATGGAAAGGGCCAACTGAATGATAAAATTATGAATTGCTGCTCCTTGTGGCTGCATGTCCAAAATGTCAAGTTCAACTTGTTAGATAAAAGAGAGAAGCCAATGAGTAAGGTTATGGACCATTACTATCTAGTATTAATAAGACCACATTTAACAAATGATCCACCATTGTAGAATAGATCAAATACAGATACAACCTGACAGCCAAGCACACGGTGAAGCAGTTGTTGCAGCGCCGGTAAATGCTCAAGTAACTCCAGAGTGTCAAGATCTTTCGTTCTCTGCTTCAAAATTTGCATTTAGATGTAATGAAGAAAGAAAAGACAAATTAAATTAGAATGTCTATATTACAAATTTCTGCCAAAATTAAAAGGAGAATGTCTATATTACACAACAACAAGTGCAGTCTCAGACTGTAACACACTTAGGCTAAAATACTGATCAGGATCTCCAACTTCTCCCAATACAATGATGATTGTAGGATCAGCCACACACCCTTGTGCAAAAGCTATACCTTCTATAGAAATAGTACAACTCAAATCTTTAAATCTTCACAGCAGCTCAAGGTCAACTAAAACTTGAAGACCAACTCCCTGGTCCTCTGCCAGAAGGGTGATTCCAGCCATACCAAGGCGAATAATTAATTTTTGTGGGAGTTAAAGTTGAGACCTTAACTATCCATTTTAAATATAGTCATCATCACTGAGCCTAAAGCTATAGCTTTTCGCAAAGGTAAAACTCATATGTTTACACCTTAACAACAGCCAAAACACCAGTCTGAAGAACAAATTTCGACTATGACTTGCAGACAATAACTGGGCCACCCTGTGAGGCCAATGTAGCCATTCCCACAAACAAAATCAATTATTAATAAATATGGAAAATTTGAGTCACAACTTACAAGTGAAGAAACCAAAACTCAACGGATGTAAAACCTAACTAGAGATAAAGTATCAAGAACGCAGAGTTTGCTAAGATGTAGACGCATTTGACCGTATGTTAAACCATCAACGACTGGTACATCCAGACAAACAAATAAATTTTCACAGAGCAACTAGAAATTTAATTGCTCCAGACGGATTTGCACATGGTACTTCAAGCCGCACTCACTAAAATGAAGTAACAGAGATATAAACAATAGCCTGTGTCCATATGAACATGATAGCATACATCGTCTAATAAACAATCGACGAATTTAGAAAAGAAATTTCTAGAAAGGAAGAAATAAAGTATAAACAGGTATTGTATAAACAGGTATTATATAAAAGAGATCATACCAGACGTTCTGTCTCTATGTCATACTTCAACACTCTGAAACATTCCAACCTCTCCTCCAAAAATAATGTGTAAGACCGCACCCAAGCAGAATAATCCCAGGCTGGCCAACAGATCAGAGTGCAATTTATTACTGAATAATTAATTTCTGTAACCTTTAATGGACTACTAAAAGAAAATAAAAACTATACCATTAGGACTGGAGTCATCCTTGAAATGGGCTAGGTTAAGCATATGGCTTCTGCTCCTGCCATAATTGAGAATTTCTTCCTGGAATGTGGGGTCCACTTCTCTTAATGCACGATGTATAACAATCAAAGTTTTCAAGGCAACCTGTAAAGCGAGAATAAGTCACGTACAAGGATCAAAAACTAGGCAGTATATTTCTCATGACAAATCACAAGCCTCACAGAATGAATCAACTTGCAGTATTACAGTGCTATCATGGTCTTCAAACCAGAATCACCAATACCAAGACAGGTATTAAAATGTTCAAGGGGCAAAAAGGAAGTATTGAGCGTAAGCAGAAAGGGACTCTCTTCTCTCTCAATAAGAGCAGACAGCACTTGTAAATGTGTACATCAAAACATGGATACACACAAAGGTAATTAGTGGTATACTCAAAGGCTAATGCATAACATTAGTGCTTTACACAAGGCCAAGTTCAAAGTAGACCAAAATCATCAAAAGTAGATATCCACTCCATACTTTGCTGTCACTATAAAGGTCATCTAAGTATTGGAATCAGTGATGAAAACATAAAATTCTGAAATTTCACAAATCAGCTTGTTGCCAAAGGAAAACGAGGAAAGGAATTTAAGAATTCAGAATATGTACAGGTGCCCTTACGAGCCTATAGCAGCAACATATGCATATTTGTCTGTGGGGAGAGAGAGAGAGAGACCCTTGTTTGGGGATTGGGATAGGGGAAATGGATGAAGGTCAGATAAGGCATAAGTTTGTACGCATCAATTTTTCCAATCTTGCCCAAATATTTCTTTTTCTCTTTTTCTGGTGAAGGAAATGTTTTCTTTCTTAAAAAGAATTAAACAGTTCTTATTGATTTCAACTTTCGGATTTTTCTTTTCTTGTATTTTTTGTTTCCCTGCCTGTTTCGCTATATGCCTATCAATTTTAACTTAACATCAGACATATTTTTCATTCAACAGCCAAAGTTCAGTGATAGAATTCGATGCTGAATTAAATTTTGTGATGTTAAAGAAAAATGGGGAAGCATGAAGGCCCCAGGAAGGACCTATTTTGTGATGTTAAATCATTGTAATGCATTATTTGTATCATAGATTTTATCAGAAAATGCCAACTGAAAACATGCCTATTACTATTTGAATAGATCCAAGAAAACTAAACAATATTTCATCTGGCCAGTTTAACTATCAACCATTAGACTTATCCATGACATCAGTATCATGTAGATTGTCAACATGTCACGATCACATACCGCCCAATTATGAGTCTTTGACAATCTTCGAGCAAGAGCATGTATGCAGTAGGCAACATCAGCTCGAGGCCTGGTGGCCGATATAGCAGCAAAGACAGCTGGAAGTCAGATTGCACATTCGGTAAAAGATGTCTTCTTTCAAGGGCTATGCATAATAAGATTATCTAAAAAAGATGAAAATAGGTATATTAGATTTGATGAAACTCACCTCTAATGTGCCTCTCTTTAGCTGGCCGTTCGACGTGATTTGTTGCCTTAACAATGGCAATGTCTAATTCCTGTTGAAGAAAAAACCCAATTAAAATCAGACACCAACGGAAAATAAAATGTAACTTCCAAGTTTTGTGATAAGAACTTAATTATACCTTGTAATCACTGTTTATTTTTGCCAAACTAACAGTGGTAGTGTCCTTCAGAGCACCAAGTGTTTTTCTTAAACTGTTCTGCGTTCCCCCACCTGACATCCTCTTTCAAAATTCTACAAAAAGATCTAACAAACTAGTAAACATCATTGCTTACTTCATTAAATGTATATCAGCATATGATTAACAATAATTTACCATAAAAAAACTATAATAAAGAATCTCATTCTACCACGTCCATAATAAGTACTTCCCAAATGGCAAAGAGCAATACAATGGGAATCTACAGAATAACACAAAGTTCGCCAGATTCAAACAACTAAAAATCCAAAAAATGAACAGGAGATGAAGTGAAAAATGGAAAAAATAAAATAATAGAACAAAAATTGAAGTAAAGAAACTTTTAACCACTGATAGGAAAACACGATATCTGTCCCTACTGCATTTGATTACCCAATAAGAGTCCAACAAATCCTGCTAAGTCGAAGCCAATAAGTAGAAGCATAAACCCTAATCAAAATCAAGAACCCAGCTCCTAAATGACGTCACAATTAAAGCAAAGCTGATTGATCATTATGCAAGTGCCTTTACATACATGGATTCAGTCTCTACACAAAATTCAAACCCCACCAGCATATCAAAGCAGCGTACATACACAAAAAGCAGCCAAATTTCAAACTATAACAACAACAACTAAACGTCCCATATGAAGTTCAGAAGAAATCAAGGCCAGAAAGCATCTTTACACAAAAAAACACACAGTTCAACATATAGCAGAGAACCCACCAAAATTATGCAAAAATAAATCGCCAAGAATCAAAGTGAACACTGATTCAACAAAAACCCGAAAGATCTAAACAAAGATCAGTGTCTTCCATAAACACCCACCCTTTCGAGCTCAATCTTTCACACCCCAACAAAGAAAAGCAATGAATGTCTGAATAACAGAGAGCTAAATAGAGATCAAGTAAAGATGAAAAGTCTGATCTTTAGCTTAGAAATGAGGTATACAAAGAGAAAGTGTGGGGGAGAGGGTCTTTTTCTTTGTGGGTTGTCTCTAGAGAAGAAGAATAGTCTTCGAAAACTATATTACGAATTTGTTCTGGTTGGCCGTCGGCGTCATTATTTTTACTTTTTTAATGCATATGGCCTCCCACAGTACGATACAACGATACATACAGCGATAATGTACACTCAGAGTATGTACAATATTATATACATAAAAAAGAATACACTTATTTGACAATTCTTCTATTTGTACAGCTTCCATATTCTCTCTTCTATCAAAAAAAAAAAAAGCTTCCATATTCTCTCTGTTTCTACTGTCTATTGCCCTTTTTCTTATTTATTTTTTTCATCTATCCCGTTCTTACTTTGTGTTTGATTCCCTATTCATTTTGTATTTTATCTCTTATCCAACTCTTATTTCAATATGTGGTATGTTAAATATATCTAATTTTCTATCAATTATTTTTATAAAAAAATATTTAATACACATATCATATATCCATATATGAAACACAAATTAAATTAAAGGATCTCAACCAGAATTCTAAATCAGCCCTCTTTGCCAAAAAGAAATGCATTTTGATGTTTACATTTTCTTGGACTTCACTCCTAAGAATAATTGCAATCAACTTTTGGCAGTTTCTATATTTTAGAGTGAAAATTTATGAGTTATCGAGACAGTTTGGGTATGTTTTTGTTTTTTTATATTTTATTATCAATTTTGTTCAAAGTTGAAGAGTTAGGGGTCATTTGGTTTTCTTTTTTGGAGGTATTTTAATTTTTTGGTGAAAGAAATAGTAAAAAGTTAGTTATAAATGTGTTTTTGAAAATAAAATGTTGTTTGGAAGTTTTGTTTAAAATGTAATAATTATATAGGATTGAAAATGAGTTGTATTTGAAAAATATAGTGTTTTGTATTAAAAATCGTGCAAATATAACTAGAAGAAAATAAAAAGTGAAAATGAAAAGAGAGTGTAATAGTGTGTTTGGAAAAATGTGCTGAAAATGAAAATATATGTGAAAATAGGGGGAAAGTTGATATCTTTTTATTTTCATTTTCAAGAGAAAATGAAAAGGAGTTTTGAAAACAAAACCAAACGGGCACTTGGTTATATCTTGAAAATAAAAATGAGATTATATTTGGATGTTTTATTTAAAAACAATGATTAGGATGGGTATAAAGTTGAAATTTAGATATTTATATTGTCTTATGTTTAAAAACTTCATATTTTTAAATATATGTATATTTTATTCATTTTGAAACAATATTAAGTAGTTTATGGCACATTGAATTTAAATTTGATTGATATGACAATATAGATGATAGAATAAATTTCGGAGAAATTAAAAATAAAAATAAAAAATATTTTCAGCAAAAATGTGTATAAGTTATCCAACAATGAAGAATATGAAAAAAGGAGGCTTTGAAAATAAATAAGAATGGGCTCCTAAAATGTTAAGAAATAAACACAAAGAAAATAAAATTTTAAAATTAGTAATAATATTAATTAGTATAGTGTGAAAAAAGAAAACCTCTCTTTGTTTTTGGAAGGAGAAAAAAAAAAAAGGAAGGAGTTAAAGCTTTTAGTTCCTATAGCTCCTTACATATCATATCCTCTATTGAAAAAGTAATACTATTTTACACAGATACTATTTGTAGGCTCAACAATAACAAAAAAACAATTATTAAAGGACAAGTTTTATGACCTTCTATGCTTACAATCTTAAGGATACTTCCAAAGTTTTAAATTTAGTTTTGCAAAATATTATAAAATTACTGCTTTGGTAATTGAAATATTTCGTAGTAATATATTTGTCGCATAGTTTGTATGTGGAGGAATATGAAATTTTAGAAATAAAGTTATATAATATATAAATTAATATATCATGTCAATATAATAGTATTTAAATTCCAAATTTGAATCCTTTATTAATTTATTTATTTTTTTGTTATATTTTTTTTATATCAGAAATAAATATCAAAAAAATTTAAGTAAATATTTAGTTATGAATGGCATGCATTGATGCATTTCAAATCCTTATTTCTAATGCTATTGTGAAAAAAAGAAAATCAATATAATAGAAGAGGTAATATGTATATATATATATATGGAATTAAATCAAATAAATATATATATCATTTATTTCCACCAAATACCGAACAAACTAATTAGTCAGGTTAAATATTTATTTACCAAAATATTTTGAAAAGTATGGTATGATTTTTCTTGGTTTTGCCGAAACTTAGAAAAATATAAATATATATTGAAGAAACTGCAGCTTAGTTTATGGGGCACTTACTAAAAAGTACCAAAATCATTTTTCAAATTCATGTTCAGTCCCCATTTGAATTTTT
The DNA here is from genome assembly GCA_018894105.1 of Jacaranda mimosifolia. Classification (NCBI taxonomy): domain Eukaryota; kingdom Viridiplantae; phylum Streptophyta; class Magnoliopsida; order Lamiales; family Bignoniaceae; genus Jacaranda; species Jacaranda mimosifolia. The sequence continues at coordinate 24,734,020 of CM032126.1, forward strand.
ATAGAATGAACTCCCTAATTTTGTTAAAATTTTAGAGATAAACTCCCTATCCACTTGATTTAGCAAAAATACCCTTAAGTATAATATTTTTCATTCATTTTCTTCACTTCTTTTCTATCTATACAACCAAACACCATTTATCTCCATTACCAAACACTAAACCCTACCTTAATTTTTCATTATCAGAAATAGGAAAGAAAAAAAAAAAAAAAGTCAAAGAAGCAAATTGAGTTTGACTGCGCGAACAAGGAGCCAGACGGCGCCACCACCACTAGCGCGACCACCGCATTTCCGCCTTCTTAGTTTAGTTTCATCATTTTTAGGTTATTTTCTCAGTTTATTTTCGTTCTTCTCAGTTTATTGTTTCAGTTTATTACCAAGTCATTCTCTTCATTTTGTATTTTTTTCTTAATCAAAAGAGTATTTGCCGAAGATGTGGGTATGAAGAAGGAGACGAATTTTGAAGAACTTTGGACTGTATCATTTGTATTGGAATTGTAGTATTATATAATCTGTTTATGCAAAGTACATTTTATAAAAAATTGTAGTATAAAACATTCAACCTTTCAGTATATTTTAAAAAAAATTGTAGTATATAATTTGTTTATGTAAAATACATTTTACAAGCAATTGTAATACAAAATATTCAACCTTTCAGTACACATTATTTGAAAGTGGTAATATATAATCTGTTTATCTAAAGTATATTTTACAAGCAATTGCAGTACAAAACATTCAACCTTTCAATACACATTATCTAAAAGTGGTAGTATATAATCTGTTTATGTAAAGTACATTTTTCAAACAATTGAAGTACAAAACATTCAACCTTTCAGTATACATTACTAGTATAAAATCTGTTTATATATAGTACATTTTACAAGCAATTGTAGTATAAAACATTCAACCTTTCAATACACATTATTAGCATATAATCTGTTTATGTAAAGTACATTTTACAAGGAATTGTAGCGCAAAACATTCAAGTTTTATACTTCAACCTAAAATTGTACTTCATTTTACTTAAAACTGCACTCTATTATTTAAGTTTTATACTTCAAGTGTTCTACTAATTAATTATCCAAAATTGTACATCAATTACTAGCATCTTATACTTCAAGTGTTCTGGAATTGTACTTCTTTTTATATAAAATTGTACTTCGTTTATCTGAAATTATACTTCATTTTATACTTCATTTTACATAAAATTGTACTCTATTATAGAATTTCTATACTTTAAGGGTTTTATTTATTAATTATCCAAAATTGTACTGCAATTACTAGATTTTTATTCTTCAAGTGTTCTAAAATTGTACTTCATTGCCTAAATTTATACTTTATTTTACATAAAATTGTACTCTATTATTTAAGTTTTATACTTCAAGGGTTCTACTAATTGATTATCCAAAATTATACTGCAATTGCTGGCGTCTTATACTTGAAGTATTTTGAAATTGTACTTCATTTTTTATAAAATCGTACTTCGTTTTATCTGAAATTGCACTTCATTTTATACTTCATTTTACCTAAAATTGTATTATATTATTGAAGTTTTATACTTCAAGTGTTATATTTGTTTATTTAGCATGAAAATGTAGCATGTGCATGTTGTCCAAGATATAAGTGTTTTTGTACTTCAATAAGGGAGATTTATACTTGATTTCGGGACATATGTACTTCATTGCGACAATTATGTACTAGATTTAGAGTGAAAATGTAGCATGTGCATGTTGTTCGAGAGGATGAACAAATGCGTGAGATATTACTTCAATAAGGGAGATTTTATACAAAGTGTACTTCAATATAACACAATATATACTTCGTTTGTTCTATATTTGTACTTCATTTATACTGAAAATATACTACAAGAGCATTAACAAATGCGTGAGATATTACTTCAATAAGAGAGATTTATACTTGATTTCAGGACAAATGATAGTCTCAGAATATTGTATTTGACCCTCACTACAATTATTAGAGACTAATTATTCAATTGCATAAAGTGTACTTCAACATAACACCATATATACTTCATTTGTTCTGTATTTGTACTTCATTTATACTGAAAATATACTACCAGAGCATGAACAAATGCATGACATATTACTTCAATAAGGGAGATTTATACTTGATTTCAAGACATATGTACTTCATTGCGGCAATTATGAACTTGATTTCTTGTTTTTTGTACTAATAGTGATGAACTTGAATTTTGTTCCATGATTTGCCTTTTATTTCTTGGTAATTAACAACCAAAACTCTAAAAATATGTGTAATATTTAGTATGGTGTGAATAAAATAATTTTAAAGTATTAAAATGATAACCACTAGTGTTCAACGAATCAGAGTTATCATTCGCAGTATCCAAAGTATACTTATGCATTGAAAGTTGTAAACACATGAGCATTTGACAATCATATTCATCCTATCACCACTACAAATATGTACTTCACCTGATTCGATAGTCTCAAAATATTGTACTTGACCCTCATTACAATTATTAGAGACTAATTATTCAATTGCATAAAGTGTACTTCAACATAACACCATATATACTTCGTTTGTTCTATATTTGTACTTGATTTCCCACATATTGTACTGAACCTTGCTACAATATTTTACTTTAATTGAATGGTACTTCAACATAACACCATATCCATGTATATATAAAAAGGAGTCTTCTTCAATGCATCAAAATGTTTTAACCTCATCTTGGATTTCACATGCTCCAATTTAGTTTGAAATTTTTAGTGGAGCAACGATAGCAGACCTCATTATTTCTTGCCTTTACTGCAATCATATAAAGAAAAATTATTATATAAACAGATTATATACTATTACTTTCAGATAATGTGTATTGAAATTTTGAATATTTTGTACTACAGTTACTTCTAAAATGTACTTCAAATATTCATATTATGTACTTAATGTGTACTGAAAGGTTGAATATTTTGTACTACAGTTGCTTCTAAAATGTACTTTAGATACTCAGATTATGTACTACCACTTTTCAGATAACGTGTACTGAAAACTTGAATATTTTGTACTACAGTTGTTTCTAAAATGTACTGCAGATATATAGATTATATACTACACTTTCAGTTAATGTATACTGCAAGCTTGAATGATTTTGTGCTACAGATGTTTCTAAAATGTACTGTATGTACACAGTTATATACTATAATTTCATTTAATCTGCAGGTTTGAATGTTTTGTATTACAAATGCTTCTAAAATTTACTGCAGTTACACATATTATATACTATAATTTCAGTTAATCTGCAGGTTTGAATATTTTTGTACTACAGATGCTTCTAGAATATACTGCAGATACACAGATTATATACTACACTTTCAGTTAATGTATACTACAGGCTTGAATGTTTTTGTATTACAGATGCTTCTAAAATGTACTGCATGTACACGGATTATATGTTACACTTTCAGTTAGTGTATACTGCAGGCTTAAATAATTTGTATTACAGTTGCTTCTAAAATATACTGCAAATACACAGATTATATACTACACTTTCAGTTAATCTATATTGCAGGCTTGAATGATTTTGTACTACAAATGCTTCTAAAATGTACTGCATGTACACAGATTATATATTATAATTTTATTTAATCTACATGCTTGAATGTTTTGTACTACAAATGCTTCTAAAATGTACTGCAGTTACATATATTATATACTGCATTTTCAATTAATGTATATTGTAGGCTTGAATATTTTTATACTACAGATGCTTCTAAAATGTACTGTATGTACACATATTATATACTATAATATCATTTAATCTGCAGGCTTGAATGCTTTGTACTACAAATGCTTCTAAAATGTACTGCAGTTACATAGATTATATATTACATTTTTGCCTAATGTGTACTGCAAGATTGATTGTTTATACTATATTTATTTCTAAAATGTACTACAGTTACATATATTATATACTACATTTTTGCCTAATGTGTACTGCAAGCTTGAATATTTTGTACTACAGATAATATACTATTACTTTCAGATAATTTTACAGTATAATTTTACCATATAATTTCAGGTAAAACGAAGTATAAACCCCAAAAAGGTGAAGTACAACTTTCATGTCTTTCAAGTACAAATCAGAAACTTCCCATCTCACAACAAAAATCATATATATATATATATATATATTAAATGGGTTCAAGTGTTTAACAACTAAAAAAGGAATAAAAACCCTAAACATGAGAAAATAGACAAGAAATAAGTGTAACACTAAAAAATTATGGATATTTAAAACTGTAAATGCAGAAAACATACCTTTGTTTCTTTTGCTCACTTCTTTTTGTACTTCGCTTCTTGTTGCCGCTGTTTCCCCTTCCATTGTTGCAGAAAAATGACAGAAAATTTGGTGTCTTTTTTTTTTTTTTCCTTGCGTCAATGGCAGAGGAACAGTTTCGCGCCATTTTGTTTGGCCGCTTGGAGAGGTCGTCGATTTCAGGGGAAAAAAAGAAAAAAGGAAAGCATTCTTCTTGAAGAGACAAATGCATTTCTCAGGCATTTTTGTTGTTTTTTCCAGCTACAAGGATATATTGATCATTTTAAAAGATATGTGGAGTGATTTTTAAGTTTTGTGAAAAAATAAAAAATTTAGTGTATAAAAATTTAAATGAAAATTGATCACTAAAATGAAAGTAATGTTAGAGACTTTTTTCTAATTTGCCATTAGTTTATTGCATAATTAATTTTGCTTTTCGAGGGTCGGTGCCAGAATACACTGAAACGGCGTTAAATTTGAACGATGGATCATGGAAGAGTCCGAAGTGGGCCGTCAGATTTGACGGTGATTGGACGGATCAAACTTGTGTGGGGGCCATCCTCGGATCTGCAGTCAAATTTATACGGTTGGTAATTGGTGTGAGACGAATGTACTTTTGTCTGCATTTGAAGTTTCTGGGCATTCTTTTAGGGAAGAATTTTATTTCAAAACCATTAATAATATAATTATAGCCTTTTATATATTTAAATTTTAAAGATTTATAAACATATTTTTCAATTCAAAAAGTAGTTGCCACCAACTTTCTAATTCTGCTATGTTAGATCCTTTTGAATGGATTTTTTCATTATAAAGAAGCTATTCAACACATTTTTTATGTACCAATAAGTACTACTATATATATTAAATTTGAATTAAGTTTAAAATCAATTTATATTAATTGACTTTCTTTATTACTGCTAGCAAATACTAGTATTTTTTATTTTGGATCTTTTAATCATTTTGAGATTTGGACCCTTTTTTTATTTTAAATTTTTATGATTTTCTGGCTGTATTATTCTTGGCCCGTTCTTATTTAGAAGTTCATGAACTGAATTTTTTTGGTGGAGTAGATTTTTCTAGTTCATAAATTATATAATTGCTAGTTTAAACTTTTTAAATTTTAAATATTAATTTAATTTGTTTTGAATCTATAGGAACATAAAAGTTGCATGTTAAATAACTTGATTTGAAAAAAAAAAAAAAAAAAGAGAGAGAAGATATGAAAAACAAAAGAATTAAAAGCTAAAATTAAAATTGCAGTTGATACAATTTATCATCTTGATAAATCCAAAGAAAAAAAAAATGAAAACTCTATTTGTTTAATCTTTAGTCTAAGAAACAAATAGTAATTTAGTCCAAATCATTGAATTTTGAAAATATTAGTAAAAAGATTATGCTCAACTTTTCAAATGAATAGCTGGTAGAACGAGTCTTCTAGAATAAAGTTTATGAAATTATAGGACAAAAATTTAGTTTAGGAGGATTCCGGTGTTTTTTTATCCTTCTGCATTCTTTGAAAATTACTTTCATACTTTCAATTCTCTTTATTGCAATATCCAATGTTCAAACATTAATAATTTTTTTTGATGAAAGTAAAAAAATTAAAAAGCTTTGGATATTTTTAATTCTAATAAAATATATTTTATGAAATGATTTAGAATTTATTGGAAAATGTGGAATTAAAAATATTCCCACAATATTTACAAAAACAAAAATGTATTTAGATTAATTGATACAGAGTTTGATCAATTGAATAAATGGATCTATTGATGTATAAAATTAAAAATCCACTTATTTCATTTTACTCATTTTCAAACTTATAATCAAGAATATTTTTGTGGGGAAAAACGTAAAATTTTATGAATATGTCATGTGGGATTTTAATTACAGTATGTAGCTTTTATAGTACTGAAAGTCGATCATTGAAGGAGATGGTGAGCACGAAAATTTTCTTTGATACTATAGACCAAAGTTAGAGAAATAAGGAATATTTTTGGGAGAATTGCATATATCACCCCTGTGAAAATTCGAAATAGCTGATAACCCCATGTGAAAATTTAAATGTCTAATAACTCCCCATGATCTAATAAAAATAACTCAACGCATCCAATTTGGGGCAATGTATTAGACGCACATATAAATGTGACTGGGACTTGAATTTGCGTGGTGCAATGACTTGAATACCCTTGCTTGGTAATATGAAAATAAAATTAGATGAAAGTTGGCCATTTCTTCCCATTCTCATCTCCTTCCGCCAAGGTCCCTAAATCTGCCAAATTTGTTGCTTTAATTTTGTCCAAAAATGTCATCATTGCATAGTAGTAGGTCAAAGAAGAAATGCTCTTTGAAACCATCACTGGATCTAAGGTATGCATCCACTCCACTATGTGATTGCAATATGAAAGCTGCCATTAGAGTTGTGGAGTCTCAAAAAAAAGCATCAAAGGGGAGGCTTTACAATTGTTTGCATCAGAGGTGTAGCTTTTTCAGTTGGTGTTCTCTAGAGACTGCAACTTGGGCACCATTAGGAGTTCCTGTAACGTATCCAACTGAAGGCTCATGTTTTATACACATGGATGGGTTGTCTGATGGGTTTAGTGATGTGGACAAAGACGTGCATAAAGAGGTGTCTAGTGTGTCAAGGGTTGTTCCCCAAAATCATGGCAACTATCCCCCTGTCCCTTGGATCTTCACAGCTGCTTTGTTCTTCATTGTTGTTTTATTGTTGTTGAAGAATTGAGAAAATGTGTAAGGGAGTGTAAGTGTTGTTGGCATTGTGTCTTATGTAATTCTCCTGAAATTGAATGGAATGCACATCAACTTTTTCATCATAATGGAATGAGTATGTTTTGTGCAATTGATTTTTTGTGGAGTGTATTTGGTTTCATCATAATATTTGTGGAGTGCAATTGGTTTTTTGTGCAATTAGAAGCAAATGGCAATGTGCAATCTCCCATGGATCATATGTGCAAAATGCTAAAATCAAAGCACAAGTGAAACAGGGGATGCAAAGCAAATCAAATGACATTAACCCTCTAGTAGGCCAAATGAGTTACAACTTACATAGGATTTCATAGGTGAAGCAGGGGATACAAAAATGAATCCGGATAAGACTAATAGAAAGCAATTGAAATGGAATGAAATATCATAATATCACCAACTTCAGCAATCAATCCATATAACCAACAAACTAAAAGTACATAAAAAAACTATTGCATCCATAACCCAAAACATCTCAACACAGAGTATTCATAACATAAATACAAAAACATAAGGTTGATCCAAGAAGCAGTGTAAAAAATCATCCATAAACTAAAATTCAGTTAGACCCATCACCAACTACAAATATTCACTATCTTTTTCTCTTTGTCTAGCCCTCTTCCTTATATTATCCAGAAATTGATCCAATCTTGGCATCGTCACTCTTGGAAACCCTAAAGTAGATGGATTTCCCACCCTTGCAGCTAAGTTAGAGGTGCCCGTTAGTGCTGAACTACATTAGCACTTTCTCTTACCACTGATCCTGCAACTCCACCACAACCATCTGTTGCAGGTGACCTAGGAGCTGCACTCCCACCAACATCATCCCTTTTCCCCAGTAATACATTGTTCCGCCTGCTTATGTATAGTCTCCCCCTGGCTCCTTGGCTATTCTGTTTCAATTAAATTTGAACATTCAACTATATATTCTACATACTTAAGAAAGGTGTAAAATTTTTAAATATAAACTATACTTACCTGTGCTTGAGGAGTATTATTTTGTGGCTGAGGAGGTCTTGGTGAGGCTTGAGGAGAATCCATCAGACCAGAGTTAGATTGTGAACCTTGGAGAGATAAAGGTCCTGGACAATTATCCTGCACAACTGCATTTGAAGCCCTTTCATATGACCCAGCACACGAAGCATGTGTAGTTGCAGACCCAAAAGATGAGTGTGAAGTAACATATGTTGAAGATGAAGCTGCCCCTCTTTAGTTTGTATTGGATGGTGCACTTTCTTGTCTCCCTTTGGCTTCATTTCTTCTCTGCCCTCCATTAGTCCTATGGGGTCTTCCTATTTGGCTTGACTGGAAAGTTTGGCTCATATTTTCCTGCTGTAATTAGAACAAATATAAAAAAAATATACTTATAAAAACAATGGAACTAGTTAATTAACTATTAAAATAATGATATTACATTATTTGATGGCTGCCTTGCTAATCTATTTTGAGATCTCCTTTGAGTATTTCTTTTCCTTTGAGTGGAATTTGTCTAACCAAGAGAAGATGGATGTGACATAGCTTGTGAGGTAGGTTGACTGGTAGGCTCTGAAATAAGGTGTGCCCTACTATCTTTTTGTCTCTCACTTGCTAGACCCTTTTTTTGCACAAAAAAAAAAAAACAAATATTGAAGAAGCATAAAGTTCAAAACATATATAAATAAATCCAACTAAGTCACTAACCTTTAGCAATTTGGAGTTAGGATGAATTGCATTTCTACAAGTCTCAATGTTGCGTCCAAGCTATAAGCACCTTGAGCAAGTATGTGTGAGGCCCTTCCTTGTGGACTATGAATGAACCTCATCTTGGCTTTTCCTCCTCATCTTCTTGGGCCTTCCTCTTTTTCTCTTGAAAGTTGGTGGCTGTAATGGAGTGTAACTCGTCTTGATGAAGCCATTTTGACCTCTAACTCCATGAATCATGTGGTCATACACTCTTAAATACATTTCTTTCTTATAGTATGCATCCACATAATCTTCAACATTATATCTTCTCTCAGATATTGCAGCGTATGCATGCGGACAAAGATAACCATTCAATTAAAACATCCCACATGTACATGTACCCTTGTCCAATACAACCACACTTGTCTGTTGGTGAGAGGACCTCAAATTCAAACTGTCCACACCATCTTGGAACACAGTTTCTTGAAATCTTGAAAAGCTTCTCTAGTTTCCTCAGGATATTAGGGCACACTGATCCTCCAAAATTTTCAATTCCTTGTCTTTTGACCTGAATCCTTATCATAAACCTCTCTCTAATCCATTCAAACATTGATGCAATTGGCTTATCCCTAGCTGCAAGAATATATCTATTGAATGATTCAGACAAATTGTTTACAAGAATATATGACTTACATCTTGTGGAGAAGTGAGATCTAGTCCAGTGAACTGGAGGTATTTTCCTGAGCCACTCTGCTGCAATTTCAACATTGACACTGACTTTGGGATCAACAGCTTCAATTTGCCTCATTGTTGCCTCAAACTCAGCCCTGTTGGCGGTACTTGCAGCCTTCCAAAATAATTTTTTCAACTCTTGAGAGCCATACTTCAATTTGAAGTTTGCATAGATGTGTCTTGAACAATATCTATGCTCACACCTTGGCATCAGCTCTTCAATTGCATTAATCAAGCCTTTTTATCTATCAGAAATGAATATCCATCTCAATTCTTCCTTTCCACCAATATCAAGTAACAGCTCTAACAAAAACCATGTCCATGTATCCTTATTTTCAATTCCAACAACAGCAATGGCAATGGGATACATATTATCATTACGATCCTTCCCAACTGCCACCAACAACTATCCACTATGTATAGTTTTTAGGAAACATCCATCAAGTCCAATAATTGGTCTACAACCTGCCAGAAAGCCCCTTTTCATTGCATCAAGGCTAAAATACATCCTCTGAAATGTTGGTGTTTCCAAATCAGGATTTCTTCTTAGTATAAGCTTACTATTTATATTACTCCCCCTAACTGTCTCACAATAATCCTAAAGGATCTCATATTCCTTGCTATCTGCCCCCAATAATGTGTACATTGTAGTTCTCTTTGCCCTTAGCACCTTCAAAATGGTGAATTCAACACCAACTTTCCTTTTAAGTATCCCCTGCAGTTTGGTTAATCCTATATCTGGATCATCTTTAACAATTCTCTCAATTCTCTTAGCTAAATATTTGTAGTCAGCAAAAGAATTCACACTACCTCTGGCACATATATGCTTGCCTTTCATGGTCTTCACTTGGAAAACATTTGTGCTCTGGCTTTGCACACTTTACTGTCACTCTATTGGTGTCTTTTTTTCATACTCCACGTCATATCCTTTTCTGACACACCAATCCTTCAGTACCTCTCTATACTCTCTAACTCCACTAAACTTCAAGCCCACAGTTAACTCAAACTTTTTCATGTTTTGCCCTTCTTTATGAAATGGATGTCTTGGAATGTCTTCATCTGAACCCTCTAAGCTCATTAAATCATTTTCTTCTCCTAGATCACTGTAACAAGCATCTTCTATTGCTGCAGTTGGTTTCTTCCTTCTATTCAAGCCTTTTGATAATTTCTACCCATTTTCTTCATCTTATGAAGCAATTCTTTCTTAGAAAGATGTCTGCTCATGAAGATGTCATCTGCATCTGACCCTTCTATGTCCTCAAAAGCTTCACTAGGTGTTTTTGATTCAGTTTCTGTTGACTCTTCTTATGATAAACACACATAATCTAAATCACTGGAGTTAGACATAAATTCTTGATCTTCTTCTTCATCCTCGTTCTCCATATCAGCTGCAACTCTTTTTCCTCTATCTTGATTCTTTGTACAATTAGATTGGTCAGACCTTTGCTTGGTTTTTTGTCTTCTTGACTATCTTGTATTTGGTACACTTGACCTTGAATTCATCTCTTCAGAGTTCTGCTCTGAATTGGCCCAAACAAATTCAATCTTTGTATTTTGGCTCTCTCCACCTAAAGCTTCAATACCAGCCTCTAGATCTTGGCTTTGATCACCCAAAAGTTTATGAACATTGTCAGTTTCAATCTCTGTGTGTTCTTGTTGATCACTCAATCCACATTCAACTTGTTGAGCTTGTTTATTAGCTTCCTCATGCACTGCCTTAGCTGACCCTCTTTGATCTTCATGTACTGACTCAGCTTCTTGAGGACCATTTTCACACATTCTATCATGCAGTTGAACATCAACTTGAATATCATCATGTTCCTCCACATCATTATTATTTTGTGCACCATTTGCCTCCATTGAATAGCCTTAAGTTGCAGTCTCTTCATAATTGCCATTGAAATTGATGTCTTTCAATAGATCATCTATGTTGCTTCTCAAAGGCTCCCTCAAATTGTCATCCTCCAATTTGTTAATGGCATCTTCATTGAGCATAATGTTCCCTTGAGTGTCTATAACATGTAAAGGCTCTGCTTGATTGATATCCACATACAAAGTACATTTTGGCTTCCCTTTGAAGTATCGAATCAGATCACATATTCCGGAATCTCCACTGCAAAGCCTCAATCCATTTTCCATTGGCATGCCTGGGATGACATAATAGAAGTCCACATTTACTGCTTTCTCCTCAATCCAAGTGTCGAGTTCATATAAGAAGTCTTGGTTCAGGTAATCTAAATTCAGCCTTGGGAAGTCATGCCTTGAACCTCCAACATATCTGGTTACAGGAGATCTCTCCAATCTACCTCCCACATGCATGGTAGGGTGGACTAATGGCTCCATAATTAATGATTTGTACAAATTAACTTATACAATGTTAGCAAAATGACAAAATGATAATGCAACTTAGAAATGATCACATTCCCAAATAATATCTGCATTAAATAAGCTAAGTGCCATAGAGCATAAAATAAACAAAGCCATCAAACAACTACCAAAGACAAATTAAGTTCATTATAAGGGACCACCAAAAAACTATTAATAAACATAAAGAGTAATAGACATAAGACACACTCACAACAAATAATTCAATAATAAGACCTTTATGGGACTACTAAAGACAGATTACTAAATATCTGTAATAACAAACATGGAACCCCACTCTCAATAAATTAATAAACAATACGAGATCAAAAAAACACATGTGTTTTCACTAATAGTTAATATTCTATACACATCATATTCTTCACTAATAGCTCTTAATTAGCAATTCTCACTATAGGACCACTAAGTCTTTTAAATCAAACATGGAACATTACAACAAATAAATAAACAATAAGAAACTAGAAATAAACAATTACTTTCAGTAAAAGTTAATATTCAATTGCTTTCACTAAATAAAAAATTACTTTCACTAAATAAACAAGAAATCAGAAATAAACAATTGCTTTCATTAAATAAACAATTGTTGTCACTAAAAGTTAATAATCAAATAGGGGACATCACTAACATCATATCCTTTACCAAGGTCATCATCCTTTGACTAACAGACAAGGGTTAACAAAACAAATATGTATTTTCCATTCAAAAGCACCTATAGTACAAAAGATTAAACAAAATGAAAACCTAAAATAATTCGACAGTTTATGCCCCACATTATGGGACCACATGAAACCCAAAGCAAGCAGCCCTGAAGCACATTGTTGTTACTTCAAATATATACAAACAAACAAAACATATACATGCAAGTATAACCATATAAATACATTCAAACATAAATGAAGATGAACCTTTACCTATAAATTTCCTTCTTCGACTCTGCGACAGTCCTTTGCCTCATGCCCTAGATGTTTTAAGGCTCTATCTCGCATTGACCATATTAATCCCGATAATGATGAAACACCAATTCTTGATATGTATGGGTTATTGATTCTTTCAAAATTACAGTTCTTGATTTGGGGATTTTAGGGTTTTTCAGTGCTGGGAAGTGAGGGGATTTAGGGAGAATTGAAGAATATGGGGAAATTGGTTTGCAGGTGAACGTTGACCAAATTTAATAAATATAAGGGTATTATTGTTCTAATAGGTTAAAATTTGACATTAAGTTTGGGTTGGGGCACGTGAATTATTTTTATTAGATCATGGAGAGTTATTAGACATTTAAATTTTCACAGGGGGTTATCAGCTATTTTGAATTTTCACAGGGGTGATATATGCAATTTACCCGAATATTTTTATTACTGTCACTTGAAAGTGTGTGAAATAAAATAATGGAAGATTTATAAGGGATTGAAGAGAAGGATACAATTACTCTTAGGGCTTGTTTGCTTGGGCATATAGGATTATGATGGATTAATATGCTAGTGATACATAAGTTAGAAATGGTATCCAAAATCATGTAATATATTGTTTGCTTGGATTTTAGAAATTAGTGATATCCCATGCTTAATACTATCTAATGTTTGGTTGGCAAGATTGCTCAATGTGATTACACTCTGTAATGTCCAAAATGTCCTAACTTTTAAGAAGGTAAATTTCCAAACTTTGGCAGAAGGCGTTGAGGATAGGGTTTTTATGAGGGTAAGAATGTTATTTTCATTTTTTATTAGATCAAATTTGAAAGGATGGAAAATGGATCAAGCCGATCCATAAACCAACCTGGCCTATGATACTATGTCGGGCTGCAAAGGTATTATGGGCCATAAAAAATGTGAAGCAAATAAGAGATAAAATTTGAAAATGAATCTATCAAACTTTATCCAATGAAGCAAACTAGCCCTCAAGGTTTATATCCTTAGAGTGTTTCTTCATGGGCTCTTAGAGCTAAATTACTTACTATATCAAATAAGGGCTTGGTGTTTTTATGCTAATATGAATGATTTGGTGGTCCTGATGTAGAATACATCAAATAGTTCTTTGTTTCTAAGTGAATCTTTATGAAATAAGTGAGAGTATAGATCTTCTTTGATTGATGTGCATCCAAAGCTTTATCAAATCCCACAAAATTTAAGGTAAGGATCATGAGTACTCTAGGTAATTGATCTCTTTTATTGTTTTGAAAGAATTTTTTTTCCTTTCTTATTCCTTTTTAGCTGATATTTTTCCCATCTAACCAAATTCAAATCACCTATGTCATGAAGTAGAGCTTCACCACAGGAGTAAGAGGATAGGAAAGAAGGGTGGGATGGTTGAGTAGGCCATGAGGCTTGGAGGTGCAATCCATGTGCCTCATTATTTAGCAAGGGCAATATACCCTTAGCCAAAAGGCACGACTTGCATTACGTTAATTTTCTTTTCACACTATGCTCCTTTAGGGTGTGAGTCCGTCTAGTTTGATTATGGTGTTGGGGGGTGTATTGTTGCATAAGGACTATGATCTTGGCAGTGGCCTTCTAAATTTGGATTTCTTAAAGGAAAGTCACTTAAGAAGACTGAAACGATCTTAGATTTGCTTAAATGTCCTCCAAGGTCCATTAATTTAGAGGATTTTGAGAATATAGTTGATTTTAAGGGCTTGAGCGAGTTTACTTCAATAGAGGCAGAGAGCAAGGAGAGTGTTGTGCTATATAGAATTAGTTTTCACAACCACAAGGTGGATGTTGCCAATTCAAATTGTGATAGCAGTTTGTCTAAGGGGGAGCTAAGAGTTTGGCATGTGAAAAAAAGGTATATCAGTTTTGTCCTCCCTACCATGAGGGAATATATATGTATCCTCCTAGAGATATGCTTCACAGTCTTTATACGGTATTTTCCTAGTGGTTTACCATTTCTCCTCATCCCTTTGTGGAGACGATGCAAAAATCAAGTTTTGTGTCAGTTCGCCTCTAACTCGTTCATGTACTTTGCATGCTTTTGCCATCAATTCGAGGTATTAGAGCTTTATCTGAATATTGAGAGTTTTCATACACTCTTTAGTAGGTGTGCTCTTTAGTAAAATAGGTGTCTAATGACTCTTATTTTTATTTCTATCCTCAGCCAGACTGTAAGTTCCTAGAAGGGTACGCTTCCTTGCTTCTCCCTTAGTAAGAGAAGTACTTTTTATATTACACAACAAATGAGTTTTTGATTGAGCAAGGTAGTTTGCTTAGACTAGTCTTTCTATATAGGTTTCTTGCACCTTTCAAGTGTGCTTCTGTGAGGCTAAATTATTTGAAATTTATTGCTCGTTCCTATTATTACTTGATACTTACCTTTATTATTCAGTTTTTTGATATATATATATATATGTTTATTTTATGGTGTGCATCTTTCGTGGTTTTTGGTCTTATCCTTTTTCTTTGCAGGAAAAAAGCTTGACATTAATGTCATATGCTTTAAGAAGCATGCCCAGGGAAAGACACATATGGGTTTATTGACCATGTGAGGGGACTAGCAGAGGGTGGCCTTCCAGGAGTCCTCTTCATTGATCTGGATTTCCCTTATTGTCGCTCTATGAAGGATGCTCGGCCTCATTAATTATCACTTCCTTTTCCTTCTCTTCCCCCTAAGGCTCACTTGGAGAACTCTCCTCTTGCTGCACCCAACAAGACGTTACAAAGTTGATCATGGTTTTGTTCTCATTTAGGTTAAATCACTATATGGGGATTAAATCCTTTCGAGATGCATTCTAGAGTTCTTTATTCTAAAGTAGGATAAGGTTTATAATTCATGATGACTAAGTTTTTTTCATCTTGAGAAATTCGATGAATTTATTGCTAAGTGGCTCGACTAAGTTGTGCTCTCTTGCTTTATAAAATACACATATTGGTTTATCGTATTGGCTACTTTGGTGCAAATTCTCAATTTCCTAAATGTGTTTCGGGAGTAGTTGGTTCGCTATAGCACAAAGGTTCATTCGGGAGTAGTTGTTTAAAAGCCCCTGTTTAATTCAAAGGAATTTTCGGTAATATAAACTTATTTTGTTCATAATTTCATTCGATATATACATATATATATATATATGGGGCTAATATCAACTGACCCCCTTGTGATAATTAAAATAGACAAAACACTTTCATATGATAAAAACAAAACAAAAAATCAAAACACCACCATTTATTTATAAAAGTAGGCAAAACCCCTCTATTATGAAGGAAGCGGCGTGCATTTTAAAAAATATAGGATATTTATTTATAGAAATAGGCAAAAGACCTTTAATCACGCATGAGACGATGTGCATGTTATTAAAAACATATGATGGTGTTTTTTTTTTTTGTTTTTCTTAATATAATAGGGGATGTTCTGCCTATTTCAATTATCACAAGGAATCAAATTATATTAGTCATATATATATATATATATGATATTATTTTAATTATTCCTTTTATATTTTCCTTACTGATGGCTATTATAGTCTTGGGATCCACTAGGCTCCACTAAACTACTTAGTTCCCTACATCTGACAATCGTTAATGACCGAACATGGTATTATTGGAATTGTTTTGAACGAAAGCATTCATAATTAGACAAAGATCATGAAAATTCAAAACAAGCATACATCCCTCTAACTGTAGATTTGTCCTAATTAATATTGCAGGCTGCACTTGCAGGGCCGAACCATACAATAAATACACGATGCATGCCCCCATAATTAGACACATCACCAACCATCTTCATCAACATTAGTTTATCTAAATGGATTACTTTATTATTATTTTTTTCCCCCAAATAATGTTATCTTTCCAACAGAAATAATCTAAGCTAATTAAATTATCAATTAAACTCAACAATTTTAAACTCTATACTACTAATTTTTTAAATTATAACTTAAATATTTTATGTAAAATGATAAACATATGTAAATGTATTTAACATATTTATTCAATTTCCAGACTAAATTCTTTCCCTACAGTTCTGTTTATTTTGAGTTTTGAAAAAATAACATTTATCAAGAATATAGATTAAAACTTACAATATTACTTTTTAGAATTAATTCATTAACTAGAGATCCTTTTTTTCTTGAACAATTTTAACCAAATATTTAAAGAAACAGACATCCTTAATCCATATAGATACTTATTTCCTAGAATTCGGGCACCTTAGTCATGTAACTTGGTTTATTTTTTACGCGTCCTTCAAAACACAGGTCTTTAATTTGTACATAGCATTTCTAAAATATTAATACATTTTATCCACATTTCATTGGAAATTTTGAATTTATGATCAAAGAGAAGAAAGGTGAATTCAAAATATTTCATCCGTATAAAACTTTTATCACATGCAAAGATGCACTACTTGCACATGAAAAATGATTACTGGAAAGATAGATTACGAGAAGCAGAGGCAAGTTTTATTCCAGATGAAAAATATCCTTTATAACCTCTACAATTTACCTTATCCCGTAACAAATACTATAATATACATAATCACCAGCGAAAATAACCCCTTTTTCTTTTTTTTTTGGTCGGAATTACACAATTATACGCTTCTTTGGAGGGATAGGAAAGAAGGGAAGAAAAATCAATGGTTTAATGCGAAAAAACTAATGCTACAGAAACAAAGCTGAATGGCTAAAACGCCACAAATACCTATAAATGATATCAAAATTTTAGAGATCATCAAGACCTCTTCACAGCAGCAACAGCAAAGTGTGGATGGTGAATAAATTCAAAGGAAATTTTAAGTGATGGTTCAAGACTAGTCCCCAGCCGACAAAGAAGGTTTAGCGCAACACAGTTATGTTCTGCCACCTGCTCTATCCGCCGCAGCTCTCCCATTCTCTCTGGATCATTACCAAAATTACTACGTAGCTCTTTTGCAATCTTCTGAGCATCCTTAAAGCAGTTATACACGGACAGTGTCTGCCAAGTAAGATGCCGTTCAATAATTTACACGACAAGAAGATGGGTAATTTTTTTCTTTTAAGCAAGTTGGTAAATCAAAAAGACTTACAGAGAAACGAGCATGAGCTGTAGTCTCCCTGAACGAAAAGTAAGAGGCATGATCAGGAACGCAAGCTCTCTGTAACAGCTCAAAGTGCTGGATAAATCTCTGGGAAAATTGTAAATATATTCATCAAAATGGCACCACTTATGCTGTGACTACACAGAATACGTAAGTAATAAACTAAAAGGCAAGAGACTCTAGACTGAACAAAGTACATCTCTACTGGGTATTGCATTTATATCTCTAAGCCCCAGAATTTTGGGCAAGGGGAAGATGAGGTCATTTTCCCTGCCAACCCACTAACTAATAACATTATGAGTGAAATAAGATATGAAGTTTCAAAAGGATAAGTTGGCCGCTTGTAAGTGTAGCATTAATCTTCGAATTAAAAGTATTAAAGTGCAAACTTGAACAAGTTGAAGAAAGATACCTCCTGCTCACTGTTGAAAGGACCCCCACAGAGAAAGATTTTGTTTTCATTCCTTAAAGAAGCAAGCATCTGAAATTTTTGAAGAAGAACAACAGTTAAGAGGTAGTCACTCAATTTAGACTCTGCCCATGTTTTACCCAATTGGGCAAATAATTATAATCCTTTAAAGCTGAGAAAGAAGATAAGTCCTCTGACTGTTGTTAAACTAATGCATAATGGGGACCACTCCTTACTCATAAAATAATTGAAAATTTAGGCCCAATTATATGATTACTGTTCACAGTTGATACTTAATAAGCATAGACCTCCAAAGAAATCTGTTTTTACTCACTCTTCACGATGATCCACATTTATTCCATCCGATCATTTTACTCACACTCTTTCTTATCAATCCATATTCATCATAATCTTTTACTAACCCTTTTATTATAACCATAGTTTGCCTCACCATAAATCCAACCCAACTGCAACTTGTCTAACACCACCAGGAATCAAACAACAAATGATCTCACGTTACATGTTGAGAAAATGAATCAGACATTTATTGCCAGAGGAAAATTACCATCATAAGACCTTCCGCAACATATATATAGCACTGGAGTAACAAGACTGTAGGTGGAATCTGATAGTCCTTTCCCACATCCTTCACAAAATCTCTCTTCTTTTTTGATTTTCGTCTACCTGCTTAGGAAGCAGAAGGGTTGATAAACTTAATAAGAAACATAGGAAATAGCAAACCGAAGTTATAAAATATCACCGTCTGACATGAAACAATATTTTAGCATCTAAAAAGTGGAAAGAACATCCAGCAGCTCATTGTCACAGTCATTATGGCAAGTCTCCCGTTATGCTCTCTTGCATCTGTTACGCACTATGTGCATCTATTATTGCATTACGTCCAAACGCTTTAGAATAAGCAAAACTGCAGTTCATGAGCCATCCTCTATGACAGCTAAAGTTGTTTGTTATGACCTATCAACACCAAGTTTGCCCAATACTAGTCCTGGAAGATCCTACAATCAATTTACCTAGAAACAGCAGCATAAATTCTCATAAAATTATCTTCTCTAACAGGATTTCAGGCTTACAAAAGTGAAGCATGACAGATAATTTGCAATTAGCATATGATAAAATTTGCAAATCCCTTGCACTCCCCTCAATGTTACATGAAAAGAGAGAATTATACTCACTAGAGTCATTGCCCAGCATCATTTTGAGATGAGTTTTCTCAGCAAGTTTGAGCAGTATAACATAAATGTACCAATAGACCATGCAATATTCACTGGGAGAATATAGCTCTAACTCAAAGCCCAGCACGAGGAAACGCAAAGCTATCCAATATGTTTGCTCCTCTACCCATATGAGGATGTGTTTGCAGATCTTTAAACAGATGTTCTGCAGCAAGAACAACAATTACCAGGGATGAAGATGCATACGAACATCAATATTCTTATCAATATAATTAAGACAAGGAATAACCACACAAAGGTGTAGATAACAGCATCATACACGATGCAACTTTAACAGGTCTTATTCAACAGTCATTTTGTAAACAGGGATATTTCCTCCCTCTGTCCCTCAGCACAGCCATGTTGCAGAAAGCAAAAGGCCTTGATGGAATAGCAAAATATAGCAACTCGTAATATGCCAAGATGAGGAAACAGTAGTAGAAAATAAAAGTATGTCCTAGAAAGAAACCGTGGAAATAGTTGGTGGAAAGTGACCAAAACATTGAGTTGGCATAGAATCGAATACTCTTACATTTCACTGATATCCTTAGTAGAAAATGTTTACAGAAAGAGTACGAAAAAATGCTTTCAGTAAAAAGGTAAACTTAACGAAATAAGAACAAATGGCGTGGAACGCGAATTCTTTTGGAGTAGGCTGGGGAGGTGTGGGCATGATTGAGCATAAGATTCTAGAGTATAGTTTGACCTAAATGTTCGAGCCATTAAGTTCTGGCCATTCGTTCTCTGCCACAAATTATGTAATTTGTCCATTCTAGCAACTGGCCTATGGCATCCCTCATCCTTCACCATAAATTCATCCACTAATATCATATGCATCTTGAGCTCATAAAGAGGCATCTCACTTCATCAATAGTTGAGAAACTTTTGTTCATAATCCATGCCTCAAGACTCCATAATGTTGAATTAGTATACAGGGTATTGGAATAGGAAGGGAAATACGAATATTTTTAAATCACTAGCTCCATGATATATCACACAGTCGACCCATGGGTCAGCAGCACGCAAGCGAGAGTCTGATTCAAAATGGACTCCACTAGCAACTAATCTCTATTCATGCTCACTTTATGAAATTGGTTATGCCAAGATGTTAGAGAAAGACATTGCACTCACTTATAAACCAATCTAAACTTCCCTCCCACAATCCATGTTCCAATCAATAATAGAAATTCCAAAACAATTATTTTGTCGATTATAAATAAAAAAGTACACTGAATATAAGTGGAATGCCAAAAGAAACAGTATATGCCAAAATGATTTACCAAATTTAAAAGTAAATCCACCAGTAAGCATAAAGGGGAAGAACCACAGGGAAAATTCATATTAAGATATTAAGTCTCTTAAAAGCACTAATTCGATCTGTGCCTTTTGCCCAGGCATGAGTCAAATAAAATATAATCACAAAAGCATGCTTATGTATGGCATAACAACAATCAGGATTATGAACCATGAAGTTATGAAGGAAAAAAATTTCATGAGAATAAGGCGAATTTTCATTTTACAGTACAAAAAGATTAGAGGAATCTAACGAAATTCGACATAATAATATACACTTTGAAGTTCCACAATGCTTATAGCTGCAGCTCCTGGGTGACAATGTCCCTTTATCTATGAATTTTAATGCAGATTTACGTCCCCCCAAAAAAGGACAATAATTTCTAGAATGAAGATCACCAAAGCCCCATGCCACCTGGGGAAATGTCTCACATTTGTTTTCGTAATGAATGTGGAACATCCCACCCACCCATCCACCGGGTTTGTGGGTTTTGTTCTTCACTTTCCTTTTTCTTTTGGAAACTTGGTAGGCCAACCATTGTGGGCTGCAAATTTTCCTGACACTTACTCAACAACCAATTGTTGGTTGTTTGAGTGTGCATTCGTGGAATCTATGAATGTCCTATATTAAACGAGAGTTGCTGTATTCTTTACCAGAAACCAATTTGGAATTTTAGAAATCGGTTTGGCATCCTAGATTGGTTTATATTCCAATGGGATCTCCAGGAGATAGGAAAATTAGCCTTGTTTCTTTCGTTGCAACCAATGAAATGTTGCAACAAGCAAAAAAAGGGCCCCATCCAGGAGTTGTAGTCAAGTTTAATGGATAAGTAGTTTGACTTCAATTTCTCTAATAATAGTGTACCTGTCAAGAATTCAAGTTTGATTTGTTGTCCTTATTTTTATCATTAACTCGAGCTTGGAGAAAAAATCTCGTATTGTATCTGAATATACTTTGGTTTTTTAAATTAATTAAGTAATTTTGCTCCACTGGTTCTTCAGGTTCCTTTGAGGGGTTCTCTTATGTAAATTTGTGGCTCATTTTTACATATGCTATATTCTCTTGGTATTGGTATTTGTTTCGCTTCCTAAATCCATTTAACAAAAGAATTAATACTCACACAACCAGGTTAACATAACACATCTTCCCTCATAACACATGATGTTTCAGAAAAGCTATGATTAAAATTCCTAGACGTGTATTCCTATTTTGTGACGAAATAATCATTTGCAATATGCTCAGTGATCATTGTTTCCCAGAGAGAACTTAAAATCACTAAACAAGACAACAGTTCCATCCTACTTATGAAGTATGGACAGCATCAATGAAGAAGCATCTAGTAGGTATTAGATCAACGATGCGAAGAGAAATTAGTAGGTTCACAAAATTATACACTGTTCTGCACCTGGGTCTGACAATGTAAATATGGTTTTCCCTAGTTAATGCAAAATAGAAGGAAACAAATAATAATTTGAATCATTTTTTAAACCCAAAGTTACAGAACTCTCACTATAACAATCCTACTTCTCAAGTTATTAACGAATTATCTGAGTAAATGGTACTAAATAAATTACAGGATAATGACAAGTGAAAATGACGTGATATTATGATCAAAATACATGCAAACATTTACCTGATCAATGGAAGTGCTTGTGATATCCCCAAACTCCTTTCTAAAAGCCAACTCAAGCTGTTTAAGAAAATTGCAGATAATACAAACATTAATCAGCTCCTGGGAAAGATTAGTGATCAAAACAAAGAACTCAAATCTAAAATGACCACAGCTTGTCAATCAAGGTGAAACAGGTAGGGCATTTTTTTTTTTTTCATTTTGTTGAATCTTATGTTTAGAAGATCGGGATAATTATATTTTATGAGAATGCTTCGAAAACACAAATAATTCCCAGTACAAACTACAGTGTCTCAGCAGCATATCACTGTTTACCTCCTAACATATAACATCTCCAGAATATTAACCACTTCTGATGTTCAGACTACATATATTCATTAAAACAACTACCAGTCCATTTTTGGCACTCGATCACTTAAATTAATTGAGGTAAAACTCCATAAGAGTTGCTATCAATATCGGTATTTTGAATATCATAAATTTGCCACAAGTTGTAAATATTCACATGGTGTAAGTATATATATATATATATATTAACGTGTGTATATATAATTTAAGTACATATGTAAGTACCATGGAGTATGTATGAGTTAGCATACCTTTGTTGACAAATATCTGATTTTAAACATGTATTATACATGAATTATGCATATTATCATCTTATAGTATATGTATGCATGTTTAGATGTCGGTGTATATCAAAATGTTTTAATATTTACTATTCATATATAAAATATATATTTATGTGTATCTGTGTCATAGTTAAAATAAAAATTATGTTATTTGCTATTGTGCATAGTTTAAATGAGCCTACGACTACAATTGTAGTACAAAATGGGTACCATATTCATAATAAGAAAAAATTTATTCTAGTCCACCAACTATGTACTTAAGCGAACCAAACAAATGAATGGGAATGATTGCATGATTTTGTGGTCAATTTATATCTGTAGCTAAAGAATAGAATGGGAAGCACATTTCAGGTGGAATCCTATTCTACTTCGACTGGTCTTTCCAAAATGTGCCTTTAAATGCATGACAAGGTTGAGATGAACATTCCCCATTGCTTGGAACACAGCTCAATCATGTTCCACCAAGTGTCAAAATCTTCCATCACCTGCACCTTAGCAGTCCCACCAGCCCCACACACACCACCTGTATGTTTCCCTGTGCACACCAGGTTGCAATTGCCAATTGCACACAAATACTGCATACTGTCTAATCATTGTAAGCACAGCTGCACAAAACCGCAATTGGCTCACAGCTTTCCACACAGCCGCACAAAACCGCAATTGGCTCACAGCTTTCCACACAGCCCAATAGCACATTTGATCAATCTTCCGCGTTTCAACATGGTCCCCAGCCCACAAGTACAAACAAGACTTAAACCCATTGTGCCAACAACACTATGCAGCACCCTAGCCAATGTACTACCATCTTGGGTACTAGATTGATGGATCCACGGCTCGAGGCCAATCTTGGTTGGCCCATGATGAAAGTAGGGTCCAGCTAGGGTATACCTATCCAAGTGCACTTGAGCCAAAACATCCTATGATACCCTAGAGGGACCATATATTGCACCACAACCCATTGTAGCTGACTATACTTTTGTGACAACATTGCAATCATACCAACCTATCTCCCAATATAGGCACCAACTTCATCTTCCGTTTCCTATACAATCTTTATGATGTCCTTGATTTATTCCACATCTAAACCCGAAACATGTTTTCAACTCAAACTTGATTGCATGGAGTTACCACCTATTTGTCGCTGATGACCATGCAACAGGGCATCACCCTGCTTGTTTAAAACCTATGCCTGCTTCAAATGAATAAACTTAGTATGTCGTGCTGCCAAATAGCACATGTCTTGACACCAGCACTGAACTAATCTTCAATGTCGCACCATATAAACACGTGTCACCTAATAGCGTGCAAGCTTGCCATGAACGTACCCTAAGCTCTAAGGGGCTAAAATACCACCACAAAACAATTATGCATGTCTAATCAACAATCTTCCACCTGCTGAATACCTAACAAGGCCGACTTAATTAAAGGTTGGGAAAGAAAAATTACCCAAAATAATAAATAAACATGGGATATTATACTTAGCGGGGTGTTAATATAAAAATTTTGAATTTCAGAGGGGCAAATATGTAATGATTAAGTAGCTTTCGACCACTCACGCATAGTGGTAATGGTCATTGATCACCACCAACTCAACCACACCTTATAGACACACAATACTTGTTAGTAATCAAATTTGTAACATCTCCTCTTAATTTCCTTTTCTGTTTTCTTCTTGTTTTCTCTTTCATTTTTTTCTTTATCTCCTTTCTGAATTTTCACTTTCTCTTCCCATGTTCCTTCATTGGCACCAGGGCAGCCACAATAGTGCTTCCATTTCCACACTCTTATTTTCCACATCTTTTGTTTCTATTTTCCTTCTTGTTTCTCTTTTCTTTCTCTGCTGAAATGCGTAACACATGGATACACTCGCATAAATGGTAGGTTTGATGGCTTGGGAGGAAAAGGGGAGGGTGGCAGCTTGGGATGGTGGGTAACGTGGGTTTTGATGATTTTCACAATTATTTAGTTAATAGGGGTATATTGTCAATGCTGTTCAGATATTTTGAGGCTCATTTTGTTTTCAGGAAATTGTTGAACTTACGGTAAATTGATCATTCATCACTGTCATTTAAGTTTTTTAACAAAACCTATATGAAAGGTTTTAGTATTCTCAGAAAGAGAGGGGTATAGTGGAAACAGGTCATTTAGAGCCCTTTGGTTTTATTTCCATTTCCATTTTTCATTTCCATCATTTCTAAAATTTAAAAAGTTAGTTAGTGGAAATGAGTTGAAAATGAGTTTGTATTTGGATGAATTGTTGGAAAGGTAATGATAATGTTGGTTTTAATAGGTTGCAGGTGGAGAGAGAGAGGATATATAGGTTATTGGAAAATGTGTTTTGAAAATGAAAATGAAAATGATGTTGGGTAAAAATGTGTAAAAAGTGATGTGTTTTATTCTTGGAATAGTGGAAAATGTGAAAATGGAGTGTGGAAATGAAACCAAACGGGCTCTTAGATTAACTGTAAACTGTTTCCTCATATCACACTGCTGTCTCCACAACAAGTTTAGGAAACATAAATGGAACCAATGCCCCTCAAAATACTGTCAAAGAAATAGAATCATACCCATGATTACAGCTTAAACCTAAGGAAAACTAGACCTTCACAAATTTTTTGGTTTATATTTTCAGAAGTTATATTCTTATATATTATTCCATCCCATAGTTCTTGATAATAGCTTATTCGTGTGTTTTCTTAGTTCTTCTCAAAAGGCCATAGTTTAACAACACTTTTCAGCATCACAGGCTGGGATTGTACTATCCAAAAATCAAATCATTGGAAAACCCTGCATTACAGAGCAGTGTCCTCAGACCCCAGGGGAATATAAAAATTATACATTTTATTCTGTCCCCTTAAAGACCTCTCCCAGTTTCAGTCCTCAAACACATGACACCAGTTGTGTGGTCAACTGATCGATGAACTACATCTCTCTATGGGAATCTAATTTAAGAGAACATATGAATACTATCCATGAATGCCAATGTTAATCCTTGAATTGTGACCCAAAATGTCCCTATCATAACAGTGCACTTAAAAGGGCTTAATAAACCACCAAAGTGATAAGGCTAAACAACTACAGCCATTGGAAGAAGCGATGTTCAATGCAGTTCCTCTGGCCATCTACATGCAAGGACTTAAAATATTAAAAAGAACACACGCACACACAGAACTCATGATACAAGAAAGAAAAATCATAAATAGTCAACAATCCTTGAGAAGCCAACAACCTCAGGCCAAATCTAGAACAACAGATTGAAAAGGCAAATTCAGTCTTTAAGTTGACCATCAAATAGAATTGAATTCAACTCAAGAAAGCCTAATGTCATACTAAAAGCACTATCACATGATTTACATATCAAACCTTACCATAATCTTTCCATTTTCTTTAGTGAAGAATTCCAGAATCTTGAAGAGTATTAGAAGATTTTTTGGAGTAATTGATGATTTGATAGAGGATTTTTAGGAGTAACTGAGGCATTGTTTAGTGCCTTACTTCATGCCTTCTAGTTTCCTTTTGTAGACTTAGAATGTATATATAAATAGGCTGCTGTAAACAATGTAAAAGACAGAAAAATAAGATCAGTTTCTTCTCAGATTTCTTCATGGTATCAGAGCCAAAATTAGGCTCTGATGGTCTTCCCATCCATCCATTTTTTTTTCAGTCCAAAACAAAACACTAGCCCTTTATTTAAGTCTCATGATTTCCCAATCAAATAAGGAAAAGGAAACCTAGAACTTAGTGGCTGTTTAGAGTTTCATGGCTGTATCAGACGTGAAAAGAAAGCCATCTAGTGAAGCTGCCTTCTTTATAGTAAAGATCAAGTTTGTGGCTGCAAAAGATGTTCAATCAAGGACCTTCTCCTACTCAAGTCATATCAACTGGATTGACTGTCCAAAAAGGTACTTTTTTGACTGCCCTGCAGTCTAAAACCAAAGCTTCATCCATGTGGATCGTCGACTCTGGAGCCTCAGATCACATGACAGGTGATGCTTCTTTATTTCATGAATACAGCCCATGCCACAAGAATTACAAAGTCAGGATTGCAGATGGTTCTCTTTCTACTGTGACTGGGATTGGAGAAGTGATCATCTCAGGGTCACTAACCATCAAATCAATTTTATTAGTTCCAAATTTAACCTGTAATTTACTTTCCATCAGTAACTTACCAGAGATTTAAACTGTGTTGATAAATTTTCCTCCACCCATTGCTTATTTCAGGATTTGGATTCGGGGAAGATGATTGGCAAGGCTAAGGAAAATGGAGAACTCTACCAGATTATGGCACATGATCAAGTTGATATAGTGAAAAAATTCAAGTTGACCAGGTTTCCTCCTCTATGGCCAATGATACTATTTCTGGTTCACACACATTTTCCTCTTCAAATAAAGAACATATGATTATGTTATGGCATCTTCGTCTAGGTCATCCAAACTTCATATACTTGTCAAAGTTGTTTCCTTCATTGTTCATCAATAAAAATCCAAAAAATTTCCAGTGTGAGGTTTGCCAGCTATCAAAGCACTGTCGTAGTTCTTACCCTCTCCAAAATTACAAACCCTCACAGCCATTTTCTGTTATCCACAGTGACATTTGGGGACCTTCTCGGGTTCGAAACATTAGAGGCAAAATGGTTTCTATCTTTTGTTGATGATCATACCCGAATTACATGGGTATTTCTCATGAGAGAAAAATTAGAGGTGGGAGTCATATTCAAAAACTTTCATTCTATAATTAAGAATCAATTCCATGCTAAAATTCAGGTGTTTAGAACTAATAATGCTAAAGAGTACTTTAATGCAACTCTTGGAAATTATCTTTTGGAAAATGGCATTATTCACCAAAGTTCTTGTGTTGATACACCTCAACAGAATGGGATAGCCGAGAGGAAAAATAGACACTTGCTTGAGGTTGCCCGATCTATCATGCTTACTAGTAATGTCCCAAAACATTTTTGGGGGGAGGCTGTCCTGACAGCAAAGTATTTGATTAATAGAATGTCCTCAAGAATGCTAAAGTTTGACACACCTTGTCATGTTTTATCTAAAGCTTTTCCCCAAAATCGAATTGTCACAAATATTCCTATCAAAGTTTTTGGGTGCTCTGCTTATGTCCATGTTTACTCTCATCAAAGAAGCAAACTTGATCCAAAGTCTGTCAAATGCCTCTTTCTTGGCTATTCCTCTCACCAAAAGGGATACAAATGTTACTGCCCCTCTACTCGAAAGACTTACAACACCATGGATGTAACTTTTCTTGAAAATGTTCCTTACTATCTTAAATCTCATATTCAGGGGGAGGTGAAGCAAGAAGAATATCTTTTTTGGGACATTCCCAAACTCGATGTTCCTGAATTTCCTGTAAGTTTCCCGAAGCAGAGCCTCAACCTGTGGTTGAACCCTCAGTTCCTACTTTTACTCACAATTCTCAGGGAGGAAACAAGGAGCTTAAAGTTTACTCAAGATGCCGGAAGGACCCTCAACCAGTGGAATTGCAAATGCCTCTTGAGCCTTGCCTAACAAATGCCCCGAATCCAACTCCCGTCGAAGTTGTTCAAGGTAACACAATTCCTTGTTCCTCCGCAGATGATTTATGTTTAACTAATGATCTCCATATTCCTATTGCCCATAGAAAAGGGGTTAGAACTTGTACTCAACACCTTATTTCACATTTTGTTTCCTATGAGAAGTTGTCTCCTAGCTTTCGAGCATTTGCCACTAATCTAGACAGGATTAAAATCCCAAGCTTCATACAAGAGGCTCTGCAGCACCCCAAGTGGAGAGAGGGAGTAAATGAGGAAATTAAAGCATTGCAAAAGAATGGGACTTGGGAACTCACCCAACTACCTCAAGGTAAAAATTCTGTGGGATGCAAGTGGATCTTTAATATCAAATATAAGGCGGATGGCAGCATAGACCGCTATAAAGCAAGATTGGTTGCGAAAGGTTTCACACAAACCTATGGGATTGATTACCAGGAAACATTTGCTCCTGTTGCAAAATTGAATACAATCAGGGTTTTGTTATCATTAGCAGCCAATCTTGATTGGAGTTTGCATCAACTTGACGTTAAAAATGCATTCCTCAACGGAGATCTTGAAGATGAAGTTTACATGGAAATTCCTCCAGGTCTAAAGTATCCCAATAACAGTAACCAAGTATGCAGACTTCGAAAATCTCTCTATAGACTAAAGCAGTCGCCAAGAGCTTGGTTTGAGAGATTCACTAAGGCTATTAAAAAACAGGGATACTCACAAGGGCAGTCAGATCATACCCTATTCATCAAGAGGCTCTCAAATGGTAAGATCACAATTCTCATAGTCTATGTTGATGATATTGTTGTCACAGGAAACCATGATGAGGAGATATCTCGATTAAAGAAAACTCTAAGTAGGGAGTTTGAGATTAAAGACCTTGGGACTTTAAGGTACTTCCTAGGTATGGAGGTAGCAAGGTCAAGTAAAGGAATCTCGGTTTCACAAAGGAAATATACACTTGACTTGTTAAGAGAGATGGGCATGCTTGGGTGTAAACCCTATGACACCCCAATGGATCCATTCAACAAGATTGGCTCTAAAGGAGAATCAGCTACTTTTGACAAAGGAAGATACCAAAGGCTAGTAGGAAAATTGATATACTTGTCTCACACGAGACCAGATATTAGTTTCGCTGTGAGTATGGTTAGCCAGTATATGAACAACCCTACAGAAGAGCATCAAGAAGCAGTGTATAGGATATTGCGTTACTTAAAAATGACTCCAGGGAAAGGGTTGTTCTTCAAGAAGGGAACTAGCCAAAGTACAGAAATTTTCTCAGATGCTGACTGGGCTGGATCATTGACAGATAGAAGATCAACCTCGGGATATTGTACCTATGTGTGGGGTAATTTAGTTACTTGGAGGAGTAAGAAGTAGTCAGTTGTAGCTCGCAGTAGCACTGAGGCCGAGTTTCGAGCAATGGCTCATGGTATTTGCGAGGGAATGTGGTTAAAAAGACTTCTAGAGGAACTTCAATATCCACTTGTAACATCAATGAAGTTGATGTGTGACAATCAAGCAGCTATCAGTATTGCAAAGAATCCCGTGCATCATGACCGAACCAAGCATGTAGAGATTGATCGTCACTTTATCAAAGAAAAAATTGAAAAAGGGATCAAAGAAGTTGATTATACTCCTACACGGCAGCAGACAGCAGATATTCTAACCAAAGCGATCCCAAGAGCTCAGTTTGACATGCATCTATCCAAGCTGGGAATGATTGACATATATTCCCCAGCTTGAGGGGGAGTGAAGAATTCCAGAATCTTGAAGAGTATTAGAAGATTTTGATAGAAGATTTTTTGGAGTAATTGATGATTTGATAGAGGATTTTTAGGAGTAACTAATGCACTGTTTAGTGCCTGATTTTATGCCTTACTTCATGCCTTCTAGTTTCCTTTTGTAGACTTAGAATGTATATATAAATAGGCTGCTGTAAACAATGTAAAAGACAGAAAAATAAGATCAATTTCTTTTCAGATTTCTTCATTTAGATATACTCCACTTACTTTTTGGCAACATGTTAACAGCTGAGATTCCAAAGTAACGGTTTGCCCAGAGATATACAAAGGTAATTATAAATGGGAGAGTAGGTACTTTCTATATTTGAAAGAGGTACTAATTTCGCCTAAACAGGGAGAAGGAAAAATAAAAATGCACAATTATTTACATGTTAATGTTAGCCTAAAATAAACAAATAAATTCTAAATGACTTAAGGTTGTATACCCTTCACATAAAAAATAGTTGAAGATAATTTTAAAATATCAATAAATTACCAAAAGCAGTTGTATGCATCTAATGAATTTCTGATTTTGTTCGGGTATGATGCACTGACATTTGACCTGAATCCGAAAAATTTACAATCATAAAATTTCAATTAGAATTTTAAATTAAGAAGACAGTTTGTTCTTCTGAATTAATGTTGCAATAAATTTATTTTGTTATCTTGTTTGACAGAGGTATTTAATGCTCAAACATCTTGTAATTTAAAAATAAGCTTTACAATTCATTTTCGTTATTGATAGTTTCTCCAAGTTTTATATCCTTTTTAGGTTTATAGATGACAAACAAATGTTTACCAAAATATTAAGAAATTTTAAACATCATACTCAATCATGAGTCCAAGACAATAATTTGAAATTCTTGGTAAAAATTTATATTACCAAAGAAGATTGATCAATCAAAAAACTTTCTTAATAAAACTTTTAAATTGGTAATGATATATGTAACTTAAATTTCTATATATCTTTCATATATTTAAAGCTTCACCATACTATATATAGAACATATTAGCACATTTTGGTACATGAACTTCTAAATTATTCTAATCCAGAAAATATTGTGTATGAATTTATGTTGGTTCAAGTGGTTGAGACAGAAAGAAAAAATAATTTAACCTGATACAACATGGCACAATTTTCCCATTATATAAACCGGCACAATTCTTAGTTGCTCAACCAAGACTTAGAAATTAGACAAAGTGAGCCCAAAGAAAGGTGGTAGCCAGATTGAACAATGGAAATTGATCAAATAACAACAAAAGGCACCAAAACAGCATGATCATGCAAACCAGTACATTGCTAATGTGTAAATTACACTTTGACAGACCTGTACATATATTATTCGCCAATCCTGTAAGATCTTCCCAAGTTTACGCCTTTGCCATGCAGTGTTAGTACAGAGGATTCTAAGCAAACTGACCACTAACTGCATTCCACAACACATGAGTTTATCAGATTTCAGTGTCTAAACAATGTTTGAGTGAAAAAAGAAATGATTAAAGCAAGGAACCACTCGAAATAGCAAGAAGAGAAAAAGCTCACTGGCGAATTCAATGCCTGTTTGCAAGACAACCAAATAATTTACAAGTTCATTTGATATTAATATAAAGATAAATTCTTAGAAGAATAGTGACCTTAAATTATAAAATATATATTTAATATGCAAGATCTAGTATCAGGAAGATATCTGGCACTTCACCTGCCCTAACTGTCCAACAGTTTCGTTCTTCCGGATATCATGATTCTTAACCCCTTCAGGAAGTAAGGCAGCTATGCAAATAACAGCAAACATAGGTTCACGTCCATAGAGCTTCCCATCTTGTACCAGCAGAAGCTGTCCATTAGTTATCCGCATGAGAATCCATTGCACAAGACATCAATCCTTTATCAGTGAAATGACAAAAGAAAAACTTTACTGACAAAAAACTACATGTACTATACAAACAAAGATGAAGAACAATATCGTTGTATCCACGTAATGCAAATTCTACTAAGTCACAGGATCCAATGTATCCACTTTTTATCAAAAATGAGAATGTTGAATGAATGAAACAAGAGGCATAGCTTGCCATTTTCGGTGAAGACTCACCAAAAATGATAAGACCTTAATACGCCATAAATAAGTTATTGGTCAATGAGAGTTCCCTTTTCCAAGAGTATCAATATTCTTATTAAACAAAGAAAAATATCTTAAAGAAAGAGATCCATCGTGAACCAAAACAGAAATACTTCAAACTAAAGCCTTGATTACAGTAGTACACTATTTTCTTG
Source organism: Jacaranda mimosifolia (assembly GCA_018894105.1). Taxonomy (NCBI): domain Eukaryota; kingdom Viridiplantae; phylum Streptophyta; class Magnoliopsida; order Lamiales; family Bignoniaceae; genus Jacaranda; species Jacaranda mimosifolia. The sequence goes on from CM032126.1 coordinate 24,766,640, forward strand.
AACATTATAAATCAGTCATTTCAGCATAGATTCACTTATATGCATGATTACGGAAGTCAGCACCAACCAAACTCATGAACCACCTGGGACCACTCTCTAAATTGTAGCTTGAGTCAGTTAATACAAAAAAAGGTGACTATGGTTAGGATCATCAAAACCTGCAAATACGTATGTTGGTTTCAGGGTGGATCTTATTGATAGGAACTAGGCAAAGACAATAGCATTTATAGTGAAATATTAGCAGCTTATTACTCAACATAATAACCTTAAATATAAGGTGCATGTGAGTGTGTTGGATCTCTTGTTGCAGAAGACACTATAAACGTACACAACTACATTTCTGCTTTATTGGAAGACACTATGGGTTAAGGCATAGACTTAAGGATGTGTTGACAAGTACAACATCGTTGTACTAACTCTATGTTTGTATATGTGGGTGTGAATTTGATTCAGCTCAACAGGGCCTTAATGCAAACTTACGTGCACTCATCCAATCCACATGGATCCTCATCGCCTTTATTCTCCATCAAAAGTCATTACATAGTTGAACCATAAGGGTCGAAATTTTCTGAAAAATACATCATTTCAGAAGTCCTCTAGATTCTCCACTCCCAATAGTCTATGAATTGGCCCATTAGTTGAATATGGAGGCCATAACTTAAGGTGGCCAAATAATTTTAATGTGTATTGCTGCAAGCTATCGTCAGTAGATACTTAGCCAATACGTGAATATTCTCATACTTCATCCTATCTCTCCTTGGTTTTACATGGAATAATCTTAACATTATCATCGCCACTATATGGAATTTATATATTATTGTTTAAATGCCTGTTTCTAGTATTTCTAATTTATGGCATTACTCCTGGTAGTGAATTAATGCACAATTTCTTCTTTAATTTTAATGAAACTCTCAATCACACACTAGATCCCTTCCAAGTTAGGTAGGTTGTCGGTTTTTTGGATGGACAGAAAGCACACCACCAGAAAATGATTCCTAATTCCAAAAATAAGGGATAATTTTTGCTCGAGAAGCGTTCTGGAAGATCAGAAATCATTCAGGAATTCTGGAATCTTAGAGTATTAACTTTTTTCAGAGAGTGAGAAATGCCAAACATAACACAAACTAACTCCTAAGGGCCCTTTGTTTTCATTTTCAAACCCCATTTTCATTTTCTCATCAAAATGAAAATAGAGAATTATTACTATCTACACCATTTTCTCAAATATTTTCATTTTCAAAACATTCTTTATTATATTCTCTCTCCATTTTCATCCTTTTTTCAACCCCTATCATTACCTTAATTATTTTTTATCTTTCCAATACTTCTCATACATCATTCACAAATTATAATATTATTTTTTCAAGCAATCACACATCACATCATCAATTCAAATTCAAAAACTACGCAACTTTTAATACAAAAACACTCAACATCCAAATACATCTCATTTTCACACCTATATAAACTTATATAAACCTATAATTTTCTACAACACATCCAAATAAAACTTTATTTTCAAATTCAACTATTCTAACTAGCTTTTCACTATGCATTTTCACTAGAAAATGAAAATGACTCCAGAAAATGAAACCAAATGGGCTCTAAAGAAACAGGTATCAAGGTAGGTTCAGTAATATAATTTACTTTACCACCAAATATTTCTAGTACCTAATCCTAGTTCTAATGCAAATGAGTGGATTGGGCCTCAGCCGTTACTTTAGCATTCAATTTTCACCCATATCAGACATTACATTCCCCTCTCCACCCCCATATGCATCATATATTTAAAAAATAATCATTTGACCAAATATTTTTGGTCGTTGAACCTCATTGCAAGCTCTTCTAGTGCAATCAATTTCCTAGATTCAATCATCCAATGCATGACTCTTGAATCTTGATCTCAGTTCCCTGTTGCCAGACGTTATAGCAACCTTATGACATATTGATTAGCTTTGATGCTGTGCCATAAAATTGCCTTTCACCATCCCAGTGAAAAGCATTTCAAGAGACCAAGGATTGACTCAGGATATTTCACCCCTTGGTAAAACATAAAACTTCAACATATTAATCATTTTTTTTTTTTTTGGTTTTTTATTCTTTTGGAGGGAATACAAATTTACAAGAATCAAATGTTACAAACCTGGGGTCAAACTTCTAATTATTGATTGGAATTTCAAACAAGAACAGTGCTAGAATTGAACCTGGATATGAGCTCTAGCGACCAAATCTGGTTGAAACTTCTGAAAGTCGACCACAAAGCGCATGGCACCTTCATAAACAGGATCCAAAGAGTAGGAACATATAATTTCTAGGTCATGAAGAAGCTTCTGGAAATAATTAACTGCCTGGTGCAAGAAAAGTGAGAGCTCGTTAACTTCCATCATGGTATGATTAAGATTTTCATTACCAGTTCCTTGAAACTAACCTTTTTCCAGCTTAGTAGTTTAACGGCACGGGGTGGAGTTGGGGCTGCTGACCTACTGTTTAACGTAGAATCGAAACCAATTGGTTGACAACCGGAGGCAGTTGTTTTATCTTCTATTCCATCCTCTAAAGTTCCAGATCCACAGTTGTGTATCAGAAATTCTTCTGATCTAAGAATGGAATCTAGCTCAGACAAACAGGAAAGGATATGTTTCTTAGCCAACTCCAAGCCTTTGCCTTGAGGTCTCCTCATACATGTTAGCACATGGTAAAAGTGCTGAGCCAACAGAAAGTTTTTCAAACGTTATTGGAGGAAGAATGATGGCATCACATACAAAAAGAATCCACATTGGAAATGTAAGGAGGAACATTTTTCAAAATACATAACAGCAAAAACAATTCCAATGGCTAAATAGTATTTCAGACATAAGTAGTAAATAGAAGAATCAAAATGATTGACAACACCTTTATATCACATCACATGTCTTCATTACATAACATATTGCTGCAACACATCACCGCTTCAAGATCAACCCAAAAATAGCAGATTGGGGACACAAATTTAATAACTCATTTACGACATTCATGCTTTTGGTTCTTCTCATATTATTATCATTTTCCATTATTAGCTGGGAATGCAAGTGTTTTTTGAGAACCTTGTAGAATTCTTAAGTAGTTCGTTCAAATTTGATTTCTTTCCTCAGCTGCATTCTACAATCTATCAATATAGGAAAATTTTATTCTGAGGTAATTGGATCCATGGTTTTTCAGTGGTTAATACTATAGAAAACTTAGAACAATCATCAGGATTTTCCAGCATCTTGAAATAGGTCTCTTGCAGTAGTTTTGACACATCCAACATAGACAAAATATGTTTTTCTTTCATCATCACCATCATAATTTTTCTTGGCGAGTTCGTCGCTGTTAAAATTAAATCAAGCGTGATTCTAAATAATCTCCTTGCAGTTAGGAAATTTATTCATCTTTCTCTGCTCTTCCATCCATGCAGAGTTGCTTTATTTTCATGATTCAAGATTGGTGTACACCCTCTATAAGCAGAAAATAAAATGAGGATACACTTATTTCTTATTTTCTTCCATACCCGCTACATCCTCGTGGTGCAGTGACTTTACTGCATCACATGGGCCACTAGAAAAGTTATAAAATGCTTCATATCCTCAAATTCACACGATTCACTTAAGTATGGCCAGTAAAAGAGCTATTCTAGTAGAATACTAAACCATCTAATTATTAGCGTACATGTTTTCACCACAATACATGGACACACTATAACTGAGCCACAACCATTTCCAATATGTGAGCATGCTCAAAACTTCAACAGGCATGTCACACTCCAAAAATCCAGAAAATCAAACAAAAAGGAATATTATACACCTTTTTCAAGACATCAACATAATACAATGTTCACTTATTAGTAGCAGCGTGTGACATAAAATATGTCATAAATGCTGTGATGCTGCAATTTTTGTTGTTAAATTGAATTAAGCTTTGATTTATCAGTTTCCGCATTTTTGTTTCAGCATTTTTACCTTGATTGGACGCCATTACTAGGTGTATTGAATCATTAAATGTTTTATATCCTAGATTATAAATATATATATACTCACGAATTTAATACTCTTTGAAAGAAACAGTTCATAGGAAAATCTTTTCTGTGTATTTTATTGTTATTTGGGTCCTATCCATAGGAAATAATCTTATGATCCAGCAAAATAGAATTGGTATACGTATCTAGGAAATTGATGGATCCAAATTATGTCATGTTCCATCACTGTCTATGTGCGTCTATGCAACCGCAAAACAGTTCAAGAATCTTTGAGCCAATTAAAAACAATGGTACTTTTCTCCCAGGTTAGCATGTACAACCTACAACAAACAGCACAAAAGGAAACAATTAAGTCGAGAGAGGATGAAGAAAAGCCTGAAGGCCATACTCAAAACAATATGCCTTACTGTTTATGTCAAAATGATATTCCGTCCATGTCAGAACAAAAGTATCTCTTCTATTATCTCTTCTATAATCCTACCTGGAACTAGAATGAACTATGACTTCTAAGCTTTACTTTCCACTTTGTCACCTAGTCAATCACTGTCTTCTCTTTGATCTGTTCTTTCAAGTCCTACTCCCGCTGTATGATCCTTTTACTTAAAGTGGGTCATATTCCATGAGAAAATAGTATGATTGTTTGCATTACACAACCATTTTGGGAGATAAAAATTCAATAGGAAACTAGGAGAACAGAAGCAGGATGAAATAATAATGACCGAATTTCACCAAATAGGCACAAAAAAACTGGTATTTGCTAAAATTGTAGATGATCTTCTACGTAATCTTTACTAGCGATGGTTCTGCTGTAGTGAATAGTGAACATAATGCAATTTGATAAATTTGGATACCTTTTCAGATTGGTTCACTTTTCTGTAGGTCACATATTTACTTGATGCATTTACCTTGATTGCACTAGATTGGAACAATTTGGCGAATTTTTCAGAAGTGTTATATCTTTGATAATCTCATTTCATTTGATTGCCATAGGCAATGACGGATCGCGCGGGGGGGGGGGGGGGGGGGTTTGGACCCAACAATTTATATATATTTTTTAATTTTTGTAATATGTCTACATATTTTTACAATTTTAGTAATACCCCCCCCCCCCCAAACAAAATTTTCTTACATATTTTTTGATTTTTGTAATAATTTTTAGTTTATATATTTAAATTTTTTACCTATTTTAATTTTGTGAAAGTTTAAAATAAACTTTTAGTCCCATATTTACAATCAAATAATTTATATGTTTACAGGGATCTAACTAAAGAAAACCTTTACAACTTCAAAACAATTAAATCTGACTTCAACGAGATTAAGGTGTTCAGACAAAAATAAGTGAATATTTAAGGAAAAAAAAAAAAAAATTCGATTTATATTTTTCTTTAGCATGCATTTATCTCTTCTATTTACTTAAATAATATATATTATCATCTTCATCTTTAAGTTTATAATATATTTTGAATGCTCCTTTATATTCATCATAAAATATATGTTATTGACTTATTGTATCTTTTAATTAAAAACAATCGGAAATTATGTATGCTTTTGGGCTTTATGAAAAGAATAAGGCTTACAATCAAATAATGTATAACTAAATATATGTTTGAATATTGTTATTCTTATAGATATTTGAGTAATTGATAAGTGAAAATAGGAAAATTGAAAACTTATCATTTAATCGATCATTTGCCTTACTTGTTATTGGTTCTTCCTGTTTCAACAACTATAAGTAAAAGAACTTTTTCCACTATGAATATTGTCAAAGATAGGCTCAAATATAAATGTAAGATGATCTTTTAGCCAATTGTTTAGTTACTTATATTGAGAAAGATATTACTAAAATTTTTGACATTGATTCAATTATTTTTGAATTTTATGACATGGAAAGGCATCATGCTCAACTTCGATGACGACATATATTTCAAATTCGTAAATTATAAAATTTGTATTCAAACTTTTATATTTTATAATTTTGCCCGCTTAAATCTTAGTTCTGGTTCTGTCCCTGGCCATAGGGTGGAGTGGTGGGCATGCATGACTCTTTCAAACAGTGATTAGGAGTACTGGTCAAAACTGAAACTAGATCCAATAAATCAATGTGTGAAAGCCAGATTCGGAACTGCTATAGCTAACACATTAAGCAATCCAGAAAGCTACTAGCACTGAAAGCATACTTCAAAAAAAGCAGTCTAGTAGAAAAAAATTCATACAAGAATCTTAATTGCACCTAATACACATATACTTAAGAAATAGTTTAAATTATATTTATGCAAGACAGAAATTCAAAGATAATACAAGGCAAGACCTTACGAAAGCGTAAGCGGCATAAAACAGCTTTACAAAACCCTTCTTCAAGATCGAGATTAGTTTGCAGTGGTTCTACATCTGTGTAAAAACAGGAGAATAACCTTGAAATTGATATATAAGTTGCTTTGAGAAGTAAAAATAAAGGTATTAGTGACATCATGGCAAACAACAAGTTCAGATTTATCAATGTAGAATTGTATATTAATTAATATCTGTGAACAATAAAATATATATATATATATATAATTAAGAATAGTCATTTAGGCGAAGGCACTAGTACTGAACTGATGGCTATCATCCTCAGGCAGTAGTTTATATCAAACATTGCAGGTAAACATACACAAAATGGAATATAAACTAACAATGTGCAAATGATGGATTACATGAATTATGTCTACATAAACATGCATAACAGAACTTCGTGTAAACAGAAAAATCAAATAGTTCATACTTGATGTGACTTATAGCAAAGAGAAGACAAAATCATTGATGCAGACAACAGAAGGATCAAGAAAAAGCAAATACAAAGAAATTATTGTGCAAAATAAAAGTTTTCATGAAGATAATTTACAGCACAAAATAAGTGAGTTCATGGTGGATTCTTTAATTATCAGGCTCCAAACATAACTATTTTAAGATATTTTAACAACAGCAGAATCATTGTAATTTCTGAAAAATAATGTAATCCATAGATGCTCAACAAATATGCAAAAAGGGCCAACAGAATTCTTTCTTGGTTTCAAATCATTAGAGCTGGCTCTTGATCAGTAACGTATTTATTTTCCCAATAAGAGTCATAGGGTCCTTTGAGTTTTCTGAGTCCTTGAAGTCTATATAAAACATTGTGATGCACCAACACATTTAAAAGATAATAAGAAAACCAAAAGCTATAGATGGATTGAGCAATGCAATTCCAAACCATTTGTCTGACCATGGGCTGGGAGGTGGCCCCCACCCCCCCAAGAGTCGAGACTTAATTTTTCTTTCTTTTCTTCTTCCAATCAACTTTGGTGGCACTCGGGTACCAGTTACAGCACACAAGGGTAGCACCAAAATTGATCTCAGCTGCTTCTATAGTTAAATCTGCCTATTCTTTTTCATTAAGGAAAATTTATTTTAGTTTCTATTAGCTGATTCTCTCAGCTGGACAACACATTTCAAAGTGTAATTAATATAGTAATCAACAGAAGTTTAGTCCAACAGGAACAAGCACTGTCAAAATCCTGGGTATGAGAAAATTGAGAAAAAAATAATATGTTATGAGGCCAGATAATCAAATAAAAGTCCTCCACTAACCCTTCAAACTCCCCCAAGAAAAAAGAATACAAAAGTAAGAAGTCCTAAAGGTGCCAAGCATATCAATTCCTGATAATGCCATCTATGGTCACTGAGTTATGACATTGAGCAACAATTTCATGATATACAACTGTTTGGATTATAGCACTGCAGAAAACTAGCTGTGATGAATCATGTTGAATGAGCATCTAGCAATTTAAAGCGGAAATAATTTACAAATGAGCACCAGTGCCAAAATAAATTTATCAAAATAATTGTCTACAGAGTAGTGATAAATCCAGTAGGGCACTTAAGAAGCTAATGAAAAAGGTAAACCGTTTTAGTGGCTTTTTCCACTTTATGCTGAAAAGTAGTTCTGTATTCCAACTTAATATTTGTATAATTCTTTTCACGACATCAAAGAGACCAATACAAAAGCATACCTTAACTTCTTTATCGAGAGAATGCTTAAAATATCAACAAGACACATGAGTACTAGGTGTGCACCTTCTAAAACTCTCCTTTTAGACAATGGTGCTTTAGAAGCCTTTAATTGCCGAGAAACTGTTTCTTCCACCGCATGTAGCATTGATAAGCACTTTTCATCCCCATCAGCCTCTAACGGAAGACCATAAGCCATAGTAAAAAGATCATCTTCCTGTACAACCTTGCTTTATTATTGGACAGTTTAAGATGCCTCAGATGGGGAACATTATTATTGTTGCATAATAGGTGGACAGTTTTAAAATACCTCAGATAGAGAAAAACAAACATATGATGCAAGGAAGAAGCAATAGTTTTAATTCAAAATGCGTCATAAGCATGTTTGCAAGTAATTCCTCCTTACTTTCATAAATAGACATAAACTACAGTGCACGAAAGTGTTAAAGACATGTTTTCACACAGTTATGAATGTTTACATACCTATCCGACACAGAGATATTCAATGATAGGTGTCATTAGTTACAAGAAATATCACACCAGTAAGCTTACAACAACATTGACCCTGTAATGGACAATTAAGAGGCAGTAATGATCAACTAAGAAAACCATCTTCTCTCAGCAACTGCACACATATATGTACATACAAGGTTGCTGCAGAACTGTTAGCACTCAATACTTATGATGCAATGTTGCAAAACTCTTTCCAGAGGAGAACTCTTTCTGAAAATGGATAACTTAGGCCCAGGGTACTGCTAAATAACACTAACATGGTGCAAGAAAAGCTGTAAAAAGTTATGTATGTATTGGATATACCCTAAACCCAGCATTTACATCCTGCTTATATTTGTATTGGATTTTATAGAAGTTTATGAATGAGCGGGAAGGATGCCATGCAAGGTATGAACAAGCAAGTTTGATGTCACAAGGAGTTGAGGTCAAAAAAATCTGTGAAATTTAAGCGAAAGTGAAAGCACGTCGCGGAGAAGCAAGCCAAATACAAAAGTTGGTCACCACCTCGTAAACAAAAGTCCAAGAACAACTTCTCCGACAAGTTGTCATACAGACTCGAAGAGAATCTTATGAAATGTTATAGAAAAAAAGTGACCTAAGAAGTTGGATACACAAGATATTGATAATAATCATTCCCACTCTCTTTCGAAGGGAGCCAAAAATAGCATACACATTATACATTAGGTTTCTAGAAGTGAGACAAGCTAAGTTCTTTATCTAACAAAACCTAAATACTTGTTTTGCTTTATATTATATATAGAAGTCCATAGATTCACATATTCGAAAGTTGTGATGGGTATGAATCAGATAGCCGTATAAATTGATGACATACAATCTATGATGAGAGACAACGACTGGACCATTCTTAAAAAAATTTAGGAGAAACAAGTCTGCAACACGTTTGCCCAATAAATACATATATACACACACAAATATGAACTATTGTAAATATATATACATATATAAATGTATTATGCATTTGTAAAAGAGAGGCATTCATGTCAGTATTCTTACAAAATTTTAGGACAAAACGTTTCCGGAACACGTCTGTCCAATAATATATATATGCATAAATACAAATATGAATTATATGTAAATATATACATATATAAATTTAACTATGTATTTTCTAAAAGAGAGACACTCATGTTGTCGATGGTGCCGAACATTGAGTAGTGTGATGTGTGGACAATGGTGTTGCAGAAAAAAGAAAGTTTACCTATGAAAGAAATAGAGAAATTGAATTGTGATGCAGTAACTATACTTTTTACTTATTTTTAGAAATTCTTTATGTTTTATTTTTTATAACCCCTAAATTTTAAAAAATATGAGAAAGATCTATGCGTATCCAGAACTTGTCAGACACACTATCAGTTGTTTTCCATGCCAAGTCGGTGCTGTGTTGATGATATGCTGGAATTTGTTCCTTTTTTTTGTTTAATTTTCTAGACACATCAAATGCTGTGTTGGAAACGTGCCGAATCATGCCATTGCCATGTCAATGCCTGACATGTGTGCAACACGGAATTTTTTTGAAGTCCATGCATTATAACATGTAAATACTTAGTCATGTAAATGAGGTATTAACTACAAAAATAGAAGTACTAACAATGCAAAAGAGAACTAATGAGAAAGTTTCAGTCATGACTTCAGAAAGAGCTATGTGATTCGGTGCTTCTCCTATTAATTTGATTTTCTTTAAAAGTGTACTCAAAAGCAATGGCAGGTTTATGTTACTGTCAGCACAACTCTTATCTCTCAGAAAGAAAAAACTAAAGATTCATCTTTAAGCACTTGATTTCATTTAACATGCATCCATGATAGCTGAAACAGCAGCTAAATATTCATTGAATTAATTTTCTTTAATAGCACCCTCGTAAGTGAGGGACTGTTTATATTTTATGATACTGTTGACCATTATATCTCCTTGGGGGAAAAGGCTAAAGATCCAATGATGTACTGTCCTTCATTTGAACATGCATCTGAGATAGACGAAACATCAGCTAAATTTTCGTTGAAGTACTTTTTTAAAAGCATCCATTAAAGTACTTTCCCATAAAAGCATTTGTTGAAGTGCAATAGATTACGATCTGGTTGGAAGAATACTATCTCAAGGAAAAAAGCTGAGATTCGTTGAAGTACTTTACTTCATTTGTGCGTGCATCTGAAACAGCTGAAACAACAGCATTGCAAGTGGTGCGTATAACTCTGCAGAAAGAATGCAGCAGAGCATGAGATGACGTTCTCTCAGGCCTCAAAAGGTAGATGCAAGAAAAAACGGTTTGAGCTAATGACCCTCCTTTATGCCATGTTGCCTGCATTAAAAGAAATAAATAAGTTAAAAAGTTTTCTTCACCACTCATAGACTACGATTTAAAATTGCTTTCTGAGGGTTTTATCAGCAATACCTCACAAGCAAGAAGATGATCCATTATATCAATAACACATTGAACATCAATTGTTCTATCAAAGCTCAATGCCACAGGAGCAGCACCATTGTCGATGGCTTCATCAACAGAATAGTATGTTGAAACAATACCTGAATCCATCTTTGGGTCCATGATCTAGTTATGATAGATAAATTTCATCAATAAAACACAAAAACAGAATCAATGAGGAAACAATGCATTCATGTGTGTGCACACATGCATTACAAACAGGTTCTAGATTATGCACTGCCTGCCATCGTGCATATATCAGTGTAAAAGAAACTAATTGCCATAATAAATTTGAGGAATAGCTGTTTATGGACAATCAATCACTAAGACATTGAAATCAGTAGATTCACATAAAATTAAATCTGAGGCAAGCAAGCAAATTTTTTCTAACAAATAGAGCTAAAATGGTAAACAAATGAAGCAGTCAGTAAAATTACTATGTTACCATTACTAGAAAATTTATACATGAAAAGACTCGATGTAAACAATTTTCTTTTACAGTTCTATGCTCCTACACTTCTGTTCTCCAAATTCTCTCTTAACTAATTCTCTGGTAGACTTCCCCATCTTTGGAAACTTATAATGTAGAATGTAGAATTTGCTTGCCATTTAATTCGATTATTAAGTCATAATGCGTATGGAGGTTGTTTCAATTTCCCACCATTCTCTAATAGATTTCAGTTAAGCGGAGGCCTTGCTGCAACTCCAGACCATTACTCATTACATATATCCATGTGACAAAGGATAATAAATTAAAAAAAGAAAAAAAAATCATGTTTTTCAGTGAAAGATCTGAAATATAATCTTATAAGTTATTTCAAACACATGATTACCAAAATATAGATCCTCCCTCCATTGTTGATTCAACAACCTTCTATTAAATGCCAACTTTAGAACCTCATGAAGCTCATAGTACTTACCCTTCTTTAAGCAAATATGTTGATAACACATTTTAGTTTAACTTTACAGAAAAATGCGGAATCAATCATATAATAGGGGCCATGACCAACTTTCAAAAACCATGAACTACCTAAAAGAAGACCAAAATAATCCAAAAATCCAAGAGTTTGGAAAACCACATGCACCTCCTGATTTAATGTTAACAGGAGTTAAAAATATTTTAATGCCTCATGGTTAAAATATTTTTGTTTTCTTAAAGTATCTGCTAATGCAATATTTGTTTGTTTCACCATTATTTTCTGACTATGATGGTACTTAGAAAGAATTAATTGCACATCAAATAGGAAGCATAACATTTCACCTCACCAGATAATCAACAACTATTACAAACATATCAATCACTTCTGCTGTAATAGTCTTCATCATATTTGCGAGATATCTTATAATTAGGTTTGCAGAAGCTCTAGCAGACAGAAAAGCAGCATACCTCCAAAGCAGACATGGCCGCAAAAAGATTAAAATTTTCTCCAGTTATGAGCTCATCATTTCGGAGATCTGAGGCCAAATGACATAAAAAGAATCATTTAGCCATTCATGTTGTATTTGAGCAAGAACAGCAGTAAGAAGAAAATTCATGCAAACACAGACCCCAAAACTCCTAGTTTAGCATGGAAGGCAAATGGCATCAGCCTTTTCCCAGCCAAACACTAAAATTTAATAAGTCACAATCTCAACAATTAAAGAAATTTTATGGACAAACATTATCCCGCATCTTAAAATAAAAACCTAACATGTTCTTCATTTTCACAAATGCACTTAATATTCTACTAAGAATTTGGAATTTGAACTGATAGAGGAATAGAGTACATATTCAGTTGTATGCAAGCATGGTTATAAAAGGTTACCGAGCCAGTATCCTGAGGCAGGAGGCGAGGCGAGCCTTCCTCGCTCTTCTCAGCTAGGCGAGGCGGCCAAGCAGAATCTCCCAGGCAGAGGGAGGTGGCCGCCTGCAGCACATCAGTGAGAGGAGAGGGAGGCGACAAGGGTGCAGTTTTTCAGTGATCCATTTTCCCAAAAAAAGGAAAAAAGAAAGAAAGAAAAGGAAAGGAAAGAGAAAGGAAGAAGAAGAAGAAAATAAAAAGACAACCCCAAAATTTAAAATGAAGCAACCCAGACCGTTTCTACTAATGTCCAGCCTCCAGCACTGCCAGTGCCGTAGACTACAGCCTACTGCTCCAGCTCCCCGCGGTCACCGGCAACTCCTACAGACTCTGGTGATAAGTAGGCTTTTGCTCTTTTCTATTTTTCATTCTCCTCTGTTTTTTTCCCTTCTCTCTTTCCTTTTTTCTCCTCCTTTTCTCCTCCGTCTTTCGCATGCTTTCTTTTGGGCTTCTCATCTCCTCATGGTTTTTTCTGTTTATTGTTCCTTTTAGTTTACTTATCTTTTTGTTATTTCTGTATTTTTCTTTTCTTTTGTTCTGTTTCTTATTTTCCTGTCCTTTTGTTTTCCTTTTTTATACTTTTTCTTTTTTTCTTCTTTCTATATTTTTGCTTTTCTATTGTTCTTTTTTTCTGTTTTCTGTTTTTTTGTTTTTTTGTTTATTTTTTCTGTTTCAATGTGTATTTGCTTTTTCCAATGCACTGCATATATGTTTTATCGTTTCTCTTCATTATCGCCTGTTGTTAACCTCGCTTCTCGCCTTAAAATGGTGCCTCTCAACAGCCTCTCACCTCTCATCTTCAATAACTATGTGTGCGAGGGGATCATCTATTTTCAAAGAAGACCAGGTTTTATATAAGGAAAGCAATGAGAAAAGCTTTTCCTCTATTTCATGCCCCAAAAAAATATATTACATAAACATTTCTTTCAATTTTCACAAAGTTCATGCATACTCAGAAAAATTTATTACTTGTTTTGGTACGAATGAGAAGGCAATGGAACTCATTTTCCTGAATATCAGCCTTTATTCTTTATTTTCCCCTGAGAAATCCACTACCCAAACTATCCTAATGAAGCAATATATGGAAGGAAACGAATATGTTAATTATGTTTTTTATTTCAAGAAATGAGTGTGACAGCATTCTATGGATGTGTTAGAATGGGTAGTCAAAATGAGAAGGAACTGAAACTAAGTGTATTGAAGCTAACAAGATATGTGCAGAAGGGTTACAATCAAAACAGCCTAAAGCAAAAAATAGACTGCACGAAAAATCAGCTCCAAAGTTCATCTAGGTTTCTTTCTTTATGTATAAAATTTACTAAAGGAAGTATAAGGCAAGGTCACTGGAGCACATAATTTGCAAATCACATTGTCTTGGTTGAAATAAAAAGAGGATCATTTCATAAATGAGAGATGTGGAGCGGACAACATGACAAAAAAGGATTCAGATAGTCAAACTAATATTGGGTTCACGGAGTGTATTACATGGTAGCTGCATAGAAGCTGTTAAAATGAAGGAACATCGCATGCCACATACCATGTCGAGAACGATTTTCACATTTGATTTACATTACTCAGGTCAAAACGGAAGCTAGAGAGTAGAGATGTTATTGAAAAGATAACACTAACAGGTTATCTTAAGGAGTGGACATCATTCTTGCCAATTTCCTCCGAGACTGAAAGGGAAAGTTTGTATGAGTGCGATAGACTGGCAAACTTATTTCACAATGCTAGGAAATCAGGTAATGAAAATTTATGGGAATGTGAGCCTAGTCTAAGTAGAATAAGATGAATTCATATTCATGCAAGGAGAGTTTATCTAACAACATAATTCTAGTCAATTACTATAGCAGCAACTGAAAACATATTACTGCACAAATTCACATTGAGATGTGGCAAAAACTCAATGTTCCCATATTTCCTACTTAAAAATGGAAATACCTTGAGGGAAAAAAATTTGGACGAAACACCTGATCCCACAGAACTTACTACTGCTCACACCAGCTAACACCCTGGATCTTCAGCAAGAAGAATATACATCACACTGACCCAGCATAGGACCAAGAACATGTGACCCCCCAACTATAAATACTCATTAATTTCAGGAGAGCATGCCACTTTATGATACATTTGTTGCACTTCATCTTTCAAGATCAATATATTCATCTCCACAACTTCCTCCAACTTAAGCATCAAAGTACTTTTAGCTGTGGACTACCTCAAAAAAACTAATCATTTGGTTTGAGATTTTTCTACAAAACATGGCACATGGCACAGTGAAGTCAGATATTATAACTATCTGCATACTTGTGAGCTCCTATGGGGGGTTTCCGTATCTATCAGTTAATGAAATGGTTTGATTCAACATTTCCTAAGAATCGACTTAGCGCCAATGGAATGCTATCCTAGGCTTCCACAAATGTTATCAGTTCCCATACTTAGACCATTTTATTTTCCTAATTTCACGAAAGGAAGGTGAAGGGTCAAATGGTTTGGCACTTCCTCAGATGAGGGGTCAAGATAAATTTCAAAGTGACATCTTGAACCTTTGACTGGTCAATGTTGTAAGATACAAAACTCTACATCACATTGTCTGAACAAATTTAAGGGCCTTTAATTCAACAAAATGAGATCCAATGACCTACCCATAATGGAAAACTCCTAGAAAGAAACAAACTCAAATCAAATGAAAGGACGCCACTGCACATAGATTCTAGCCTTCATATTTGAACTTTGGAAATGATAGAACAGAATGAAGGAAGAGATCGATGTAGCCATCACCAGATAAATATGGTACAAAATTAATTGAGTTGAGTTAAGACTTTCATTCTTGTTCATGATACTAACAATAAGTCAAAATGATCATACAATAATTTGATTAGTCAATCAAATCTGATGCATGGAGCTTTCATTAGAAGGCAAACCAATTGATTTATTTATCTGTTTTTTGGTTACTTTCTTTCACAATAATATGTTTTCCTATCCTATTGCTCTATTATCCAAACAATATGATAGTTGTTGCAGTCCCTTCCATCACCATCCTTAACTCCCATAATTCTTTCCTTCATCAAACACAATGTCACGTAATTTTAATCTTCATCCCCCAAAAACACTAGCCATCCCCACCTCTTGCATCATGCAAACTTCATTAGGTTCAGCCAGCACCTATTGTAACTCGGTCTAACCGAACAAAACAAGCACATCAATTTAACATCCAAGCTTAAACTGAAAGTAAAAGTTTCCAATCTTTCTCAAGTTACTAAGTTGAAAATTCTATATTACTGTATTAACTAAGGGACTCAAATCACCAACTAGTTCCTACAAGCACTAAAATTTCAATCCACTTAAAAAAGGAGAGCTTTACCACTAATCATTCATCACTTACTACAATAAGTGCTGTTACGCTTCCCAAGAAATTTATAAAAAGATCTAAAAGTTGAATAAGAGAAACAATCAAGAAAAAAATCTATAAAATTTTGTTACACATGAAACCCTATCTATCTTTACACACCATCGAATTAAATCACCACCTTTCCATAGAGTTTTCTTGCCTCCTATTCGCATAAAAATACAATAGATGAATAGTCATTCGATCCACAATTCTTTATTTTTACTTGACTATCTTGTTTCCTATCAGACTAAACGTAGAAAATTCAATCACTACTAATAACAATAAGAAGTGTGAAAAAGGATTCTCTTTTGTATTGTGGGAATCCGGGTTAAGACTTCACTATATATGAACATGATGGAATCCCTTTTTCATTCTAAATTAAATACAATGATAAAAAGTGGGTTTTCCTATGTCTTTGCATCCAAAAAAAAAAAAGAAAGAAATATTTATTCTCTCCTTAAAAAGAATTTTTTCGTAAAATCTCATCTAATAACTAACTAATAACAAGTAATAAACTAAGGTTCTATTCCAGCACGGAACGAAAAAGACAATATACAGGATGGGTTGAAAGATTCGTGATACTTCACTTAAGTCAGGGCAACTACAGAATGAAATGAATAAATTGTGTATTAAAATGGAAACTCTCCACTTATTTTAGTTGCATAGCCATGCAATACATTTAACTAGTTCCTTCTTCAATTAATGCATGGTTTATAAGAGAGCAAATCTAACTAAGGAACAAAAACTCCAAATTAGAATCGAATGAAATTAACAACATACATTAATAAAACGGCAAATATTACTTCGCCAGTCACACGATCCAGGAAATCCCAATTTAAAATTCAAAGCATTGATAAAATTAACGAGAAAACAAACAAAAAGTGATCGCAATTAGAGTGAGAAATAGAGAAATGGACCGTTGCAGGCGAGCCGGAGGAGAGACGAAACATCCGCCCAAACGGTTTCGTTGCCGGAAGGGATTGAAGGGCTTATTTGTACTTCCGTATCTCCCCATCTCTCAGCTTCACTACTGTCTGCCATAAAATTTCTCTCCTCCAGTGCGTGTAGTATGTGAGAAAAATGGCAGAATTTTATTTTGGATTCTGAGGCTTATTATTAGTCAGTGTGAAGCACAGTGAAATAGCAAGAGAATCTGTTTTTGTGGGTTTGGAGTTTGGTAGGGCAACGGATGGGTCGGATCCGGATATAGTCCATGTTGGGTCATATTTTAATTTCAATCTCTTTTTCCTTTCTTTCTTTCTTAAGGTTCGGAAAATGATTTTATTATTTTTATTTGGAGGTGTTGAGGGAAATTACTCCAAAATTGATTGCGTTTTTGCAAAAATGAGCTTTTCTTTTTTCTTTTTAAAAAATTTGAAATTACTTTTCACAAAGAAAAGTATCAAAACTAACCTATTTCCACCTTTTCATGACTTGAAAACTTACTTTTTAACATAAATATAAATATAGATAAATTCATTTTACTTCTTTTAACTTTATGAATGCATGTTTAATTATTATATATTAGGTAATCAATTTACTCTAGCTTTCATACGGAACATTTTCAATATAGAAATAGTCATATAATTATTTTATTTTTACAATGTGCGTAGCATAAAAGGAGAAAGACGTAATAAAAAGGAGAAAAGATAAAAGAACAGGCATATACCATTTCGTTCTATTCTCAACAAACAGGCAGGACTTCACACTTAATCCTACCTAAATGCGTTTTTTGCCAAAAAGAAAAAAAAAAAAGTTCCATCTTAAATAAAAGATTTTCAAAATAAAGCAAACACGAGGAAATATGGTTGTGATTGCTTGTGAGCCAATACCTCATTTTTCATGTTTTTAAGATTTTGGGATTGTTTTGGTGTTTTAGAGATATGAGATTTGGAGATGAGGTTGTAATTGGTTGTGAGATAAAATATAATTATTATGGTGATGTAATGCGTTTATGTGATATGATGTTGTGATTGATTGTGATATTATTTGTGAGAAATGTTTGAGAGATTTGTTTGAGAAAATGAGAATGTTTTATGAGTTTTGACTTTTGGGTCTTTTTTTTTGTGGATTGAGAATATTTAAAAAAAATTAAAATAACTATTTCAGAAAAATAATATAAAAAAATTAATAAATTACATTTGGGGGGGTTATTGTTTAAAAATTGACAATGATTTAAGTTATTATTTTAAAAAATATATAATTCCAACTAAGTAAACAATATTTTTTTCATCAAATTTATTCAACAAACTGTTTATTAAGCGTATTAGTTAGAAACTTAATATTTTTAAATATTACATAAAAAGAATGAAAAAATGCATATCGATCGAAATTTAATTTTTAAATTGTTTGTTTTTCTATTTTTGTATTTTAATTTTTAATTTTTTTGGCCAATAATTTCTACCAAAATTTATAATTTACCAAGTAAAACAAATTTAGAATAATTGTGATGAAAATAAAATTAGTCTTGTATGTTCAATTTGAAAATAAATTTTTTTGGACGATATCAGTTAGAAAGTTAAGTTATTCATAATGGTTTTTTGCCTATTACATTTCATGATTTACAAAAATGAAATTATTTAGGGAACTTCTATTTGATAATAAATTTTTTGAAAAAACCATTCAAATAAAATATAATTAAGTATTTAAAACTGAAACATGCAAAAAAATAAATTATTTAGTGGCAAGAAAAATGATGAAGAGTGACAGTCGCCTCGGGGGGGGGGGGGGGGCGGGCATGTGAGTGTGTGAGAGAGAGAAGAAAAGGTGAGACATAAGAGGAGAGAGAAAATACAATTGTATAGGAAAGTTTCCAAGACACAACCCATTTGCTCCTGAGACATAGCCTTTGTCTTACATCCAAACATGAGCTTACCTATGTTTTGTGTTTTTGAGGAAGAGAAATGAGATTTTATCCCACAAGCAATCACAAGCTATATTTTTTGTGCTTGTGTCATATTCATCGCTAATGCTCAAAATAATTCCACTTCCAAATTAGAGAATATATTCAAGAAATTTCCCTATTATGGCATAATATGACGTGCATAGATTCTTTAATTGGGCGAGGATGGCATCTACTACGTTTTTTATTTCCTTCCTACTAATATAATGAAAATTTTATTAGACAAGCATGACCTTTACTATGCTTATGCATGTGCTTCTAGTTTTTATCTTAAAACTATACATTAATGATGTGTCATGTCTTGTAAAATTTCAAGCCACTACTACTCATAATATTGTCCACGTCATATGCTTTTTTGCCATATATTTCTTCATTTCATATAAATAAAATGATTGGTTACTGATGATGTTTAGATTCATTACTAAATATAGAAACCCAATTGCTTGTTGTATTTGGTAAGCTATTACTGTATTATTCCTCTTGGAGAGGGAAACTCGTAGCTTCAAATTCTAAATGAAAACTTCGGTAGTAGATGTAAGTAGTTGCCAACACTATCAATCCAATATGTTATTACTTTACTCCTTACTTTATTTTATGTTATTTTATTTGGAACTTACAGTGAAACTCTAACAAAAATATTGCTACCAAAATTTTTAAAATGAAAAAACTAATTTGGCCTAATTCACCTCTTCTTAGCCCTATTTTTCTAAGCATAAGTATAAAAAAAGTCATAGGTTCGAGTCTTCTAAGATGACGTTAGAGGATAATTGTTGGCATTTATTGTCAAGACCATCCTTTGACTCGGGAGAATGTAATTGGGCCAGGAACTAACCATCTAACCTATGTCACTTACAAAGGTACAATCACCTCGGCTGATAGTAGCACAATATGGTGCTTTGCTTCACTCTACTAATAGTTATAGTTTTTGGCCTTGTAGTAAGCACTAGATTGTAATCTTTAGTATCGTAGTTTTGTGCTCATTTATAGGTTCTAACCAACCTATGGCTACCTAGAGTTTTGATGTTTGTATAAAAGGGCAATCTCATTCTCCAACTATTATTTGATTGAACAAACTACGCAACCAATATAACGCAGATTTCATGTTTGCAAAATGAAATTACAGGACAAGAAAAATTTGTAACAAATCAAAATTTATTGAGTTTATAAATATGGATACAACCCCTAATTTAGATCCTCTGATTATTCTCCAAAAGATGATTTTAAACTTTGTCCAATTATTTTATAGAAAGTTATAAGCTTGATTGCAATGTGTTCAGGAGCTAGGAGCCTATCTTAGTTGATGTCGTCGAGTCACCAGGTACCAATTCTATTGTCATCAGTTCTTTTGTGGGTTCATTGTGAGTTGGGTTGCTTTCATCAACTTGTGCTTTTCATTATAATCTATATCCATGTGCTCGACTAGTTGATCTTTGGATTGTCTCCCCTTATTATTACACCCATATCACATTTTCAAGCTATAAGCTTATCACCTTTAACTTTGCCCATCAAAAGTTTATTTTCATATTTATTGCTTCCAACATATTTAATATAGGTCACCTTAGGATGGAATTATAAGCAGACAGTATATCAACTACCATAAATTGCACCATTCAAGTTTTTTGGTTTGGACTTTCTCCACGCAACAAAGGAAAAACTATTTAACCCATTAGTTGTAAAGAGTCACCATATTACCCAGATCCAAGCCCAGTAAGTTTATATAAACCCAGGCCTAATAAAAAAACTTAAATGGTTATGGGTAGGATTTTTACCCATGAAATATCCATCTACCCTAAATATTTTAGACATTTAGATTTTATCAAACTTAATGGTCTAGATTAATCTTAAATCAAGGCTTTAGGGCTAATTTGTTTCTCGAATTAAAAAATTTGGTCCAAAAAGAGGGAAAACCATCTCCAGACTCCCACACAACTGCCGTCTCCATCACTCCTCCACATTCACCATCGTGTCGCCACTATCTTTGCTTATTCGGGTGTCGGCTCGCCGTCATCGTGATAGTCTTCTCTGCTGCTTTTACTCCTCCTTCGTGAATATGTTGCTGTTTATTTATTTCGCCGTGACAGTCTTCTCTGTTGCTTCCAGTGCTTGCTTCTTCATAAATTCTTCTCTACTGCTTCCACAGAGGGCTCTATTTATTTCAAGTCATTTCATACTTTTGCTATTTCTTTGAATCTTTTCTCGATTCTTGATTGTAATACTCACCATTGAAATAATTGGATTTTTATTTGTGTGTGTTTCTTAAGTGGCAAGTACTAAAAGAAATAGTAGTGAGAGGTTTTGTGGTATTTAGTGATTTTTTTCCTTTAAATTAGAAAATCTTGTTTATTTTACTTACTTTTCGGCATTTATAAAACAAAATGTCCTCTTGTAATTTTCCAAGGTATGTCAAAAACTACACTTTTTGTGAATGATTTGCATTGGAGTGTTGGATTTTTGCTATAAGGGTTTGAAATTTTTGTGGGTTTCTTTTTATATATTACTAAATGGGAATAGATGATTCAAACTTTAGATAATGAGTGAAATAATATATTATTTTGTTTTCATGATCAATTTTCATTTAATATTTTGTTAACTATATTTTTCATTTGTTTGCCATATAGTACATGAATAAAAATTTGATCTTCATTGAATTGAATATACATAAATTCCTATGGTTTACTGGTACTATAATTACATTTGGAAAGCACTGAAGAGCTGCTCTATGTCGGCATACTAAGTTATAAGGGTGTCAAAATCAAACCCAACTTGAAGACCTGATCATAATCCACTTGAAAATTATCATGTTTAGGTTTGATATTTTCGGGTTTGGGTCAAATTGGATCGGACCCAGAACTAACCCAAGAAAAAAGAATAAGGTTGGGTTGGTTTCAGGTCAATCTATTAAACCTGAAGACAACAAACAGGGTGATCTAATAACCTAATAAACCTGGCCCAATCCGACCCAACCCGAAAATAATTGGCTAATTAAAAATAAAATCTAAATTAAAAAAAATTATATCCAATAATCTAAACCAAGAAAAAATTTATATCCAAAATTTCAAAAATCTTAGAGCCTGTTCTTCAACATGTTGGGGAATTTTTTTCCATTCTCCAAAAAAAATTTCAAAATGGAGGCATGTCCCCCGATCTCTCTCCCAAAACACTACAATTTTTTACCCAAAAAAACCTACACCCTAAAAAGCACACCAACCCCTTTATTTTCTCACTTCATCTTTCACATCACTCATTCATTTATCACTCTGTTATTTCACTCATATTTATGTATATATATTTACATATATAAAAATATTAAAATTTTACTACTTAAAAAATTTCTAAAACTTGTGTTTACAAAATTAATTAAAATAATAGTCGAGCAATTAATTAAATTTAATAAATAATTATTTACTAAATAACAATTTAAATTAATTAAATTACTTATTAACTAAATAATGTATTGGTTATATTTAATATTTAATGTATTAATTAAATATTATATTTATTCATTTAATAAATAATTTAAAATATTTTAATTTGATATAATAAATAAATTAATCTTCATTAGATATTAATTCACATTTATTAAAACTATTATAAAAAATTAATTATAGTGTGACATTTATTTAATAATCTATTAAGTTTAATAAATTAATATTAATACAATTAAAATAATTATCAAGAAAATCAATTAAAATTAAGTGAAAATCTTTTTGATTGCTACTAAGTAATTTACTTATTAAATAATATATTAATTAAATGATGAGTTAAAGTAAATAAATAACTTATTAAATTAATTTATTTAATTATTTAAATAACTTATTATGTATCTATTAATTATGTTTCATATTTCACATATAATTAAATATTACACTTATTTGTTTAATAAATAATTTAAGATGATTTAGTTTCATATACTATAAAATTATTTGGTTTTTAAATTTAATGAATCATTATTAAGTTATATATATATATATATTATTTTATTTAAATAAATAACTAAGTCTTATTTATACATAAATTGTAAATAAAAAATATTTAAATCATTATATTCTAAGAATAGATAATAATTAGTTTATAATTAATGTACAATAATTAATTTTTTTTTATATAAGTTGATATCAACAATTATGATATTAGCCAATTTTTTATAATTAAGATATAATTATAAATTCATAAATAATTAATATTTATTAATAAATTCATAAAAATATAAATTTTAAAATAAAGCACCAATTGAATTAATTGCACACCATTTTATTACAACAATATTTCAATTATTACACACACACATACATTATCCAACTATAAATATACATACATATATAATATATTATATAAAAAAATCACTTTCACCCTACAAACCCAACAAAAAGTAACTAATTTGACATCAACAGTAAAATTTGGCTCCCCCCAAAACATAAACAAACAACTCATTTTCAAATCATTTTCCATATTTTCCCAAAATAAAAAGAAACGCTTGGCACATTCTCCAAATTTTCTCCCAAAAATCCATTTTTTGAAATTTTTTTCTAGAAAATGGCCAAAACACAAGAGAATAGGTCCTTAAAATCTTCAGTACACATCAAAAGAAGATTTCTTTGTGGAGTTTTGGGCTATGAATTAATGGAGGAAAGTAGCTATTAGTGCAAAGAAGATTTTGGATGTGATGGTTGTCATCGAAATGATATTTGGACTTTAATTTGATGTTTTTGTCTTTGGACATTAATTTTACTATTTGGTAGTTAATTCTGCTTTGGTGGTTGTCATCAAAATTATTCATTGAACAATGGTTTATTACTTTTTTGTGTTTGGAGTAATTATGGACATGACAAGTTTTAAAGTTATTATATTTCTTACTTTCTTAGACCTTACTGATTATGTAGAATTATATATTTTATTGGTAGATCAAACTTCTATTCAATTATAATATTGAAATTTATAAATATGAAAAATAAAATATATAGATCAAGTTGGATTGAGTTGGGTCAGGTTTATCAGGTTGGTGGGTGAACTGATTGAAAATCAGGTCAATCCGAATCTGACTTAATTTTTTATGTGTCAGATTATGGTTGAACCTTCTGGATTTAACATCGGGTTGGGTTGGGTTTGGGTTTGGTACCTTTATGTTTAACCCAACTTGAATCCATCCAACCCACCCGAGTTGACACCCTTGCAAAGTTAAGAAACAAAAAAGAGTCTAATACTAAAAGAACAATAACGAGTTAAGCTCCAAGAATGATACATATTTAAAGTAAGATATTAGCAATAAATAAATCAATACAACTAGCCTAGCAATTGGGATGGTTCTTTTTTAATTTTTTTCCTTTTCTTTTGTTTTTCATTAGAATGTTAAAAAGAAGCAATTGTGAACATGCATTACTTGTTTAGATTTAAAATTATTCTGGAGAGCATAAGAGATGATTTTTGTCTAAGTTCTTGCCTATATATGTGTGTGTGTGTATGTGTGTGTATCTCTTAGCCAGCATCTGGATGGTTCTATCAATCAGCAAAGCCAAATTCAACAGAGACTTGAGCAAAAGTATAGGACTTCTCCATGGAATATGGATCTCTTTTAGTTAATATAAGTTTCTTAAATCCTTGTTCATTTGACGACGATGACAAATATGTACATGTACGAACATTGGATTTGTGGGATTTAGACCAATAGAAATACAAATTAAGATTTAGATTTTGTGGGTTTTTACTTAATTTGTTATTTTGTGTTACAGATTTTGTAATGTGAGCATCTCATAGTCAATCCAGCCAACATGTATCTCTCGGCAATGGTGATAATGAAGAAGTGAGCAATGCACCTAGAGGCACAAAAAGAAAACACTTAGTTGTATGGCAACACTTTACAAAGGTTAACAGTATAAATGATATTATACATGCTAAAAAATACAATTGTTGTGAAAAAATTTTATTTGGTAATGTTGCACATGGTGCTGATCATCTGAAAAAACACCTACAGAATGCGTGTCCAAAGTTCAAAATAGATTCTAGAAATAGTTTCGGTGGAAGTCTTAGAAGTGAATTCATATTTGACCAATTTAAAAGTTGAAAGGATTTTGCAATTACATGCATAAAGCACAAGTATCCCTTCAATATAAGCAAGCATTAATATTTTGAAAATTTTTGAATGGTTTGAATTCAAATTTCAAGCATCCTATTGAAACACCATTAGAAGTGATGTGATTGAAGTGTATGAAAACGAAAAGTCAAAGTTTACAAATTATCAGATGGACTAAGATGCAAAGTATCTTTGACTCCAAATATTTGGACTTTAAATCACTCACATGTTGCATATTGTTGTTTGACTGCTCACTTTATTGGTGACAATTGGGAATTGCAAAAGAAAATTCTTACATTTAGGAAGATTCCATATCCACATGATGGTGAAACTTTGTTTAACTTCATGAAAGAAATGGTTTTGGAATGGAGTTTGGAAAAGAAAAAGTTTTCAGTAGTTATTGATAATGCTACAGCTAATGATGCTATGATTAGAAGATTGAAAGATTGGCTTGTTTATGATTCATTAATTGATTTTGATGGGGATTTGTTACATGTGGATTTAGTTCTCACATCTTAAATTTGATTGTACAAGATGAATTGAGTCAAATTAAGGGACTAATTGAGAAAATTCGTGAAACTATAAGATTTTGAACAAGTCTCCTGTTGCAACTCAAAATTTTGACATTGCATTAAACCAGTGTAACTTAGAGGGTAAGAGGCAAGTGGAGATGTGCTTAATAGGTGGAACTCAACTTATGAGTTGCTTGTGACGACATTATCATTAAAGGAAGCGTTTAATTGTTTACAAAGAATAGATAGACATTGTCAATTCAATCCATCTAAGTCGGAATGGGAGGTGGCTAAAGTTGTGCATTGGTGTTTACAAATATTTTATGAAGCTATGCATCATTTTAGCATTCGCAAGTATCAAACATCTAATGTATTTTTTCTAGATATTTGTGAGATTCATTTAAAGATGATTCAGTGGGAAAATAGTGAATTTGATTTTTTTTTCCCGAGGATGCCTGGCCTTATTATGAAGGAGAAATTTGATAAATATTGGGACGAGTGTTGTTTGGTATTAGTTATTGCTATCGTATTTGACCCCAAGTTTAAAATGGATTTGGTCAAATATTTTTACACTAGAATTTATAGTTTAAATGCTCGTCCATATATTCAAAGGGTTTGCGATACTTTGGTTAAGTTGTTCATTACTTATGGAGGTAGTGTTACCCCTTTAATTGCCGAGACCACTTTGAGAAGTAGCATCACTATTGAAACACACGCTTCTTTATGTGATTTTGATAAATGGTGTGATAAATCATAGCTCTCAGTTAATAAAAAATCTGAGTTGGATAGCTACTTAGATGAAATTAGGTTTTCGAGGGCACAAGAATTTAATATTTTGGACTATTGGAGAACAAATAACCCTAAGCTACCCACTTTGGCAAAAATAACACGTGATATTTTAGTAGTTCTAGCTCCTATCGTGGCATTGGAGGCAGTATTTAGTATTGAGGGTCATGTTATTGATGAATCACGTGCTTGTTTGCTTCTGAATGTGGTAGAAGCATTAATAGTAGCTGATGATTGGATCGGACCAATTCCTAAGGATGGTAAATAAAGCTAATTATACCTTTTAGTTCTTTTGTTAATTTTGTTAATAAAAACTTTTTTTTTACCATGTTTTAATTTTTATAGTTGGAAGTGATGCGGAATCATATGAAATTCAAGTAGAAAGTGTATTAAGATTTTGATGAACAAAAGTTGCAGGTAAATATAAACAATGCTCTTATTTCAATTCTATTTTATTTTAAGTAGTGATTTAATTAATTTTTTTTCTTTGAATTATTAGGTTGGAGATAACATGACTTGAAGATGATTTTGCAACTTGGTTCAAAGTGGTTTTAGTTGGACTAATTTGTTAAAATTTACATGTGTATGTTTTTGTAAATGGATTTGAAAATTTATATAGTTGTAATCTAAGTATTGTGTCATTTTCTTTTGCTATCAGATTCACATGTGTATGTTTTTATAATTGAATTTGAAAATTTATATAGTTGTAACTGAAGTATTGTATCCTTTTCTTATGTTATCGAATTGGATATGCGATGACTTGGAGATGATTTCTACAATTATATTGAATATAGTTCTAGTTAGATTGATCTGTGAAAATTTAAATATATACTTACTATAATTGGACTTAAGAAAATTGTTATAATTTTAAATTTTACTTTCTTATATGTGAGATTTTAATTACATGTCAAATATATGAGTGAACCAATTTTTTGCTTTAACAACAACAATTCTACTGTCTAGGCAAGCAGCAAAATCTGTTAAAAAAAAGGGTCGGGCCTGGACCTAACTAAAAAATGCTACGTCTAAACAACAGACCTAATGCATGGACCCAATGGATAATGGGCCTAATTGGGTAGGGTAAAAGAATGGGTATTATTTTTGGGTATTCTTTAAGTATGATAAAACCATACCCATTGACAGTCCTAGTTCCAATTTTACTAGTCTTAAATCCATTCACTGGAACATTTGAGTGAATAAAGTATCAATAGAGCTTTCCCCATCAACAAAGATTCTAGCTTCATCATAATTAGTAATAGTAGCCATTATGACTAGAGCTTCCTTATGAGGAACGTGCGCACCTTAGAGATTTGAAGGCTTGACCTATGGACCTAATTCCGTAACTGATACCATTTATGCATGAATCATGGATTCCTGGGAAGGAGATGACTAGTATTGACTTGGTGTAAGCTTTTTGAGCTCTATATGAATCTCCACCAAAAAACCTTTAGTAATTTATCAATAACATTTTAAGGTTGAGTGTTAGGTTGTGACATTGCAACTAATGATTATGTAGATCTTTTCCTCTCAAATTTGTGTTCTTAGACTTACTTTGGTGTTTGATAGGGAGCTCTTCCATGGCTCTTTTGATCCAGCAAACCTAAACTTATGATCTCGGCTACTTGATGGTTGTGGAATTCATGTGGTTGTGTTGATAAACTTGTATGCTTAGTAACTAGTTCTTGGAGGTGTCCAGAACAAACTATCCTTTTTTCAGTTCATTGCATAGATGACAACATTGATTTGATGTGTGACCAAAATCATTATTAAATTAGCAAAATATTTTTGACAGAGGTTGGGTAGGACCGTAATGTGCTTTTTCAGAGCCAACTCAATAGATTACTTGATTCTATCTGCATAAAAACTTGCTCCTATAGCCTTGGAAAGCGATGTATTTATCAAATACTTGTCGGGTAATTGGAGGAACCTGCTGCTCATTTGTTGTAGACTTTTTTGCATGCTCTACTTGTAAATCTTCTCATTTTGTTTTACTTCAAATTCTTCCTTCCTTATGCACTGAGCTTCTTACAAATTAATGTAGTTGTAACTCGAGGTAGCAGTTCATCTAGATCCTTCATTGGCCTTCTGAATGAAAAATGCCCCTTCACGTAGCCTTTGAACAAAAACACTAACCAACACTTCCTGGGATGTAATAGGAACTTCTAAAGCAACTGCGGGAAACTTCCTCACAAAAACTAATAATGACTCCCCTTCTTTTTACTTTACCAAAGTGGCTTAAGGTAGCTTTTTTGTATAGTTTACTACTTATAAACTGATGTAAAAAGTTAACTTCTTCAAAACAATGAAGGATCCTCGGGGTAATTGTGCAAACCACCGTTGATCTAGGCTAGTTAATTTGGTCAAGAACCCTTGACACTTCATCCTGTTAGTATATTGATGAAGAAATGCAAAACATTTGAATTCACAAAGATGTTTTGTAGGGTTTGAAGCACCAAAATATTTTGTCATAGTTAGATGTGTTAAGCTGCATATTTTTCATTTAATTTGTATAATCTCTCTTTACAGTTTATAGTAAAAATGCCTAATTATTGAATTTTAACTTGCATTTTATATTTCATAAAGCAAATTGAAGATCCGAGCTAGATGCAGTAGAAAATCAAGTATTTGACATGCTTGGAGCACAAATCACATTCTCGAGGAGATAGGAAACGAAAGAAGGAAATAATTCGAGTATGGATGTGTCTTGCTTCCCAAGACTCTATGCAAATTTGATTAGAAAGCATTCAAACCCTTTTTGCAATTGTATATTTTTAGAAAATTTCAATTTTTGTTTCTTTAAACAGGAGAATTTAGATTTCCCCATTCTAGTAGGACTCTTAACTAGTTTCCCGTTACATTAGGAGTAGTATGCTATATATATAGAACAAAGGATAAGACCAGAGCTATCTTTCATTTAGCATATTTTTATTTTCTGCATTTTTCTTTCAAACATGAGTTGCTAAACTCTCATTCTAGCCTAAGGGATTATCAAAGTTTTGATTCTTTAATATTTGTGAGATCTAATTATTAGTAGGACTCTTAACTAGTTTCCCGTTACATTAGGAGTAGTATGCTATATATATGGAACGAAGGATAAGACCAGAGCTATCTTTCATTCAACATATTTTTATTTTCTGCATTTTTCTTTCAAGCATGAGTTGCTAAACTCTCATTCTAGCCTAAGGGATTATCGAAGTTTTGGTTCTTTAATATTTGTGAGATCTAATTATTTAGTTTGTATTTCTTATTTCTTGACTATTTATTTATCTTATATTTTCATTATGAATATTCAGGTTTATTGAATTTAGGGCCCAAATTTGATAGTTCAGAATATTTGTTCTGTCAAATAGAACTTTAGGTCCGTAATTATTTAATTGTTCTAATGCTTATAGCGAATAACATAGTTATGTGTAGGGAGATGCATAATTTATGTTGTGGAGATAAATAATCTAGTCTAAATAAGCCTTGCTTGTGTGTGTTAGCTAGAGTTGGGTCTCTCTAGAGTTGGGTCTCTCTCGTTTATAATGCTTTTGATAAATTAAATCCTAGTAGCATTTCTTTATGGTTGTTTACTGGAAAGAAAAATAACTAACGAGCTTCTCTTAGTTATTGAGACAGTAAAGAGATATTGGTTATTATGGCGTGCTGAGTAACTATAACCAGTTTATTCAATAATGAGGAATTTATCTTTGCATCGATGATCAAACCTGTGAACCAAACTGAGATTTTACCTTAGGCTAGATTTCATTCTTATTAATTTCTTATTTGATTTATAATTTATTTTACTTTTGAAATTCTAAATTTTTCGTTTCATAAAACTCCCCCTTATTTTCTATTTTATTTAATAAGTTGAAAAAAATAAAATTTACCAATCTCTGTGGAACACCACCATACTCACTGCTAATTACAAATCATATTTTAAGAATAGAAATTTACTTTTGTTGGATTCGACACTCGACAAATTTTGGTGCCGTTGCCGGGGATTGGTGTCAAATAATTTTGTTTCCTTTAATGCCTAGATCATTTCGTTTAAGTGAACTTCAATATGATCCTGAGATTGAGAAGACTGCTCGTAGATTGCGGAAGGAGACTAGAATGCAAAAAGAAGGCAAATCATCACCTTCGAATCTCAATCTAGATACATCTAGCTTAGTTAGTTCTAGCAATTCGAAACAAAAAGAGCAACGACTCGTGAAAGAACTTTAAGGGAGTTAGCTAAACCAAATTTGACTCAACAACCGCTTTGCATCGAATATCCAGAGTTGGAAACATCTTTTGAGTTAACATGTGGGTTAATCCATCTACTACCAATTTTCCACGGTTTGGAGAATGAAGATCCCCATAAACATTTAAAGGCACTTCATGTTGTGTGCTCAACTATTAAACCTCAAGGAGTGTCTGAAGAACAAATCAAGTTGCGAGCTTTTCCATTTTCCTTAGCAGCTAAAGCTAAAGATTGGCTATTTTATCTATCCTGTTGCTCTATCACTACATGGATAGAAATGGCAAGATTATTTCTTGAGAAATTTTTCCCTGCTTCACACGCTACTAATATTAGAAAAGAGATCAGCGGGATAAGACAAAGAGATGTAGAGGGTCTTCACGAATATTGGGAAAGGTTTAAACAACTTTGCACAAACTACCCACAACATGGTATTATTGAGTGACTTTTCATTCAGTATTTTTATGAAGGACTTTTACCGGTGGAAAGAAGAATGATGGACACAGCAAGTCAAGGAGCCATAGCGAACAAAATTCCAAGCGAAGCTAGAGAATTAATTTCTTTAATGGCTGTTAATTCCCAACAATTTGGATACATTTGGGACGAGGGGTGACAATTCTTGACACGACACGATAACCCGACACGAGTTTGACACAAAAAAATTGGGTTCGGGTCGACCTATTTTAGGTTTGGGCCAAATAAGTTTGACACGAATAGAAACTCGAAAAAAATGGGTTAGGTTGTGAATTTTAAGTTACACGAACAACCCTTTTATTTTAGATTACACGAAAACTTGAACCCAACCCAAACTAAACAAATAAAATTTAAAAATATTTTGATAAAAATGATAAAATTGTAAAACAAACAATGAGAAAAAAAAACCTAAAGTCACTTTAACTCAATCAATGCCTCTCATGGTAGAGAAAACACTAATCAGCTGCAAACTCGCAAGAACACAACAGCTGCGGGAGCCTTGTTGAGCCTTTTTCTCATCCAGCTTCAATGTGGTAGTGGGTAGCGAAGCCAACTAAGCAAACAATTGCAAACCCGTAAGAACACAGCAGCAGCGTTAGCATTGTTGAGCCTCTTTCTCATCCAGCTTTAGCATGACAGTACGTAGCCAAGCCAACTGAGCTTCTAAGTCCCACCCACAGGCTCCAGATTTGAAAACCATAAGTTTACTCATCTTAAACATCTAATAGTTTGAGCTTAATATTTAATTTTTCCAAATATTACAGCTACAAACCCACAACAATCAGGAATGCAACCTTGTTGAGCCCCTTCTTCTCATCCAGTTTTAGCACGAAAGCCAAAGCCAACTAAACTTCCAAGTCCCACCTGCAAGCTTCAAATCTGAAAGCTGTAAGTTTATTCACCTCAAATATCTAATAATTTGAGGCTTTGAGCTTAAATTTTTCAAAAATGTTTTTAAGCATATGTAAAATCTAGTATGTTTTAGTAAATATCTAATTTGGTATTTTTTCAATCATTTGTAATATGAGGTTTCAATATTTGTGTTTGTAGTCTAAAATTATTGAGCCAGAGTCAATCATGTTTGTCTATTTATCAACTATCTAAATAATGAGATTTATTGCATAAATCGAAGTTATGGTCATGCCGCTATTGACTACTATGTTTTTTTAAGATTTTTTTTGCTATTTTGTCCTTTGCGTCCATTTTAAAACTTCAACCATTTCTATCCCTAAATTGATAGAAATGAATTTTTAACTTATAAGATATACAGTCTATTTCTAAGTCTATAATTTTAAGTCTATGTTGAAGTTTTAGTGTTTACTTATCTATTCTCCACTTGCTTCCTTTTCAGCCATTTCAATCCCTTAATTTCTAAAAATGTATATTGCAAGATAGTTTATTTTATTTCATTGTTATTTAGTAAGCATATTTCTATTGTTCTTACACAAATTTCTATTGATTGGTGGAGAACATGATACGTTTGGAAATACCATAGAATAAAACAAACAAATAATTTATAGTGAGGAAATTGAAATTGTATGATTTTACATATGATGTTTTTGACATTTGCAGGTTCACAATAACAAAATGGATCCTAAAACCTTAGCCCTATTCAAATTGATGAAAAATATAGCGTAGGGGGTTGCTCTAATTGGTGAGAATTTATGTCCAGAAAGTGGAAAGAATAAAAGCTCACATGACAGAAAGTTCAAATCAAAGTGGTGGTAGTACTTTGATATGATTCCACGTGTTGAAGGGAAGCCCTTAAAATATAAGTGCAAAGCTTGTGGTCAAGAATATGGTGCAGAAAGTTATATGGCACAGGTAACTTACGACGCCATGTCTCTAAATGTAATAGAATGCATTCACAGGATGTTGGTCAAGCCTTGTTAGAACAAAGTGATAAGGGCCTTATGACTAGAATACCTCAATTTAACCAAGAAAGGTTTAGAGAGCTACTTGTTTTGGCACTCATTAGGCACAAATTGCCATTTCAATTTGTTGAATATAAAGCCATTAGAGCTATATTGA
This sequence comes from Jacaranda mimosifolia, assembly GCA_018894105.1. NCBI lineage: Eukaryota > Viridiplantae > Streptophyta > Magnoliopsida > Lamiales > Bignoniaceae > Jacaranda > Jacaranda mimosifolia. Next base: position 24,799,837 of record CM032126.1, read on the forward strand.
CCTATTTGCAACCTCAAGCTCAACATATTTCTAGGAATACATCTAAAGCTGATGTTCTTAGAATGTACAAAAGGGAACGAAGTAGGCTTTCTCAAAAATTGCGTGTTTGTCCTGGGAAAATATCTTTTACATCTAATTTGTGGACTTCTATTGCAACTGATGGATATTTGTGTTTAACTGCTTATTACATAGACTCTGATTGGTTGTTGCAAAAGAAGATTCTAGGTTTTTCTTATATGCCTCCCCTACATTTTGGTGTAGCTTTGTCTAAGAAGATTTATAACTTATTAACTAGTTGGGGGATTGAGAGAAAAGTTTTTATAATGACTTTGGATAATGCTGCTGTGAATGATGTTTTTGTTGATTTGTTGCGAAGCCAACTTATTATAAAGGTTGCTTTGGCGAGTGAAGATGAGTTTCTTCATGTTCGTTGTTGTGCTCATATTTTGAACCTACTAGTGCAAGAAGGATTGAAAAACATTAATAAATATGTTTATGCAATTAGAGAGTGTGTGAAGTATGTCAAAGGATCTCAAGTAAGAAAATAGAAGTTTCATGAATGTGTGGCACAAACTTTATGCAATCAGAGAGTGTGTGAAGTATGTCAAAGGATCTCAAGTAAGAAAACAGAAGTTTCTTGAATGTGTGGTACAAACTTCTCTTGAAGCTGGGAAAGCTCTAAGACAAGATGTTCCTACTAGATGAAACTCTACATTTATGATGGTTTCTAATGCTTTGTATTATCGTTGTGCCTTTAATTATTTGCGATTTAATGATTCTAATTTCATACATTGTCTATCAACTGAAGAGTGGGAAAAAGTTGAAAAGACGTGCAAGTTTCTTGAGAAGTTTTATGATACAACGAATTTGTTTTCTAGTGTCAAGTATCCCACAACAAATCTGTACTTCCCTAGAATTTTTTCACTACAATTGTCCTTAAAACAAGAGATGGGAAGTTTAGATTCTTTCATGGTTCAAATGGTTAATCAAATTTCAATAGAGTTTGACAAATATTAGAGAGAATATAATTTTCTTCTAGTCATGGCTGTGGTGTTTGATCCGAGGTACAAGTTTCAATTTGTTGAGTTTTGTTATGAAAAGCTTTATAGGGCTGGTTCTGAGGAGTTAGAAAAGGTTAGGACCAAACTACTTTCTTTGTTTGAAGAATACATGAGGGCTTCTACTAAGCCATATCCAAGTAGCACTTCTTTGGGATTTCGTGGAATTTCTAATGATAATGCTCAAAACTTGGACTGCAATTATGTGTTGAAGGTATTATATAATGTTTTAAGATTATGTGTTTGTATTAAAATATTATCTTTTTACTTTATCTTTGTGTTATTAAATAGTTATTCAATTCTTTCATTGGTGTAGGAGTATAAATCATTTCAAAGTGCAGAATTTGCTACAAGTGGACAAAAATCTAAACTGGATCTATACTTAGATGAGGCACTACTAGATACGAATGCGAAGATTGATGTGCTTTCATTTTGGAAAGCTTATCAATATAGATATCCTGAGCTTGCATGGATGGCTCGAGATATCTTGAGTGTTCCTATATCCACAGTTGCCTCTGAATCAACTTTTAGCAAGGGTGGTCGAGTTTCGGATCAATATCGTAGTGCATTGAAGCCTGATATTGTAAAAGAACTTATTTGTTGCAGAGATTGGTTGTTTGGACAAAAAGGTAAGAGATTCTGTTACTTCTGCCTTTCCTTTTCATTTATGTAAAGTTCTTGTTCTAAATGTCCACTTACTATATTATTTTAACTTTTTTGCCTTAGAATTTGCTTCAATGAACTTAGATGAGTTGAGTAAAAATATTTTGAGCTTAAGCATGAATGCGAATGATGACAAGTCAAATACAACATTACCTTCATTTGATACTTCTGGTACTCTAAAATTTTAAATTAGCATATTTAGTATACTTTTTATTATTTGTTGCCATAGTTTATAAGTTTTCATATTTTGTCTAACTATTTTTCTCCTTGTTATTCATAGATTTCAAGTAGCTAAGATGCAAAGTGGCATAGAGAAGATACAAACTTTAAATTGGAAGTCTAGCACTAGTTCGCAAAGTTTATTTCTGTTTTATTTTAAAATTCTAGACATTTTCATTTTGATGTTGTTTTTAAATTTATGGAGATGTTGAAGCTTGGAATGGTTGGATTTCTTTAGATGTGCCATGAATGGAATGTTGTGGCTATGTTTTAGTTCTTTGCTGATTAGGTTTTTTAGTTTCATAAAATCCTTTTGCATCAACTGAAGGTTTTGTGTTGCATAATGGACTGTTTTTGGCTTTGATATTTTGAGAGATATTGTTGGTTTAATGCTACTTGATTAACTGCTGAATGTTTTGATTGTTAGTCAGCTCCTTTTGTGATCCAAAGGTTCTATTTAGAGGTCAGTTGTATGTTAAAATTGTAAATTGGGTGCGAAATCAATCTGCTAGCTCCTAGGATCTTTTATTGATGCCCTTTGTTTTGAGTTCAACATTTGGGAAAAAGGATGCAAATTGTTAGTTGTCTGCTGATGCCTATTTTGATAGAATGGAAACCTTTTTCCTTAGTAATATGATTAGTTTTGGAGTCCAGAGTGCTTAATGTGGCTTTGTTGGATTGTCCTGCTGGAATTCTGTTGATGGTTGTGATTTTGGTCTTCAAGAGGGATGCAACTTTGACCTTGTTTAGGTTGTACTAATTTTGGTTGTCATAAGTTGTATTAAGTTCTTGCTTCTTTGGTAGGGCTCAACTCCAGAATCTTGCTGCCAATTGGGAGTCATCTTGTTGTTGGTAGTTGTTTTTGCATGGGATGGAGAATTTTGTTCAAATATGCATTAGTTTATTGGAGGCTAAATCAGTTTATTGGAAGTCATCAGTTTATGTTGCTGGATTTCACTTGGATGCCTAAATCATTTGCTTATGTTGGAATACATGTTTGAACCTGCACTGTATTGGAGGCTGTAATTTTTAGTTGGGCTTCTTATGGACCCGATTGAAAGTCAAACAGCTCACCAATTCAAAATTGCTCCAACTTTTTCAATGTAAATTTTCTTTGTTGTGAAAGCTTCTATTTTATTTGCAGATTTTGTAACAATTTCCCTTTATGAATACATTGTAAGGGAAATTAGTTCTTCTTTATTTTAATTTTAATATTGTAAGAGAAGTCAGTATTTCTTCATTTAATTTTCCTTAAACTCTCATGGCTTGTAATTCCTCATTTGATATTAATATATCCTAAACCTAGTCCTAATATGGGTTGCTAAAAACTCCTGAACTATATTAAAGAATAAGACAACCATTTAATTGGTAATACTAATTTTCTATTTATCTTTTTACCTTTAAAAAACTACATGGAATGATCAATGTGACTTTGCGTTTTTAGGTAAAAATACAAGAAAAAATATTCAAAAATTAAAAAAAAAATTGTTCAAAAATAACTACTTCAAATCAGATCAATAGGCTGGGTTGGGTGGGTTTGGGTTGATGGATCAACCTGATAAGAATCAGGTTTGGTTCGGGTTGGGCACTTTCAGGTTGACATCGAGTTGGATTGAGTTTGGGTTGAGAAAATTAATGTTATACCCTTACATCAACATAACCCAAACCCACCCGACATACTTGAATTGCCACCCCTATTTGGGATCCTCCTAAAAGGGTTAGTGAGATAAGTAATTCGTCTCTTGAGCATTAAATTTCCACTTTAACTTCTCTTATTTAGCAATTGGTTGTAGGAAATAAGCAACAAATTAAGGCTTGTGGGATTTGTACTAACGTTGGTCATCCTACAGATATGTGTCCTATGCTCCAAGAGGATTCCTGCGAACACACCAATGCAGTAGGAGGATTCCCTGGAACACCACAAAAAAAGTATGATCCCTACTTAAACACCTACAATCCAGGACAGATGGATTATTTGAATTTCATTTACGGAGAGAGATCGCAAAACTACCAATACTTCTAACAAAATTTTCCCCCTCCACAGCAACCATTCTCTTCAAATACAGGTATAGCTCTCGAAGAGATTGATAAATCGCTTGCAACTAACACTCAACAATTTCAACAGCAAAAGGGAGCAAGCATTCAAAACCTGGAGAACCAAATAAGTCAGCTAGCCACCTCAATGAGTAAGATGGAATCTAAAGGAAAGTTTCCCTCTCAGATAGCTGTCAACCAAAGCAGAACGCTAGCGCAATTACTTTGAGGAATGGTAACGAGCTGAGGGAACCCAGCAAAAAGACACAAGAAACCATTATTGTGGAAAAAGTAGGAAATAGATTGTCATGCTTCAGGACTCAGTTGAACATTCGCATGAACCTTACGGTAAGGTGACAAGCTCATTAGTTGTACACCCTCCATTTCCTAAAAGGTTCGCTAAATCCAAAAAACATGAAGAGGAAAAGGAGATTCTTGAAACTTTTCGCAAGATCAAGGTAAATATCATATTACTTGATACAACCAAGCAAATACCCTAATATGCTAAATTTTTCAAAGAATTGTACACAAACAAAAGAAAATTAAAAGGTAATGAAAGAATAAGTGTGGGGGAAAATGCCTCAGCAATGATACAAAGGAAATTGCCCCCAAAATGCAAGGACCCAGGTATATTTACTATTCCTTGCAAAATTGGTAATGTTGGAATTGAAAAGGCCATGTGCGATCTTGGTGCTTCAATTAATATCATGCCTCTTTTCATTTACTTTTCCTTGAATGTTGGTCATTTGAAAGAAATAGGAGTAGTTATTCTAACTTGTTGATAGATCTGTTGGATATCCTGAGGGAGTCCTAGATGATATGTTAGTATAAGTTAACGAATTAATTTTTCTCACTAATTTTTATGTACTTAACATGACTGAAGATAACTCTCCTAATTCATCGCAAATACTATTGGGAAGACCTTTCCTTAGAACCTCCAGGACGAAAACTAATGTGTATGATGGTACACTCACTATGGAGTTTGATGGCGATGTGATTAAATTTAATATCTATAATGCCATGAAATATCCTAATGATGGGTCTTGTGTTTTGTTGTGGATATTATTGATATTTTGACTCACGAAACTTTTGATTTGAATGATGATGATAATTTTGTAATGTGAGGAATGGCTACGTCCAACCAAAAACATTAAAGAGAGCCACTTTTTGGGAGGCAATCCAAACTTTCAATTTGTTTCATTTTTCATAAAAAAGAAAAAGCTAATTTCTTTTAGCATTTTTAATTAACTTTATTTTTTATGCATGAGACGTTTTAAATTAGCCTGTGACATAGTTACTTCAGACAGAAAAGTTCTTCAATTTTCTTGTGCCCATGTCTTACTCAGGGACCTTTTCTGGCACGTTTGAATTATTTGACAAAGAAGCTCTTCAATCTACCCGTGTCCATGCTTTGCTCAAGGACCTCTTCTAGCACATTTGAATTATTTGACAGAAGAGCTCTCCAATCTATCCATACCCATGCTTTGTTTCACCACATCTTCTTCCATTTAGATCACAATAATTATTATTATTACTATCACATTTTATTATTATTATTATTATTATTATTATTATTATTATTATTATTATTAGTACTACTACTACTACTACTACTACTACTACTACTACTACTACTAAAAAAGTTAAAATCCAAATCTAGCAACAAACCCCATCCCCAACCCTGCTGCCACCATCTCCAACCCACCGCCATCATCACCAACAATTGTTGTCGCCACCATCTCTGCTCCGCTGCCTGACCCTACTGCAGCCATCTCAAACCATTACCACCTTCTTTCGCCAACCACCCCGACCACTACCTTCCTATCACCATCTTCAACCACCACCTGCCATAATCCCCCTTCGCCACCAACAACACCGCTGTCACCATTGCCGGCCGCCATATCTCTTTCCACTCCACTTACACCTAAAAATAAGAGAGAAACAACCAGATCAACGCCCTCCATAGGCCAAGAATACTCGGTTAGTATGTCCATGTTCAACTAAACCTCATCCGGAAACATCTCAACCACTATCCACTTTCATCGTTAACAATCGCCCACCTGCTTCATCCAAAATTTGATGCCATGCTTAACTCGGCAAAGGGAAGATTGTTCTTCAAACTGTAGAGTTTGACTTGCACAGGTTTTTTCATTTCACCATATCTCACGAACGGTATAGATATATTGAGGTTTGCTCTAGACTAATCCTCCATTGACCTATTGTGCCATGCAAGTGTAAGATCATTGATGATGATGATAAAGCAACCTCACCCACCTCTGCTGTAGCTGAACCATGGACATGTGATGATGATCTTCATGCTCTTCGCCACTAGCTTTCACGCATATAGACCAACCTCATGGCCTATTTTGCTCATGTTGGTTTCACACCCCCAGTTTCAGCCAGTCCTTGAAGCTATGTGGCCCTCATTTCCTTAAGGGAGTCGTTCTTTCACTTTTCTTATGCATTTGCATTCTTATTTTGAAATATTGAGGCCAATGTTTGGCTTAAGTGTATGGGAGGAAAATTTGGATTCATGATTTAATTTTGCTTCAAACAAGCATGAAATGACTTTTTATTCTTCTTATTTGCTTCCAAAGTGTGCTTTAGTTCTCGATTTGTTAATTTTTCTCATAGACCTTTTACCTCTTTTCGATGTCTGTCCCTATGGTAACATGTAAATAAATAGGTTGAATTAGGACACATTGTAAGAATGACATGAATAGTTGAATCCTTGCTTATTGCACTTTGACTTGTTACCCTGTTGGTTGATTTTTATGAAACTTGTATGAGTGAATTAATGCATATCACCCCTAATAATTATCATGCATAGCGCGTTAACTTTTCTAGAACTTGCTTTGATGAGCATATTTGGGTTGAATTGTAGAGTTGAATGTACTATGACGATGAATGGGACTAGGTTTGACCATTTAACCTCTTTTAAAAATAAAAAAATAAATAAAGAATAGGAAAGGCACTAGCTTGATTACTCTGTTAATCACTAAAATAAAATGATTATGAGTAGGGATAATAACCATCTAGGTTTGTGACAGGCTGAGTAACCTAATGCATTCATCACCAATATTTGTATTTGCGTAAAAGGTTGAATGACATTCTAGACAAATTATGGTTAGCTGAGACCGGGAGCATTCATCATTAATGTTTGTATTCGCATAAAAAGGTGAAAGAAGATGTAAGCCAATAATCCAATTAAAAATAATTAAAAACTGAAATCTAACTTGATTACACCTTTCCAAAGATTTAATTCATGCTATTAAAGTGGATTTAGGTCAGAAAATTACCCAGATAGCAAAATCCAACCAAAGAGATGAAGACTTACTTGAACGTTTCAATGCAGTCTGCCATGGTGCAACAGTTTGTAGGCAACATTTACCCAAACAAATTACCTCAGAATTGGTAGAAATTTGAACACAAGTTCATCAACACCTTGATGAACCTTCAGCAAAAAATTAAGCCAAACCAGAAAATTGGATGTCAATCTAGAAATGCCTCCAAGTTTCTTCCCAAACAGAGGATCTCCAAAAGGCAATCAATCCAAGTGTTTTGCCTCTAATGACAAGATCCACACACTAATAGACAATCCAAATCTCTCCTATGTTAGTTGGATAACAAAGAAGAGATGAAGGTATGAAGTGGCCAATTTTGGTTGTAGGAGATGAAGAAAAGTGTGAAGCTTCAACACATGAGGCAATACACACAAAATTGAAAGGAAAGACAAAATCTAACAATTAGATTTAAAATGCTTGTGTATCACACGTGTGTTGGTCGCCCCACCCTCTATATCTATATATAGACGGAGGAAAGGTGTGATGCTTAGGTGGCATCATACCACCCTTGTGGCTGGCGTCAATTTGCAAGCAAGTTGCATGTGAATTTGTGATGCATTTGAATTTCATTTGAAATATTCATTTCAACTAATTTCCTAAGCATTACACCACCCTTGTGGCTGGAGCCAAATTGCATGTGAATTTGTGGTGCATTTTAATTTCATTTGAAATCTTCATTTCATCTAATTAAATGTCATCCAAATAAATTCTAATGCATTGCAAATAAACTCTTCATTTGAAATTTTTCTCCAAATTAATTCTTCATTTTAATTAAATTAAATACTTTAATTTAATTAATTAACATTTGGCTTAACTCTTAAGTCAATTAGCTTAGCGTTTTAAGCTAGTTATTGTTAACTTAACTCCTTAAGTTAACTTGATTAATTAATTGTCATGTGACATCAACTAAATTAACTCCTTAAAGATCAATTTAACAACTAAATTAATCAAGTCAAAATGACCAAGAAACTAGGTAACCGAATACCTCCTCAAAATCAGTCATGATGGAATTTCTAAGTCTTAGAAAATTCCCTTTATCAAATAAGATTTTCAATTGGCTTTCGTTTGTGACCAATTAGGTTCTACCATTCAATGGACATGGGCTCACAACTCTTGTGTTTTATTGAATATCAAATATTCACAGTAGTCTAAACTCCCTTAAAGTAATGACACGATTTAATTAATCTCATTAATTGAAGAGTACCCAATTTTCATAGTCTATGTCCAACCTCAAGCACATGTAGCCCAACTAAATAGTCGAAATGAATGCTTTTAGATAACCATTCTTGCTCTACGCTTACCATGCAAGTACGGTCGTTTCGTCTCCTATCTCCCGAAAGAGGCCTAGGGTAAGATATTTGTCGGCTCCCTAATAGTCTTGATACTATGTTTCTATTCCCAATGTTCGATTCCCCTTTATGACCTCATCTTTGAAAAACTCCTTTTCCAAATTGTCATACTACCTTGTGCAAGGATTTGATGGAATCGATCATTATAGAATACATAAGAGATGCATTCGTCCTTCACAATGACAAGGAGTTGGATCCCATCTTAGATTTCACAAACCTCCATGTCAAGTGACTCATACCCAACCTCAACCCAAACGACCCCACTAAGTGGCCAAGGAAGAGCTAAGGCATGAGGACATAAACACAAGGTTACCATGGATTCTTAGGTTAAATGACTAAAAATATGCATTAGTGTAAGCTGAGAACTTGCTACTACCGACTTGCCACTATGGCTATCTAGTGATTCTCAATGCGGGTTTTCAGTGAACTTGTTATCTATCAAGAGCCTACTAACATGCACCCATGTCTCACATGGATTGCTCATGAAATGGAGCAATATCCAACCTTTAGATTTATGTATTATTAGTGCAAGTCTATACGGATCTTAGGTGCCTTGTCTCATAAGATCCTACGACTTGAGAAGATTTAAGATAACAACAGTGTAAGATTTATTTCATGATCACCACCCAGTGTGTGAACAAGTTCCATAATCTTGTGTGATCTACGAGCTTCAACTAAATGCCAATGAAGTAATATAAGCATAAGATGAAGATGTCCATGTATAACGAATATTATTCAATCAAGATTATATCACAAGTGAAATGATTTACATGCCAATCTAATTCACTTGTGGGGTACTATTCCAACAATCTGCCACTTGCCCTAAAATCAATTCCCTATAGTCTTAAGACAAGTCTTCTCAAGATGTCCTTCAAAGATCTTTTTTGATAGGGGTTTAAATAATAGTTCTGTTATATTTTCTTCTCAGGCAACTGTGTTCACTCAAATGTTGTCTCTATTAATTGATATTATATATCAAATGATAACACATTTATTTGTGTTTGGATTACTGATGAGATCTTAGCTTAAGTCCAAAGTTGTCTTCAAAAGATAACCTTAGGCTTATGCATGCTAGGCATTATATCCAACTCTTTGATGAAGTTTCTATCCAAACACCTTCCTTTGCGGTTTCCAAAACCGCAATGTATTCTGCCTTTATTGTTGAATCGGTTGTGGTGCCTAGTTTGGAACTCTTTCGACTTACCGCGCTGCCATTGAGATAAAATATGAATTTAGAAGTAGATTTTAGGTCATCTGCATCGGATTGGAAACTAGAATCCAAAAATCCCCCAGGTTTCAATTCTCAATTGCCGTATACCAAAAACAAATCCTTAGTCCTTCTCAAGTACTATAGGATTATTTTAACAACCATCCAATGACATTCACCGGGTTGAATTAAAAGCGGCTCATAACACTTAGAGCGTGTGCAACATCTAGCCTTGTACATTGAATGGCATGCATTATCTCCCAATGGCGGATGCATAAGGTATGTGGGACATTCTATGTCTCTCGTCATTAGTCTTAGGGGCCATAAACTTGGAAAGACGAAGAACATGTCCTATCAGGAGTAATCTCCTTTTGGATTCTTCTATACTAAACCTCTTTAGTATCTTGTTAATGTATGGTATTTGGGAAACCTAGCATCCAACTCAATCTATCTCTATAGATACTTATTCTTAATACGTAGGATATGCTTATCCCAAATCCTTCATGAAGAATTGCATAGATAACCATACTTTAGTATACTCTAACATTGTTCTCTCATTCCCGATGAGAAGAATGTCATTGACATAAATCACAATAAACTTTATACTACTCCCGCTAGCCTTCTTGTACATACATAGTTCATATATATTTTTGACAAAGGCATATGATTTGACTATCTTATAAAAACGTATATTCCAACTTCGGGACGCATGTTTGAGTCCATAAATGGATTTCTGGAGTTTGCAAACCTTTTGCTCACTCCCCTTGGATGTAAGACTTTGTGGTTGCTCCATATAAATTTCTTCTTCAATGTTTCCATTGAGGAAAGCAGTTTTCACATACATTTGTCGTATCTCATAGTCATAATTTACGGGTATGGCGAGTAAAATCCAAATAGACTTAGGTATTGCGATTGGTGAAAAGGTTTCCTCAAAATCAATATCGGGCCTTTGAGTGTAACTTTTTGCCACTAGCCGCGCCTTAAAGATCATTACCTCTCCATCGACTTCTAGCTTTCACTTATAAATCCACTTGCAACCAACGACTATTTCCTTTGGTGGACCTACCAAAGTCTATACTTTATTGGAGTACATGGAGTCCATTTTAGATTTCATAGCATCAAGTCAATACCTCGAGTCTATGTCCAACATAACTTCCTAATAGGTCTTCGGATCATCATTTGATTGGCCCATCTCATGAAGGAATTCGAACCTTTCGGGTTGCTTCTTGATTCGGTTCAACCTTCTCAAAGGTTGTGTGTAAGGTTCTTGATGCTCATTTGTTTCCACTAGAAAGAAGATACAAGCCAAGGATCCAGTTAAAAATAATTAAAAACTAAAATCAAACTTGATTATACCTTTCCAATGATCTAATTCATGCTACTAAAGTGGATTTAGGTCAGAAAATTACCTAGATAGCAAAATCCAACCAAAGATATGAAGACTTGCTTGATCTCTTCATCACAGTCTCCCCTGGCGCAACAGGCAACGTTTGCCTAACCAAATCACCTCAGAGTCGGCAGAAATTTGAACAAAATCACCAACACCTTGATGAACCTTTAGTAAAAAATTCAGCCAAATCAAAAAATTGAAAGTCACTCCAGAAATTCCTCCAAGTTTCTGCCCCAAAAGAGGATCTCCAAAAGGCAAGCAATTCAAGTGTTTTGCCTCTAATGACAAGATCCACATAGCAATGGACAATCCAAATCTCTCCTATGTTAGTTGGAGAACAAAGAAGAGATGAAGGTATGAAGTGGCCAATTTTGGATGTAGGAAATGAAGAAAAGTGTGTAGCTTCAATACATGAGGCAACACACACAAAATTGAAAGGAAAGACAAAATCTAACAATTAGATCTAAAATGCTTGTGTATCACACGTGTGTTGGTCGCCCCACCCTCTATATCTATATATAGGTGGAGGAAAGGTATGATGCTTAGGTGGCATCATACCACCCTTGTGGTTGGCGTCAACTTGCAAGCAAGTTGCATGTGAATTTGTGATGCATTTGAATTTTATTTGGAATCTTCCTTTCATCTTATGAAATATCATCTAAATAAATTCTAATGCACTCTAAACAAACTCTTCATTTGAATTTTTCCTTCAAAATTAATTCTTCATTTTAGTTAAATTAAAAATTAAATAATCAACCTTTGACTTAACTCTTAAGTTAATTAGCTTAGCTTTTTAAGCTAGTTATTATTAACTTAACCCCTTAAGTTAACTTGACTAATTAATTGTCATATGACTCTAATTCTCAGTTTAATTGATTTCATTTAACTCCTTAAATTATTTAGATCAATTTAACAATTAAATTGATCAAGCCAAAATAACCAAGAAACTAGTCAACCGAATACCTCCTCAAAATCTATCATGATGGAATTTCTAACTCTTAAAACTTTAATTCATCAAGTAGGATTTCCAATTAGATTTTGTGTGTGACCCGTTAGGTTCTACCATTCATTGGACATGGACTCACAACTCTTGTGATTTATTGAATATCAAATATTCACATTAATCTAAACTCCTTTAAACTAATGACTCAATTTAATTAATCTCATTAATTGAAGAGTATCCAATTTCCATAGTCTATGTCCAACCTCAAGCCCATGTAGCCTAACTAATTAGTTGAAATGAATGCTTTTGGAGAATTATTCTAGCTCTACGCTTACCATGCAAATACGGTCCTTTCATCTCCTATCTCCTAAAAGAGGCATAGTGCAAGATATTTGTTGGCTCCCTAATTGCATTGATACTATGTTTCTATTCCTAATGTTCGATTTTCCTTTATAACCTCATCTTTGAAAAACTCCTTTTCCAAATTGTCATACTACCTTGCGCAAGGATTTCACGAAATTGGTCATTATAGAATACATATGAGATGCACTTGCCCTTTACAACGATAAGGAGTCGAATCCCATCTTGGATCTCACAAACCTCCATGTCTAAGTAGCTCATACCCCACCTCAACCTGAAGACCCGCTAAGTGGCCAAGGAAGAGTTAAGGCATGAGGATCTAAACATAAGATTACCATAGATCCTTGGGTTAAACGACTAATAATATACACTAGGGTAAGCTAGAAACTTGCCACTATGACTATCTAATGGATTCTCTGGGCGGGCCTTCAATGAACTTGTTCTCTAAAAAGTACCCACTAATATACACCCATGTCTCACATGGATTGCTCATGAAATGGAGCAACATCCAACCCTTGGATTTATGCATCATTAGTGCGAGTTTATTTGGATCTTAGATGCCCTGTCTCATATGATCCTATGACTTGGAAGATTTAATATCACGACCGTGTAAGACTTGTTTCATTATCACCACCCAATGCGTGACCAAGTCCCATAGTCTTGTGTAATCTAATGGCTTCAACCAAATGCCATTGAAGTAATATAAGCATAAGATGAAGATGGCCATGTATAATGAATATCATTCAATCAAGATTGTATCACAAGTGAATTAGTTTACATGCCAATCTAATTGGCCTGCGGGGCATTGTTCCAACAAAAGGTTGGTTCACATGCTGAATTTAGTGCAAAAAGGGAGATCAAATAAGGTTTTTACTTTCATCATTTATGTTTCTTACATTCAACTTGCTATTTATCCCGAATATGTGATATCATTGCATGTTTTTTATTGTTGTCTTTCTATGTTTTGACTAAAAATGAACTTAATGAAGAAGTGTTAAGTCCCTCTTACATTTCGAGTTCAAAGTGACTGTTAGGGTGACATGTTATTTGTGTGATTTATAAGGTATGAAGTGCATGTTCCTACTCGTATCTTGATTCAACCCACCAAAATATGATAATTTAAATTATATTTGGGACAAGCTGAAAAATACGAAGAAGGGATTGCAAGAAAGGTTGATAAATTGGGGCTATGGTATGCTTGAGGACAAGTATTGTCTAAGTGTAGGGAAATTTGTTGGTTGCAAATTTATTTTTTAATTTGTATAATTTCCCTTAATGGATTTTAACTTGCATTTGATATTTCATGAAGCAAATTGAATATTCAAGTTAAATACAGCTGAAATTGAGTATTTGACATGCTTGGAGCAAAAATCGCATTCTCGAGGAGACGGGGAACGAAAGAAGGAAATAATTCGAGTATGGACGTGTCTTGCTTCCCGTGACTCTATGCAAATTTGATTAGGAAGCATTTGAACACTTTTGGCAATTGCATATTTTTGGAATATTTCAATTTCTCTTTCTTTAGGCTAGATTTCATCTTTATTGATTTCTTATTTTATTTGTAATTTATTTTACTTTTGAAATTCCAAGATTTTCATTTCATAAAACTCCCCCTTATTTTTTATTTTATTTAATAAGTTGAAAGAAATAAAATTTACCAATTCTTGTGGAATATGGCCCTACTCACTGCTAATTACAAATCATTTTTTAAGAGTAGGAATTTATTCTTGTTGGATTTGGCACCCGACAAGAGGTTTGGAACTGAGAGTCCATTCATCTACCATTACTGCGTTGTTGAATGGGTTTTTTGTTCTGGGCTAAGGTATATATATAAGTCGATGTTCTAGAGGTGGTCCAGCTCTGGCTGCCAACATTATTAGCAGTGATCATGATTGTACGGGTCAACTGATCCAGGATGAAGAGTTTTGCATCGCCTCGTGTTTGGGAACTGCAACTGCTACTCGATAATATTCAATAATTACAGTCTTATAATTAATAGTCTAAAATCAGTAACTACCCAATTAACCTCATATCAGGGTCTCAAATCAACAATAACATCCCTATTTATCTAATTATCCCATTTGTTTTCACTTAGGTTCCAAATTCACAAAATTAAGGTTTCCTCTTCCAATTAACTCGATAATTCCCAACATTTCATAAAATAATACAATCTAAGTTTACCAAACTTATATTGGCATATGCATATACCAAGTCCTAGTCCCATATCATCTCAAATCACCCAGTTATCATTTCTCGAGTTCTAATTTCATAAAATCATAGTTTAACCACTTAATTAACTCAATTAATTCTAAAATTACATAAAATAATATAGATCCAAGCCCACTAACTACACTATAGTCCATGCATGGGAAAAGATATAAATCAACCATATATTGATCTTCATGATACAAGATTTAAGGAATTATAATACAACATATGCATATATATACACACATAAGCATTATCCAACTCCTAACACGATCTAATTATCGGAGCTTCAAAACCACAAACCAAGACCACTGTTACGACCATCGCAACAAGCTGTAAATTCTATCCCAACTCCGCCGTCGCCGTCTACTGTCACCGAAAAAACCCAATTTCACCTCCAGAAGACGTCGTTCAACTCAACTAACCAAACCCCTCAATCAATTTCACCAATCACTGTTGATTTGTTGCTCAATTTCAGCTCCGCTATTCTTCACCACCATTCGCCGCCGCATGATTTTCTCAAAATTCCATTGCTAGCGTCAGATCGAAACCAAATCCAAAGCTATCGTGATGTTCCCTGAGTTGAGCTCTACCAGAACCACCCTTGGTCCACTGTGGAATGTCACCAAGAAGAGAAACCCACCAAGCCCCATTGTTGACCAACTTTCAAGCTCCATTTTCGATGGCTCTGCCGGTGATAAGCGTGAGCATGAGGTGTTAATGTGATGCTGGGAGTGAGGGGAAGGAAATGGATGGTTTGGTTTTGTGGTTTGGCTATCATCGGTGGGTGTTTGCCGGAGAGAGAAGAGAGGGTGGCCGCGGGAAAGGTGAAGAAGAAATGGGGTGGAAATGTAAAAATGTGATTTTTATAGGGAACCTTTTTTGAATTTCTAAATTGACCACTAGAAGTTTATAAGTTCATCAATTAAGTCCCTTCAAATTAAAGAAATAGGACTTGACCCTAGTTGACTTGAAAACTACCATGCAACCCCAAAACCTTTAGAAGTTTGCTCAATTAGGTTTTCTCAACCTTCCAAATTGATCCCAAAACTTTCAAAAAATTTCCAATTAAGTCTTTTTATTTATTTTTCGAGTCCTAAAATTCGATCAACCAATACCTTGATTTCTAAATCCTTATTTTCCTAAAATATCAAATTTTAGAGGTGTTACACTCCTCCCCCCTTAAAAGAATCTGGTCCCCAGATTCTCTCATCCGAGTACTATTCTGATTGGCAGAAAATAAGTAGATTCGATCAGTCGATCTACATCATCTCTTCATCATATTCTGCTAGAATTGCTTCTTCAAGTCCCAATACATTTTCGTGCCGCTCTGATGCAACGTATATCTTGACTAGTGTGCCTCATCTAACAATCTCTCTTCCATTTCTTCTTATAACTCGGACTGCACTTATCTCTGCAATCCCACTTAATGTATTAATTTCAACACAGTACCATTTCTTAAGCTTTCTAATGCTTTTGTTGCCAATAGATGAGCCACTTCAGCCATTCGACTTAAGGTATTGGCCACTATATTTGTCTTTTTGAGTGATAGATGATGGAGAGATTGCAGTCCTCTAAGATTTCCATCCATTATGTTGTCTCATGCTCAGATCCTCATTCTGGTCAAATGGTTGACCTTTCTGAGTTAATTTGGTCAACATGTCAGCTAATTAGAAAAGTTCCTCACAATACTTGTCAATAGCCAACAAGACATAGAAAACTACGAACTTCTATCATATTTTCCAGTCTCTTCTAGTTGACTATTGCCTCTTTCCTAGAGAGATCAATCTCTACCCCATCTTGGAATATTATGTGCCCAAGAAAAGCCACATTCTCGATCCAGTATTTGCACTTACAAACTTTGTATATAACTAATGATCTCTCTTAGGGTTCTGAGAATCATGTATAAGTACTTTACGTGGTCTTTTCTGGCCTTCAGTTGGTAGTACTCGTGCTTCAACTCCAACTTTGAGAAGATTCTTGTCCCCGCAGAAGGTCAAAACGTGGGGTGGGGGGTAATGAGCTCATTTCTTCTCGGGAATACTTATGAGTATTTTGCTAGCTCTTGCTACCTGCTTTCCTTTCCCTGCAGGGGTTGGCCCTTTTCTTCTAGGGCAATCCTTCAAGAAACGTTAGTCGCTACCGTAACCTATACACCTACTTTGCTTCTTCCAACATTCAATCTATTCTCTCTCTACACTCTCCATTAATCTATCTAACATATAACTCCTTGCCCCAAGTACTGATTTTAAATGACTTAACTCCGCTCTTCTATCCTTTAAAGCCTCATGCAGCTTCTTCTCAAGACCTTGGCACCATCTTAGAAGATTTTCCTTTTCCTCATTTAGGACTTTATTCTCGTTCTTCAGATCTTCCACACTATCCTCATCCACGTTTCCTTTCCTTTAGTTATACGTTCATATGCCTGACAGAGCAGAAGTAAAAGGTTATACACTAGTTGGCCACCCCGATCATAACTCTTCACCTCCTTAATGTCAGGCTTTATCCCAAAAGTTCATGTCTTATCCAATTTTACGTTCAATTCCACAATCCAACTTCATATTTTCTTGCCCAAAATCCACATTCCAAGAATCATATCCCTACAAAGCTTAGGTATCCCTTAACTCAAGTGCTTACATTCTAAATGATTCCCAATTCAAGTTTAATCTCAAGTAAGTCCATTGACTCTAACTCCTCTAAACTTCCAAGAATAAAAGAAATAGAAGGATTAGATGGGAGTAAACCAAACTCAAGGATACACATGTCTTAATCATTCTACGGTGTATGATAAGATCATATAAGCATCTTGCAGTACTCAAACTCATCTTCCTAATATCGACTGATCAATTCATTCTAAATCCTTGAATCACATAGAAACTTCCCAATACGTAAAAATACCTAAAATTCATACTCAAACTAACCTAAATAAGAAGTCAGTCACAAATCCCAATGTTACCAAGTAACTAGGTGTCATGGGTCGCTCATTGGAGAAGAATGGCGACCGTGACTCAAAGGGGTGTTAGGAGCGACAAGGCATTGTCGGCTCACCCGGTAGGGCGGAGACGGCCCACGAGCAAAGACTCTTGCGAGGTGCGGATTGCAAAACTGTTTCAATGGCATACTCTCTGAGGTATGAGGATGCTTCCCACCAAGTTAGAAGTCATTCCGTGTCCGTTTGGGCACAGAACATTTAGGGCGACCGGGAGCGGTCTTGCTGCGCGCGGGTAGCGCAAAGATGCGTGGAGCAGAGTGGCTTGGAAAAGGAATTTTGTGAAACTGTTTCTTTGGGATGTTCCTTGAGGTGTTGGAAACGTTCCCACCAAGTTTCACCAGTAGACGGTTCCGTTTGGATAGGAAACGGTGAAGGTGTTTAGAATGCGGCAGTGCAGTGGCATTGTTGTGATTCCAGCCTAATGCGAGGGAAATTACTGTTCCGTGGAGAATCGGACAGGGCTGGAACTTGGCAGAGTTAATGTAGAATCCGATAGCTATCCAATGGTTCAAGCGGCAAGTGATTTGGATTTCGGGAGGCGAAGTTGCGAAAATGTATACATCCTCGGCATTTCAATGTCTATTGTGGGGAAAAGAGAAATCTTTTTTAAGCCTATTATAAGGGGGACAGGCATGTCTGAAGGCTGTTGGTACAGTGGGCATGCCACGGTGGGCAACCGGCCGGTCCTCCCCGTGCTGTCAAGGCACTAAGCGGGCATCTCCTTGAAGGCGATGTGGAGCCTTCAAGGGCCGGCTCTAGACATCTCAAGGGAGTGTTTAGAGTCCTCGGACGGGTTGGGAACCGAACGGCAGCGTGGGGCTAGGTGGGCCTATGTTGGGTCTGGGAGGGTGCCGAGAGGTTTGAAGGTGGAAACGCTATTGCCCGACGGGCTTCGAAAATTATGGGGCAACACCTCTAGGCCGATTGAGTGATCGAGACGAACACCCAAATATCTCGTGAACTAACTCGCTAAGCATGCGCTATGGGTTCTAGCCTTGCTGCGGGGGTCCGTTGGCTTAAGACATGTGGTCGTGGGGCAATGCCGCATAGTGGGCCAGTTGTGGCATGTTGCTAGCAAGTGGGAAACGATGTCCAATGCTTCGTGCGGGACTAATATAAGATGATGGCACATCATATAAGCCTTGGACTTACATGTGGCCCTACTGGGGCGAGGCACAAACGAAGGGTGCTACGACACGACCTAAGCGCTCCGAGCGAGTGACGAGCTCGAGGATTGCGTTGTGGGCACGCGAGTGACCCTCAATGCCGGGACGGAGCGAGATTGCTCCTTTGCCATCAAGAGATGCACGTAAGGGACCTAAGATTAAGACGTGCATGCTGGCTAGTCGGGGACAGTTAAGAAAACACGCTCGGCGTGACGGACGCGAGCCTCCGATGATTGTGGGCATTTGGAATAGACGAGTATGCAAGTACCGGGAGGCATTCTGATGCTTATGCTAATAAGTTACTGGGCCGAATTGAGAAATGGGTCATGAGAAAGACTCGAGATGGACGTTGGCGGATTGAAGGTTGGGTGAACCTGAGATGCCACACGGACAGACGGTTGTTCCGTTGCATAAATAGAGTCCGTCCGTTACACTAGGTCATCGACAAACCTAGGCTCTGATACCACCTTTGTAGCGCTCCCACTTGGGATAACACTTAAGCTGAATGTCACTCAGTTCAATCCTAAATTGAACCCACAATACAAATCAATAGGCCCATAATCAAACTTTTCAAGCTTATAAGAAATAGTAGTGAATCCCAACTTAAGTAAACCTTCACAAAACATTAAATTCAAACCTTAAATAATCTTGTAACTTACAACACATATGCTAAATGCATACCACAAGATCTCAAATTCAACTTATCAGAAGCAACGAAATTTCAAACTTAACAGATTCGATGAACTATTAAGTGCGTGCCATAATTCACTTTATATCTAACAAAATATTTATATTCCTTAAGTCATCCACATCAACATGACATATCACAACGTCTCGAGTCCATGCTTAGCATTTAGATGATTTCCAAATATACATTCAACACCTGGTCTATTACAAAATATGCTCATGTCGAGCCTGGAGTTCAAGTTCTTCACTTAATCCCTGTATGAGAGAATCAAAGATAAAATGGGGGGTAAGTCCAAAGGACTTAGCGAGGAATAACTGTAAGCATAAGCAGAAAGGATTTGTCGAGGAAGAATCAACTCAATAGATCGTAAATCAACAGTTAGGCAGAAACATATCAGAATATAGACAGACAGTCACAAACAATCGAACAGTTAAGAAACAATTGAACAATCAGAAATCGATCAAAGTAAACAGATCAAATCAATTGATGTAATCCAACAGATCAGAATGGATACGTACAGTAGATATATCTTATTCTAGTCAAACTAAACTTACCCAAGCATGACAGCCTGGTACAAAACTTAACCTTACATAAATTGAACTAAACTTACCCAAGCGTAATAAGTTGATACATAACTTACCCAGGCATGCCAGCTTGGTACATAACTTACCCAGGCATTACAGCTTGGTACATAACTTGTTGCTGATAGAACGAATCAATACCAATAGTACGAACAGATAATATACAGTCAAATAACAGATCGACCAGATAACGGACAGTCGGATAATAGATTGAACAGATAATAAACAAGATGTTCTGGGCAAAAACGTACAGATAATAAAATCAATCAAAAGATAACCCTCATAGGGATATACATGTCAATTAACAGATAACAAATAGATTCTGAATAATTCACAGATTTCAATAAACATAGCTCAGTACGGTACATAAACAGAAAACCCTCACAGGGGTTTATCCTAATAACAGATAATTGAAAGAAGTGCCAGATTGGCAGACCTTTACCTCCGTAGTCTTAGCAGACTGCAACCTCAATCAGCAGTCCATTAGTCTGCGAGACTTACTCCTTTGTCACCTAATCAAAGGAATAAATTCACAATCAAAATCCTTATTTGACCTCAATAACCTTCAATAATTACAGTCTTATTATTAACAGTCTAAAATCATTAATTGCCCAATTAACTTCGTATCAGGGTCGCAAATCAACAATAACATCCCTATTTATCTAATTATCCCAATTGTTTTCACCTAGGTTCCAAATTCACAAAATTAGGGTTTTCTCTTCTAATTAACTCAACAATTCCTAACATTTCATAAAATAATACAATCCAAGTTTGCCAAACTTATATTGGCACATGCATACACGAAGTTCTAGTCCCATACCATCTCAAATCACCCAATTATCATTTCTTGAGTTCTAATTTTATAAAATCATAGTTTAATCATTTAATTAACTCAATTAATCCTAACATTACATAAAATAATACAGATCCAGACCCACTAACTACACTATAGTCCATGCATGGAAAAAGATATAAATCAACCATATATTGATCCTCACAATACAAGATTTAAGGAGTTATAATACAACATATGCATATGTATATATATATATACACATAAGCATCATCCAAATCCTAATACCCACGATCTAATTATCGGATCCTCAAAACCATGAACCAAGACCACCGTTATGACCGTCGTGACAAGCTACAAATTATGTCACAGCTCCATCGCCGCCGTCTACTGTCACCGAAAAAACCTAATTTCACCTCCAGAACATGCCTTTCAGCTCAACTAACCAAATCCCTCAATTAATTTAACTAATTGCTGCCGATTTGTTGCTCAATTTCAGCTCCGATTGTTCTTCACCATCACTTACTGCCGCATGGTTTTCTCCAAATTTCGTCACTGGTGTCAGACCAAAACCAAATCCAAAGCTACCGTGATGTTCCCTGAGTTGAGCTCTACCAGAACCACCTTTGGTCCATGGTGAAATGTCGCCAGGAAGAGAAACCCACGAAGCCCTGTTGTTGATCAACTTTCAAGCTCAATTTTCAGTAGCTCCGTCGGTGATAAGTGTGTGCATAAGGTATCAATGTGATGTTGGGAGTAAGGGGAAGGAGATGAATGGTTTGGTTTTGTGGTTTGGCCGTTGCCGGTAGGTGTTTGCCGGAGAGAGAAGGGAGGGTGGCCATGGGAAAAATAAAGAAGAAATGGGGTGGAAATGTAAAAATGTGATTTTTATAGGGAACCTTTTTTGAATTTCTAAATTGACCCCTAGAAGTTTATAAGTTCATCAATTGAGTCCCTTCAAATTGAATAAGTAGGGACTTGACCCTAGTTGACCTAAAAACTGCCATGCAACCCCAAAACCTTTAGAAGTTTGCTCAATTAGGTTTTCTCAACCTTCCAAATTGATCCTAAAACTTTCAAAATTTTTGCAATTAAGCCTTTTTTATTTATTTTTCAAGCCCTAAAATCTGATAAGCTAATACTTTGATTTCTAAATCCTTATTTTCCCAAAATATTGAATTTCAGGGTATTACCCTCCTCTTCCCTTAAAAGAATCTGGTCTCCTGATTCTCATCCAAGTACTGTTCCGACTGGCAGAAAATAAGTAGATTCGGTTAGTCGATCCATATCCTCTCTTCATCATATTTTGCTAGAATTGCTTCTTTAAGTCCCGATACATCTTCGTGCTGCTCTAATGCAGTATATATCTTGACTGGTGTGCCTCATCTAACAATCTCTCTTCCATTTCTTCTTGTAACTCGGACTGCAGTTATCTCTGCAATCCCACTTGTTGTATTAACTTCAACATAGTACCCATTCTTAGGCTTTCTAATGCATCGGTTGCCAATAGATGAGCCACTTTAGCCCTTTGGCTCAAGGCATTGGCCACTATATTTGCCTTTTGCGAGTGATAGGTGATGGAGAAATCACAGTTCTAGAAGATTTCCATCCACCACGCTCTCTCATGCTCAGATCCTCATTCTGGTCAAATGGTTGACCTTTCTAAGTTAATTTGGTCAATGTGTCATCTAATTAGAAAAGTTCCTTACAATATTTGTCAA
Source organism: Jacaranda mimosifolia (assembly GCA_018894105.1). NCBI lineage: Eukaryota > Viridiplantae > Streptophyta > Magnoliopsida > Lamiales > Bignoniaceae > Jacaranda > Jacaranda mimosifolia. The sequence continues at coordinate 24,822,553 of CM032126.1, forward strand.
TAGTCGACAAGACACAGAAAACTACGAACTTCTATCACCTTTTCTTGTTTTGAGTCTCCACCACCTTCATTAATATCAATAGCATGTAGTAATATATTCTCCACAACTTCAAGTGAAAGATTTACCTCTAAAGATGATTGCGACTTTTTGGACATACTCCTTGTGGTGACGCCAACACTTCTTACTATGGCATTTATGGAATTTGAAGTAGTCATTTTCAATGCAATAGTCTTGTTGGTGGCCATGATATTTTAATTTTAATGAAGGAAAAAGATGAGACGAAGAGATAGTCCCACTGGGTGTGCCAAAATTTGTAACAACAAATTTCTTGGTTGCAAAAATTAAAATTATAGAACAAGAAAACTTGTACAAATAAGATTAAAATTAAATCAATTAATCAACTGTGGATTCTATCTCTAATCTAGTCCTCTGATTCTTCCAAATATAATCTTGAATTTAATGAACTTCGCGAAAAACACCTTAAACGCCGTGGATCTCCTTTAATTTAATTTGAATGAAATAATGCCAATTCGAGGGTTTTGAACCTTAATATTGAATCAAACATTGAAAATATATGAATTCTGTGAAGAATACCTTGAACGTCGTGGATCTTTTTGAATAAAAATAACGCAAAATTGAGGGCTTTGCACCTTAATCTCGAATCAAACACCAAAAATATCTGAATTCTGTGAAGAATGCCTTGAACGTTGTGAATCTCCTTGAATAAAAATAATACCAATTCGAGAGCTTCGCACCTTAATCTCAAATCAAACGTAAAATATATATGAATTTTGCGAAGAACGTCTTGACCGTCGTGAATCTCCTTGAATTTGCTGAAGAGAATTGCTGAACTCCTTCAAAGTTTCTCTCGTCTGCTGGAATTTGTGTCTTGTGTCAAATGAATTGAAATCATCCCTTTATATAGGTACTTGATGGAAGACTTTTAGATTGACTTGAACTCCTTCAACGGTTATCTCTTTGATAAAATAATATCTAATATTAAGAGATAATGTTAGATATATTTAATTTGATAATATCTAACATCAAAAGATAATATCAATATCAAATATCTTTAATTTGATTGGTTCATGGATGCAGACATTCCATATTTGACACATGTCAATGCTTGATTTGAATATAAAATAAATACTAAATTATTAATTAATATTAACTATTTATCTTTTAAAATTAAGTTTAATAAATACCAAAATATAAATAGAAATTTTAAACTAACGTCTAATATATTATTTTACACATGTCACATAAAAAATATTCCTATTACTTATCTTCACGTCTTAGCTCAAAAATATTCCTCCAGTATTGCCCCCCTAAATTTCACTAAAAAGAAATACTAATTTTATGCATTTCGATATTTGTAAGAATAATAATTACAAAGTTTTTCATGATTTTTTGGCGTTCTCAGCCTCTAATTTAACCTTATTTATATTCTCAAATTCACAGCTCTTCTTCTAGAGTGGTGTCTTTTCCTTACATCAATTCATTTTGACCATAGGGCACATCTCTTCAGAACTGTTGCTTTTGTTCCCTTCTCAGTCAGCTATTCTTCTTCGCTTTCGGACTTGGAACTGGACTTCTACCTTGTGTTTTCTAGGACCATTATCGTTCATTGAGCTTGGCCTAACTGTTGGGGAATTATTTATTTATTAATTTATTTTTGGCCTCCAAAACTTTTACAATTTTTGAGCCCTCATGTAACATATACAAATAAACCACTTTAAGCGATTAATGTTACTGAACAAATAAATCATTAAATTGGAACAATCCCAATATGGTAGAAAAAAGATAAATAGTATAGAACCGTACAAGTACATGCTTTAAATATTTGTTTTGCAGAGTACATTTTAATTGTGTTCATTTATCATGTAATCAATCTTCATGACAAATAAAGAATGCTCCTATTCCATCTACACAACACCAGGGGTTAAAAAAATTGTCCCCTCAATACACATTTTAACACACAAAAGCAAAACCAATACATCAATCAATTGTATCAACACCCCATCCTACTGCGGTAACGCAGGAAAACTTGTGCAGCACCATAATGTGCCAAGGCTCCCGTCACCACAAACACATGGAAGATTTGATGACTGTGGCCGGCAAGGTCGAACCACCCAGGCTTCCAACGCTCAGGAATCCGGCTAACATAAAATGCAGTTCCAATCAAATACGACAGTCCCATCACTGATTCATAGGCTAAAGTAATGTTTCTATGAGGGTCATTCCAGTTCAGCGCAAGAGCATGGACTGCAGGGATTAGGCCAAACAATCCCATGGACACAAAGAGCAACGCACGTAGCGAACGGTACTTACCGGCCGAGAGGGCTGGAGAGAGCAAAGTGATGATGGTGCATATCCCCATGATGGTGATACCGGTTAGGTAAAGGATTTGCCAGTGTGGAGTGCACTGGAAAATGTAGTATATTGGAGGGAAAAAGGAGGTGATAATCATGACTGTGATCCCGACATAATCCATGTGGAGTAGGTGTAAGTTCAAACAATGGGAATGACAGGAAAAGAGATGGCAAATGCTGCTTGAGAGGAGGCAGAACATGGAACCACATAGAAACACATAAAATGGCCAGATTGTGGTGGCTATTTCAGCGGAGGTTATGTCCATTTTCAAATTGGATTCCTGCTTCAGGTCAAGCAATTTTGTTGGCCCCTGTCAAAGAACAAGTGTGATTAAGATTTCATTTTCAAATATGTTTTTGCCAAAAAAATCGAAACAGGTATTGATTTGTGGACTAATATGCTCACCAGGGAAAAATTCTTGGAGACTGTAGCTTCTGCACTTGGTGGGATTTGTCTGTTAGAACAATGTAATTTGCATTACTCCAACTGGTCAATATTGAAACATAAGATGGACGGACACAGATATTTCCAGTTTTATGGGGTAATATGCATATTTTGACTCACATGGGCCAACAACAATTTAAGAAATTTGAAAGGATCAAAATTTTGAATTTCATTTGATTTACACATAAAAAGTTTGTAGTCAGGTAGTTGCGGGAATTGGCAGGTCTAGCCCTCTAACCCCTCCATCCATGACCATATAAAGCAAGCTGATACATTAGTCTACAAAACACCACATTTTTCACCATAATACAAGAAAGGGCTTTGGTTTCTTTCTTGTGCTCTATTTTATTGAAACTAGAGAAAAGGAAGCTGCTTAATAGACACTCATACCAACTTAAAAAAGAATAGAAATGGCTTATTTAGTGTACCTAAATCACAAGAGAATATATAATATAGAATTAATGCTGAAGATTGTTCAATGTAAAATATAATTACTATTCTGTTGTGTAATTGGTCTCTAAGTTAAAACAGTTGTCTTTTTCAATTCAGATTTTGCTGCCTCTCACTATCTAAAATGATGACCACGTGCTGGTAATTAATTAATAATTTTTTTTGCACCAAAGAACACATCTTGATGCAAATTTAATTCACTACTATTGAATGTGTTCCTGTCTGGAGCTGGAAGAAGAGAATTTGCAAGTGACTGTATATTTACCGTAAGGAAAAACGGCCAAAAGACACACAGAATTCATGATTGCTTGTACTAATATTACAAAAAGAAATGTCCTTTTTCTCTCGTTTCGTAAAATTTGATGATGCGGGCTTCAATAACTGAATATATATATATATATATATATGATAATATAATAGTTATCATAAAATAAATTAATAGTCTCGATCCAGAGTTACTCTTTTCCAATTAAAGATTATCAGATCATAGAAAATGCTAAAATAAAGTTTCTTGAAATTTACCCAGTAATCATTGTGATGAAATCAGCCACCTGAGGGACATGCACTACATTGACTACTGTTAATCCCACAAATAACAAAAATCCCAGTAAATGCCTGCAAAGAAATTAAAGTAGAATTAATTAATTAATAATTATGAAATTAGCAGAAAGAGTGAGTGGATTAACTAACTTGTAAAGGATTAGAAATACTTACGTCCAAACATTAAGTGTCTCATTATGCCAGCTGCATAGGCTGAAGAGGGCTTGTTTGATAGGCCAATTAGCCCTGTAATAATGCAATATGAACTCATTATCCTTCATGTAATCTGGCAATTCATGGAAGGATAAAAGTGGGTATTTTTCCCCTTTATTTCTGCTGCCACCAATATTCTTCTTCTTGCTGTAGCTGCTTGTCTCCACAACTGACAAAAGGGAGGTTTTTTGATCCATCCCTAATTTTTTCCTATTCCAAACAGACCCTTTACTGCTTTTCATCTTTGTATTCTCATGCACAGATTCTTGAATTCCACAAGAAAAATGGAAACCCTTTTGTTTGTATATTATATATATATATATATATATATGTGAAAAAGAAAGAATTGAGAAGTGTGTGGTTCTGCGTGAGCTGGGGTTGGGAGTTGGGGGTTGGGGTGCGTTGTTTCTTTACAATAAGTGATGAAGAGAACAGAAGAGAAGAGGATGATGAGCAACTGCACCAACAACAACCAACATTTAAAGGAAAGTCTCAGTCAGATTTAATTTGGGTTGCTTGGATTGACTATCTCTGAGTTAGGTTTATACCCATTTTGGTTAGGTTATCAATAACTTCTCCATGTCGAGCTGCCTTCATGATATCATTATTTTATGTCACGCTTCCTTGCTTCCATATGGAATTTACCAAAATTTACATTGATATTTTTTAATAAAATATCACGCTCTTTTAATATATTTTTAAATGATTTTCTTAGAATTCCTCTTTTTTATATTTTCTAATTCTTATACAATTTATTTGTAGAGTAACTGTTATATACCATTTCCATTATTGCCTCTTTCTTTCAATATTTTCTTTTTACGTGCTTAAAAATTTAGATAAATATATTCCAATTGTTAGAAAAATTATACTATCATATTAAAAAATAAAGAGATACTCTATTAATTTTATACTACACAAATTTTAGCACATACATAAAATGTACGAAAGTCGCTAATATTATTAGATCGTTTTTCTTGTTGCAAAATGAGTGGTTACACTTTCCTTTATTGTGGCGTATGTCTTGGGTTCAAATTCAATTTCTTATTGATTTAATATACTTCATCCATATCCTAAGAATATTTAGATAAAATTATGGTAAAAGACAAATATGACATATTGGGATAGACCATTGAATCTAAAATGAGCCTAAGAACTCAGTTCGTATAAATACTAACAATCATAGCCCAAAAAAGGGTGTGGAATTATATATTAATTAATTTGAGTGCTCTCTCGAAACATGTGCGTTCTCAAAGAAAAATCCCACGTACAACTCCATAACTTTTAGAGAGATCCTCGAATCTAATCCATTCCTGCCATCACCTCATATTAGGGAAAAGAAATTGAAGGTTGTTTTGGTTTTTATAGATAATTTGTGATTTATCTTTAGAAATACTAATTTTCATCGGATATCTACATAAACTCAATAACTTTTAAGAGTATATTGGGATGTATAACATAATGCAGATATTTTTATTGTAAAGTTTATTAATATTTTAAAACAACTAAAGAAAATGGATTGGTGGCGAAGTGAGTTTGACTCAGCGGTGTATGTATGAGTTTAACCGTAGGGGAAAGAAATATTGTTTTTCATTTTCCTTTAAAATGATATGTGAAATTAGTTTGAGGAAAATTTAAATAGGTTGGATAACTAAAAAACGTTGCGCTAATTGCTACCAAAGATATTAGGACACCTAACCTTTTCCCAAGAAGATTGGATAAACAATTTACTTATAATTCTTGATATGTATGGTTGGCAATACTTTCCCAAAAATAAGGACTTCAATTTTCCAAAAAAATTACTAAGCATAGGCTTGCCTATAAAATTTGATTACATAATAATTATAGAAAATTATTAAAAAATCGTTAAAATAAATGTTTATGCTCAAAGTACCCAAGAAAATATTTTTCAATTCAAAAATTGATTCCATCAGCTTTTCATTCAAAAAACCAGACGATTAACTTTTACAATATTACTAACACTTTTAAAATTGTATAGTTTTTAGATTATATTGTCCTTGGACTTCTTGTGATAAAAAGTTAATCTTAGTTTAAGAAATTAAGGATAAGTACAGCCCACGAGATTCACTATAGGTTTGGACCATATAAATATATATATATATATATATATATAGATTTAGAAAAATATTAGAGAATTTGTTTTCCCATGCTCTAAATGATGTAACTTCATGCTTTAATTTTTTTTTACCTTTATATTTTTGTTTCTTTTTTTCATTAATTTTTATTTCAAACATAGCATAAATAAAAGCGCGCAAATTAAGATGGTTGGAAGGAGGAGTTACAAACTTACAATTTAGTTTCAACTTGAAAAGTTGTGTGACAAAATGGGATGCTTAAGAAATTCTCCAAAATGTTGAGTGTTCCCATAGTTTTCTAATGGGATGCTTATAAGAAATTTTGCAAGCCCATTTGGGTGGAGAAGCTAAGAAAATAGTGCAATTTGAACTTAATTATAATATTTCTGATGACTTTGAAGTTGAACTGAAGATAGGTTTAGTTGTTAGCTTTTTGTTGGTTTCAGTAATTTGTTGCCCCTAAGAAACGTCAAAACCAGCCATAGATCGCAATGTCTTGCCCAAATAATCATATCTCTTGTAATCCAAATATTCCTTATTTCTTTGGTAAACAAATACAAGAAATCCACTATTCTTCTTCTTCTTCTTCTTCTTCTTCTTCTTCTTCTTCTTCTTCTTTCTTTCTTACTGTGACCACACGGCATCGCAAGTAACATATAACTATTTTATGATTAAAATTGTTATCAATTACAGATGGAGTCTTCAATTTATTTTAATAGCTCGCTGTTCGAGAATTTAGCAATTTTAGCATTATTTTAATAATTTTTCAAAACTTTTTTCAATAAAAATATAATTTTTGGTTGTGAATACGTATCAATAAAATTAATAGTTTGCAAGATCGAGATATTCAAATCAAGTAGTATTATTTACAAAATTAATGAGTTCTTTTTTTATCATGTCACGTGCAAGTAGAAATAAGCAAATAGAATATAATAAGTCATTCACTCATTTGATTTAGCAAAGATGAAAATATTGATGAGAAAGTAAGTTATGATGATTAAAAAATGTAAACTTGTAATTCCGATTTATGAATGAGGAATTTTAGAAGACTAATATATTGGCTTATTAAAATATAGTATTTTCTGAGTTCTTACATCATAACATCTACATTTAATTTGAATTCTGAATTTTAATGAAAAAAATATTTTTTATTTAAATTATATAATTTAATAATTTATATTTTAGACACTTTGCTTATCTTTGCATATTCCTCACTGAACTCTAAGGCACAAATATAACATTGATGTCCATTTCTTAGTTTTCAACAAATAAGTACAGAAATACTCCCTATCAATACACTACAAAATATATAATATTAATAATAAAAGAGTGATATTATAAAAATTATCAATAATGGCATATATTGATTGACAATACACTACAAGAAAAAGATAATAAATTGGTGATGAGACAGAAAGTGATATTGCAAAATTTGTCACTAATTATGCATGTTAGGTGACAAACGAGTTAGCTTTGTCACCTTAATGAGTTTTACAAGCTAAATGGTAACAAAAAATTGTGTTTAAATTGTCACCATAAACAATTAGTAAAACACCTATAGCGATAATAAAAATCTTGTCACAAATTATAGTGACAATTTTTATTGTCACAAATTATAGTGACAAGTTGTCATCATAGAAGAGTCGCTAATTATCAATAGTGACAACTTAAAACAATAATTTTTGTTATTTTTGAGCCATATTGTGATAAGATAAAAATTATTGTCACTTAAAAATTATCATTAGTGACAAGATAAAAGTTGTTATCACTTAATACAAGTTATTAATGACAAATTTTACTTTGTCACTTATTATTTTGTCACTACTATTATATTTTCTTTGTAGTGGTAATTTTTATATTGTCATTAATGATACTTTTTAATTGATAATTTTTTTTGAACAATGTGATTTAATAGTGATAAGAACTAACTTTTTGTCACCATTGACAACTAGCGATACATATATAATGACAACTTAGTAACAATAAAAGTTGTCACTAAAATTTGTGATAAAATTTTCATTTTGACTAAGATGAAACCGTGACACTAAATGTGTATCACTCATTATCAATGGTAGTAACTTGAACACTATTCTTATCACTGTTTAAATCTATAAAAATCACAACATAAAAACTTTTGTCACTTAACATAATATATATCCTTTTGTATTGTCATTTACTATTTTTCACTTATTTCCCCTTTTTTTGTAGTGATATCCAATTTATTACAATATAATATCAAACTATCTTATTTATTAACTCTTATTCTATTTGTTTTATGACAAAGTTTCAGTTAGTAAAAAATTTAAATTAAACTCTCTCTATTATAAATTTATAATTTTTATTTTTCAAAATGTTAAATAATAAGACTACATTTTCTATGTTTTGATCTTAAAAATAGCTAATGTGGCTCGTCTTTGAACTTTTACAAGTTGTGCAACTCAATTTTATGTTTGGTTCTTGATTTTAACAAGTGAAAAGTTAAGCGCCCTTTAGGTTTCATTTTTAAATTTCATTTCACATTTTATGCTATTTCAAAATTGAAACACATTACTTTTTATACATTTTCATCCGATACTATTTTTTTTCTTCTTCAAAACACATTCCGCAATAAACTATATATCTTCTCCCAATAACTTATATATCTTCCCTCTCTATTACATTATTTCTATCTCTCTCCACCTAACAACCTACTAAATCCAACATAATCATTACTTTCCAACAATTCATCTAAATACACACATATTTTCAATTTATTTTCACTAACTACTTTTTCAAAATTTGAAAATTACAAAAATAACAATTGAAAATGAAAAAAAAAAAAAAACCAAATGGGCGCTAAGAGAGATTTCAAATGGTGTAACTTTATATTTTAATTTTTACATCTTTATTTTTTTCTCTTACTATATAAATTTTTTGTTACAAACATATAATTATGTTTGGCCCTTTCTTGCTACAAGGAAAGGTAAAGTTGAAGAATAGTCTATCAAACCAAGAACCTTTTTAATTGGCTAATAAATAGCACCGATTTTACATTCATTATTGAAAATACATCATGTGTAATGAGATTCATTATCAATTAATAAACAAATTAGCAATTAAGAAACAAATGTACTTCATAATAATTAAACAACACGATATATACTACTTGGAAATTAAACATGGTCCTATTATGCCTTTTGGGTCCATCATGAAGCCATAAATTAAATGTTTAATGAATGCATGGTGCAATAACTGCTGGGAAGATGTCAGTTGTAGACAATAATGGATATTAATTAGCCATAGAAATATTAATTACTGCTGTGATCATACGATGAAGTATTTTTATCTTTTCTACATATGTTAATGATCGGATGGTTGTACTTGTAGTGACCTATCAGCCATACAATTGCTATATCAATTATTGTACATGTTATTCATTTGACGTAGCAAAATCACAATGGGTCTATTCAAACTGTGAAAAAATTTCTCTAGACGAAGAGTTGGCTAACAGGTTGAAATTCGGAATTTAGGTTTGCCTGATCAAAAATTATGTTTTGAAATTAAATTGTCTTTGGCCCAGTAGCATTATTATCACACATAAAATGTGATGTTGGGAATTCAAACTTAACGACTCCTAATGTGCGTGTGTAGAGAGAGAGATTAGGATTGTTAGAAAAGAAAAGAAGGTAAAAAAATTGGAAGAATAAAAATGTAATAAAATGAGTGCATATCTATAAATGTCTGAAATAAAATTATTTATAAGCGAAGCAACTTTAAAATATATGAAAATGATAACCTTTTACAAATATTTTAAAGTTATAGATACAATAGAAACTACATTGATGAGGTGAAGATGAGCTGAGGCTCTGTTCTCCTATGTTTTGGACGTCATTTTGGGGGAATGGATTTTTGGGAGAAAATTTAAAAAATGTGTCAATTGTTTTTTTGTTTTTTTTGAAAAATATGAAAAATAATTTGAAAATGAGTTGTTTGTTCTTTATGTTTACTATTGATGTCAAATTATTTGCTTTTTTGTTGGGTTTGTAGGGTAAAAATAATTCTTTTTATGTAATATATTATATATGTATGTATATTTATAATTGGATTATGTGTGAATAATTAAATTAATTAAATTAATTTAATAAGTTATTTATTCGGTTAATTAGAAAAAAAATCCCTAATCCTATTTTATTTTAGTGATCAGTCCCCATTTGAATTTTTACACACTAAACTCCCTACTTTTTCACAAAACTTAGAAATCACTGCCCATATCTTTTAAAAAGACCCATATATCCTTGTAACTGGAAAAAAAAAACAAAAATACCTGCAGAACACATTAGGCAAAAGTGTAGTATATAATATGTGTAACTGCAGTACATTTTAGAAGTAAATGTAGTATAAACAATCAAGCTTGCAGTACATATTAGGTAAAAGTGTAGTATATAATCTATGTAACTGCAGTACATTTTAGAAGCATTTGTAGTACAAAACATTCAAATCTGCAGATTAAATGAAATTATAGTATATAATTTGTGTACATGCAGTACAATTTAGAAGCATCTGTAGTACAAAAACATTCAAGCCTGCAGTATACATTAACTGAAAGTATAGTATATAATCTGTGTAACTGTAGTACATTTTAGAAGCATTTGTAGTACAAAACATTCAAGCCTACAGATTAAATGAAATTATAGTATATAATATGTGTACATGCAGTACATTTTAGAAACATCTGTAGTACAAAATTATTCAAGCTTGCAGTATACATTAACTGAAAGTGTAGTATATAATTTGTGTATCTGCAATACATTTTAGAAACAACTGTAGGACAAAATATTCAACCTTTTAGGACACATTATCTGAAAGTGTAGTATATAATCTGTGTATTTAAAGTACATTTTAGAAGCAATTCTAGTACAAAATATTCAACCTTTCAGTATACATTATCTGAAAGTGGTAGTACATAATCTGTGTATCTAAAGTACATTTTAGAATCAATTGTAGCACAAAATATTCAAGTTTTCAGTACACATTATCTGAAAGTGGTAGTACATAATCTGTGTATCTGAAGTATATTTTAGAAACAACTATAGTACAAAACATTCAAACTTTCAGTACACATTATCTGAAAATGGTAGTACATAATCTGTGTATCTGAAGTACATTTTAGAAACAACTGTAGTACAAAATATTCAAGCTTTCAGTACACATTATCTGAAAGTGGTAGTATATAATCTGTTTATATACTATTTTTTCTTTATTTGATTGCAACAATGGCAAGACATAATGAGGTATGCTCTCGTTGCTCCCCTAATATTTTCAAGCTAAATTGGAGCATGTGAAATCCAAGATGGGGTCAAAATATTTTGATGCATTGAAGAAGACTCATTTTATATATACATGGATATGGCGTTATGTTGAAGTACCATTCAATTAAAGTAAAATATTGTAGCGAGGTTCAGTACAATATGTGGGAAATCAAGTACAAATACAGAACAAACGAAGTATATAGGGTGTTATATTGAAGTATTCTTCAATTAAAGTGAAACATTGTAGCGAAGTTTAGTATAATATACAAAAAATAAAGTACAAATACAGAACAAACGAAGTATATATGGTTTTATGTTGACGAACACTTCAATTAAAGTGAAATATTTTAGCGAAGTTTAGTATAATATGTGGGAAATGAAGTACAAATACAGAACAAATGAAGTATATATGGTGTTATGCTGAAATACACTTTATGCAATTGAATAATTAGTCTCTAATAATTGTAGTGAGGGTCAAGTACAATATTTTGAGACTATCGAACCAGGTGAAGTACATATTTGTACTGGTGATAAGATGGATATGATTGTCAAATGCTCATGTGTTTACAACTTTCAATGCATAAGTATGCTTTGGATACTACGAATGATAACTCTGATTCGTTGAACACTAGTGGTTATCACTTTAATACTTTAACATTATTTTATTCATATCATACTAAATAATACACACATTTTTAGAGTTTTGGTTGTTAATTACCAAGAAATAAAGGCAAATCATGGAACAAAACTCAAGTCCATCACTATTAGTACAAAAAACAAGAAATCAAGTACATAATTGCCGCAATGAAGTACATATGTCCTGAAATCAAGTATAAATTTCCCTTATTGAAATAATAAATATCTCATGCATTTGTTCATGCTCTAGTAGTATATTTTCAGTATAAATGAAGTACAAATACAGAACAAACGAATTATATATGGTGTTATGTTGAAGTACATTTTATGCAATTGAATAATTAGTCTCTAATAATTGTAGTGAGGGTCAAGTTCAATATTTTGAGACTATCGAACCATGTGAAGTACATATTTGTACTGGTGATAAGATGGATATGATTGTCAAATGCTCATGTATTTACAACTTTCAATGCATAAGTATACTTTGGATATTACGAATGATAACTCTGATTCGTTGAACACTAGTGGTTATCACTTTAATACTTTAACATTATTTTATTCATACCAATAATACACACATTTTTAGAGTTTTGATTGTTAATTACCAAGAAATAAAGGCAAATCATGGAACAAAACTCAAGTCCATCACTATTAGTACAAAAAATAATAAATCAAGTACATAATTGCCACAATGCAGACATATGTCCTGAAATCAAGTATAAAATTTTCTTATTGAAGTAATATCTCATATATTTGTTCATGCACTGGTAATATATTTTCAGTATAAATGAAGTACAAATACAGAACAAACGAAGTATATATGGTGTTATGTTGAAGTACACTTCATGCAATTAAATAATTCGTCTCTAATAATTGTAGTGAGGGTCAAATACAATATTTTGAGATTATTGTTTGTCCTGAAATCAAGTATAAATCTCCCTTATTGAAGTAATATCTCACGCACTTGTTAATGTTCTGGTAGTATATTTTCAGTATAAATGAAGTATAAATATAGAACAAACGAAGTATATATGATGTTATATTGAAATATACTTTGTATAAAATCTCCCTTATTGAAGTAATATCTCACACATTTGTTCATGCTCTCGGACAACATGCACATGCTACCTTTTCACTCTAAATCTAGTACATAATTACCACAATGAAGTATAAATCTCCTTTATTGAAGTACAAAAGCATTGATATCTCGGACGACATGCACATGCTACATTTTCATGCTAAATCAACAAATAGAACACTTGAAGTATAGAACTTCAATAATAGAGTACAATTTTAGGTAAAATGAAGTGCAATTTCAGATAAATGAAGTACAATTTTATAAAAAATAAAGTACAATTCCAAAACACTTCAAGTATAAGACGCCAACAATTGCAATACAATTTTGGATAATCAATTAGTAGAACCCTTGAAGTATAAAACTTAAATAATAGAGTATAATTTTATGTAAAATAAAGTATAATTTTAGGTAATGACGTACAATTTTATATAAAAAGAAGTATAATTTTAGAACACTTGAAGAATAAAACCCTAGTAATTGCAGTACAATTTTGGATAATTAATAAATGAAAGCCTTGAAGTATAGAAATTCAATAATAGAGTACAATTTTATGTAAAATGAAGTATAATTTCAGATAAACAAAGTACAATTTTATATAAAAAGAAGTACAATTTCAAAACACTTGAAGTATAAGACGCTAGCAATTGCAGTACAATTTTCGATAATCAATTAGTAGAACACTTGAAATATAAAACTTAAATAATAGAGTACAATTTTAGGTAAAATAAAGTACAATTTTAGGTTGAAGTATAAAACTTGAATGTTTTGTGCTACAATTTCTTGTAAAATGTACTTTACATAAACAAACTATATAATTCTACTTTCAGATAATGTGTACTGAAAGGTTGAATATTTTGTACTGCAATTGCTTGTAAAATGTAGCACTGTCGGGCTCCTCGTTTGCGCCGTCAACTCAATTTGCTTCTTCAACCTTTTTTTTTTTTTTTTTCTATTTCTGATAATGAAATATGAAGGTAGGGTTTAGTGTTTGGGAATGGAGATAAAGGGTGTTTGGTTGTGTGGATAGAAAAGAAGTGAAGAAAATGAGTGAAAAATATTGTACTTAAGGGTATTTTTGCCAAATCAAGTGGGTAGGAAGTGATCTCTAAAATTTTAACAAAACTAAGGAGCTCATTCTATAAAAATTCAAGTGGAGACTGAACATGAATTTGAAAGTGGTTTTGGTACTTTTTAATAAGTGCCCCTTATTTATTTACTTCATCTCATTATTTAATTAATACATTATTTAATAAATAAATTACTTAGTAACAATAAAAAAAATTACTTAATTTTAATTAATTTTCTCAATAATTATTTTAATTGTATTAATATTAATTTATCAAACTTAATAGATTATTAAATAAATATCACACTATAATTAATTTTTTATAATAATTTTAAATAAATGCAAATATTAATATTTAATTAGATTAATTTTTTTGAAGATGATCAATTTATTTATTATATCAAATTAAAACATCTTAAATTATTTATTAAATGAATAAATGCAACATTTAATTAATACTTACATATTAAATATAACAAATACATTATTTGATTAATAAGTAATTTAAATAATTAGTACGTTATTTAGTAAATAAATTATTTATTAAATTTAATTAATTTTTTTGATGATTAGTTTAATTAAATTTGTAAACATAAGTTTTAGAATTTTTTAAGTAGTAAAATTTTAATATTTTCATATATGTATATATATATATATGTGTGTGTGTGTGTGTGAGTGAAAATTGAATGAGTGATGTGAACGATAGAGTAAGAAAATGAGGAGGTAGGTGTGCCTTTTAGAGTGTTAGGTTTTTTTTAGGTGAATTGTGAGGGGTTTTTTAGGTAAAAAAATTATGGTGTTTTGGGAGAAAAATTGAGAAATGTGCTTAAATTTTAAAATTTTTTTGGAAAATGAAAATTTTTTCCTCAAAATGTAAGAGAACGGACCCTAACTTTGGGATAGGAAGGTGGATCCATCTCAGTGCAAATGACCACAAGCCACTCTCCAGCTACCTTCAGAATTATTGTGCAGATGCATTTTTGTAATTTTCACTCTATTGCGGATGATTATGATATATATCTTATAAATTGTACTCTTATAAGATATATCATTTATTATTGTTGGAAATAAATTTTAAAATTTCTACAATATATTTTTCTTTCAATAAATATTCATTTTGTGTATGTTTTAATGTCACAACGAATGTGTCTATTTATTTGGTTCATTTTATATTTATGGCTTCAATATCATTTTATTTAGTAGATTTTTTTACCATTTTATTTTATCATTATTGGTCCTAATTATAATTGGATTTATGGTATTTTATGGTGCTTTTATGGAATTTTTAGTGGCTCATTAATCCTTTCTAATGATCAAACTTTAGACTTATATAAATGGTCCATAATCCCTTCTTTGGCACATTGACACTGTGTTTGGTTTAAGGAAATTGACAAGCAAAGGAAAATATTAAGGAAAAGGAGAACAAAAGTAAAGAAATATAAAATCTTAAACTTGTTTGGTTGTAGAGGAAAATAATAAAGAAAGGAATGAAGGAAAAATGTGTTGAGAAGGAAATAGAGCTCAAATAGGATTTTCCCTCAATTTTCTCACCATTTTGTGAGGAAAACTCATTTTCCTCAAACACATTATATTTTTTCTTGAGTTTTCCTTTCTTTAGCATTTTTCTTATTAACCAAACAATCAAAAATATTTTCTTTAGCATTTTCTTTTCTGTTCCTCACCAAAATCCATGAACCAAACATAGTGTGAGTGTGTGAGCTTTAGAGATTTTCATTTTGTACTCCCTCAAGAAATTTGTGTTTTTGGCAATGTGACTTTGGATTGGTTCCTAGTCTTTTTGTGGTTGTGCATATGGGATGAGGCACTACTATGAGCTAATGAAATTTTATCCTGGTGTCATGATCAACTGTTAGTATCCACACGTAGTGAAGCAATCATTACTTTAGGACTATGCAAGTGTCGTGACTCTTTATTGATCCAACTCGATTTCCTTGATATTTTTAGTTATGCTGTTTGATCTACTACTTTATACTTTATATTTTTAGAGAAATATGTTTATAGTGATTAAAAAATTATATTTAATTTATTTTTTTGATTTGGACATAAATCACACAATATCCACAATAATTATGTGCTAATTTTAAGATAAAATTTCACCAAATTTTAATGGAGATCATCTTAGCATGTATGACACATTTTTCACTTTAGATTTATTCCAAAAATTGAATTTAGTTTTGCCAATGGGAAGAGTATTACCTATTCAAGCTCATATTATGATAAAACCCAAAAATATGATCATATATTCACCCTGCCCTACTCAACCCATAAACTTAATTCAATGCATATCCTAAAAAATGCAAATAATAGACTCTATAGCTACCTTATGTTGCACAAAAATGGAGTCATGCTCCTTTTTTGAAAATCAACAAGTTGAGTTGGGATTCTACTCCCGGAATGTGCACGCATAAAACTAAAGTTTGAATTTGCAAATGATTGTTTATAATCCTTTTTGGTTTTGAGAGTTAATACTTGTATAAATAGGTTCATGATGGGCTTCGACCTACTTGAGTTTGGGCTGCCCATCTTTATGGGTTCAACTTACTAGGTTCATTTGCTCTTTTCTTGTTTATTTATGTAATTAATTAAGCTTTCTTATTTGCTTTTTACTTTCTTATCCCTAGGTTCTTAATTTTTCATATCACAAGCCCCCTACTTCCAATTTGAAAATTTCTTTTCATATTGAAAGTATATCTTAAAAGTTAATTTTGTTTTACTTTAATAAGTAATTTCATTTTTTATGTTAACTTATCCTTAATTTAATTTTAAAATAATTTGAATAATTTAATAATTAAATAACTTAAAGACTCTTAAGTCCCTTCGACTTGTTATCTTTAAGAAGTAACATATTGGTTTAGCGAATCACGTCCTCCAAGGGACTTAGCAAATTTCATAATTCATTTCCTTGAGAAGCAGCCTTTCAAGCTAGAATGAGTTCTCAAGCTAATTTTTTCACTTTTTCTTTTACATTTCCTCATTACACATATTATCTAACATTTTTGAGTCAATACCTTTTGGAAAGTTTCAACCAGAGAGCAAGATATGTTCAATCCTGAGAGCTACATATCGTAGTGGGATGAAATCTGAATCAAAGTTTGAAGTCATTATTGGAGTCAAGGCAGCTAGTAGTAAGGCTGCAGCCCTCATAGAGGGTCTACTGCCCATGAGGCGGTTGTGCATCAGCACTCACGTAGTAGACTGGTGTCTACAGGCGGCCACCTAAGTGGACCGCCTCTTGGGCAGCTTCACACTGAAGGGTCCATTGTTTTGAGCGGCCATCATAGTGTTAAATTGTTTTGTGTTAACGAGGGTCGTTCTTCTTCTAGGGCATTTACTGAGTTTGTGAGATCTTCTTTGGGTGTATCATCTAATTCAGTCTTAAATCATAGAATTGTTTGTCAAGAGAGTGTTCATTAGTCTTTAGTTGGTGATTCTTCTTCTTCAGTAAAGTCAGGGTCTGATTTCGAGTCTATGTCTAGAGAAGATGACTCTTTTGAAGAAGGGTTTAGGGATACTCCTATTATCATGGTAGCCTTGTTGGCGTTAGTGACTTATCTTGTTCACTCGCTTTAGGAGAGTTAGAGATTTTGAGATGTAGAGTCTGTAGTTCTGATGAGTTTAGGCTTGTTCTTCCCTCTTCAGATGATCATATTACATTGCTCCCTCTGGGGTAGTTTACCATTTTTAGTATAAGGTTTCTTTCATTGCTATAGCTGTAACAAATAATTAAGAATTATGGGATGTGTCTAAATCAATTTGCTCCAAACTCCTTGCATATTTTGCGTGGTTTCAGCACTGTTTTAGAAATTTGGGTCTCCCTATTTCCTTAAATAGTTTTTATTCTCTTTCCCTGGTACAAAGGGTTTCGAATGAGGCATTCCTTTATTTTTATTTCTAGATAAATTGTAAGTTTCTAAGTGTTGTCATCTTCTGGAGGTCCTTGGAAGAGTTATTTCTTCTTTGTATGAGGGTTGGTGGATCCCTTGTATTTGGAGTAGTTCACCTTTATTGATGTGTCTACGAAGGGTTCATCATGACCTTTACCAACACTTTTGAGGAGGCCGATTTATTTACCTTTTCCTTTGATGTCACACATATGTTTCTTGCTGGTACTTAGCATATATTTTGATTTCATTTTTGTTTGTGTTCATTTTTTTGTGTGATTGTTCTTTTATTTGTGCTTCTCTCTTAGCACTTATATTATTTTCCTTGAGTGTTTCATATATTATTGAGCTTAAATTAATTAGTTTGCTCTTGAAAAGAAAGAAAATTGATATGACGAGGATTCATGCTAGATGGGCGAATGGAGGTTCTTGTAAGAGGCATGTGCCGGACCAGTGTCGCATAAGGTTTATTCTTAGTAGAGTGGCATTTGAGATACCTTAGATCCCATATAGGTGATGGTTATGAGCTAGTGATTTTAGGACCAATTGGCAACCATGCTTGGGAGTATACTGTTGTAGCTATTTGCTAGTAGTCCTCTTATATCTTTCATGCTGGTGAAGCTAAGTGGTTGTTTCTCTATGGATTGCATAGAAACTGCAGTATCGACTCTCATTGCAGTGTTGATGAGACCAATTTTATATTGATAGCCTGCAGAGTGGAGTCTGTGAGTACAATTAAAGAAGATTGGAGATATTATCCTCATTGGAGCTAACAGAGTTCGCTGTTGGAGACTTAGAGCGGGTAATCCTTTTTCTCTTTTTCTCTTTTACTTAGCTTTTTTCCCTTGCATATTATATTCACAGTGATGCATAGTTGTTTAACTATTTGGTCTACCATTTACAGAATAAGTCTAAAACTTGGTTGTGCAGCAGTCATGTCAAGCAGAAGGGACTATGGTTATCATAGCTAAAGCTTAAGGAAGAAGCCATAAAACTAGCCTGAAAGAAAGAGCAGAAACCAAAAGAGTTCACAAAGCTACTAAAGGAGAACGAGCAGCAAAAACAGTAGTACGTTAGGGAGGTAAAGATTGGGAGAAAGTTTTTGGAGTCCTCTACTGGGAAAGTGCTTGTGTCTATTGCGTGTGAGGAGGCGATAATAGAGTTCAAGAGCTCTAATGAGGTTTTTAAGATAGTTGAGGCTGGGGCTTCCATGATATATAAGCAGACTATCTAGGATTGTTGCTGCATGCTCAGTAAGATTGTATGGTACCCTCTAAAGGACTTGCTGCTGCTTGAACCCGCTATTCCCACCAGCCTTCCTATTAGGGCGGTTGGTAGGTCATTAGAGGCTGGCGTTGAGGCAATGGCATAGGATCCAACTTTTGTGAATTTGCAATCAATAGAGGAGGAATTCTTTTCATATTTGTTGAGGGCTACTTTGTTTTCGATCTTTTAGTAGTATGCTAGTTAGTTTCTTTTCTAATGCTATGTATAGATCGTACATTGTTTGATGTTTACATACTCTAATATTGCTAGACTACGTATCTTTGTTGGAGATTTAAGGAACCTTATGCTCCCTTTTGTACTTAATTGTTTGGATGATTTTATACTTTATGTTTTCCTTGATTTTTTTGTGCTAGTTGCGCATTGTTGCATTTCTGCACTTTTTTGCTTTTTTTCCTGCTAATCGAACTTTGTTGTAATATAAAATGGTTGTAAGTTCCCTTAAGAGTTTTTTGAACGACTCAAAATGTTTTCTGGAGTCCTCTAAGAGAGTCTTATCTTAATATTGTTGCCATTACATGCACCTTTGGGGATCTTTATTGTTTGTTTTTCAATGCACCCATATGGGCTTCTTTATGTAGTGCTGCTATGGTATGCCTCCTTAGAAGCCTTAGGTTGATGTTGTTATGCCTTGTCTTGGTGGTCTTAGTATAATATTGTTAGTGTGCGCCCTTCTTAGAGATGTTGCTATAATTAATGTCTCTGCATGTCCCTTTAGCCCTTAGGATAGTTGGGATCATTGTTGTGGTCCCATATCCCCTCTAAGGGTGTTGATGTAGTCATTGTAGCTGCCTTTCCCCTTAGGGGTCTTATAGAATTCTTGGTTGCTATACGCCCCCATCAAGGTCTTTTATTAGTCTTAGTTGTTGAACATCTCCTTATGGGTCTTATAGTAGCCTTTAATGCTGCGCGCCTCCTTAGGGTCTCATAGCAATAATTTGTGTTTGCTATATGCCCTATTGGGGGTTTTACAGCAGTATTGATGCTGTTCTTCATGTTCCCCTTTGTGAGTCCTATTGTGGTTTGATGTTGTTCATGACGTGCTTCCTTAGAGATTTTATAGTGGTGTTGAAGTCGTTCATTACGTGCCCTTTTAGGAGCTTATAATGCTGCTAATGTAGCTCACATGTTGATCGTTGCATGGGATTGTTATAATTTTTTCTTCTTATTAGATGTTGTATGTTTTTTAGTATACGTACCTCTTAGGTCTTACTGCAAATAAGATATTCCCACAAATTATAATCATGTAGTAAAAATAGACAAGTACATGGAGAAATGTCAAAATGTTTACTAGAAGCAAATGAATAATTATCGTCTCTCAAGCTTGGATGGTCTTTTATTCATGATAGAAATGGAAATTTTCCTAAGAGGAGATAACCACTAAATATTGCATAGAGAACTTAGTCTAGCAGACTGGTGTCATATGTCTAGGTGGTAAGACGTTTCCTATTATGGGTAGAACTTCCTCAAGTTGGAGATGTTCCAGGTTTTAGGTATTTCTCTTCCTTCTAGTGCCTACAAACTATAGACAACTGGATTTATAATTTTCATAACTTTGTAGTGTCATTCCCACTTGGCGTCTAATTTGCGAAGGGGTCCTGAAACTTTCTACATTACGAAGTCTTCAACTTTGAAGCTCCTTAGGCGTAGTCTAATGTTGTACATTTTCACCATACTAGCTTTGTATATTTCTAATTCACCATGTGTTGCTTCTTTTATTTCTGGGAGCATATCAAGATTTGCTCTTAATTCCTCATATTTTGAGAGCTATCATAACTCTTTTCTCTCTAGTTGATTTCTCCAACTTCCACTATGGTTATAGCTTCCACTCAATATGTGAAGTTGAACGGTGATTCACCAGTAGAAGCTTTCAGAGTGGTTCAATATCCCAGTAGCACAAAGGGGAGTTCATTTACCCTGGCTTATTTGGGATCTTTTAGTCGCGTCTTCAAGTGTTAGGGTATAGTTCTATTTGTAACCTCTTCTCATACGTTAGTAGGTTGGCTATGAATGTGAAGAACTATTTAATGGAGAGTTCTTGGCTAAACTGGTGCTGAAAAGCTTGAAACTACATATCATAAATCTTTTCATATAATATTTGATCTTTTGCCCATACATCAACAATCTTTTTTTCGGTGTTCTCAAATGCTCTATTTCTTCCTATGCAAATAATGCCCAAGATTTGGTGGATGAAGATGAATGAGTTAGGACAAATAAAGCCTAACTTCAAGACCATACACATGGCTCTTCTTTTATCTGCCAATTGTCTATGTTCACATCTGAAGGAGATAAATGAACCATCAAATAATACTAACTAAATAATATTGCATTAGTTAAGAAAAAAAATTAAATAATTGATCAATTGGAACTCTCATCTGACTTGAAATGGCATAAGCTATTGAGAGCCTTTACTCATTCCTTTTAGTTATGAACAAACTCCATAAAATGACCCATTTATTTAATACATAAAATAAAAAGTACCAATTATACTTGAGTGCATTAACTTAAAATTTTTTCATATTTCATACTACTACATAAGTATTCTATGCACACTCATTAACCCACACCTACTAGCCATTGTTATTTAACAATGAATGCACACACATACAGATTCAACAAGTCTATGTGAGTGTCCAAATCTCCTATAGCTATTAACATTCATTAGCAAGTAATAAACTAGATTATAATTGTTGATATTTTTATTGTAATGACTAGTTTATCCGTGTGTGCCAGGTAGGAAATGCAATCCCATTGATAAAGTGAAAAGACGTGGCTACTGCAGGGCAATGCTCTGTTTGACTTATTTTCAGCACTATTTTTCTTTTAAGAATTTGTATGTTGACCTATTCTTCAAGCAAGTTATTCCATACCTTATCTCCAATCCAATTAGGTTTTTATTAAATGAGGATGCTCGGTGTAATCTTTTCTTAAAGTTCTATTGGTGGATATGTGGATAGTAGATTAGGCTTGAAGGCTAGAGGAAAGGGTAAGTTTTGCTACAAATGTCATGGCAGTCCTAACAATTTGGTAGTATCATATGATGGAACTATTCTCTTGGTTTCTACTTGTATAAATACTTTTTCTTGAGATGATTGTATTGTGGATTTTGGTTGTGTAATGTATATTTATCTAAGAAGAATTATTTTGATTTACTTCAGTTTGAAGAAGATGGGTAATTTATCTTTAGGCGATACTTCTACTTATAGAATCATGGGTATTAGACTGATGAAAGTCAAAATGTTTGATGGGGTAGTTCATACTTTGAGTGGTATGGCCTATTCCTAAAGATAAAAAAAATAAAAATAAAATAAAAAAATCTAATATCCTTAAGTCAATTTTATTCCAAGGATTGTAAATATTTGATTAAAGGTAGAGTTCTGAAGGCACACATGACAAAAGGTTGTTGAGGAAAAGAGAGAAGTATGAATTTTTTTTATGCCTCAAGCGATGACTGAAAGTGGAGCATGCCAAGGCTTCCAAGAGCAAATGGGTGTAAGAGAAATCCTACTAGATAAGAGGAAGGATCAAGGTCATCCCCTTCTATGGTAATGGTGTTGACTGGGGTTTATGTGTGCATTAGCCGGAATGAGTTAGTTGATGTCAGGTCCCTACTAATTGAACATGTGCAGTGAAATATTTAAAGGCTAATGGAATTTGGTATTTTGATTTTTGGTAGAGTTATAAAAATTACCAAGATGAAGAATCTGATCAAGATGGAGATTGGTAGGATTTAACTTAGTTATTTTGGAGATTATGGTTGACTAAAACTCTTAGGTTGTGATTGCTTGTGTTTTCATTTCTCATTTTCCATTTCTGAGAGAAAATAGTGAAATTTGTGTTCATAAGATTGAAAAAAAATTTATGAGGGAATTATTGTTTGTGAGATAAAAGTATGATGATTACAGTTGATATGATAGGTGAAAGTTATGAGATAGTGATTGATTGTGAGATTTTTTGTGAGAAAAAGTTGTGAGAAAGTGTTTGGTTGTGAGATTTTTTATGAGGAAAATGTGTGAAGTGGTGATTGATTGTGAGATTTTTTATGAGAAAATTTTAAGAGATGGTGATTGGTTATGAGTATTTTTTTTTTATGTAAAGAATATTATATATTATTTATATAGACATTATTGTAGAATAAATTAACACTAATTTAATATTATCTAAAATATCCTGTAATATGTAATGAAATTTAATATTGAATTAATTGAATAATTTATTTTGTTAATGTTTTAAATAATTTAAAGTGTAAATAACATTACACCTTTATATAATGAAATATTGAGAAAAAAAATTAAAATATAACTGTGACTAATTATAATATGAAAAAAAAATTCATTTAAATATTAAAAAATAATGTGGACATATAATTGTAAAATATGAAAATAATTTTCTATAAACAATGTAAAATCCAATACTTTAATTTTATTATGCAGATGATGATTTTTAATAATAAAATACATATTAATACGAGCATAAATAATATATTTATTATTTTACTATTGAGTATATTTATATAAATATTAATAAATTTTGTGTAAATATAATTATATTTTATGAATTAATTATAAGTAAATGAATAAATTGCGCTTAAATTTATTGATATATTCATATATATATACGTAAAATATATATTTGTATAATTTGACTTTATGTATACACATATACTTTTCAATCATATGTAAGACAAGTAATTAGTAGAAAAAAAGTCACATGAGTAAAGTCGATAAATGCATATAGCACATAAAGCATACCGAACATATCCTAATTTAAAGTGATAATGTCAGAGTACTACATAACAGAAATAGTAATAGTGTTCCAATCAAAGTACATAAAATCAAATACATAATAAAATAAGAAACATGACAATTAGTTAGACAATATCGGGCCGAACACCAACACCTACTCATCTAACCATCCCCCAAGTCCACATAGAGTAGCAGCATCGGCTGAGGGTGTCCTACCATTGCTCTTATATATACCCTCATAAGAAGAATTCATATCCATGCTACACTGTAAGTCGCTCAACTGAATAACCTGTATAGGTAATGGACGATTATGTGTAGGAGCATGTGGAACATAAGGTGGTGGTGCAACGACAGGTGGAACACGTGAGGGAAGGACGAGATCATCATCGGAGTCTGATATGACAATCGGCAAGATGGCTTCTCCCTCATGACCATCCAAATCGACAGCTCGTGCGTAAGTGAAAATATACTCCAATTGAATGTATAGCAACTCTCCCCTAACACGAAAATGTCGTTGCCTAGTGGTCTCGTGAATAAATACATACATGTTGTATGTGATCCCAATATTGCATGTCAACCATCACTGTATTAGTAGTGGGGTTGTGGTGCACCATTGGAATCTCTGTATAATCAATAAATGAGTAGTAGCGCCTACGTAGCTGTCCAATCTCAATCCTCACTATCTGAGCCGTGACCTCCATCCCAAACTCGTGGGATAGTTGTACTGAAAGATCATCACACAATGACAACATGGCTCCAAGGTTGGATAGGTTGCTGGTACTCACAATAGCCATAATGGGACACAACAATGTCATCTCATCATCCTCAGTCCAAAACGGATCACAGAAAAATTCATCCATCAGTTGGTTACACGTACGAGGCGGCATACCTGAAATGCACTACTGAATAAATTATTGCAACATTACAATGTTTATATATGCAAATCTATCAAACAAAACTAGCAAGTGTGGTTGTCTAGGACAATAAAGAAACAAAATGTACAGTCCATTAATTATGTCGAAGAACATCAACAATATTGTGCTACACACATTATACTCATGATAAAGTAGAATAAAGTTTTTCATATTCCATACGCATAATAGCATAAGTTAAGCGAAATGTGCAATGTCATATTGTTATGTATCGTACAGTACAAAACTATCACCAACGGGAGCCAACAATACGAACAAGTAACATGAGCAACATGACAATAACAAAGACAAACAAAATATATGTGCGTCCACAGCATGTGCATATCATCCATCCAATTGGAGTACTAAGATGACATCGTGCACATCCAGAATGGCCAAACGATGTGGATGTGTGGCTCGGACCTATAGATAGAGCACCCTCGGGTAAGTCTGCAGGTACATAAGATGAAGTGGTAGAAGATGGATGCATATGTGAAGCACTCGCATGTGACTGCGTGTGAGAGAATTGTGAATGATGTTGCCCAAAAGAAATTGCCTCGATAGTTTCCATGTAATTGAGAAGTGTAGAACCAACAACTATAATTCCTCTCTGTCCTCACTATGAACAACAACATCGAGCCTCCACCGCAAGAGCACATGGGATGTAGTGCAAGCACCATAGTAGCTGATTCACATTAAATTGAACTTCACTACATGGCTGTATTTTATTGCAATGTACATACGTAAAATAATATCGAGCAAAAGAAACATATATTAACAGATCATATCAGGTACTAGATAATTGATCAACACCCACATTATCAAACATGCAAATCATCAACAAAAGATCAACGAATAACATAGGATATCCAGCATATATGTAGAGTATAAGATGGAGAGCAATACTAAAGTAGTAACGTAACATGAGCGGAACACACAACAAAAGTCCGAGAAAAGTAAGCGATATCTAAATGCGTCTACAATCATTCCATATTTGTTGGACAATAGAGTCACGCAATATATTCTGCTACTAAATGGTTTCTTGAGACATCAACAATTTTCGCTTGTTGTTGTACGGATGCTTGGGCATCCTCAGCTATATAGTCCGGGTCAGCGTTCTCATCAAAGATATCATCCTGTATATTGTTTCTACTTACAAAGTTGTGAAGTACGCAACAAGAAAACACAATTTCAGATTGCGTGGACACTAGATAACTAGGCATCATGCCTCGGATAATTGGGAAATGCTTCTTCAAAATGCCAAAGCATCGCTTGATATAGTTCCTAATCGTAGTGTGGCAGTGATTGAACATTTCTCTCATTGTACGAGGTCCACAATTTTTCCCAGATCATTCGGGAATATGATAGCATTCACCCCTATATGGTGACATAAAAGCAGAAAATTTCATGTATTTGGAATCAACCACGTAATATTTATCTACAAATAATTTATAATTATCATGCGTTAATTGCCAAATATAAGATAGAATAATATATGTTCTTGGTATCTTTTGTAAAATCACCTAAACAAGGCCAAGGAAAATTGTACTTTGGATTGGATAATGCATCAAGAAAAACTCGAGCATCATGGGAGCTACCTTCCCAACTGGCAAGGACGAATGTGAATATAAGGTTGAAATCACACGGTGCTATGACATTTTGCACGACAAATGCCTTTCTACATCAGTATGTACTGTGCTTATTTGCAGGCACCCATGTCGATATAATGGTGCCGTCAATTGCCCCCACGCAATCCTATTGGCAAAGATGGTAGAATAAGTCACATAACTATATAGTTGACATGCAATAAAATAAAGTAGTGACGTACCTTAAAGTATGGATATAAGTTTTTGTTGTGTCGTATGTAGTCCTACACTGAATTGAAATCTGGAGGGCGTATATACTCAGGTCCAAACCACATAGAGCATCACATACAAGCTTTGCCGTGATATAGTCTCAATGGAATGCTGGAATCTCTTGGCACTATTTCTGTGACGGTGGTGCATGGTAATCGTTTGAATAAATACAACAATACTCTCTTCAATCACGATCCTATTATGTTGGTGTTCTGCAATTAGGCAATGGTCTCTTATTTTACCACATAGTAGCCGAAATGTATATTTACTCTTCTTTAATTGTTCGAAAAAATGACATTCATGTCCTTGGAACAACTCAGTCAACCAATCCATGCCTCGATATCGCAAATCCCTGAAGGGTATTCTCAATTGGTTTGCCAAGATTGGGGAGACGCTTGGTACAAGTATAGAAACCTCCAAATGAACGGTTTAGATTTCTCCGAGCAGCACCAATATTTTCATTTTAGACGTCGTCGAAGACATCATCTACTCATTAGGTATTCTTCCAATGTTTTTGCCATCTATTCCTACCAAAATTTCAATCGAAGAAAATTTATAAAATTGTTGTGTGGAAGATATTCAATTATTAATACTCCAAAGTGGTAAGCAAACTAATTAAGGACGAATGATATTATAGATGAAACAACGACATACATAGTGAAACATAGGGATGGCAATGGGGTGGGTCTGGGGCGGGTTTGGCAGGAGCCAGGACCCGCGCTGCATGGCATTTGAGAGACCCAAAACCCACTCCGCCCCATCTTCTATTTGGCTCCAGCCCGCCCTACATTTGGACCCGAGCTCGGTGGGTTGGACCTACTTAACCTGTTTTTTTTCTTCTTCTTTTTTTCATTACTTGAGTGTACAAATTTTGCAACTTTCAAGCCAAGCATTAAGTACAAATAATATTTTATTCCAACTTTATCACAATTTCTTCTATTTTACATTGTAGATAATGCATTGACTTATTGAATTGATACATAAATCTTGCCATGAACCAATATATAATATACCTTCTTTTGACATATATAAATTGGAATTATTTCAGCAAAAAGATGAAAAAAATAGTTAGATCAGCAAATTTTTGCAACTCACAAGATCATATAAATTTTGCAACTGACAAAATACAAACATGCAAAATTCATAAATTGATTAGTCCATATATCAAAATTTTATATATATTTAATACAATTAGTATTATACGGGGCGGGTTCACCTAAACACGTAACTCGCCCCAAACCCGGGTGGGTCTTCAAAATCAAAAGTCGGTACTCGCCCCGAAACTAGTTTATTTCACCCCAAATCTGTCCCATCTAGGGGGGTCCAGGGCGGGTCCCCGATTTGCCCAGACCCATTGCCATCTCTAGTGAAACACACATAAAAAAAAAATTATATCACAATAGTAAAAAGTAGCAAATGAAAAGTATGCAGCTAAACATCATAATAGCATAACATATGGGCAGGTAAAGTAGGTAGATAGACAGTCACGGAAGCTTCTCCAAGTAGCTACGCCTACGATTGGGAGGGAGAGCAAGAAACATCCTATGATGGGTCAGGTCCTTTAATTTTGTAAAAACAATATAGAATAAGTCATCGGGCAGATCGAGAATCTCGCTCAATTTTTGAACGCACATCTCCACCATGGTCATAGAGTTAGGACCACTCTGTGAGATAATGGCCTCATTAGCTCGAGTGAAAGAGTGCATGGAAAATATAACTGCCCAATCGTGACCCTTTTTTTGGTGTGAGGACATGGAGGTGGAGGAGGTTGGCCTATACTGAGGAGGACATCAAAGGTAATGAATATCCGATATCATCAAAATCATCTCCTATGTCTTGGGCGGCCTGTGAACCAGTCCCTAAATTGTCATCCTCTCGTTCGCGTCGTTCACCTTGAGGCACCGCGCCTTGGGTTGACACCATCCGACCTATGGCATAGTAGATGCATAAATAGATGTAAGCTCTCTTTAGTGGCACAATAGCTTTGATCGAAGAAATGCGTCTCTAGGATTAGCCTACATTTGAAGAGAAAATTTAGTGATGATAATGTCTATTTAAATGTGTGCGACTAATTTCCTAATATATGGTAAAATATATAAAAACAAGCCCACATACCGCTATCCACCTCGCCAACACTCCTCTGAGGCTGTCAAGATGTTGTTCTTGTTGTCCCACCTAAATCTCGTGTCAGTAGTAAGCAATTTGTGTTACCTCTTCCACTTATCTCTGAACCTCTGACTTTTCCCTTGAAGTTGTCTGACATAATAAGTATACCCCGGACACGCCACTTCCATCTTTACCA
The DNA here is from genome assembly GCA_018894105.1 of Jacaranda mimosifolia. Lineage (NCBI taxonomy): Eukaryota > Viridiplantae > Streptophyta > Magnoliopsida > Lamiales > Bignoniaceae > Jacaranda > Jacaranda mimosifolia. The sequence goes on from CM032126.1 coordinate 24,851,734, forward strand.
TCAAGTCAATCCACTGGGAAAGCGAGAATTTCGCTTCGTATACACCACATTTTAAGACTTCATCATACTTAAGCATGAGAAAGGCCATTTCATTTTGCTTAGTCCACATAGCATACTCACCTTGGCTATGTTGACTACGCTGTGAACTTAATTCCATCTATGTGCAACAAGATGTTCTTAATTGAAGTTGGATTCAATGTCAAACTATAAACTTGTGCGCCATTTTACCAATATTTTATTAAAATACTATGACAAAGTACAAACAACACAAGTATGAATAAGGCAATAATTAACAAATCGTGGCATAACACAACCATATTAACATTCAACCAAATTTGACTATATAACCGATAACGTAATAATGCCCAAAAGTGGTGACATGTTATTTATCCGAAAAAAAATAGTTAATTATATATTAACATATATAAAACTTCTATTTATTTAATAAAAAAATATATATATTGAATATTTGTTAAATTTATTTAATATAGTCCGATTTTCTATTAAAAATTAGTTATTTATTTATTTATTAATATATAATAAATATATATTCACGTATATTCATTAAATATATATTAAGTATTTAGTAATATATTAAATATTACATATTTACTAAATATTCATTAAATTTATTTAATATAGCTCGATATTTTTTGTTAAAAATTAGTTATTTATTTATTAGTATATAATAAATATATATTCATGTATATTCATTAAATATATATTATGTATTTAATCATATATTAAATATTAAATATATACAAAATATTTGTTAAATATATTTAATATAGTACTATATTTTTTCCGTAATAAAGTTGTTATTTATTTATTAATATATATTAAATATAGATTCTTTATGTATATTCATTAGACATATATTAAATATTAAATATATACTACAAATTCGTTAACTATATTTAAAATACTCTGATTTTTAAATAGCAAAAAAATAGTTACTTATTTCTTAATATATATTAAATTTAATATATTCATATAATTAATTATAATATATAATATAAAAGTGTTTGATTTTTTTATTGATATTGTATTACATTCTTGCACTATATTTATTAATATTTATATTTTTAAAAAATTATAATGATAATGTTAACAAAATTATGTACTAATATAAAAATCGAGTACTAGTGTAAATTTCCAATCTCATTAAGTGTCATGTAAAAATTTAGTGCAAATACATGTGACCAAGTTAGTGTATGTATATATCATTTAAATAACAAACAATATATATTGCTTGTACTCCCTATTACAAAATAAGTTGCTTAAAGTTAATTGTTTAAATTTATAAATATTAATTATGAGTATTTACATTAACTATGACAATTTAATTTTTCTTTGTGATAACCAATTGTTATTCTTCATAAAATTTTATAAATTAGCTTTCATCCTTTCTCATTTTTGGATTTTGTGATTTTCATATAATATCTTACACTAAGTGAAGTTTTAACATATTGATTTTGTATTTTTCAATCAATATCCTATGCTAAATTTTATTTCTCATTAGGTGTTACTTGTTAAAAAATCAAATATTATTCCAATGGTCCAAATACGTTGACATGCATCATCTAGTTGCACAAAATAGTGTGCAAAAGTTTTTGCTAAACTATATTTTCAAATGTCTAAATTGGGTTATAGTGGAACACAAATATATAGTTGTGTCCACTTATATTAAAAATCCAAATCAATATTAATATTTGTCACCTCCTATTAGGTTGACTACAATTGTCAACAATGCACATGCAATGCATATTATGCACTAACCTAATGCAATAAATAACTAAAAATCGAATGCAACCTGGACAATGTAACAATGCAAAAACCTTTAGGACATGAACATGAAATCAATGCAAAATACCCCTCCTAATACACTGGACAACAGTGAAAAATAAAGCAATAAAAAACGTATGGAATGAGGGCCACAACCCACCTCAAACCACATAATAGAATATCCAATATACCCAATCACATGGGGTATAAACATGGAAGCCTTTTACTGTGGATATGTCCAACAAGACATATCCACATAAATCAAGCCAGTGGGAATGAATATTTCCCATCTTGCACATATGTCCTAAAGGTGACCACATGGGAATAACTTACTTCCCCGTTCATGGCCAAGAAACCCCAAGTGTGGCCTCTCGTCTAATGTAGTGTATGCATGGTCAAATTATGAAATCAAAATAGCAACATAATAGAACTAACTACATCCAACTTACCACCAATATACAACTACAAATAAAACATAAGTACAACTTAAATATCATAAACCTTAGAGTGAAAACATACAAGCAAATCTACTTAACATACATGAATGCATAATGATAACATAAATTCTCAGCCACAAAAAACATATTTCAAAAAATTTAAGAGCATTTACAATAATTAAATAAGAGTGTACATATTAAGTTCAACATACCTTAAAATGCAAACATATGATTGCAAAAGGCATAGCAAATCAAAACCTCTCAAATGGATTCCATAGGGATGTCATAGTTCAGAAAATGCAAGGAAAACAAAAAAATAATTGCTCAATTATACAATTTTTTATAGAAAGACCTCCAACCTACCAAAATCAAAATCTACTAATACCTTAGAAGTATACAATTATAACCAAATTGTCATAATACTCACGTCCAAAAGTCCTTTTTTTCACATTTGCATACGACAATCCATAACATAGATCACTCATACTTTTCAAAGATGACAAAATTCAATGAAAACCATTCCCTTAAACAATAAATATAAGCCATGCTACAACATACCAAAACATCAGCCCAAATTTTGTTCTTTTAATAATTTTTTGGTTCAATTTGAGGTTCTATTCGTGACGTATATACAAAAAAGTAGCAAATCAGTCAACTGCCAAAGAAAGTCATTCATTATACATAATAATCCAAGCATCTTACATACAAGAGAGGCCTAATCAGAAACATATAAAAGAAAAGCTATTTTTCATGAAAAACAAAGTTCAAAATCATGTAAATAAGTTGCTGGAGATGGACTTGTTATGGCATTAGGGAATAACAAACTTGCCCAATTTCAAAATAGAAAGCTTGAAGGTATCAAAATAGAGGCACATATAATTTCACTTCAATTGAAACAAGAAATTCTCTAGCTATAGACCATATGTAAACAAAAAATTCCCATCTAAAAATGGCTCCAGAAAATATTATCCTCAAACAATACAATTCAATGACTAATAAAGTTTCCCATATACACACAGACAAAAATTTCATGCCGTGAAATGCTAAGTAAGTTTCACTCAAATAATAAAATTCAATGACTAAGAAATTTCATCCCATATACACATAGACCAAAAGTTTCCCGTATATTATCCTCCAGAAATGGCTCCATGGCTTAGCTAAATCTTTTTAGTTTATTTCTATAACCTGAAATACTATGTTTTATGAAGCTTTTTGGACTGGGAGAAACAGCTTCACAAATCAATTCAAACCTTATACAGAAAACAATTGAAGTATAATCTTGGACACAAAAATCAAACCCTAATCAGAACAACAATTACAGCCCTAATTAGATACAGATTTAAGCCCTAATACATAGAAATTAAATTCATATTCAGAATCAAAATAAAATTGTAATCATAAATCAATCAAAACCTAAACCACATTCAAGATTACTGACTGTTGCTCATGTACCCACAACCAGAGGTAATTGAAAATCAGAAATAATAATAATAATAATAATAATAATAATAATAATAATAATAATAATAATAATAATAATAATAATAATAATAATAATAAAAAAGAAATTACCTTGCGGTGTTTTGGGGGAAGGGCAGAACAGAAACTTTTCGACGATGCGATGGAGGACGGCATCAAACAATGCACACAATCGTATGAAGTGCGTGTGTGTGGATGCTGTGTTGAACGGGTGTGTGTGCGACCCATGGTGTATGTATGTATATACACCCCAAATCGATGCAAATGGACAAAGATTTCTCTGTAGAATGAAAACCTACACCCTAGCCAGTGAGTGAACAGTGGGGGTGACAAGCCAAGAGAGACCATATGAAGATTTTCTTCAAAGAATATTCTCTCAATTTTCAAAGAATTCAAAATTTTCTTCTAGTTTTTTCTCCCAACTTTTCATAGGAGAAATAAAGTGGGAGACAGAGAGCCAGGCAAGAGATGGAGAATGAGGCGAGAGAGAGCCCAATACTTTTTTAGAGAAATTCTGTGAGGTGAAATTTTTTTCCACATCCAAACACACATTTATGAGGAAAATGTTTTTGAGGCTTGCTTGTGAGAAAATTTCTCACAAGCAAGCACAACCTTAGTCTTCAAAGGATTTGATTTTCTCAACTTTTGTATTATAGAATTATTATTTCTTTTTGTATTAAGTTTTTTAGTTCTAGGTAGTGCTTATTGATTTTTCAGGAACACTAGTAGAACTTGTAAGATATATGTTTTGAATTATAAGTGCAGCAATATAAATGGTTGAATGAGTATTTCTATAGTAACTTTGAGAGTGATTATTCAAGAATTTTCTTTTCTTTTCTTTTCTTTTTATTTTTTTATTTTTTATTTTGGTTTTGGGTATATCAAATTCAAAGATTATTTTGTACTAAAAAATTCTCTTCTAGTGAAAAAAACAAAAAAAAAAAAAGGAAAAAGAAAATTCCGTGGACATAGGCTAATTTTGCCAAATCACGTGAATGTGTCTGTATTTTAATTTTCTATCTATCTAATATTATTTTTATCATAATTTATAGGTCTAATTTGTAGATTTATGATAAACCAGATCCCATACCTAAATTACTTTCAATTTGTGCCTAACAATTTTTAGATACAAGTTTATTTGTAAGAGTGCTAAATGTATGGCGGTTAATTTGAATAAATTTTTCATTTTTTTTTATTTTTTATAGCATAGGATAACTTTGTTTGCAAGTCAGACAAATAAACTTATCAGTCCAAATGTGAAAACAAAGACTACCTATGAATTTGCATCTTGGACAAGTTGTATGATCGATAAGGCCAACACCACTAAAGAAGAGCATTTCTTGATACTAATTGAAAATCATACCTTTAGTATTTTCCCTTGTCATAAAATTTTGAAAACTATGTACAACAATTTAAATAAATACATTGTAAAATAGTTTATTTTTTATAAAGTTGTAGAAAACTACGTAACAAGTGAATTAAATTTGCTACCTAACGAGTGCACACTCCACCAAAAGTCATTGATCACAAAATATTAATGTTATACTTGCCATCAAATTAGTTGGCCTAATCATACTTCGTTTGGACAAAAAACTAACCTATAATTGTCACATTTTATTGCTGCTCATTCGGGAGGTTGAATGGTATGCAACAATTAAATTAAATGAAAATAAAATAACTTTAGAAATCGAATGAAGATGAAAAAATAATGATGTTAATATAACATTATAACTTATTTATGTTTGGTATCACTACAAGAAAATATGTTTTTTGCTACAATATTTTTAGTACTTCACTAAAAAATATGGAATAAAAAAGGAGTTTTTGTTATGATTTTATTATTGTAGTATAAAATTCCAAATGTGTCGTATAATATGAAACTCATATTAAATACCACACTTCATCTTATCATAGTAAAAAAAATATATTTATTTACAGCAATTTTTACGTGAGGTAAATAATATGTTATATTTACAATTATTTTGCATAAACCATGGCAAAAAGTTGATGAATTAATCACAATTTTTCATTAGTGAAGTAAAAACGAAGACACTTATGAAAATTTAGCGCAAAGATTAAGATCTTAAATAAAATATTTTTCACTGAAAAAGAAGAAAAATATATTGAACGTAAGGTTTAACAAATAATATTCAAGGTAAATTAAAAAATTACTGTAACAACCCTAGAAATTATATGATTGGTGAAAATTTTCTTAACATTATTTATTTATTTTTGGAAGTTTTAGGGTCGAATTGTAATTTGACCCCAAAACTTGCAAACCTCTGTAGCACCCCACTTAGGATGCCCTAAGCTGAAATGCCACTCCAATTCAAAGTTAAATCATAGCCCACAAGACAATCAATAGGCCCATAAGAAAAATTCTCAAAATCAGTAGAGTTAACAACACACTTCAACTTAAGCAGGCTACAACAAAAGTGCTAAATACTTGCCCCGAAAGTCAACCCATATCATTCAACATAATATATACATACCACAGATCTTGGGTTCAGACTATCATATCACAACATCTCTAGACAATATATATAATGTTCAATAAAACCCAAAAGCACATATATCCACAAATCTATTACAAAAATAGATCTCCAGTCCAAGCTTAAAATCCAAGTTCATCACCTAATCTCTATCTGAAAAATAGAATAACACAATCGGGTAAGTCTGAAGGACTTAGTGAGGGATAATTTTAATAACAAACAATAGGGATCTGTCGAGGAAGAAACAACTCAACAGATCATAAATTAACAATCATAACATGAATATATCAAGATACAAGCAGTAACAAGTTTAGCAAATAGGAATTTCTACTTCCTTATTGCTTCATGAACAATTTACAAACAGTCAAGATTCAATCAGAATAAAACAAACCCAAATAACATATGCAATCCAACCGATCATAACATGACATGTTTCCAGTCAGTTAAACTTACCCAAACGTGACAACTAGGTACGTGGAAGATGCTAATGCCTAGAGAATAGCCCCTAGTGGTATTGTGGATATTTAGGGAATAGCCCCTAGCATATCGCTGACATCCAAGGAATAGCCCCTGACGTGTCTCATGTATCTAGGCATTCCATAGCAGATGCTAATGCCCAGGGAATAGCCCCTAGGTCATCGCTGACACCCAGGGAATAGCCTCTAACGTGTCTCATGTATCCAAGCATTCTGCTAGGATCGGCACTCGGCCCAACAAATCTCCATACATATATCATGTGATAATTAATAGATTGCTGACAAGGTGAGACAATCAGATAAACAGACAGGCTGACAGGATTGTACAGATGATAAGCAATACGAAATCAGGCTAATCAGTATCAAACAAGATAAGGAATCACAGAACAATAACAGATACTCGAATATAGTAACCAATAACAGAACAGTAACAGATATGAAACGGTAACAAATAACAGAACGGTAACAAATAACAAAATAATAACAAATGACAAAACAATAACATATAACAGAACGGTAATAGGTAGCATCAAAGAGTTTTAGGCTCTTGAACAGAAATGACAAACTCTTATTAGAGGCAAAATCAACTGAACAACCCTCACGGGGGTATACGTATTAGTTAATAGATAATAAACAAGAATTCAAACAATTTACAGATTCCAATAACCAAGATTTAATTACAAAATAAAAACACATTTAACCTTCTCATGCGTTTATCACAATAACATATAGGTATAAGCAGGTGCCAGATTGGCAAACCTTCATAGGGCATACAAAACAAATACCCAAGAGGTTAGACCCTCACCTCAGAAGCCTCAGAAAATGCAGTCAAAACCTACTGGTCCGCAGGACCTAGCTCCTCGACACCTAATCCAAAAGAATAAGTTGACAGTCAAGATCCTCATTCGATCTTATAATCACAATTATACAAATAATGGTCTAAAGACGATACTTAATCGGCTAAATCGGTAGTTAAGGATTCAATCAAAATTCCCGAGAGAGAAAATGCTAATTATGCCAATCTCGATAAAGGGATATAATCAGGTCTTTAATTACAAAATTAACGTCATAAAGATATACCAAATCAATAATAACAGTCCGATTATCCTTAATAACCTAATTTTAGCACTTAGGTCTCAAATCCACAAAATTAGGGTTTAATCTCTTAATTATCTCAATTATCCCAAAGTTATCATATAATAATGTGAATCTGGGCCCACTAATCTATATAAATACACATGCATGGCAATTATCTGAATTCCCATATCCAATTCTTATATCTTCTCGAAAAATACAAGATTTATCAAGAATTAAAGGATACAAGGTCAATCCCAATTTTGATCTTTATCCAAGATGTATCAATCGGAACCTCAAAATCACAAACCAAGATCACAACCACGATCACTGCGACGAGGCAATGAAATTGCCTCAGCACTGCCGCTGCCGAAATATGAAATTGATTATACTGGCAGAATCGCCTCGACGAGATGAACAAGATCCCTCGATCAATTTTTTGTTCAGATATCATTTGGCTAGTTAATTTTTCCAAAAATTGCCAGCCTGTTGCTAGCGCCACCATCCCGATTTTCTTCAATTTCTCCTCCATTCTTTGTTGGTTCGCTAAATTAAAGGCACCGTTGTCTTCCTCACACTGAACTCATCAAAACCCACACCTTGGTCACGTCCAATGGTCGCCGGAGACGAGCTACCCATCACCACCACCGCGAGCTCACTTTGGGACTTTGATTTTTCTGCGTTACACCGGTCAGTTTTAGGTCATCTTGGTGCCGCCGTGTTCCCGAAGCTGAGGGGAAGAGGATGGTGGGTTTACTTTAAGGTTTTCACTGGTGCCAGAAGGAACATAGGGGTTTCATGGTGAGAATTTGATGAAGTTGGGAGGGGGGGATTGCTATTTATAAGGACAACTTTCTTGAATTAGAAATCTGCCCTCAAAACTTTATTTCTATTTTCAATTACATTCTCCAGAAAATTAATCAGTTTCCAATTAGCCCACAACTTTGTTACTGCCTTGTATTGGCCCGATTGACCCTAAATAATCTCACTTTAACCTACAAAACTTCCAAATATTGGTCAATCAAGTTTTTCCCAAATTGCAATTCGACCCCAAACTTCCAAAAATAAATGAATAATGTTAAGAAAATTCCCACCAATCATATAATTTTTAGGGGTGTTACAATTACTTTCAATTTTTTTTATTAAATTATTATTCAATTAATTAATTGAATCCTTAATTAACAAATAAAACCTCCCAAAAAATTCCTAACTATTCATTGTTTTAATTAATAAAATTAGAGATAAAATTAAAAATCCCCTCCAATTTTTGTTTTTAAAAACTATTTGAGTAATTAATCAAATACTTAATTTAGCTAGTTAGCAAAGTCCCTCAAAATAGTAAGAAAATCCCAAATATGGAAGCAACATAAATACTTGCCTCCAATAATTTTTATTATTAAGAAAACTTAATTAATTAATCAAATATATTTAAATTCTCTAATTAATAACAAAGTGCCCATTGGCCTAGTCGTATCACCTTCACACACATAAGCATAACGTCAACATTTCAAATCCTGTTAAGTTTATAAAAAACAAAAAAAGTAAGTAATTTGTAAAATTCCTCAAAACCCCTCAAATTAATTATTTTTTACTGCATTTAATTGTGATGAAAAATAATTTAAATACTTACTATGCTTTTGAAGTGTGGCAATTAACTATAATATATTACATTTTTTTTTAATTGTGGTGAAAGATAATGGTGTATTTGATAACCTTTTACCACACATTAAATTTATAGTAATTGAAAATAATTTCGTAGCGAAAGTCAATTACCACGATTAAAAAGATGTAGCTAAGCTTTTACCTTACTCGCAATGCCGACGGCTATAAAAGTGTAGCACAAGTATAATTAATAACTTTTTACTACACTTAATTACTATTTAGTACACATAATTAATCATAGAAAAAAGTACAATGAATGGAATCATAGTAAAATCTTTGCTGTAATTAAACTAGCTCTCTTGAATTTTTTTAATAAAATAAAATATTATATAACTAAAGTGTTTAATTTTTTGTAATAAGGCTATGAAACTAGTGTGGACAATATTGACTGTAAGAGCAATTCAACAAATTAACTAAAAAAGGCAATGAATTAAATTAAAATTAAGTGAAAGGGTTAGAGAGCCCAATGACAAATTAAGCTCAAGAAGAAGGGTAGAAAAATTCTAATGGACTTAAGCCCATCAAGATAAAAATCATAAATACTAGGTCTTAAAACGAATTTGAGGAGAGAAAATTATTTATAAAATAATTACAAATTTTATGAACTTTCGGGAAATAGAAATCTATGTGCATTCTAGGGAAAAAGAACAAATATTTTGCTATTTATTGAAAAGAACCTCACTCCATTTCAATGCAGCATTATAAGCCTTTTAATGATTTCTAATAAAATTAATTGGAAGAGTTACACATAGCATCCACGAGTCTTCATTTATTCATTTTTATTTATTGTTTAAATATTTTGAAGAAGTGTGGTTATAGTCAACTTATTAAATTACATATTTTTTTTATATTATATGTATTTATTAGGCATGGACCAAACTGATGCCTCCAGGTTTTTATAACAAAGATGAAGAGGCGTGTATCTTGTCTCATTTTTATAATAATTTATAATACTTTTTATTTTATTTTTATTTTAATCGAATCCAGGCATTTTCATTTAATTCTTTAATTTATCTTGAAGCATAAAAATGATCAATGCTTCAATGCCTTTAATTTATTTTTTAGTCTTTTTGAAGTGTGTATCTAGTCTCATTTTTTAAATTTTAATAGTTTATGATATTTTAATATCTCTTATGATATTACTGAAAATATATATATGAGTAAAATATATAACTAAATTAAAATATATAGCAACTAAAAATTTGGTACATGATATTAAACATTTATAAAATAAAGTTTCTTTTTAATATCAACTCCTATTAGAGGGTTTTTTTTTTTTTTTTTTATAAAAGCATATTGATTTATTCATGATGGATTGAGAATTGTTAAATAGGGAGAAATGGTTAAATCCTTATTTTTGAAAATAAAAATTAATATAGAAATAAAAAATTTCATTTATAAATTATATAATCATGTATTTAGAAATGGAGTCGTGGACGTCAATTATCTTCCCCATTTTTTAGCCTGCACATGCCGATCATTTTGGAGTTTATAGTATGTATATTTCCTTTTTTTGTTGTAAAATAAGTTGGCTCTCTTTTTAATGTTAGTTTTTTAATCAAGAACCTTACATCGACTCAATTAATTTTTAATAATAGATAACTTGGGATTTATTTTAGAATAAGGATATTTTCATTGCAAAGTTTAGCAAATAAAAGTTAGAGGAAAAATGGAATAGACTCTCACTGATATATGAATGTTTTTTAGTTGAAAGAAGTATAATGAATCACCTTTGAAAATGATAATATTAGTTTGAGAAACATTAAGATACATAATTAAAATTTGTTGTCCTAGTAAATTAAGATGTGGATGTATGTATAAATATAAAAAAAAGTCTTTATAATTTTTGTACATATGTATAAATAAAAAATAAAATTTGTTGTCCAAACTGCTACCAGGATTTTAGGAGATCTAAAGTTTTCTTTAGAAGATTAGATAAATAGTTTAATAATAATTTTGTTGATTGTGTTACCTATGTTTGCACCATATATACTCTCTCAAAAATGAACTTCATTTTTTTCAATTAAGTATGATGATAGCTAGATTTGTTGTCAAACGTTAAGGTCAGTTGATCGAAGTATTGTCTTGCCAATATGCATTTGACAGGAGTTTTGTCCTTAATAAAAATACATTTCAAAGGGTGAGAGAAGAGAAATAGTTTACAAACTATTTCAAGACTCAAATCCCTCCTATATGGTAGAAATTCAAGTAACATCATCAAAAGAATATGTGGCGACTTGCTTAATTAAGTGGTAAAATTTACAAATTCAATTTGATTACAAAATAAAGATGGACAGAAGGAAGAAATAAAAATTAGCCTTAACTTGAAAGTTCCGTGAAAGAAATAAAAATATAGAGTGTTTCCGTGGTTTTCTAATGGGATCACTTTCGGGGCGATGGTAGTTTAGAAATTCTCCACGCCATTTGGTTGGAGAAAGAATAATGCATTTGGAGGGTAGCTTACATTTCTTATCACTTTGAAGTTGAATTGGAGATATGTTTAGTTGTTACTTTTTTGTTGGTTTCAATAATTTTTTGCCCTTAAGAAACTCCAAAATCGGCAATAAATCACAATATCCTGCTCGGATAATCATAACTTGTGATAAAATTAAAGTCCTTTCTTTTTTGGCGTATAAATGCAAGAATTTTAATTAATCTAATTCACATAAAGGAATGCTTAAAGTTTTTACTACAATCATGCACGCAAACATATCCAAATATCATAATTTAAATTATCTTATGATTTGAAATCAAAAATGATACCACTAGACTAGCATTATCCCAGGCACATAAACCAACCTGATAGCTGCCAACATGGTAAGTGGAAGGCCAAGCTAACCTGGCAAAGGGAGATAGACAAAGCTAACCTCGTTGGCAGTAGGAAAAGCTACCCTGGCAAAGCTGGCATACTCTAAAGGCAAACCTAGCTTGTTTCGAAGGCTAAGCTGAACACTAGATGCACTATCCCACATTCCCGCGTAATCCACTGATTTTCGAAATTCAAAATGGTAAAGATAATATTGAAGGAAAGAGATAGGACCAAATCACGGATTGGTAGCAAAAAATCTAAAATATGCTTATATCCAAGAATAACATCACATAAAGTAAGGTAAATTTTATTTCTAAAACACAAGCACACACAAAAAATAAATAAATAAATACAATTCAATAATCCATTCTATTTTCACCCAAAATAGAACATTGACCTAAGCATCAGAGGGTTTTTGCCGGAAACATTTTTGAAACCCCTAACCAACTTTGTTTTGTAGGATTATCTAGTGTGTGTGAGATTCTGTTCAATGTTGACTCATTATACAGGTAAAATATTTACATTCATTGGCGCTATCTGTGGGAAGCTATTTGAGTTTAAGGCGTGAGGAAAAACATGGAAAATTGGAATGCATAGCGTGAATTGGAAAATGATGCTCAATCCACTCCCCAGGCCTAGGGACCTTGTATGAATGAGCAACAGGGGTTTGAAGACTTGAAGACTTGAGTCATGGATTTGGAAACTTGAAACTTGAGCTTTGACTTGAAGACTTGGAAACTTGAGTCGTGGATTTAGAGGCTTGGAGACTTGATTTTTGGATTTGAAAACTTGAAGAATTGAATCTTGAACTTGAAGACATGGAGACTTAAGTCATAAATTTGGAGACTTGAAGACTTGAGTCGTGAATTTAGAAATTTAGAGACTTGAGTATTGAATTTGGAGACTTTAATTTGAGAATTGTATATAGTTTATGCTCATATTTAAGAGTATTATTGATAGTTTAGGCTCTTATCAAGAAGCATTATTAACAGTTTAGGCTCTTATCAATGAGAATTTGGAAGTTGAAGATGAAAATTAATTGTCCCCAACATCTTCATCATCATCTCCACCACTTGAATCTTCTTGTTTGTCAAAATCCATGCTCATTTCAATAATGTACATGAATTGCCAAATCTTCAAAAGTTTTTGGTTTGATTCCTTGAAAATTTTATAGCAAAGACTCCAATACATCCATTGGATACACATCTCAATAGCCGAAACCTCCAAAAATTAATCTCTGTAGTATTTCTCCAATGATTGATGTATTCAATGACCAGCTCTTCTTTCCACTGGCGAGAGTTGGAGAGTTCAATCATGATGACTTCTTTTGAGTGCTATAGAAGCGATTGAGGAACTCTTGTTCCAGCTGGCCCCAACTATCGATAGAACTTGCGTCCAAGTCAATATAACAATCAAAAGTATTGTCCTTTAATGATTGAACAAACTGTTTGAGCAAATGATCTCCATATGTCCTAGCATTATTACAAGTCTCAATGAAATGAGCCACGTGCTGCTGGGTTGCCCTTGCCATCAAATTGCTAAAACTCTGGGGCTTGGTATCTAATTGGCATCTTCAAATCATCGATCCTTTGAATATAAGGCTTAAAGTAAGTCATAAATATTGATTTAGAACTTCCCTCAAGCTTATCTCTGATAGTCCCCATGATAAACTCATTCAATAGATCGATGGGAATTAGTCTATCAATGCAAATGTGTAGTTCTTTTGTTGTAGTCTCTTCATTTTTAGCTGGTTGCCTCCTTGTAAATATTTTGCCTTCATCCTAAGCTTCAATTTATTTCTCAACCATGCAGCTGGCATCAAGATTATCCACTTTACTCATCAATTTGGAGATTTGAAAGTCTCGCTCTTGGACATGCTTCGTGAGTCCTTTAATAGCCCTCGTCAAATTTGTTATTTGTTTCTCCAATGTTGTAGCACTTGTCACCATCACCGTTACCATGCTCGATGAATTTGATGTTAAGTAGGGAATAGATGATGCAGATTCTTCCTTTGAGTCTCCACTATCTTCATTGATATTAATAAAATGCGGTGACATATTTTCCATAGCAAGCGAAGGAGCCATCTCCGAAGATGATTGCAACTTCTTGGATATACTTCTTTTAATGATGCCAACACTTTCTGATCCAGCACTTGAGGAATTTGAGGAAGTAATTTTCAATACATTAGTCTTGTTGGCAACCATTTAATACTTCAATCCTGATGAAGGAAAAAAATGAGAGGCAGAGATAGTCCCACCCGGCATGCCAAAATTTGTAAGCACAAATTTCTTTGTCTTCAATAAATAAAATTACAAAACAAAAAAAATCTATACAAATAAAATGAAATTCAAACTTATTAATTGTGAATTCAATCTCTAATCTAATCCTTGGATTCTTTCCTTCCAAATACGATCTTGAAATTTAATGAGCTCCACAATAATACCTTGAACATCGCGGATCTCCCTAAATTTGATTTGAAATAACGCCAATTCGAGGGCTTCGCACCGTAATCTCAAATTAAATGCCAAAAATATATGAGTTCAGTGAAGAACGAATTGAACATTGTGGATCTCCTTGAATTTAATTTGAAGAAAATAGCACTAATTGGAGGGCTTCACTCCTTAATCTCAAATTAAATGCCAAAATATATAAGTTCCGCGAAAAATGTCATGAATGCCGTGGATCTTCTTGAATTTGATTTGAAGAAAATAACATTAATTTGAGGGCATCGCATTTTAATCTCGAATAAAATTCCAAAAATATATGAGCTCCGCGAAGACCGCCTTGAACGCCATGGATCTCCTTGAATTGCTTGAGAGAATGGCTGGACTTCTTCAAAGTTTCTTTCATTTGCTAGGATTTGTGTTATGTATGGAATGAGCTTTAATCACCCCTTCGTATAGATGCTTGATGGGAGACTTACAGATCAACTTGAACTTCTTTAATGGTTATGTCTTTGATAATATGATATCAAATATCAAGAGATAATATTAAGTATCAAGAGATAATATCAAATTTATTTGGTTTGATTGGTCATAAACATAGATACTTCATCTTTAACTCTTGTCAATATTTGATTTAAGCATAAAATAAATACTAGAGTATTAATTAAAATTAATTATTTATCTTTTAGAATTAAATTTAATAAATCCCAAGAAATAAATAAAAATTTTAAATTAATTCCCGCATATTATTTTACATGTGTCACTTCTCCATTGACTAAAATTAATATGTTTATAAATGCCCAAACTTCAAGGATTGGCGGAAGATGTGTTAATCATCCACAAAAGAAGTAAGACTTGAAGTGTTTGAGAATTTTTTTTCTTTCTTTTTTTTACTCACGTATGTGGCAAGTACATCATCCAAGCATTCATTGAGCTATATTATCATCAAGAACTATCATCTCTTTATGGGATCTTCATGAACTCTTTACATTGTCAATACGTGGAAATTTTTATGATGAAGTCCTTCCATATGCCTATATACCCAATAAAATGATCAAGTCATAATATCACTCAAAGTAACATCCTTTTGAGGGGGTGTAGTACACAGTTTATACTCACGCAGGCCATAAGTAACATACAGTTTAGGCTTGTGCGTCAAGGAACATATTTAACTTGAGTAGACAATTTATACTCCTGTCAAGGAGCCCACTTGAATTTGATTGACAATTTATACTCACGTCAAAGAGTTTATTTGAGTTTGACTTAGTAGACAGTTTACACTTTTATCAAAGAGTACATGAGGAGATTTTAACTTAAAAATTTTAGATAGTTTCTGCTCGTGTCTAGAAGCATTATTGATAGTTTATGTTCTTATCAAGGAGTACATGGAAAGACTTTAATTTGAAGATTTTAGATAGTTTATGCTCGTATCTAGGAGAATTATTGACAGTTTAAGCTCTTTTCAAGGAGCACATGGAAAGATTTTAACTTGAGAATTTTAAATAATTTATGCTCATATCTAGGAACATTATTGACAGTTTAGGCTTGTATCAAATAGCACATGGGGAGACTTTGAATATTTAAATAGTTTATTCTTGTATCTAGAAGTCTTATTGACAGTTTATGCTCTTATCAAGGAACATTTGGAATTTGAAGACTTAAGTTTTAGACTTGGAAACTTGGAGACTTGAAGACTTGAGCCTTGACTTGAAGACTTGGAGACTTGAGTCATGAATTTAGAGACTTGAGTCATGGATTTGGAGACTTGAGACTTGAGTCATGGATTTGGAGACTTGGAGTCTAGATTATTGGATTTGGAATTTTAGACACTTGAGTATTGAATTTAGAAATTTTAATTTGAAATTTTTAAATAGTTTTTGCTATATCTAGGAGTATTATTGATAGTTTATGCTCTTATCAAGGAGCATTTGGAAGTTGAAGATGAAAATTAATTGCTCTCAACATCTTCATCATCATCACCACCACTTGAATTTTCTTGATTGTCAAAATTCATGCTCATTTCAATATTATGTGCACGAGTTGCCAAATTTTCAAAAGTTTTGGTTTGATTCCTTGAACTATACAGCAAAGACACCGATATATTCCTTGGATAAACATCTCAATGACTGAAACCTCTGGCAATTGATATTCGCAGTTAAAACCCAAATTTCACCAACAATTAATGTATTCAATGGCCAGATCTTCTTTCCACTAGTGCGAGTTGGTGAGTTCAATCATACTGACTGTCCTTTGAGTGCTATTGAAGCGAATGAGGAACTTTTGCTCCAGCTACCCCCAACTATTAATGGAGCATGTATCCAAGTTACCAATCAAAAGCATAGTCATTTAATAATCAAACAAACTGCTTAACCAAATGATCTCCATATATCCCAACATTATTACAAGTCTCAATGAAATGAGCTATGTGCTACTTTGGGTTACCCATACCATCAAATTGCTAAAACCTTAAGAGTTGGTATCTAATTGGCATCTTCAAATCACCAATCCTTTGAGCATAAGGCTTAGAGTAAGTCATAAATGATTTGAAACTTCCCTCAAGCTTGTCTTTGATTGTCCCTATGACAAACTCCTTCAATGGGTCAATTGGAATTAGTCTATCAATGGAAACTTGTAGTACTTTTGTTGTAGTCTCTTCATTTTTTGCTGGTTGTCTCCTTGTAAATATTTCGCCTACGTGCTGAGCTTCAATTTATTTCTCCACCATGCAGCTAGCATCAAGATTGTCCACTTTACTCATCAATTTGGAGATTTGAAAGTCTTGCCCTTGGACATGCTTCGTAAGTCCTTCAAAGCCCTCGTCAAATTTGCAATTTGTTCATCCAAGGTTGTAGCACTTGTCACCACCACTGTTACCATACTCGAGGAATTTGATGTTGAGTAGGGAATAGATTATACAAATTCTTCCTTTACATTTCCACCATCTTCATTCATATCAATAAATTGTGACAACACCTTTTCCATAGCAAGCAAATGAGCCACCTCCAAAGATGATTGCAACTTCTTGGATATACTTCTTTTAATGATGCCAACACTTTTGCTCCAGCACTTAAGGAATTTAAGATAGTAATTTTCAATGCAGCAGTCTTATTGGCAGCCTTTTGATACTTCAGTTTTAATTAAAGAAAGAGATGAGATGTAGAGATAGTCCCACCAAGTATGCCAAAATTTGTAAGCACAAACTTCTTTATCTACAATACATAAAATTAGAAAACAATAAAAATCTATAGAAATAAAATGAAATTCAAACTTATGAATTGTGGATTCAATCTCTAATTTAATCATCTGATTCTTCTCTTCCAAATATGATCTTGAAATTTGATGAGCTCTACGATAAATGCCTTGGATATCATTGAATTTGATTTGAAATAATGTCAATTTGAGGGCTTCGCACCTTAATCTCAAATCAAATGCCAAAAATATATGAGCTCCATGAAAAACGCCTTGAACGTTGTGGATCTCCTTGAATTTAATTTGAAGAAAATAACACCAATTTGAGGGCTTTGCACATTAATTTCGAATCAAACACCAAGACATATGAGTTCTGTGAAAAACGCCGTAGATCTCCTTGAATTTGATTTGAAAAAATAACGCCAACTTAAGGGCTCCGCACCTTAATCTTAAATTAAACGTCAAAAATATATGAGCTCTGTGAAGAATCCTTTGAAAGTCGTGGATCCTCTTGAATTGCTTGAGAGAATTGCCAAACTCTTTCAAAATTTCTCTCACTTGTTAAGATTTGTGTTGTCCGTAGAATGAGCTTCGATCACCCCCTTTTATATAGATACTTGATAAGAGACTTTCAGATTGACTTGAACTTCTTTGATAGTTATATCTTTGATAAGATAATATCAAATATCAAGAGATAATATCAAATGTTATGATATAATATCAAATATCTTTGATTTGATTGGTTCATAGACAGAGACACTTCATCTTTGACACTTGTCAATATTTTATTTGAGCATAAAATAAATACTAGAATATTAATCAAAATTAACTATTTATCTTTTAAAATTAAATTTAATAAATTCTAAGAAACTAGCATATTATTTTGTATGTCACTTCTCCATTGGCTAAAATTAATATGTCTACAATTACCTATCCATATCTCTTCAAAAGGAAGAGTTCTAATCCAATAAGCACTCCTTCTAGATATAGATAAGATCCACTCAAATATGGATGCCTATTGGGTCAAGGGTCCAAGACCCGACCTAATTTGTAATATCTCCCACTCATACATATTTCACTTAATCTCCTCGAGCTTTATATTCATAACATTTCTCAATCTCACACCATTTCTTTCATACAGGGAATAAAGCGTGTGACCAAGCGAGAAGAGAACTAGAGAGGAGAGTCATATTAAGCCATCACCAAACTAATATAAACTTACAACTCCAAGAACTCGCTATATATACCCTAAACTATGTGGTCACATTAGATCAAGCATCTTTGATCCCTTAGTAATAAGTAGAGCATACTTGAGTCTTTCCACTATGTGTATATGCTCATGACTATGTCAAACACTTTTGACCTATTCGGCCGACCTATAAGCCATAGAACAAGAATACGTTACCAACTTAGTTTTTCCATCGCACTTCATGCCAATTTGCTTGGTCTTGATAGCTTTCCTAGTCATGCTCTGAAAACTGAATTAATCATGGCCATTGGAGGCATGCTAAGATAGTATCATCAAGCTTAGACTTCATGGCATGGTCCATAGTTCCAAAAGGTATAAGAAACAATAATAGCTCACACAGTGGCGAAGGATCCATTCAGTCACTCTCCTTCACAGGTCATCGCAAAGCACATGTAATATGAATACGTGCTATGATAGAGCTCCCACTCAATTTTGGGCATATTAAGCTCCTAACATCATACAAACCTTAGTCCAATCGCTATTCAAGCGCCTGACCTGCACAACACTATACAATCATTTCCAAAATGTCTTCTAGTATTTCATACATTTGGCTACAAATAGGTTTTTATGAAGTTGGACGTACTTCATAATCAATCAAGTATGATCTCATCTTAGCCTCCAAGATAAGGCGACTTTAAGTTATGGTTTAACCTTTATTGTTTTTTTCAAAACATGAAGATGATCATTTGTATACATCTCAATAATACATACATGATCTATAAGTTTCATCCTGCTCGCGATCAAAGCGCCAGGGCAATTGCCCATGTGAGTGGGTCAATCAAAGCTTGGTGACATTCACATATACAAGCACACTACCAACACATAATGAACATGCAAACATGTCTCATTAATTGTAATATATTCTCAGAGGCCATAAATTAATTTCAATATAATCTCTGATGCAATATGCCTTTAGAGAACAATTCTATATAAAAGCTCAAAAAAAGAGTTAAGCGATCACATCGCTTGTAGAAATATGCCCAAGAACGATGCGCAATACTTCTCATCAATGAAACAATATTTGGTATAAGTATGCTTTAGAACTCAAACAGAATTAGGTGCTCAAAGCATACAAAGTAGCTCTATTAAAGATAGCACCATATACATGCATCATCTCTAGAAGTATCAAACCAAATAGTCTCCAACAAATTTAGACCAATTCACTTAGACATCTAGGATCCACTTGACCGCATCTCAATATTTGCATCAAGGATCACTTTGACATCAATTCACTATTACTAAGCACAAGACTAGTCAAGTATATACACAGTATACTTTAAAAGTTTTTGCAGCGCTTGCTTAAATAAAACTCACTAGTAATTCTTTCTTCTTCTAATTTTTTTAGAGGCGTTTCTCTTAATTAAGAACATAATCACAACCATAAAGTGTGAATAAGACTGGTACGATGCATATGTTGCTACTCTTAGAGCCAACTCCATAATATAATTGAACGATCTCAATGTTTACACACCAATTATGCATCTATCTTCTATGTCCATCTTAAAAGGACAACCACCTTCAAGTGATGACATCTTCATGTTATTTATAGCCATCAAATTATCACTCATATACAATGAGAGAACAAATCCCTTCACTTATCTTGACATACCATTAGTGACCTTATTCGATCATCATTAAGCTCATTGTAATTGATAGCAACACCACCTGGACGATAACTCAAGCTATAAATGAAGTTTTTCAAGCAATAATCTTAGTGATTCTGCCCCACTACTTGAATTTATTGGATGATCCACATAGATCTCCTTATCCATTTCCCATTTGGATTTGTCTACTCAAATCATTCAAGACAAACTTAGATGAAAGTGGTGACAATTAATAGCATTGGCGAAAAGAGAAAAATCTCACCACTTAGGGAATATATTTCATCATTCTTTGTGCTTTACATACATCAATCAACTCATTTACTTTGTACTTGACCTTAAGAAACATATTTCCAATGGTCTTGCACCTAAAGGCATCAACTAGCTCTTAGATTTTGTTCTTAGCTACTAAACTCTCTTTTTCCTTTATATCAGCTATCCACTTTAAATAATAAGTGAAGCTATGAGTGTCGACTTGAGTTATCAATATCCACAAAAAATGATCATGAAGGATGCCCACTCAATCCCGTATAGATTATGGGAATACTTCATGTTCATCCCTACCTGTGAAATTTGGGAGTTCTTTCATTAAGTAAGATACTCCCACTAACATCAAGGTTACTCTCACTATCCCAGCGATTTCTAGATGAGTTTTAAAAAGCAATACCTTCACTGGGAAAATGAGTGTCTTTTTAAGGATCTAGCAACTCACATAATTCAAGATTCGTTCAGACTTCACAATTATTCTAGTTTTAATTTTTGTCATTTTCCCTAATATGGTGTTCATCACATTGTGAGAACATATCATGTGTTGTCCTTTAGGTGCACCACAAATTTTGGTTTGCTACCATCTTACAAAAATTGGAGAATCCATTTTGAGACACATATTTTCAAGACATAGGCTACAACCAAGAATTATATATCCTAAATTGAAATAAGATCAATTTGCGCAATAAATCTAGCTTAACTAGAAGTATTTGATTCCTCAATTTTCACAAGCTCATTTAGCTACAAAGTATCTGGAATCACATCTTACCTTGCACAATTAGTTTCCTTTAAATATTTGTCCAAACTATTTAGACATTATTTTCTCGCTTTCTATCAGTGCATTGAACCTATATGTTCATGCCATATTGATTCTCTACCTTTACAAATCACTTCGACAAACTTAGTGAAAGAAAGAGAAGGATTGGGATCCAAATATTAAAACAAAAAATAGGCAAAATATAACAAATCAACTCCATCCCAAGGATCATAATCATGCTCTAAATGAGGATTTGGATGCAGAATATTTACATTTGTAAAATGGAAATAAAAGATTTGGTGAGATCATCCAAGGACTCCTCCAATAGATGATCCACATACAGAAGTGGATTGACTCAATTGCTCTCTTTCCCAAGCTCCAAAAAACACCAAATTTAGCAGACCTTTTCAAAACCAATATAGTGAGTTGCTACCCAAATTTTGCTAAAATCAGAAACTCTTTAGTCACCCAAACGTGCTCCCAGAAATCGGTGCAATTGATGATCCACCAAGGAATTCTAAGTCCTCCAAGTGTAGGACCTCTAATGATCAAGTCCACACACCTTAGGCAAGCTCTAATTCAACCTTACTTGTGCTAGAACAAGAGATGAAGAGGGTGAGGAGTAGAAGTTTTGGAGATGAGAGAGAATTTGTGTGATTATTCAACACATGAATTATATCACACTTGGTGGGAAAATGTGAGGAATGTGCCAACCATGCAAGTGGCCGGCCACATGGCCCTTTTATAGAGAGGATGGAAACTCTTAGATGCTTCTATCACATCCTCCATGCTAGTTGACTAACTTGCCAGCTTACACATGCATTTGCGTTTAATTAACATTTGCACTTCATATCATGAAATGAAATGCTAATTAACTTAAAATCAAATGGACTCTTTCATTTGATTTTCCTCCAAAATTCAAATTCCTATTTTAATTAAATTAACTCCTTAATTTAATTAATTTAACTTAACTCCTTAAGTTAATTAACTTAACTATTTAAGTCAATTAGTGTTAACTTAACTCCTTAAGTTAACTTGACCAATTACTTGTCATATGGTACCAATTAAATTAATGGCCTAGTTTAACTCCTTAAATTATTTTGATTAATTTAACACTTATATTAATCAAGCCAAAATGACCAATTAAATAGTCATTCATTTTCTCTCCAAAATCCCTAGGATGAATTTTTCTAACTCATTAGAAAAACCCTCCTTTCAAGTAAGAGCTTCCTTAGGCTTTCATGTGTGACGCATTAGGTTCATCCATTTATTAGACATGGGTTCACAACTAATTGTAATATTTTAAATCTCGAAATATTCACATTAGTTTAAACTCCTTTAAACTAATAACTCTTTCAATTAATCTCTATTAATTGAAGGGAACACAATCTCCATAGTCGATGTCTAGCAACAAACCCCTGGAGCCCAACTAATTAGATGAATAAATTATGTCTTGATGAACCATTATAGCTTACGCATACCATGCAAATACGGTCCTTCTGTCTCCTATCTCCCAAAAGAGGCCTACGGCAAGATATTTATCGGTTCCTTAATAGCCTCGATAACTATGTCTATACATCCAATGTTCGATTACCCTTCATGACCTCAATTTTGGAAAATACCTTTTTCAAATTGTCATACTACCTTAAGCAAAGATTTCTTGGAATCGACCATTATAGAATACATAGGAGATGCATTCATTCTTCACAAAATGAGGAGATGGATCCCATTTTGGATCTTACAAACCTCCATGCTTGAGTAGCTCACCCCAAATCTCAACCCCACGTATGACCCACTACGTGGTCGGAGAAGAGTCAAAGCATAAAGACCTAAACACAAGGTTATTATAGATCCTCAGGTCCAATGACTAATTATATGCACTATCGTAAGCTGACGTGGCACTACGGCTATCTAGTGGATTTTCTAGATGGGTTTTTAGTGAACTTGTTCTCTAACAAGGATCCACTAACATATATCCATGTCTCACATAGATTGCTCATGAAATAGAGCAATATCCAACCCTTTAGAATATGCATTGTCAATGCAAATCTATCTGAATCTTAGATTCCCCATCTCATAAGATTCTATCACTTGGAATATTTTAAAATCACGACCTTAGAGACTTGTTGCATGATCACCATCATATGCGTGACCAAGTCCCATAGTCTATTGTGATTTAAGGGCTTCAACCAAATGCAAGTGAAGAATATAAAAAACATAAGGTGAAGACGGCCATTTTAATAAAAATATCATTCAATCAAGATTGTATCACAAGTGGAGTAGTTTTACACGCCAATCTAATTGGTTGCGGGGCACTATTCCAACACTCAGTGCTTTTAAATGGTGAGAAAAAGGTTGTACTAACCAATAGCGCAAAAAGTAAGGGAAATAGAGTATACTATTTAGTGTCTCCCATTCATAAGTCTGCACTCAATTTTAGTGGACTAGCTTTGAGGATAAGTGACCATCTCTCATTTTCCAACAAGCCTTTCCTACTAGAAAAGTTTCTAAAAATGGAGATTGACTTTAGTGAGTAAGCCCAACATCCTCTAGCTACATGGTCATTTTCCTAATTAACATGCCAAAAAATAAATGAAGAACTGTTGAAAATACTAGCTTAATTACATCACCAAAAAAAAAATGTCTTTTAAATGAAATATGGACAAACTACATTCAACTAATGTCTCAAAAATGCTTTGGTTCAAAATAGACTATATCATTATCCTTTTTGCACATCTCCAATTTGTAGCTCATACCTATTATTGAGCTTAAAGAAATCAGTTCATGCCTATTGCTAAGCTTGAGGTATTACTTCACAACTCATAATACCTCTTCTGTTTGGCCCTGGCTGTATAATACTTGATAATAGTCTATATTTTTGCTCGCTCTCCAACCATATGCTGAGTGTTGCCAATATCTACTATCCAACAAAGAGAGAATTGGAAACACTAGCAAAGTAATGATAGAATCTCAAGAGTTTCCACTACTTTACATTTGTTGATATTTTGATTGTTTCTATTATTACAGTGACACTTTTGCCACCTCGTTGGATCAATTTATGGTTCTAATTTTGCTATTTGCTTTTGTCTAGCTCATTCTTGATTGTGTCAGCATCACCTATGCTAACAAAGGCAATTAATTAACTTTCCATAATCAATCTCAAGTTTGGTGATTTTGTCAAAAATATGATTGGTAACACAAACTAAACTTATAGATAAATATGCTCAAGTAGCGATTGAGGATAATTAGGATCTTTTCTAAAGAGTGAATTCACATTACAAATAGAGCTCAAAGTCTTTGGTTAGATTTTCTTGTTTACAGCCTAAACAATTTTAGAGTACAAAATTAATTTTGATCCACTCATTGATTGTCAGCGTCTAAATCATTGCAATATTAGGCAACCTGTCCATTTTTCATATTTAACTAACTTGAAATTACAAGTGGTGAGATGGTCTAAGACTAATGAAATTAATTGCGCAAATAGGTACTGCATAATATTTTATTCTAGATCTAATTAAATTAATTATTACTCTTTTATACCCAATGAAATCAAAAATTTACCAACTCAAGCTAGTAATGATCTCCCACTGGGTTAAAAGGAATAATAAAAATTTACTGATCTTGAATAAAATAACAATTGTCCAAATAAATATGCATGCCATTATGTAAACATATAAAAAATAAAAATAACACCACTTAGGCTACATTGGCATTTGGTGCTTCATGATGAGATAATTTGACATGATAGCAAGTAACAAAAATATCCCCCCTAAAAGAATTGATTGAACATGATTCCAAAATAAATTGATCTAATAAATGTATGCCTCAAAATATTAAAATATTATATTGATTTAAAGACTACTACATCAATCTAATTATAATAAAATTAGGGATACTATCATTGCCATAAATTCTCTCTCATGAATAAATAATCCATTATTAAATAACCAAAATAAAGTTCAATTTACATGAGCATCCAAATATCAATATCTATGTATGCATAAGATAAAACATCCCATTTGAATAATCTCAATTGCATCATATAAATAATTACGAAGTTGCAATAGAGCATGCAATTCATAAATATATGATAGAGCAATTCATCTAATGGTCAACAACACAGGAATATGGAGCATATCTTTATATATACGTACATAAACATAATTTTGACCTATATCTATATATATATTTGCATACAATCTTTATGCGCAAATATCCCCAAAAAATATTTTCGATTAATTACCAATAAAATTAATAAATTAAAATAATTGGGTCAAAAAAATATATCTCTCTCTTATCTTATGCTCGTTCTAGGTGCATAATTCATTCTTTTGAATAACTTATCACATTTTACCATATGATATAAACATTATAATAATCATCACAAAATATATTCTATTTTAGGCAAAAGATTTTCGCTAAAAATTCAATTTTCAAGCTAAAACTTCAAAAATATCATATTTATCTCATTTTAAATATGTTTTTGATGAGCAATATACCGTTTCGAACATCTTTCAATGCTCTACAAGATAATCTAAACAACTTACCTCAAAAATAAAAATCTAGGTTTGAAACTTTTAATTTAAAAAACCGAATCTTAATCTTAGATTTAGTTTCTCTCAAACTAGATATCCGTTTATCACCAGAATTTAGCTACATGATAAGCATGCCAAGATTTATATATCGTGAAAAAATTTATGCCAAAATTTTATGCTTTCAAAAAGTATAAATTTTCTGCATAAAATAATTTTATGGAATTTGATCAAATCAATAGATGAGAACGAGTCCTATTGGCTCTGATACCACTATTGGAAATAATTACACATAAACAATTATTTGATCCATATAGAATAAAACGGCTAGTTCAATGTTATTTTTTAATAAGCGGAAGTTTTACGAAAACCATCTTTGATCGAAGCTCGTCTATAAGCCTCTAATTGCACATAGACTCCATGTTTCTTGATTCGATCATCTCCCAAATAAAAACTCCACGTCCTTTAATCTCGTGTGGCTTTCTCAATCTCTACTTGCCTCGTGGTATTGCTACCAGGGCTCCCACAAACTTACTCACCTTAAACCCTTGGAGATAATTTGGTGATACTCTAAGAAAGACTGAGAGAAAAGAATATAGAGAGAGTACATGGAGAGAATGAATACTTAAGTTGTGTGTTTCAAACTCCTAAGAAAATGGCCTATTTACAGGCGAATCTTCCAAGAGTCCAGTCTAATTAGGAGTATCAAATGAGATATAAATAATTTATATCCTACACAAGGGAGAGTTATACTACTAGATATTGATGAGTATTACATGTCAACATCTCTTCAAAAGATAGAGTTCTAATCCAATAAGAACTCTTTCTAGATATAGATAAAATCCACTCAAATATGGATGTCTATTAGGTCAAGTGTCCAAGACCCAACCTAATTTGTAATAGAATAGAAATATCCAAAAATAACATTCAAAATTGAATATGGATAGTCATAATTAAATACAAATATATCCTATAATTATAACCAAATATGAATATATTCAAATCGGTTTACTATCCATCAAATACGGATTCAAATATCATTGCATAAATAGATATGAGTATTGATACAACTACTATGGCCACGTTTGATTTGGAATGTAAATAATAGTAAAGATTTGAATAGAATGAGATAATATGAGATTAAATAATATATTAATTTGTTTGGTATAAAATATTAGCTTTATAATTAGATGCAACTATAATCTACCATAATCTCTAATGCATGTTTGATGTGTGGGATTAAATGACAAAATTACCCTTAAATAACAACAACAACAAAAAGAGGGCACATTTGGGGATTTTTTAGGGATGCATTGATACGAAAGACTAGTAATCGCACCTAATTTTTGCATGATAAAATTATAGGTTATTTCAATGTATTAATATACCTATTTGATATTGGAGATTGTAGTTCATATTATAAATTTCGTACCTTACATTCCTGTTGATTTGAAAAATTGAGAAAAAATATTTTCTTAAATTCCATTATTGCCATCATTTGTTCATCTCTAAAAATTAGCTACGTCAAAATGACAAACAAATTTATCCTTACATTTTTTAGTTGATCTGACCAGGTTGCAATCTCATCTCCAACCATTGGATGACAATTGACACCAATTCCGTGAACAATATGAGCTCAATGCAAGTTCGGAGTCAATCTTTGCTCGACCCGTCACCACCAGTGTTCGAAAAATTGGACCGTTCATTGAACCGAAAAACTTACCGATTCACAATTCACTGGTTCAACCGTTGGTTGGACCATAATTGAACCGCAATTGAACCTTGACGTCATAATTACGCTATATATATATTTATATTATATATAGTATTTAAAAATTAGTAAAATATCAAAATATAAAACATAAAGAGATCAAATGATATTCTTTAACATCACAATCCAAATTTTTGAACATACTAAGTTTAAAATTTGTGAGAAATTGGGAATAACGAAAATTGACTAATATTAAGTTATTTTGACTTCTTGCTTGTACCATGGCCTTTAACTTTAGTACTTAGGCCAAACAAAAATAAAAAAAAAAAATTAAAAACACCGGTCTGGTTCCGGCGAACCGGTGGCGGTTCACCGGCCGAACCGTTCCGGACCGAACGATTTTTTAAAAATTGTTCATTTTTTTGTTTTTTCCGATTTTTTCAAAAAACTAGACCGGGCCACCGGCCGGTCCGGTCCGGCTTTTCAATCCATGGTCACCACAATCTCTTTTATCAAACATGTTACTAATATGAATTTAAGGAGCTAATTACCTTAATCTTCCATATCAAAATGCACCCCAGAGAACACAATTGAAATAACACACAAAAAAATAAAAAAAAATAAAAAAAGCAAGGGATCAAATTTTTAGAGGAGATGGAGATTATATAATCGCACCCCCCAAGACAAGATTACAATCCTGCCTAATTGCCGCTACAATGGCGGGATGACACCAAAAATCGGACCGGCCCGCTACCTTAATCTCTCATATCAAACATATGATTAGGGTAGATTATTCTCATTTATCTAGCCTAATCTCACAAATCAAATGTGCCCATAAATTAATTAAATGCAAATACAGATAAACTGGATCTTTCATTTAATATCCATTCACACCCAAAAGGCAACTCACAGGCCCCAAAACAATAATCACCCTAGCAGACTGGTGAAAAGAGAGAGCTTACATCTGTACAACATACTGTCTGCTTCTAGTAAAACTTGTGTTTCACTTGAGCAACATCCAAAAACATGGCATCTCTCATTTCAAATCAAAAACAAATATAAACACGCTTTAAGGAGCCGCATTATAAGCTTATACAATGTAGTATAACCATAAAATCAAAACTTGAATTATTTTAGGCTGAACATGTATATAGGGTCGTAACCTGTAAATTTAGTCCTTGAGGACCTGTAGTTCTTCCAAGGCTGCTCGGAGATCAGAGCTGCTGCATCCTTCAGGGGTACTGGAAATATTAGAACTGTCGTAATATATGACATCACTAAGCGGGTAACTTCGGTTAGAATGTAGCTGGCTACTTGCACTGCTGCAAACTCCACTCAGCACTACAGACTTGTGAACGCCGCCAAGCAATCCTTCATAGTCCGTGTCTCCACTTTCCCCAACAAAGACCACCACTTTTGACAAGTCCATACCCCATCGAAGATACAAATACCTGAAGAGCAAGTTTTCTATGTTATCTCTTGCTTCCATAAGGCTCAGAAAATATACAAACAACCGTGGCCAAGAAGTATATCCAATGTCCCACATCTACGGAAACTAGTGGCTTCTCACAGAATTATATAAATGGGCTAATAGCCAAAACCATAATGGGGGCAGGGACACATTCTGATTTCCGTAACCAGGTGGTCAAAAGTAAAAGAAATTCTCTCCATGTCTGGTAAAGTGCCACATCAAAAGTAGCATGATTGGATTCACTTACGTGCTTCCATTAGCCTGAATTAAACACATCACAATCAACTATAACCATTAATGCAATCCCTAAAATATCATTGGTATGGAAATGCATCAATAATTGCTTTTCCACGAGAAATATTATCAGATGACTTGATAGTAATGTGTAATGGATAGGTTATCATGACTTTCTCTTCTTTGTAGTCAAACTAGGGGAAATGAGTTATATTTGACACAGTATGTGAGAATGGCAGCCATATACCTCTTCCCAAACCGCTTGTCCAGGGGGCTGCGATGATACTTAATTATGTTCCATACTGAAGGAGTTCAAAATGTTCATAAACTGTTCATTCTCTCATACCCTTAGAGACACCTTTTTATAAAGACAAAACACCCCCCAATAATCCATACTACCAAGACAAAGACGACAGGATTTGGTTGTCATCAAACTCTTATTTCCCTCTAATTGAACGAGAGGACTGGAGGAGGTGGAGATGATCCATAAAGGATGATGTGCTGCAGCCTCTAGTCAAATATCATCACTATAACCCATTTGCATTTGAAGGCCACACAATAAGATTATGCTACTAATTTATGCTCAGGTATTAAAACAAAGAAGATATCATAATGACTAAAGATGTCGTAAAGCAAATCTGTACCTGAGAGCTTGGGAACGAGATGCCAGGACGGGAATTACATTAATCTTACTTCCATTTTGACAATAGATAACATGACAACGTAGTGCCTGAATTCTCATCAGCTTTCTCACTTCCTTTACAGGGGGGATCTGCAACAAAAACTAAAGTGGTCAAGTTAAATGGCACTAGTTAAAGCCTATTGTACCACAAAACTACAAGGGAAAGTACTGCAACACATTTCAAGCAAAGTAGGACCCCAATGCTCTAAAAAAGAGGGGAAGGAAACAGATTTACCACTCCAGACTTCTGAACTTTAAATGAATAGCAGTAGTCAGCCGAAGTCTCTCCATCTTCAACAACAATGTGTTCTTCCTTTTCTCCCTTCTTATCTGATATAGAAGCTGCCCACCGGACTAAAGTCTTTCTCAACCCTTCACCACCCCAGCGGTACTCAATATGCGAATGATAATATAAGTCCACCACAAATGGGTTATCTTCTGAATGAAGAGATGAGTAATAAAGATCACCACCACTATTGCAAATGAATGCATCGAAGTCAGTAGGGTTCAGTCCTTCAGAAATCAGAAAAGAATGTATTTCTGTAATGTTCAAGGATGTTGCTAATATAAACCCAACTAAGCCTTCACTTCTTTCCTTCTCCAAGGCTCCAAAGATTTTTTTAACACTATCAGAAAGACCGGCACTTGCATCGCAATCCACAGCAATCACAAAAATGTGTTTCCTCCTCCTCAGTGCTGGGAACTTACCAGCATTAGAGTTCTGATCTCCTTTATCAGCCCCAGATTTCTGTGCACTCTTTGCAACACCCTTAGACCATGTCAGCACAGCATTTTCTAGCTTACTTTTTCGATCTTCAGAGTCTAAGGAACCATCAACATTTTCTCGGCTTGTGTTCTTGTCTCCATCAAAGGAGAACTTTAAGTTCAAAGATATATCCTGTATGTCCCTCAAGGAGTCACTTGGCGAATCGGATTCTGAATTTTCATCGCCATCATCATCATCATTCCTCAACCAACGAGGTTGCCTTGGTTTGCAACTTGCTATTTTTGAGAGATAAGTCTTACAATGTTCTGGCCATGAAAAAAGGTGAATATTTTTCAATCCATTTGCTCTACATTTTGCCCAGAGATGCTTATCAGCAACCAGCTTTAGAAGAGCATCAGCAATAGAATGCTGGTCATGGGGATCAACAAGGAGACCATTGTCTAGTACCTACATCAATATGGAAAATCAACGTAGATATGATCTTCAGAATAATACCATGAAACCTTAAAACCAGATGCTAGGAAAAAGTAGAAATACCCTGTGTATGTCAACTGGCCCACCATTTTTTGTGGCAACTATGGGCAACCCATGTGCTGCGGCCTGTCAATGTAGAGAAATTACATTAGCAACCTGAACAAAGTTGTAGAAGTCAAAGCTTAAATTCGTGTTTCTCTAGAAGACATACCTCAATCAATGTAAGCCCAAAAGGCTCAATGAAAGCTGGGTTTATAAAAACACCCTGTCCAAAAAAGATATTAATTATGTTTTTAGAAATAATATTTATTAAATACCTCAAGTAATGGGCATGAGGAATATGGTCTGTCCATGGAAGCACTCAGGTCTCAGGGAATATTAAACACAGATAAAACATAGTTCCAAAATATCAAAAGCGGTTTTCATGGTTAACATATAAAACTATTAGCACGAAGTCCTAGAACTTCATGCATAATTTCACTAAGTAGAACGATTCAGGGATTCTAATTTCCAGTCTTTGTAACTTTTGAGTACTGACTCATTTTACTTTTCCACTCTTTTGAGTTAGTACTCAAAAGTTCCTCATATGCAAGTTCGAGGAGCATTATTTTCTTGCCCTTCACCCTTACTGTCATACTCCTAGACATGGAGCCAGGACGAGTAACCAAGGCATTGCAGCCAAGAGGTAGTAGAGTGCATGTGCTCTCATAGAAGGCTCTAGTTACATTTAACATCCAAGGAAAGGTTAGATGCTGGAAGCACAATTATTTTCTTGTTTCATTTTCTTTTGTGTTTTTCAGATGCACTAAAAATGTTATTTGGTTTTCTTTGCAGTATATCAAAAATAGAAACTGTCTCATACAACATTAAAATTATACCTTTTCATTGAGTTTAGTGACAACAGAACAATAAAATGCAGCAAGATTCAAAACAGACCTTAAAAGAAAACCTCATCAAATAGCCAAATTTATTTTCCACTGCAAAAAAATTTCACAGGCTTTCTGAAATATGTTGTTCTAAGTATATCTTGAAACAGAAAATGCATTTTAATTGTGGAAATAACTTTTCATAGACGCTAAAGAATACATACAATGAAGTCCACCAAATACAAAGGTGATGGCCAATAAGTGGATTGACAATTTATACACCATCTTCTTTTGTCAAGGAGTCAATTCAAAGAGCCTCTAAGTGCTCAAAACTCCTAACTTGGTATTAAATCAGACACAGATAAACCAAATAAATATGTAATAAATTGGTAAAATTGCAAATACTTGATACTATCTTCAACATCCCAAATAAAGACGTTACTGATAACAATTGAACTCCCCTCCAAGAAGTGCCAATCTATTTCCGTCCAAATACTTAATCAAACAACACAAGTAAAATCAAACCTCAATTTATACATTTATCATTGCTAAAAGCAGTTTAGGCCAATAAGTTGAATCAAGAGTGTTGATGCTGAAAGCTAAGCATATTTTTGGTTTACTTGTTTAGCTTGGAAACCAGCTTTCAATAATAGAAATGACAGTACCTTGGTCTTTGCTGCTAGACGATAGATGTCAGGAACATCAGATTGCTTGTGATGTTTAGGATATGCCACTTGACCATAGAGATCATACTTATCAATCAGCTTAAGAATTGATAGAAGAACAGAAGCATTCGTGCCTGACATTTCATCAATATTATCTCGATTACCCATTATTAAGGTCTGCAAGACACATAGGAAAAAACTAAAATGTTCAATATGAGTGCAACTCTCCACATGACGCAAAGAAAGTACTCACCAAATATTTAAGTCCACATTTTCGTTACTTACAAGATTAGCAAGTTCCCTCAATGGTCGACATTCCCCAAATGCTTTGACTAATGTTGTTAAGTTTTTCTTTGGATCTGGCCTGGCAAGTGCAAGAATCATAGGCTTCCTTGGATTTGAAAAGAAGCGCATTATCTGAATATGCAACAGATGTTATCTTGGCTACCAGCGCATTATCCATCAGATACAGGCTGAACTTTGAAAAAAACTAAAAGTGGGGAAATTTATTTCACAAACAGTTAAAAATAAAGTCTTGCCATAGTGGTAACTGAGTGCGCACAGGATCTGTCTAACCTCTGCCCAAATAGGAGGATCTGGAGACTTCCCATCTTCATTTGCTTCTCCTTCAGCATCCATGTCTCCATCATGTGGAATTATGTGATGAAATTCCATCCCAGGTGGAATTACCTGCAAGAAGAAACTCATGCACTTCAGCAAAACAGCAATAGATTTACATCAAAATTGTAATGGGAAAAGCTATAGAAGTTTATTAATGAAAATACAGCCGGTACAGTAATATATGACGAGAGAGTAACTTTAAAATAGATCACGAAATCTATCTTAAGCTCAAGGAGTAGTTGATGTTGAGATCTTAATTGTCAATTCTGAAGTAAAAAAAAATGACACTTATAATTCTGGCAATTTAACAAACAAATGAATTGAAGAAAACAATAACTCTTCCGTTTTACTTTGAAAAGTTATAAGTGCTATTTTATTCTCTGGCAGTTTTGTCAAGTAAAAGCCACATTGAGCTGTCCGGATTAATTCTTATAAAAGACCTGACTTCATTACCAGCCTGCTAACCAATATGCTCAGCTTAATAGAATAATCCATGCTACATGCTCCAAAGGAAATAATAACAAGCAGAAATTGCTCAACCTTATGATTTTAGAAACACTGGCTAGATGAGAACTTATATCCAAAACGGTAAGAGTGTACTTACAACCATGCGAGGCATGAACCTTCCATAACAGCTCACATTACGCTTAATCCTGGCACGTAGCTTACGCTCTAGGATTGGATCAAAACCATCATACAAACGCCACTGCTCTTCTATCTCCTGTCTTGTGCTAGTAATCACTATTTCAGAGGCATCAAGGGATAACTCTTCTGCTGCTATTCTTCGCATTATTTTGTAGGTAGAATTGATCTCATCCCTTGACAGTCGGCCTTGTCTCAAAAGTTGTTCCAGCTTGTCACGACCCAGTGAATGACCAGTGAAAAGCATGGGAACATTCAGGGCACCAGATAAAAGAGCAGCAGAGTCACCTGCATCTGCATAATGCCCATGGATAGCAACAGGCCAGACTGGATGTCCATTACCAATTTGCTCCCCAAGAACCTTTGACATCTGTATAATGTGGTTAAGAGCACCATCAACAAATTCAGGGATGTGTGGCCACAGTAGTTCTTTTGGAATATATTTATCTTTTGGCCCAAAGGGAATGCGAACTATATAAGCACCACTACTCTCTCCCATCTCATTCATCAAGCCCTCAAAATTTCGTGGAGGCAGCATCTCCGTGGGTTCACCATAGCTCCAGTCCACTTCTGGTGATGATACTTGTCTGGTAAGCAAATCAACACGATATACACCCGGCATTGAGCCTAAAGCCCTTGCCAGTTCAACAACATATTTAACCTGAAGAAAACATAAAAGGAAATCATCTTTATCGATAAAAGGAAGTCATGAATCAAGTGAGTAACTTCGCCCTACAGAAAGAAATGAAGAAGTAAATAAAGGACAAACTTTTATATTAAGAAGAAATATCTCTTCAACAAATAACAACGAGACAAAAGTTCCTTGGAATTAGTCCCTACCTGGCCACCAGTATCAGAGTCACGGCCAAGCTCCATGTTTTCACCACGTATCAATCCATGAAGGCTGCAAAAGACTAGTGTCAAGAAAGCATCTAATTAAGTTTTATATTTTTGTACATCAGAATCTTTCAACAGAGACATCAAATTAAAAAATCCTGCATGTTCACATTTCAACATGTCTCCCTTCAGTGGCTTGGCTGACTTAATATGCGGAAGTTTTAGTAGGTTGATGTATTAAATTTTTGCTCAATACCAGAAGTTTGTATGATTGTGAATTTAACTGGAATGAAAATAGAAGCAAAATCAATAAAATTATCTTATAGCGCATGTCATCAAGCACCTCTTTTTCACCCCAATTAAAAATAAAAGGGCTTACTTCATACCTAATCAATACAATGTACAACTTTTTTCCCTTTTGCTGACTAGCCCAGGCTTCCATGGTATCAACTGAACTAATTCTAGGCAAGCGACCTCTATTGCTTTCACCATGAGATGAAAGGTCACCAACTACATCTCCTTTCTCCCCCTCAGATAGGTCTTCAGACATATCAGCAACTGCTTCTCTGCGACCTCTTTCACATTCAAGGCGGCGTTTAGCCATCCTCTGGACCTCTTCTCCCTCAAGCTAAACAAATTAATTTATTCCTTAGACAAAGTATTGATTGATTCATATTTCGTAGAACTTTAGCCAACAAAACAAAAGAATGTGAACAAGTTTTCAAAAAATCCATGCCCATGATATCCTATCTTGAATGTAAAAGCAAAAACAGGAAATATTAGTCATAACTGAGAATTTATAAACCCAACATGGAGCTAACAAATCATAGAAATCAGCAAGGGTTAGTCTGGGAGTCTCCGAGCTACTGTATTAGAGCAAGAGATTACCACCATTGCCAGTTACAATTTATTTGGTAACAAGTAAAAGAAAAACTGCAGAGAAGTTTCAGGATGCAACCACAGTAATAACATACAAACAAAGAAAATTGATATCAAAGACATTCATATTGTGGTAATACTGCATTAAGGTTCAAGTCATACAACAGCTAAAGTAGCAATCCCCTACCATTGCATAGAGTGAAGAAAATAAGGGAATGGAGATATTGCACCTGGCACTGACGTAAAGAATGCTCAGATTTGTCAAGCTAAAAGGTATTTTAAGTGTGCCACAGCACTTATGACTGCAGTTGTTCTCAAAGAATCAATCATGAGAATTGTTTCAGTCTGACTAGGAGAACAAAATTCAAACTCTTTTCGCTATATTAGTAAGAAAAACCAAATGGGTAGGACAAGTGCCAAGGAATGGTATAATTCATGTATAGTTGGCATAACCAATTTAGTAGGATATCAATTCCCAACTTCACCAATAGATAGCAACTTTGCTAATAGGGGTGGCCAGATCACAAGCTCAGCAGTGAAAGATGGAGCATGAAATAAATAGAGGAAGACAGACTGGACCTATTTTTTCATTGCTTCATACCCTCTCCGGTGTTACACAGAAACTTTAAGAAAATGGCAAATGCACCTATTTTTTCATTGCTTCATACCCTCTCTAGTGTTACACAGAAACTTTAAGAAAATGGCAAATGCTGTTTCACTTTTCAAACTGTCCTTTGATTGCATTCATATTTGCATTTCTTGCTTATTTTCCAGTAAAGTTAAATATTGTCATACTAAAATAACAGATTGACCTCACACTTTTGCCCTGATCTCTATTTTGCATAAATTAGTATTTACTATTTAAATAACAAGGAGCTAACAATTGACTATCAAAATGAATTTAAACCAACTTTTTTTCGAATATTCTAATCTAACACCAAAAAGATTTCCAGATCAACTTTACACTTATAAAACCATTTACTTCACGCACAGCCTCTGGCATAGCTGCATTTTTCAAAACCTCAAATCTGGCAGAAAAAACATCAGTTAATCCATCCTTCCAAACAAAAACGCGAATAAAAACATAAATAAATAAAGCAAAATAAAAAAGGAACAAGAACACTTCCAAAGTTCAAACAAAAGAAAAAGGCATAAACGACACGAAACAATAGATCATCACTTAAGACATCCTCCGCACAAAATCTTGAAAAGAATAAAAACCTGCTTTTTCTGGCGAGCCAAATTCCAAATCCGCCAACACATGTTCTCGAGCCTCGTGTTCCTCTCCTGCGGACTTCGCGTCGCTTGCGCCTACAAATTCACACACATATACACACATCATAAACAATTACACAGAAGTATATGCACACACGTATGCATAAAGATAAACAGAACGTATACATACTCGGACCCAGGAGCGATGAAGATCGGTCTCATCGAATCCTGTAATCACTTCCTCCACGAAGTATCTTGTAGGGCTGAACCTCCCCCTTTCTCGCAGTAGCAGAGACGACTTCGCTTCGTCGAGGCCAGGGCCGACATCGAGAATCGCCTCCAGGTAGCTGTTTATCCAATCATTTCCCGCCATTGATCTTCTACTTTTGTGTGTATCAATGTATAGCTTTGTGCGTGTGTATATATTATACGTACATGTGAAATTGAAGAGAATAAGTATATATTTCTTTGTGTTTGTGTGTGTCGAGAGAGGGAGAGAGGGAGAGATGGGGGAGGATGTTTCTGGAGGTGGTGGTAAGGACGCAGAGACTTCAAAGAGAAAATTTTATAGGGAGAGATTCTGGGAATATTAACTGAGAGAGATAAAAGAAAGCACGCTGATAATAAGCCAACTGTTTCTGCTAAAATATAGTAGTAATAATTAGCGTTCTGGTTTTAATTTTATCTTTAAAAATGAAAAAGGAACGAACAAAAGTATAGGTTATGTTTGGTTATGTTTTTTATTTGATTTTATTATGTGTTTATTATGTGTTTTAAGAGAGTGAATTATTGAAGAATACGAAAGTTATTTTTTGGTTTATTTATTTATGTTTGGTGGAGATATTTTTTTACTGTAACAGTCAAATCAATAATTTTTTATTGGATTTTTGGGGTGAAAAATAGAATCTAGTGATTATTTTAATGTTAGAATAATAATAAAATACATATAATATATATAACATGTATATATATATATTGAGAATGTGCATTTTAAAGAAAAAATGAACATATATTTGGTTATGTTTCCCCAAAACAATATTGTTATAGAGAAACATAACCAAACAAAGCCATAGGGTTTCCTAAAACAAAATTGTTTTGTCAAAATATAATCAAATATATATTTATTTATTTATTAAAATATTAAAATAGATTCTCTCAAAATATTTTATCTTATCTTTTATTATTCTTAGAATTTTCCTATTTTTTCATATATACACACACACACACATATACATATCAATATATATTTTAATATTATTCTTACAATATAAAAAAATTACTCAATTCTATTTTCACCTCAAAAATCCAACAAAAAGCATTAATTTGACTACTATAATAAAAATGTTTCTTTCCAAAATACAAATATATATACTAACACTCTCCAAAATAAATTTCTACCTATCTCCAAAAACATAAACAAAAATCCATCACACTTCCCAACACAACTTCACATTTTCCAATTCCATTCCCAAAACATATATTATAATCAAACATAAAACATAAACAAACATTACTAATGATGGGTTTTTTTCTAGGTTAGGTTCTTTATGTCGACTAGAGGGATTGGTCGACCAAGAAGTTGGGCCTAAGGAGCAGCTAAAAGTGTGGGTCGAATTCTGCAGTCAAGAAACACACATCACGCTAGCTGGGAGGGTCCTCAGCTAGGACCCTTCGATTCTTAAATCAATAAATTTTCGACTGGAAAGTATTTTGGCAGAGTAATGGTTTAGTAGAAGAGGAAAAGCATACATTTGTCTCTGAAAAGGAGGGTATTTATAGTGCTTGCTACCTAAGAGAGAGAGGTTGAAAAGACGGTATTCTCCCTACCCTTTGATAATGCTCCACTCTTCCTTGTAGGGGTATTATAAGTCTTTTGGAGTTACTTAGCCAGCATGCTTTTAGCATGTTAGAAATAAGGAGTGCCATCATAGTCACTAATGCAGAGGTGACGGTCTGACAAAGTCATTAATGTGAACAAGATGGTGGTTAGGTCATATTAAATGTGGATGTGACCGGTGGCAAGTGCTACGATTAATGCGTCCACGAATACGGAGGCACGGGTGCGTGTCTTTTTCGACCATACTTGATCGAGATAGTCCACTAAATAAGTTAGAGGCCGTGGGTATGCATGAGGTTCTCAACAACTTCCTCGAAGTCGACAGGTTCTATTTGTGGTCGATGCTGGACTCTTGTATTTGGACTTACATAGTTGATTTAGGCCTGATAATGATGTTGTATATTGGGCCAATCGTATTGGATAGACCATATTGCGTTTGTCAATCCTACCCCTATCAATTACCATAATAATTTTGGTGAATTAGGCGTCAACTTTTTTCCATTTTGCATTACTTATTGGCAAGATAAAGTTATTTAAATTAGAAATTCAACAATAAAATATTAGAATTCTGAGTTGATACATTTTTTAAATGAATTTAATAAGATAAATAACTTTTCAAAATTAAAAATTTCACCGATGATTATACTATTAATTTTAATAACGCACTGTAGTTATTTTCCAACAAGACAAACATTTTACAAGATATTATTATCCATAGTAAATTTATATATCATACACAGTCTTATATTCTATATGTTAATATATATAAATATATAAGTGTGCATGTATAAATTATTATTTTATTAATTATTCATATACTAAAATACTATTCATTTTCAATTTGATAGTATATTATTGCATGTTTTGTTTTTAACAATTAACTATTTAATTAAAACAATATTTCATATGATATATTAATTTTTACTTAGAATACTATAATGATCCTGACTGTGGATACTTTGTAATAATAAAATAATAATAGTTATTATAATTTAATTAATGCATTACAACGTTAAATATAGAATTAGTGAATATAATCATGGATTATGGGCATGTTTTATAAGTTACAATGAAGAATATGGAGAGGTGATATTTTAATCAAGAAGATAGAGTGATGGCATTGGAATTCAAAAATATGTAGTGGTCATTTTTATTTAAGAATGTAAAGTATTGGTACTTTAATGATATGTTAGTGAAAATTAATTTATGAATTATAAAAATATTAGGTTATATACATATTGAAAAATATGTGAGAACATAATTGCTTTTGTTAAAGAGAGCGCAGTTGAGAGAATATTAGAAGAATAAGAGAAAAGGAAGAATTGAAGTGTGTTTTCTACTTTGTTTTTATAAAAATATTGTAAGGTTAGTGTTCTGTTCATATTTAAGATTAAAGATAATCTTTAATAAGGCATAATATTTAGTATGCATATTCTATTTACTGTATGTACATCTTTTTCATCCTTAGTATATGTATAATATTACAATGTTCACAGGTAAAATTCATTTTGATCCCTAAGGTTTTAATTCAATAGTAAAATTATTTATATCATTTTAATTGACTTCAATATCATCCTTCGGCCATTCCCCGACGCCAAATTAAAGGGTACTTTAGTAATTGTCCATTTAATTATTAAACTAATGAAATACCAAAATAAAATATGAGGCCATTCAGTATGTGATAATCTAAACCATAAACCAAAAACCAAAGGCAACATGTATGATTTATTTTCAAATTTTCTTTTATTTTTAATTTAGTTAAATTTATTTTATTATGCTTTAATCTCATTGTTAGCATAGGTTCTCAATCTTGAAGGTAAGATTTCTTCACTTTAAGATAAATAAATTGTATGTTTATTCAATTGTAAGTCGATAAATAAGTTAAATTATTAAATATATTTATACTAGCATTATCCCTGTGCTATGCAAGAATTCTTTAAAATTATTATGTATTAATTGAGTTGTTGAATAAATATAATTAAGAATAACAATATAAAAATAAAAATATCACAAAAAATGGTCAAATAATTAGTAAAATTAAATATTACTTCAAAAAATGGTCAAGTAATATTAAACTTAAAACTT
This sequence comes from Jacaranda mimosifolia, assembly GCA_018894105.1. Taxonomy (NCBI): domain Eukaryota; kingdom Viridiplantae; phylum Streptophyta; class Magnoliopsida; order Lamiales; family Bignoniaceae; genus Jacaranda; species Jacaranda mimosifolia. Next base: position 24,892,933 of record CM032126.1, read on the forward strand.
TAAAGTTTAGTATTTAAAACTTAGAACATATAAAGACATCTCATATACATGATGTCATGAAAATTAAATTTCAATATTATTCAGTGAGAAGTTAAAAAGAAAATTCAAAACTTTCAAAAATAAAAGTCTATAAATATATTTTATATACTTTATTAAAAAGAAGAAATATTATGCAACCAAAAAATAATAGATAGTCGCATTAAAAATAAAAATACATGAGAAGGATATAAAAAATAAGATTGACAACTTAAAAGTTGTTAGAAAAAACTTAAAATTTTAATAATTTAACATTACTTTAAACTTAAAAGATGATGAATATATATTAACTTAAAACTTAAAATATAAAGAATTAGATAATATATTGACTGGTAAGAATTTAAAAAAATCTTATTTAATTTTAATAGTTTTTATTAGAAATCAATTAAACTATGACAAAACTACAATTGTAAAGATAAAAAATAAAAAAAATCAAAATAAATATATAAAATAATTATAAAGTTAAAATCAATATTAGTATATAAGTTAATAAAAACCTTTTAATTTGATTCATAGCTTGACTATCGAATAATTAAGTGAAGAAAAGGGTTTAACATTAGTAACACAAAGTTAAAATTATAGTAAATTGATAAAGTACTTATACTCGAAATTAATTTTAAAATATGAATTAGTGATAGAATATGATGACGAAATTAGAATGTAAAATAACATATAGAAATAAAATATGGTGTATTATTAATTAAGAACATGTTGGTGGCAGAATCCTTTGTTAAAAATGCATCTTTTGTGAAAAAATGTATCTTCTATGCAAAACTCAGGGACCATTTTGCTTCTTTTTTTTAAAAAAATAAATATATATTTTAGGGATGATTTTTCTTATTATGTATTATGTAAAGGCAGTTAAAAGGGTTTTTTGGTCATTTTCAATTTTTGATTGGAAAGTGTTACTGAAGGATGGCAAGAAGGATGAGATTGAAGCCAATTAAATGAATATGGATGATTTTGTAATTGAATTGAAATCTTATGAAAAAAAATGAATTTTACCCCAATGTTCACTATAAGTACGATTCTTAGTATATTCAGATATATTTTTATCAAACCATGTTGCCTATAAATTTCTTTATGTTATACGAAAACTTTGTATCATGTAGTCCGGACACTAGTTTTGTTTGTAAACTTTGTTATGATAATTTCTGAGTTTTTCATCAACTTTTCTGGTTATGGTCACATGAAAACATTATCTATAAGTTATTAAATTAGTATGTTTTAGATTATTGATTATTTTGCATCTTAAACATATTTAAAGTATTGGATGGGCTTTCAGGCTCACTCTTTTATTGATTTTTCAGATGTAGAAGAGAGTTAGCAATGCCAAAAAAATCAACAAACAATCTTTAATTATTGAAGTTTTTTTTTTTTTAATTCGAGTTATGCTAGAAAGTTATTTTATTTTATTGAGTAGAGTTTTATAAATTTTAGACTTCTTTATTCTTTTTTCTTTTTTAGTATAAAAATGAACTTACAAGCCAAAAAAATATAGGGACAATCATTTTTTTCAACTTGAGTTCTAACTTTACACAAACACGTTCGAAGGGTAGTAGTGCAAACATAAATTCCAGAACGACCTCGATTCTATTTCCACACAATATCAATTATTATTAAATTTATTAACATACTACAGGTGATTATGTTATTATACAATAATAAATCAATTAATTTAATTATTATATAAATTATAGAAAAAGCAATTTTGGTATAATATTTTGTAACTATTATTTGCAATTATTAGTGTGGGAACTAATTAATCTTATAAGTAACCGAAGAAAATGACTAATAATATAATAACTAGCAACTAATATTAATCATTAAAAAAATAAAAAGAAGCAATATATACTCAATTTTAGTATATAATATCCAACTAAATATGTATTTAATAGCATTTTGTCAACTAATTTAGGTGTAAATTCCTTTACTACTTTTTATTAAAAAACAAATTTCAAAAGAGAAATTTGTTATATTACCTTGTTTGGATAACAATCAAGTTATCATATTTCAAACTTATATATAACTTTTCCGAACAAACAAACAAAGCTTTTATTATTTACACATACACACATGCATTTAAATTTCGTTGGAATTCAAACTTCAAAACTCATATATATAAAGTTGAAGACAATGCCACTAAATAAACTAACTGCTCGGTACAAACGAAGCCTTTGTATGCTAAGATTTTAAGTTCAATTGAAATTTAATAATACTTATCCTATTGTATCTATGTATTGTTTTGATTGACTATTCAGATTTAGTGGGGTTGAGTTTATTAGTAAAATCTCTTGTTTATTTATTTATATTGGAATATGTAGGTTTATATGTAACTTTATGGAATTTCATTGTATTTGTTAGTTATTTTATATCGCTACATGGAATTAGTTAATTTTATGTGGAGTATAAAATATATATTTAATTATTTATATATAATTTGCATGCGTCGATATAACAATTAAAGAGTGAAAAGTTAAATGGAATGTCAAAAAACATAGATCACACGCTAATAGGATACAATATTTTGATATTTTACTATATTGATAGATCTTGGAGTTTTACTCAACTCAACATCCACAAAATTTATAACGCCTCCCGTTTGGTTTTATTTTCAAAGATCCTTTTCATTTTCTACTGAAAATGAAAACAAAAAACAATTAACTTCTTCCCTATTTTCACAAATATTTTCATTCTCATAATCTTCTCCAAAACACACCGTTACTCTCTCTCTCTCCCACTCTCCATTTTCACTTTTCATCATTTTTCATTTTTTCCTTTTCACATTTCATGACTTTTAATACAAAATACTATTTTTTCCAAATACAACACATTTTAACCCTACATAATCATTATATTTTAAACAAAACCTCCAAACAATATTTCATTTTCAAATTCAAATTTATAACTAACTTTGAAAATGAAAATGCCTTCAAAAAACAAATCCAAACGGGCCCTCAAGAAGGCTCAAATAGTTAGTTTTACAACCTTTTTGAAAAGCTTTTGCCTTTTATCATACAAGTTTTCATTCAATAAATATTTTTTATGATTTTATTAATCCAAATTCTAAAGATCAAACTAATAATCAATTTGTAGATGGTCGATTAATCGAATGACATTACTGTCATAATTTCATACTTATATGTATTGAATTCAAACTTCAAATTAAAATAAATCATTGATATCTGTATATGTGTAATATATATATATATAAGAACTTATTATATATAAAAAAAATTACAATTACAAGAATTCACTGATTTCTCTAAAAATATTTTCATTATTGTTTTAGTTACTTTTGAATTTCGACCAAGTTCTAGAACTACCCAATATGTGCTTTTCATTTTGGACAAAATGAGGGGTTTGAATGATTATGAAAAGTGGAGATGCCTTCGTAATTTTTAAAAACTATGTTATTCCACGCTTTAAATATTCATTTTTGGGTATGCGTGGGGTGTATTAGTGTTTCATATCAATAAAAATAAATAAATTGTGGTTTTTATATATGGTTTGGGCAATCATCATCTCATGAACTAGCTTTTGGGGTTGAGTTAGGCCTAAATTCCATTCTATAACATGGTATCGGAGCCACTCATTCCTGATGTTGTGCCACCCATTTCATACTATTCCACACTCCAAATGTTCATTCTTAGGCATGCGCGAGGTGTGTTAGTTTTTTACATTGGTGAAATAAATAAGTTGTGGTCTTTATATATAGTTTTGGGCAATCTTCATCTCTTAAGCCACCTTGTGGGGTGAATTAAGCCCAATATCAATTCTTAAACATGGTATTAGAGCCACTCATTATCGATATTGGGTTACCCATTTCATATTATTCCATACTCCAAATGTTCATTTCTAGGCGTGCACAGAGTGTATTAGTATACCACATCGGTAAAATAAATAAGTTGTAGTTTCTATATATAATTTTGGACAATTCTAACCTCATGAACTAGCTTTTGGGGTTGAATTAAGTCCAAGGTGCATTTTATGACAAACTATGTTTATGGATCCTAATAGGATTAAGCATGGAACAAGAGATTTTCAAATCAAATTGATAGTTCCATTGATTTTTAAATTAAATGGTATTGACTTTTCTCTATTGGAATGGAACTAAAACTTATGTAGTTCTTGAAACTGAAATGTATTGAAATGAAATCATATCGAAAGAATCGAAACTATATAATTATGATTAGAATAATAAAATTACATATATTGCAATTTATTTAACATTTTGAGCTAATATTTGTTTATTGTTAAACATGATTAAAACAGTTCCACATATTTAAAAAATTTATTATTAGTTACTAAAATGATAGTTCTTTATGTAGCATGTGGATGCTTTTTATTTTTAATCTTCAAATTTCTTTTATTCTTGTTTTTTGAATTTTTTTTTATTTGGTATCCACTTTTGTTTCAATACTCTACTGATCATTCCTTCTTAAAAGATTCGAATTCAAAATCAAAATTTCCTGAATTCTTGAAACAAAATGCGACTGAGACTAATTCTTATCAAGATGAAACTGAAACTATTTTCTTTTTAAATTAAATTATTTGGGGGCGAAACCCAAAAATCTGTACTCTATCCTAAATCCGAAGCCTAAGGAGAGTGCAGAAGTCAAAGGAGAGTGTGGTGTTTACCTACTCTCGCGAGTTATAATAATTAGATTGTGCTTTAAATTTCTTCTTTCTTACGCCTCGGAATTAAAGGCGTTTTAATTGCAAATGATAAGCGGAATAGATGCGATTATTCTTGCAATATGCTTTGTGCAATTAGGAATCTTTCATAAAAAGCATGCCTAATTCCTAGGTGATGTTGAGAGATTTTAGAAGTTTATTTTATAGCTTCCTCATTCTATTATTTTATTTCAAAATAATTATTCTTTTTAAACTAATTTATCATGTTGTTTTTTTAATATATTTTTTACATTAGCAGACATTCAAATCTTAATCTTTATTATGTTATTTAAAAATAAAATAAATCAATTAGTTAGGGTAGGATATTTAAATTATTTTAAGAAAGTTTTATATTACTCACTTAAATATTAAAATTAGTTTATCAATTTTTGGACTTGTACTTAAGATCATAAAATATTATATCATTTATGATTTAATAATTTATGAATTTACTTGACTGATAACCCAATTATACTATTTGCAAGGTGGGTCACTAATGAGCTTATGCAATGCTTGAGGGGGGAAAAAAAAGAAAGAAAGATCATTTGTTAAACTTCATTAGGTTTCCCTCCGAAGACCAGTTTTGATTATATTTTTCCTTTTGAATTAAGTTGATTGAAATTATTATGGCAAGTGCGGTTTATATGGTAACTAATCATTGCAGTAAATTTGGAACTTCCTATGTATAAGACTAAGCATTTTTTGTTTGTTATTGTTGCACTATTCAAGGAGAAGAATGAGCTGATTAGAATCACTCTTGAGGATTTTGTACTCAACTATTTAAAAGAAAAGTGAGCTTGATGCAAAAAAAGCGAGTGTTATTCTGTGATATTAGGATTTTTCCTTATAACTCTTTTTCAAAACTCCAGTTAAGCTTGCTAAGTGTTTGTTGCAGCCTGTGAGGCTTTGAGAAGTTAGCACTGTTCATTGTACTTGTTCTAATCTGTTTGATTAATAAAGTGTAAGTTCAAAATCCTAAGCTTTTGGCTTAAGTAGTGAAGTAGGCTTGCCTAACCACTATAACCATCTCGCCTCTTTTATTTATTTTTCTGTTTATTTCCACTATATCTGGAATTCTAGTTATATCTTAAAGTTCCAGTTTACATTGTCTAACTCCTTTGAGTCCATTACCCATTTAGGTCCTTATACTCTTTCAATTGGTATTAGAGTCGAGGGCTCATATATGAGTTTCACAACTTGAGTTAAAAAATCCTAATGGCTTTTTCTAGCTTTGATATGTATGCAGAAGGTCAATCCTACATTCGTCTCTCTATATTCGATGGGACCAATTATTCAACTTGAAAGAACATGATTGAGGATTTTTTTCATAGACTGGATTATGACCTATAGAGCATAGTCATTGATGGGCCTCTTATTCCTACGAACTAAAGCAAGTCTTTAACAGAGAGACTGGAACTTACCGCTGAAGACAAGAGAATGCTCTCAATGAATACAAAAGTGAAAAATATCCTTCCATGTGCTCTAGTCAAAGAAGAATACAATCGTGTTAGCACATGTATTTCCACAAAGGATATGCGGAACATGCTTCAAGTCACCCATGAAGGGACTTTACAAGTACAATTAGAACGAATTGCATTACTTACTCACCAATATGAGATGTTTTCAATGAAAACAGGTGAAAGGATCAGCCAAATGTATGCTTGATTCATGAAAATAGTGAGTTCCATATTTGCATTGAGAAAAATAGTGCTTGAAAGTGAACAGGTGCAAAAGATCCTAAGATCTCTACTAAAGGAGTGGAATCCCAAAGTCACTGCGATTCATGAGGCTAAAAATCTTGAAAAATTAACTATGGGAAAGCTAATTGGTTCACTCACCTCTCACGAGATGACTCTACTCAGCAAAGAGGAAAGTTCTGACAACAAAAGCAAGAAAAAGCATTGCTTTCAATGCCGAACAAGGAGAATTGAATGAATATCTTGGTAACTTATATGATGAAATGTTTGATGAAAAAATTGCCATAATAACTAGGCGACTACGACAACTTACCCAAGTTAGAAATTGCTTCTGGAAAGACAACAGAACAAATTCCAGAAAAACATTGAGGAGTTCCACAAAATTAAGCAAGTCATTTGTCATGAATGCCATGAGGTAAGACACAAAAGACCCGACTACCCTAAACTGAAATAGAGTCCAAAGACTAAAAGAAATCCAAAACAAAAAGTCATAACCACCACTTGGGTTGACTCAGACTCAGACCAGTTTGAAAATGAAGAAAATTGTCTCATGACTGATAGACGGGTAACTTTATAGTATCAATTAAGTTCCAGCAGTTTTGATATTGATTATCATTTTGATAAAGATCTAGACATTCGCATTGAATGCCATAATCAACTCACTGAACTTCAAATAGAAGTAAACCTTCTCAAGGAACAACTAGAGAACACCATTAATGAAAAGGAAGAATTAGTCCATCATTATGATAAAATCATAAAGAAAAATTTTTGAGGAAGGAAATAGACTAATTGAGAAAAAAAAAAAAACAATGTCTTGAAATAGAAATTCAGAATCTACTAAACAATAACTATAATCTAAAAGATCACTTAATGGTAAGAACAAAATTGATTCTGGATATAGAGAAATAAGAACCTCAAAAAGGAAGACTTGTCATTATTGTTCAAGAATAGGTCATATGCTCACAAATGTCCTATCAAAAGAGAGGTTGGAATCAAGTATATGTGGGTGCCAAAGTCTAGCAACTCAGGATCTAACAAAAAATGGGTACCTAAATTCTCAAATTCTTGTGTTCAGGAACCAGTCAAGAAGACAATTCAAATGGATCTTTGGTATCTGGACAATGGATGTTCCAGAGGCATGATAGGAAACAAGTCATTCTTTTCTGAAATATAGGAATACAAAGGAGGAAATGTGTTGTCCACAAACAACATAAAGGAAAAATCATTGGCAAAGGAATAGTAAGTGACAAAGATGATACTTCCATCGAAAATGTTGGGCTGGTAGATGGGCTGAAGCATAAGTCCAGTATGTGATAATGGGTACCAGGTACACTTTAAGCCTTCTAAATGTGTGCTAACGAAGAATGATGAAACTAATTTCTCTACAAATAGATAGAGAAATATATATTGCATAAATTTAGATGATTTGTCCAAACAGAATGTTGAATGCCTAGTTACTACTGATGAATCTTGCTAGACTTGGCATAGGTGTTTAGGTCATGCTAATATGAAACTTCTAAACCATTTAGTTAAAAAGGATATAGTAAAAGGCGTTCCTAAAATAAAATTCACAAAAAATAGAATATGTGATGTGTGCATAAAGGGCAAACAAATGAAAATATCTTTTCAGCCAATAAATGATATTGCATCTTCCAAACCCTTGGAACTTATGCATCTTGATCTGTTTAACACAATCTCTTGGAGGAAATAAATACATATTTGTCATTGTGGATGATTTTTTTTGCTATACATAGATAAGGTTTCTTTCACATAAAAATAAAGCTTTGCATCACTTCATTACTCTCTCGAAGAACATTCAAAATGAAAAGGGCCATATGATTAAAACAATTAAGAGTGATCATGGCATGAAGTTTGATGATCATAACTTTGCCCCTTTTTGTAATGATTTTGGTTATACTCACAATTTTTCTGCTCCAAGTACACCCCAACAAAACGAGGTAGTTGAAAGAAAAAATAAAGTTCTACAGGAAATGGCTCGAACAATATTGAATAAGTATGATCTACTAAAGCATCTCAGGGCAGAAGCAGCCAATACAACCTGTTATGTCATTAATAGAGTCTTTTTAAGATTATTCATCAAAAAGACCCCCTATGAACTCTGGAAAGGTAAGATACCCAATATATCATACTTTCGCATATTTGGGTGTAAATGTCAATCTTAAATGATAGAGAACACCTTGCTAAATTTGATCCAAAAATCAGATGAAGAAATATTTGTTGGTTACTCAACAAACAGTAAAGCTTATAGAGTTTTTAACAAAAGAAAAAGGATAATACAAGAATCCATGCATGTAGTATTTGATGAAACAGGATCCCTTACTAGTCAAGGATTCCTTCAGCATAAAAACTGCAGGTTTTGACTAGGTTATAGAAGCACTTCAGCAAGAAAGAGAAGCAGAAAAGGAAGTATCTCAAAATTTCGTTGAGATAACCTCAACTTCAAGCGGAACTTTCAGTGACAAAATAAGAGACAAAACCAGCAAATTCAAGCATGCCTCATGCCATCCAATCAACAACATCATTGGAGATTCAACAGTAGGAATTACAACAAGGTCCAGGACCAAAATAAATGAATCACAACATTCTGACTTTGTGTTCTTGTCTTATGCAAAACCATGCAACATAAATGAAGTGCTGAATGATGAATCCTGGCTGAGTGCAATGAAAGAAATGCTTAATCAGTTCGAGAAAAACTAGGTTTGGAACTTAGCGAAAAGACCTAATAATTATTCCATAATTGAAACTAAATGGGTTTTCCGAAGTAAATTGGAAGAACAAGGTAAAGCTGTTAAAAACAAAACAAGGCTTGTTACCAAAGGATACTCTCAACAAAATGGTATTGATTATGATGAAACTTAAGCACCCATTGAATGTCTTGAATCAATTTGTATGTTATTAGCTTGTGCATCATACAAGAAGTTTACTCTTTACCAAATGGATGTCAAAAGTACCTTCTTACATGGACACTTGAAAGAAGAGGTTTTTGTAGAACAACTTCTTGGTTTCAAAAACTCAAAATTTTCAAACCATGTTTTCAAATTATCAAAAGCTCTTTATGGCCTAAAACAAGCTCATTCTTTTTAATTTCAAATAGTTTTTGCATGGGTAAAGTGGATACTAAACTTTTTACAAAACCATCAAACGGCTATTTACTACTTGTTCAAGTATATGTGGATGACATAATCTTTGGAGGCATTCACAAGGATTTTTGTGATGAGTTTGCAACATGCATGACAATGGAATTTGAAATGAGTCTTATGGGTGAATTAAACTTTTTCCTTGGACTACAAATCAAACAAACCTCTAAAGGAATTTTTATATCCCAAGAGAAGTACACTAAAGAACTCCTGAAATTTAGAATGGAGGATTGTAAAGAGTCCAATATCCCCATGGTTGTATCTACCAAGCTGGAACTTGATTTTGAAGGAAAAAGTTTGGATGAGACAACATACAGGGGCATGATCGAAAGCTTGTTATATGTAACTTCTAGTCGTCCAGATAAACTGTTTGCCACTAGTTTGTGGGTCCAGTTTCAAGGACAACCAAAAGAATCACATCTCAAGGCTATCAAAAGGATTCTTCGCTACCTCAAAGGAACCATCAGCCCTAGAATTTGGTATCCTCGATCTAAAACTTTCAATCTAGTTGGTTATTATGACGCTAATTATGCAGGATGTAAAACTGATTGAAAAAGCACTACTGGAACTTGTTAACTACTAGGAGGCTCATGTCTAGTAAGCTGATGCACAAAGAAACAAAAGATGGTAGTTATGTCAACCACTAAAGCAGAATACATGGCATTAGGTAATTGCTGTTCACAGGTATTGTGGATGAAATAAACTCTTAGTGATTATGGGTTATAATTTCCTTGCATATTAATTTTATGTGACAACACTAGTGCCATTTACATTACAAAAAATCCAGTCTATCACTCGCGCACGAAGCATATAGAAATTAAGCACCATTTTATGAAAGATCATGTTCAAAAGAGAGATGTATGCATAAACTTCATTGAAACAGAAAATCAATTAGCTAATATATTCACTAAACTACTTCTAGAAGATCGTTTCTGTTTTCTCAAGAACAACTTAGGAATCATACATTTTCCTTTTTCCTCATGAAATCTGGTTGGTATGTGTATTTCTTTTGATATGTGTATTCTTTTTCCTTATGAAATCTGTTTAGTATGTGTATTTCTTTTGGTATGTGCATTTTTTTCTTTCCAAAAATAGAAAAAAATCTTCAATATAAGGTACTTAAAATAATTGTCCTAATTTATCATTTTAAAAAAAATTTATGAGAAGGAAAATTAAGCAATCAAAACATCTTCCTTCCTGCACACAAATCAAAGAAACTTTCCCTTTCCTAGAAACTCTCACTGCGTCTTCTTCCTCTCAATCACCCTTTCCTCTTTCAATAATGGTGAAAACCTCTTCCCGTCGATCTTTCTCACCTTCATCTTCCATGGCTAACAACCTGAGATCTGCATCCTAGAAATTGGTTAACTATGCCTCTGACACTCCAACCCATCTCAACATCCTCCATCTTTCTCACTTCTAGAAACCTCTAATGTTCATCGAACATCATCTCCGCGAACCCCTCATCCGTCGCCGCTCTCATTCTCTTATCCTATTTACACTCCTCACCACAAACACTTCTTACCTTCTCTGATTCATCCTTCAACAACTGGGATTTCAAAACTATGCTTGTGTTCTTAAAATTTCCTATCTCTAATGCCAATAATTTTTTCTCGTCCAACGTTATGGCATGGAAACTCAATCGAGGGCTACCAATTGATTTCTATGACATTCCTCCATTTCCCATCCACAACTGGGTTGAACAAATGGGTTGGAAATCGATGATGACTATTGACGAAACTGCCTATCATCTTCCCGTCTGCTTATTTTATGCAAATATGGTTGTTGATGAAGGTACTGATCCCGCTGACTCTTCTATTCGATCAAATGTTCTTGAGACTTCTATTTACTTTACTGTTGAAAAGATAAATCAATACCTAGGGCATCCAAATTCTGGTGTAAAGTTCTTTGCCTATGGGGAATGGTGTCACCTTGACGGTTTTGATCTTAATCATGCCAAGAAACTATTTTGGAATGGAAAATCCCCCAAACTTGTTGTTGGTGTTACTTTGAAATTACTTCATGTTGATTATTTTTTCCTGCATCGTTTGATAATGTTGACTATCTTATCTGCATCCTCTACCAGTGAGGTCATTCAACTGACATGAATAGGCTGTCTGTGTTTCTTCTGTATATGGCTGCCACAGGGCATACTGTTAACATAAGGTGCATTATTCTGCATAACATGATTTATGCTCTTTGTCATTCCTCAAAAAATTAACCCTATGGCATGCTCCTCACTCATCTTCTTTGCCCTAAAAATATCTTATTTCCTTCTTATTGGGCTGAAGAGCCAAGTGAAAGAAAATTTGTTGATTTACCCAGTCTTAAGAAAATAAAAATCCAAATTGGTGAAGAGAGGTTTGGTTCAAAGGTACTTGCACCTTTGCCACTATTCCTTCTGCTCCTCGTCATACCACTGGTAAGAAACCAATATGTATCCCTGTGGACTCGATCCAAGACACTAACTTTGCTGCCTCTGAAGGAGTCACCTCCAAACGCAAAAACAGGACGTTGGATTGTTCAACATATGATCTCTTAACCTCTGTCTAGACCATTGCTTCTTCTGTACACCGTTTGGACCAAAACATTTCTGAGCTTGCTACCTCTGTTGAAGATGATTTTTGTAGATGCAAAAAATCTTTGACCTTTATGATGAAGTTAAGGATCTTCGCTACTCCCTTCGCAAAAGATCTCGTAGCCACTAAGCTTTTTGATTATGAGGGGGAGACTGGTGTGATTTGCTACTGTTACTTTGTTTTGTTGTTGCCGTCTGCTTAAAATCTGATGCTTGCAAATTCTAAAACTATCTTGTTATGTTTTGTCACTATTTTGAACTATTTTGCTAAACTTTAAATTCTATAAACAACTGTTCTATTATGCTTTAAGTTTATGTCCAGTCTTACAATTGTTTGAAGTTTTTGGGTACTAAGCTTTTTGACAGGGGGAGAACAATGATTGTTTGATATTTCATACTTGTTTAAGCTTACTCATGTCCTTAAGTACTTGTGATAGGGGGAGAAAACATTCCCTGTAATAATCTCTTGAAATAGGGAGAGAATAGCAAAAACGACATCATCAAAAAGGGGGAGATTGTTAAGTTTCCCTCCGAATACCAGTTTTGATTATGCCTTCCCTTTTGAATCAAGTTGATTGAACTTATTATAGCAGGTGCAGTTTATATGGTAACTAATTGTTGCAGCAAATCTGGAACTTCCTATGCATAAGACTAAGTATTTTTGGTATGTTACTGTTGCACTATTCAAGGAAAAGAATGAGCTGATTAGAATCACTCTTGAGGATTTTATACTTAAATATTTAAAAGAAAAGTGACCTCGATGCAAAAGCAAACGAGTACTATTATGTGAGATTAGGATTTTTCCTTGAAACTCTTTTTCAAAATTCCAGTTAAGCTTGCTAAGTGTTTACTGCAGCCTGTGAGGCTTTGAGAAGTTAACGCCGCTCATTGTAATTGTTCTAATTTGTTTGATTGATAAAGTGCAAGTTCAAAATCCTAAGTCATTTGGCTTAAGTAATGGAGTAGGCTTGCCGAACTACTATATCTTTCTATTTATTTCTACTATCTTTGGAATTTTAGTTATATCTAGAAATTGAAGAACCGAAAATGTTATTAGCAGCCTTGTGTCAGCAATTTCTTCTTGTATACTTCTTTTGTAAACATTTGTATCAGTTGAAAGAATAAAATCCAATTCACTAATTTAGAGTTATATCAAAAGGAGAAAGATAAAGAGTATGGTGATCCCAACTAGTTTTTTTGGAAATACTGTATATTTGAAACATGAGAAATCAGGTTATTATTTTATTCAAGCTAATGTAGAAATAAATTATTTAAGATTTACTTTTTTTAGGTATCTATATTTCAAAATAGACTCTATCCTTTCAAATTTAAAGGCGAAACCAATTATAACATTAAGCTTGAGTCTCTACAAATGTATTTTTGGTTCTGCATTGTATTGATACTTTGCAAACAGAACTACAATAGACCTGTTTAAAAGTTAAATGTCCAACACCTCTCCAATTCCTATGTTTAAGATATGTGGAGTAAAAGCTAGTCCCGATTAGCACTAGCGGAGACAAAATTAGTGCAAGAAAAAATATCCCTTTTTTTGCCTTGACATATTCTTTTTGACTATCAATATTGAAATTCTCTAAGTAAATATCATTCTACTTATTCTTAATTGTTTTCCTTCTTTTTATTTTTTCCTGGCTATTTAGCTATTTTAAGTTGTTTCTATGTTCAAATATTTGATTGAGCTAAAATGACTCTTGTTTCCACTAATTCCACCCAATAATCTTATGATTATTTTTTTTTTTTTGTAATTTTTATAATTTCACCCAATAATGCTAGAATATTTTCCAAAAATTAAGATTGTCTATACACAGTCAACAGTTTTAATGGATATGATTGTTCAACAAGATCCAATAGACATGTCTATTTGACCAGTCTTTCTAATAATTGTGTCCATTCAAATATAATTTTCCAACAACTATAAATAGATTGCTCGTATTTGCACTCTAGTTATCATTTTGTCAAAAAATTTCAAGTAATGTCATTTTGTTTGTTCGTAGTTGTTATTCTATTTCAAAATTTCCATCATTTAGATGTTTCTAGTTGCTTTCTTAAAAAAAATAAAATATTATTTAGCTAAATTTTATCACTACAAACAAATATGCCAATTTCTAATGGAATCTACAACAATTTTCCAGCGGAAAGGCATCTACCAAAAATGGCCGTTGGAAATACTTTCTCGATGGTTTTTCCATCGAGAAAGTATTTTGGCTGCTTTTTGATGAAAAATATGATGAAGATACTAGGAAAGTTGACAGCATATTTCCAACTACATTTTCAACACAAAAGTCGCAAAAATATTCTCAAAATATTATAGATATATTTTTCAATTTTGAATTGTTAGGGGATGAAGTTACTTTAGTTTGTATACATTTTTTATTTCACTAATTATAATTATTTTTTCATATATTTAGTGACATGTAATTATTTGGACTATAAAATCAAATTAGATTATGGAGAAATTGTTAAAATAGCATGTAATTAAATTGGATTTTGGCCATTTACAGGTTGAAAGATTAATTTATAATTTTACGTTTAATTTAAGTTCTTGGATATGTATCATTTATTGATAGAATTCATAAAATAAAAGAGAATAAGTTGGGAAAAAGTGAGCTAGCATGTGGATGTCTTTCTAAATCTCACATTGAAAAAAATAACTTAGACTAAAATTGTTTATATGTGGGCTTATTTGTTCATTTGATAAAAGTAACAACCAAGGGGCACATGATGTGTGCACCACAAGCACATGCCACTGCCAGTGTCACTCGTCCTCCCGATGCGAGTTGAGCTGGGTGTTTTAGTGAATTGTCTCAATATTGGGATAGTCTTTGGTGATAAATTTATTTGTGAACTAGTATGTTCTAAATTTAAAAGTCACTTTATTTTTTAAGTGTTAAAACTTTAATTCTAAAGTGTCACAAATTGTTTTGAAAAGTTGTTACACATGGTTTGTAACTTTAGTTATTATATTTTGTTCACATATTGAAGATACAAAAAGGTAATCAAATTCTCTAGCAAATTAAATATTCTCTCTAACAAAAGCATTAGTTCTCTACATACTTTCGGCTTAAAAGTTAAAGCAAGAGGCACTAGTTTTGACAAACTAAGTGGTAATTGAAGCGAAGCATTGTTGACGCAACTAATCGAGACTTTTGGATTGTCTAATCTTGAGCAGAGTATCACAGTGCCTAGCACACTGTAAGTGGGGTGAATATTTCTTTAAGAAAAATCAGTCTCTACTAGTGATTTAATTTTCTTCTCAATGTTTAAATAAATTGTTCTAATAACTAATTTTCCTACTCCAAATGGTTTCTGTTGCTAGTTGTATGGATACTTTCCTTGATATGTATGACATGTTATTTTGTTAAATATTGCATCATGTGGCTATAACTATTATATCATCTAAACTGATTATAGTCATTGATTTCCAACAATCTTGAAGAAATACTTTTTCTGCATATTTAACTTATTAGTATATTCATCATGGCATCTGCCAGTGATCATGGTACTATTTCCTTATTGAGTTCCAAATTAGACTTGTCATAACTGTCGAAAAAATTTTCTGTTCAGTTCTTCAAACGTTGGCAATAGGGAATAAAAAACTAGTTATCTATTAGGGGACTATGATCTACTATACAAACTACTAAGCCTGCACCAACTGATAAGATCCTTAGGTTGCTCCAATTGTTGAATAGAATGAGGGTGATCAGTTATGTAGAAGGATCATTTTATCATTGTAACTTATATAGGACAAAGTCTCTTTGGGATGAATTTAGATGGGAAATATAATATTGAAGAGCAATATCTCAAAAATATTTTGTTTAGAGTTATTGAAATCTCATATGGTTGAGGGTAGGTTTATAATAGAAAAAACATGCGAATAGATCAACCTAGAGCGTTCTTTAGTCGATGCTCAAATGAAACTCTCTTAAAAGTTTTGTTATGTCTATAGTTGACAAATTTCCTAGATTATAGGAAAGTTTTGGAATGACACAAGCATAAGAAAGGTAAACTATCCATTTGGTGACTTAAAAATATCAATCAACATAGAAAAGGAATATAGGAATCAAATTCGGGTTGTTCCTATAGAGTACCAACCTAAGGCTTATATATTGACATTCAAAAAGAAGAAGAACCATAAATCAAATTAAATGAATCAAAACTTTGAAAGAATAAACAAAGGTAAAAGTAATGTCTGCAAGGAGCCAAAAGCAAATAAACCATACTAGAATTATGGACAAGTTGGGCATTAGACTAAGAAGTGTCCCCCTAAAAGAGCTAAGGTCAATTCATAATCTTTTGAGCAAACTGCAATCATCATGGTTTCAAATGATACTAGGAAGCCTATAGTTCCTAAAACAGTTGATGTGTATATGACTTGTAAATAAACTTTTAACTATTTTATGAAGCTTCTAGTTAGTAAATTACATTAGATAAATGAGTATGCTTGCGCTGACAAATAATTCTTTGTGTCATACTAGGTTACTAGCAAAAAAATCATGAGTATGCGGAATACAGTGCTACCAAGGTGCTTGGGATAAGATGCATGAACCTAACGTTTTCTTTAGGGTGAACACCATCTCTGTATTAGGTGCATCATGTTCCTCTATTCACAAGAATATTATTAGTGGTTTTATTTTAGTTAGAGAGATTTGTATAGATCTTTTATTTGTAAAGGCTATTTATCCGATTGTTTCTTTAAACTTAGAGTTGAAAATATGATTTCATTTGATAAAATTAAAATGGAGTATTTTGATTATTGTGTTGTCAATGCCAATATATGGCACAATATACTAGGTCACTTAAATTTTGGTTCTATTAAAAGAATAATCAATTTAAGTTTAGTTCCTAACATGACACTAAACGAAATCCTAAATGTCAAGAGTATGTAGATGCTAAACAAGTAAGAAAACCTTATCATTTGATTGAATGAAATTTTGAAATACTAGATTAGCTCACACAAGCATTTGTGAGTTTAATGGAATTTTGATAAAAAATCTAAAAAGACAATTTGTCACTTTTACATATGATGGTAGTTAGATATTGCCATGTTTATCTAATTAAACACAAAGATGAAGCATTTGGAAAAATTTATCATATTTAACAATGAAGCTGAAACTCAAACTGGTAAGAAACTTAACAAATTAAGATCAGATAGAAGTGGAGGATATGAGTCTAATCCTTTTAGTAAATATTGCCAAAGGTTTGATATTATTTATAAAGAGACTCTTCCTCACTCACTTTCTTCTACTGGGAGTTGAACGAAAAATAAAATTTTTAAAAACACGATTAATAGTGTATTCTTGAATTTTGAATTGCCTAAGCATATTTAGGGGAATGACTAAATGCAGTTGTCATATTCTAAATGGGTTCCCTCTTAAACATAAGAAATGCATTCCATTTGAATTCTAAAAAGGGAGTAAACCAAGTTTGAAATATTGTATGGGGCCGTCTTGCTAAAGTACTAATCCTAGAATACAAAAGGAAAAAGTTGGGTCCTAAAACTGTAGATGCAATCTATCTTGGTTATAAAATTTGAAACTTTTACCATAGATGTTAACTCTACAATTGAGTTTCAATTTGCGACCTACTTTAAGAATGTGTTTCCCATGAAACTAAAATACCTCAAAGTATTCCAAATAAAAATTCAGCCCTTGAAATAACTTCTATTTCTAATCATGTGGGAAAGATGACAAATGTGGGGGTTAATCCAAGTGGTTCTAATTTCGCATCTATTGAACTAATGAAGTAGATGAGTTTAGATAGAGTAGAAAGGGATCTTGGAAGTGATTACATCACTTACAGTATCAAGCATGAACCTATTATCTTTAAGGATGTCATGGCCTCATTAGAGGCTAGAAATTGGAAAGGTGCTATTAAAATTGAGATAGATTCCATTATTTCTAATAGGATGTGGGAACTAGTTGAGGTACCTCCATAGTATACTATGATTGGGTGTAAATGGATCTTTAAAAAGTAAATCTAATGGAACCATGGATAAATATAAGACTAGATTAATTGCCAAAGGATTTAGGCCAAAAAAGAAAATAGATCAATCAAATACTTATTTCCCAGTTGCTTGTTGACTACAACTTGGGTGCTTATAGCATTAGCTTCCATACATGATTTCATAGTTCATCAAATAGATATGAAAACTTCATTTCTTCATGGGATCTTGAGGAAGAAATATATATGGATCAACCAATGGGATTTGTAGCTCGTAGCAATAAGAAAAAGGTTTGTAAAGTTGTTATATCTCTTTAAAGATTGAAGCAAGATCCTAAACAATGGCATGAAAATTTCGATAATACTATATTGTTGTTTGGCTTTAAATCTAATGTAATGATAAGTGCTTGTATTTTAAAGTTAAAGGTGATGCATGTATTGTATTATGTTTATATGTGGATGATATAATATTGTTTGGATCTAACATTGATATTATAAATGAGATAAAGAAGTGTAAATTTGAAATGAAGTATATTAGTGAAGCTAATGTAATTCTTGGCCTTAAGTTGATTCTTTTAACTAAGGTATAACAATTGCTCAACCTCACTATGTCGAGAAAATACTTGAGAAATTTAGTAATAAAGATTGTCGAGTCATTAAAATACCATATGGTCCTTCTATTATTTTATTAAGAATGAAAGTGGTGTTTTTGTGTCTCAATTGAGATATTCTCAAATTATTAGAAGCTTACAATATCTAGCAAATGATACAGGACTCACATTTCTTTTTATGTTTCAAAGCTGGCAAGATATGCAAGTGTCCAAAAAGAACTTATTGGGGGGGGGGGGGCTTTGAATAGTACCACTTGAGTATCTTAAGGCATGATTACCTAAATTTCTTGAAATTCTTGAGGGATCTAATGATTTAACGTAGATAACCTAAAACTCCATCAATAATGAGTGTAATGGGTATGTATTTACCTTGCGTAGAGGCGCAGTCTCCCAGAAATTTACAAAACAAACTTTGATAAATCGGTATACATTTGAGGCAAAGTTGTGTGCTTTGGACACAACTAGAACTGAGGCTGAGTAGCTACATAAACCGATGACCATGTTGCCTATAGTTAGCAAACCTCTTTCATCCATCACCGTGCATTGTGATAGGCAAC
This sequence comes from Jacaranda mimosifolia, assembly GCA_018894105.1. NCBI lineage: Eukaryota > Viridiplantae > Streptophyta > Magnoliopsida > Lamiales > Bignoniaceae > Jacaranda > Jacaranda mimosifolia. The sequence goes on from CM032126.1 coordinate 24,912,205, forward strand.
CACAATTGCAAAGATTAGAAGTTCAAAATTTAATCAAAAGACTAAACATATCCAATTTAGACTTAAGTCTAAAAGGGATTTGGTGTCTGATGACGTTATGGCCATTAACTTTGTTGGTATATAAGATAATGTGGCAAACTCTTTAACTAAAGGACTTGAATTGTTACTAGTCCAAAAACCAGATTGGGAATGAGATTGAAAACCTAATAGTGACATATTAACTTAGCAATCTAACCCATCAGGTGGAGATCCCAAAGATAGGTACAGTTTGGTATAAACAAGCTATTGAGTGTATGGAGTATAAGTTGATACTATGTATCTAAATCAATTCCTTCACATAGCTGGTAGGTTTTGTTAACTACTAATAAGTAAGAGTTTTAACTCAGAATGGGATCAAGAAAATTAAGATGTGATGCAAGCAGTGCAGCCCCTGAGATACATAACTCAATAAATGTTATCGTTTGGCCATGGTTAAAAAAAATGAGTTATTTTTAAAAATGTCCATGAAACAGGAATAAAATACATGGTCTTAACATGTCAAACCTAAAGATTGTGGCAATAGCTTGTAACATATTGTTGCTAATGGGTGCCATCACATCCAGGCGTCAAATTCAAGATCCAATTCATTTGTCCTTGTGGTGACATAAGCTGGTTAACTAAGACAATAGTTTAAACCAAAGATACGTATTAGTATTGAAAGTATGTCACAATAACCTTGATAATGTTTGATGATATGAATTTTTGGGTGCTGAATGGCACATAATAAAATTGGACTTTTGCCATACACATGTTGAGAGATTAGTATTACACTTCTATAGTTAATTTTGGTTCTTTGGTATGTGCCATGTAGTGGTAGAATCATAGAAAAAAAAAAAAAATTAAGGTTGGACAAAGTGAGCTAGCATTCGAGTGTCCTTCCAAGTTACACGTTGAAAGAATAGAGCTTAGACTAGAGTTGTTATATGGTAATATGTTGTGTGCACCACATGTGTTTGTTGTGCGTGTCTGCCCACCTGTCTTGACCTAGGGCCTAGGCCAAGCACGGGCATGAGCTCGAGCTTGTGCATTAGGCGAATTGTCACGATCTTGGGGTAATATCTTAGGAACAATCATATTTATGAACTAGTATAATCTCAAAAATATAAAAGTCACTCTATTTTTCTAAATGCTACAACTTCAATTTTAAAGTACCACAACTTGTTCTGAAAAATTGTAATACATGGCTTATGACTATTTATTCTATATTTTTCACATATTGAAGATACAATAAAAGCAATAGAATTCTCTAGCATTACAAATTCTTCCTAGCAAAAGCATCAATTCTCCATGTACTTTCCATTTAAAAGTTAAAGCAAAAAGCACTGGGTTTGGCAAACTAAGTGGTAATTCAAGTGAAGCATTAATGTGTTCATTTGATTGTTTGAGGTTTTTGGACTGTCTTATCTTGGGAGGAATATCGTAATACCTAACGCACTATAAGTGAAGCAAATGTTTTTTTAAAGCAAATCAATCTGAACCGGTGATTCAGTCTTCTTTTCAGTGTTCAAATAAGTTGTTTTAATTACTAATTTTGTTGCTCCAAATTGGTTTTCGCTGCTGGTCCAATAGATACTCGGCTTGATATATTTAATATGTTAATTTGTTAAATGTTACATTCCATAGCTATATGTTTCATGCTATTTGAACTGATTATAGTGATTTTATTTTAAAAAGAAAGGGGACGATAAGTTTGTGAATAGAAGTAAATTCTTTTGTGCAAAGGGATTGAAAAGTCCCATCATCATTAAACCTTAGGTAAAGTTTTTCATTTTTTCCTTTTCCTTTTTTCCCCATTAAATATAGAAACTCTCTTAATTTAAAAGACCAGTAGACAACATTCACATGAAAAAGAATTTCTTTTCTAGGATACCCAACATCAAAGGTGCCAAAATGAGTGAGTGGCCATGTGCAAGAAAACAACGGAAGCAAGCTCACATTTTAAACAACTATGATTGAGTGAGGTTCTTATATAATATTGATTTTAATTAATTTTCTAATCCTTTTGCAGATTCTCTTGTTAATGGTTATGTATTCGTGGCACTAATATATTTGGTTTGGTTGAGGTCATGTCCGAATCTGTCGACTGTCATATATGCGGCTTAAATTATAGTATTCCATTAATCATCAAACTGTTTGAATGTCCACCACGAATTCCATTTGATTGGGCATGGGATTTTAAATGAGAAAAGTCTTCAATATTTGTTAAAATATTATTTTCAAATGTATTTCGTGATACTAAGACCCAATCGTTTGTGTTCTACTATTTTTTTTTTTTTTCATTATATACTATTCTGAAAATAAAATTATTTGTACCATTTTTAATAAAAATATTATTAATTTTTATTTTTTTATTTATATCTATCATTTTTATATTTATAATACCTATTAATTTAAAAATAATTAAAATTCACTAACTAATTATATATTAATTTATTTTTCTATCATTCCAAGATAATGGGATGCACACAAAATTTAATAATAATTTTCTATCACATCATTACCAACCAACTTATTAAATAATTATTTTTTTCAAGATGATGGGGCCTACAATTAATTAAATAATAGTAATTAATACTATTACATTAAAATATATAATATTATTATATTAAAATATTATTTTCAATCCACCTTTTTTTTTTTTTGAAATTTTTTACAATACTAATCTAATCACTATTTTCTTTTTCACATGTAAAACAATGATAAAATGAAAACTACATCTCAAAATGATGAAAATAGAGAATGAAAATAGAACTACAACCAATCCAGCCGCAGACTCTTCATATCATATGATTCTCATATAATTTTCATGTGTTTGAAGAGTTGAAAATACTTCTATTTTCCTAAAATGAGCAAAGTGAAATTTAGATTTTAAACTAATATTTCACTGTAAAAAATTTTTGAGTCTTGGTAGGATGTTATATGATGAGAAAATACAGAATTCTGTATTCGAGGACACTCCCAATAGTATAGGATGATTATTTTCTGAAACATTAAAAGAAATATTTTTCAACATAATTTAAAGCTTGATTACGTATCTATGAGAAAATTGTATTATTTGTCTACAAATAGTTCATTTTATATTTATATTCCATCCGCGTGAATACGAAAGTGTAAATTTTATGTCCCATAGTTGTGGATAAAAAATTTCACCATAATTTAATTAAAATATTTTATGATTCACTTTGTGTGTGTGTGTAAAAATTAGGTATTTTTCTTATTCTATATGTATTATTATTTTTTCTTTTTGCCGCTTCACTTAATTTCGTATTATGATATTTTTAAAAAGTAATATATAGATCACATAGCACGCTTTTATCAATATATCTAGTCTAATTTAATCTAATATATGTAAAGTAAAACGATGTTCAATCCTATTTTAAGTATATTTTTTATGTAGCAATGATGCGGATAACTTAATTTTATTCATATTTGCCATGTAAATATATGCCATATATAATATATGTAACTCCCTATAACGTATTTCCATATTTTTCTTTTCTTTATGTCAACATATTTTCGTATATAATGTATATGCAACTTTCTATATTAATTTTTATAACTCCCTCCTTTAATATATAATTTTTGTAACTTCTTTTTATATTGTTAATTTTATTCTTTTTACCTATATCAACATATATATATATATGCATAAATAATATTCTATCAATATTTATTTTAACATTAACGTAAAAATATCATATTGGTTCATCTTTTATAACTCAATATCTAATTTTGATAAATATTCAATATATATTAATATAAATAAATTTTATATTAATTGTTGTAACTCCTTATTTTAATACGCAGTTTTTGTACTCCTTTATATATATATATATATATGTATTGCCTAATAGTTTTTTCTAATATTTGTCATTTTTATTCTTAAATTTGATTTTTGAATAATTATGGACAAATACAAACACAGACATATATGTATGCGTGTATAACTAGACATATGCATCAATCTATTTGTCAATGCAATTTAATTGACTTATCTTATTTAAGCTAAAAATCCTAATAATAATTTATATTAAAAATAACTTAAACTTAGAATTTGCTATTTCAAAATGGAATAATATTTATCTATTTTTTCCCCCTCAAACTCTACAAAATCATTCTCTTTGTGAATTAATTTTTATTTTCTGGAAAAAACATATTCAATAAAAAATTTAACTTTTTAATTGTTATATTATATTCAATAAATTTTTTAATTTTTTAAGTGTTATATTATAATATTTATACAAAATATTAATATTTAAATTATAATTAAAATTAAATAAAATAAAATTTTAAACTTATCGTCCGGTGCAACAAAGGAGCTAATAACTAGCTAGTAAATAAATGGAGTTACATTTCCCCTAATCTTTAGTCTTTATGATAATTTTAGTCAAACATGCACTGATTGTTTGGTTTTAGAAAAGCAACTCTAGTCAATTTAATACTTTATTAATCATTATTTAGGAAACTAAGAAACAACATAAATAAAGAAAATTAGGCAGCTTGATCAGCAAAAAGGTGCATATTCCATTTGAGCCTACAAAATATTTCCAAACTAGTTCAATGTTGGGCGATTGGCACCGGGATTTTAACTCATTATATATGTTGCGACACTTAAGACTTTGCTTAAAGCAAATAAAATTGCTCAAACCAAAATAAAATGACTTTTGATACACGAATTAAAAGTAATAAAAAACTTCAATAACTGAATAATAGCTAATTTTCCTTCACATCCGAATGATAAACAAAATGGCTTGAGTTTAGAAATCCAACAAGTAGTTTAAGTATGTTTAAGGCGTAAAATAATTGATAGTCCAAAATAATAATATAATAACACTAATAAAAGATTAAAAGAGTAACTGTGTTATAAGTTTTGGTTAAAAAAACTCATATCCATCCATTGGACATCCCTTTTAAACAAGTTGATCATAACTTAATTTTCTAATTTTATATAATGCATTTGATGGGTTTCGAGACAATTTTACATCCAAAAAGCGTGTGGACTTGGGGCGAGGCAATTTGTCATTATAATTTCATTATGGCAATATAAAATACAATTATAGAATATAATTATTTTGACATGTTATAATATTTTAATTGAGTTATATCGAAGAGAATTTACAAATACTAATTGTATTACTTTTTGGTGAGAAAATATTGATAATATTAATTCACATTTATAAAGTATATGACACATTGAGAGTAACATTAGATTTCAATAGTGCCACCATATCAATGAAATTTTAGAATGCCACTGAAACTCCATTTTTTCTTGAAATGGAAATGCAGATGGTTTAAATGCTATATCTTGTTTGCATTCACTAAAATGTTTATTTCTTAGCATCAACCTCCACCAAAATAAATTAGATATTATAATCCTTCGTATTGAGGCAAGATGTTAGGCATATTCATCGAACTAAAGTATCATGTGGGTACATTTTAAACCGCTTAAAAAATTATTGATTCAAATTAAGCATTATACCATATGGGTCCTATATTAATTTGAGAAACATGATATTAAGTTTTACAGTCAAATTTGGAAATTCTTAATGCTTTTTGATGCCATTACAACGTTAATAGCACTCTTTCTCATCTTTTAAGTTGACTATTTTCAACTTCCAAAATACCATATCACAAAAAAATATAAAGTATCCAGGAGTATATGGAGTAGCTAAGATTATGACATCTTAATATGTTGATAATTTATACAAAGATTGCTTCTTGAGATTAAATTTGAAACTAATATTATGATACATATATCAATAAACTTTCTTTTCATATACAATAATTTTTATGGGTTAGGAATACATCAAGTAGTGCCAACCCAAAAAAGGATTGGCAAATGAAAGGATTAGCTAGCCCTTAACAAACTATTAGGTTTTACCAAAGTGACTATGATTAAGAGGGTGTTTGGGTGAGCTTATAAGTTGATAAAAAGTGTTTGGTAATTTTCTTTAAAAAAGAGCTTATAAGATCATAAAATAAGATGTTAGGAACTTACAAGCTCTTTTAAAAAAAGTAAGGAGATCCCAACTTATTTTTAAAATCTTCAGAAGCTTCATTTTTAACCATTTTAATTACAAAATTGCCATTATTAACATCTTATAAGTTCCAAAATCTTATTTTATCCAAACACTTCAACAACTTATTTTAAAAATAAGATCTAACAACTTATAAGTTCCAAAAACATCTTATAAGATGTTTAAAATAAGTTTAGCCAAACACCCTCTAAGTGGGGTATGCATCAGTTAGTAGTTGTCAAACAAAAGCATCTGTAGCATATGAATAATGTATTTGTGTAAGTTTAATTAGTACTCACTATAGTTTTATTATTTTATTAGGGTGATCATGTCATATTGCCGTTTAAACATATAAATTTAATTAAATCATATATCATGATATATAATAGTATTTCATATTATAATATCATTATATTCTCAATTAAATGACTCAAAACCAAACATTTGGCTATCTACCTAATTGAAAGACAAATTTCTCAATTTAGGTCTTACCTTTAGCTGTAAAGTGTATGCATTTGAAAAATATTAATGTACAAATTAAAGATTACTGGCATAAGTATTAATTTGTTTGAAGCAGTGAAATTAAAGCACATGCAGAGACCACATTACTCAAAAGCCATGTGAAAGTTTCTGATTAGGTTGCCATGTAATTGTGGTCCATTCTAACATATGTAGAATACAAAATTCAATAGTCTCACTTATATATATATTCCAAATTTATTGTTTTCATTTTGTATTGTAGCATTTCAAAATAAGACATTTACTTTTACTTTTATGAAAATATCATATTAGATATACGAACAATGTGACATCATAAAAACTGTAACTATTATTTTTAAGAATCCGAGCCGTGGAGGATTTTGCTCCATTTGGTTCAAATGTATTATATCGTTTAAGAATGCTATATGCATTGCATGTAAATATGTTGAATCTTTTTTAGTTAGTCCTAAACTATTCAATCACGTTGATAATGTGCTTGTACATTTGCATTCCCTTTTAAGATTTTTTTTATATGCATAACTGATCAAAGTTAAATAATTCGAAAAATTGGAAAATTTTGTTAGTGCATATGAACTACGAAAATATTCAATTGGTAATATATCTACATTTAGCTCTTTGAGTGAGCTCCCTTTAGGATGTGGTTTCCATCATTTGGCGTGAAAATTTTTCGGTGGGATCTAATAATTTGGAGATTCACGATTCAAATTTAAATGAATTTTAATCTTATTTAGGATCATGACTTGATCATACAAATACATATCAAGTTTGCTAGGGTATAATTTTACGATACTTTATTTAGAGTCGATATTAGCTGCGAGTGATCAATTAGATCAATGACATCAACCTCACACTATAATGAACTCTTAATGTAGATGCATGAGCTTGTATAAATAAAAAAATAATTGTTGTTGAAATTGATAAGTGATTAATCGACTTAATAGTATCACCATCACATTTATATATGAAAAGTTCGAGATTCAAAATCTAATGAATTCTTAGTACTTCTGTGCATGTATAAATAACAAGAGAAGTTATAATCGATTAAAAAAAACACATAACAAATCGCACTAAGGGTTGAATGATAAAAAGATCAGTACTTTGTAATTTTAAAATTGGAGAGCATTTAGAAGTGAGTAACTATTTGCGAGGCCTGAGATAGAACCTCGTATGTCAAACATGTCAGATGAATGGGTTCATGATGAATGATTGGCAAGCTCGGCCAACATTCAAGTTCAGATAGGATCACGTGTGGCCAAATAAAATTTGAAAAGAAAAAGAATAATGGAGCTTTTTGGTTTCAATCTCTAAGGTCATTTTTATATTTTATACTATCATCTTATAAATATTTTCAGCCGATATCTTTTCATTTCTATTATCAAATCACATTTCTCAATAACATATATATCTTCTCCTAAAAATTTATATATTTTTTCTTCTCTATTTTTATTATTATTATTTCTCTCTACCTATAACGTACTAAATTTTATATAATCATATTACTTTTCCAAGAACTTATTCAAATACATACTCATTTTCAATTTATTCTTTGTAACTATATACATTTTCAAGTTTTAAAAATAAAAAAATAAAAATGATAACATAACCAAGCGGTCCCTTACTTTTAGATGATGGGCCAATTTCGTTATTTCATGGTATTAATGTTCTAACCACATCAGTATCACAACGTACCTGAAATTGTTAACTGACTGATTGAGACCTCACATCTTTCGACTCAATTGTCGGAGATCTTGTTGGCTGTACTTGGTGTATTTTGTCGTTGTGGAGCCTCTTTTGTAGGTGGGTAAGCACATACATATATTTGTTGGGCTTGCACTTCGAATTTTTTATTGGACCTCCTACTGTTTCGGCCTCTCTTATTTGGACTTTTGCCTGCTTATTACATGTATTTCACTTGTGTTATATATATATATATACACGTATGTATATCATATACGGGGCGTGTCCAAATAAATGGAGGCTATAGAGTAGGCATATCAATGAGTGGGTTTTATCCTACTCAGGTCCAAATTTTTTTTTTAATTCCCAAATCCAGGCCAATACCCACTAAAAAAATGCAATGGGTATGGGTGATGTCTATACCTATGAATTACTCTTATACTCATACTCAACAATTACTGATTATTCTAATATTTAAATTTTACTATAAACCTAAAAATTACATATACCAAAATTAGAAATAAACTAATGATAAAGTTTTAATATATATATATATATAATAAAAAATATTTATTATTTTTTATACAATAATATATTTTTTCAATAATTTACATATCTTTGTTTAAATATTCAAATGTTTTATTCAATTCAAACCAGTTTTGTCTCAATTTTCTTTAGTCAATTGTTACATTCTAAAATCAATAGTATATGCCCATAAAATATGAGTCTACCACAGTCCATACCATCTAAAAAATAATGATGAAAGATTAATCTATTTGTTAAAAAGTATGACACATGGTTTAAAGTTTGATGCGATATTTTAATTTTTTTATATAGAAAAATTATTCGAAAAAAATAAAAAATGTAAAATTAAAGAGAAAAAATATATAATTAGAGAGAAATTGTAAAAAAAAAATAAAAAATGGGAGAGAGAAGAGCTATCCAATACTTATAATATTTTTTATCTACATAAAGAAGGAATTGAGTCAAATTTGAATTATATATACTTTTTAAAAAGAGATAAATTTTAAAAAAAGTGCTCAATTAGTATATGATCTGACCAACAATATAAGAAAGTGGAGAAATATATAATATCTTACTCACTAATTCAAATTTTAGAAAGAAAATAGTACCTCTTTGATTTTGTTCACTTAGTATAATGAAATTAAATATATAAAATTAATTAAATTAAATTAAATATATACACTAATTAAATTTCAATAGTACTTTTTTGTTATCATATGCCAAAAGAATATGTTAATATGAAAAAAAAAATATCAAAATACTAAAAAAATTATATTCAAGAAACTAGATCCAACGGGTATTGAGTTATAAAGGGTAGGATATGGTATATGGTCTCATTATATGGATATTTTAAGGTAGGGTAAAATATAGAGACTTATCATTTGGGTATTTTAGAGTACGGGTATGTGTATGATGAAGCCTACCCATTGAAAGGCCTACTATGGGGCACCCCCATCCTAAAATTCAGACTAGGAGTGGCACCATGATTTTAGGTTGTGTTCTGGATTCATAAATGTGGATTTTAGGAAATAGTTGGAGCGAAGATTTTGTATTACTCCAATATTATGTTATACCAAATACATCATAAAAATTATAACAAGTAAATGTTGCAGGTTTTGAAATTCAGAGTAACATTATTCGAACAATGACAATAAATTTGGAATTTTTAGCTCCCAAATCGTCCATTCCAAACACAACCTTATCTTGCAATTGGATTCAAGGATTTAAATTTGAGTAAATATATAGAGAGGTAAGTATTTTAATTCAAATCCATCACAATAATTTAAAAAGAAGTTCAAAATGAATGTTAAAGAATTAAAAAAATCCCTAATAAGTACTCAAAATTTTCCAAACATGTGCAATTCACTGTTGTTATAGAGATAAAAATTCTAATTCGGAAGTCCTTAATAAAAAATACATGCAACCTTAATGGGTTTGGGTAAAAATATTTTTTGAACCAGCTCATCATATGAAAATCTTGCACACTCACCTTTAAAATGATAAAAAGTTAAAACGTGTTTAACGATAAATTGATGCTGTCCTATAGTTATTAATAATTGATATTTTCTTATGTAATGATAATGTAATCAATATCCTAATTGAAAAAACATGTTTAAATGAAGGAATTACTTCCATAAGAGCTTTCAATTTTGTCACCTTCTATACAACTCTTAGAAATATTACATATAACTGGAATTAGTTTTAATCACTCTTCATTAGCTTATAGTTACTTATTAAACTTATTTCAATTCACGGCAGTGCTAGGAAAAAAGTAGGATTCCCACTATAGGCATTTTTAGATATAGGGTAATACAAACATTGTATCTTCAACACAGTATGTGAATGTGCATTCTTCATAGGCATAATATAGCTAAGGTACAACTTTATCATAAGTATCAACAGTACTATTCATAATTCAAATTGAAGGGCTGTTAATGGGATGATGGCATTGTGCTATGCTACTTAAATATTGCGTAGAAAGGTAAATAAACACAGTCATAACAGAAGCACTAGGTATGGGACAGATATGTACTCTGATACAATGCAGTAGTATGGGACAGATATTAAAAGGAAAATGATGATTTATCTTTTGATCACTGGTCAAGTTGTAATTTAAGTATTGAAAGGTTTTGGTTGAGCAACCTTCAATATCCTTAACCATTGTTTTGTAAGATATCTACGATTGTAGAAATGGTCACAATAGATTGAATTCCGCCAAGAAGCACTTTGATGTGTTCCTAGATAAAAATTCTTAGAATTATGAATTGACATTGTATATGGGAACGCCATTCAAGTTATTGATGATGAAGAAAGAGAATTTTATAAAAAATAATGTGGGCGAGAAAAAGGTTGCCTCCATAACTCCTACTTGTGTAGACAGAAGAGGAGGGAATGCTCTTTCACTGCCTGCTCCACCACAGGAGAGCACTTTTATTGGGCAGATGATGATGGATTAGTTTTCTAGCGTCATGTTAACAACAACGGAGGCTATGTGGTAGAAGGAAGAAGGAAGAAAGAAAAGAGGCAAACTAACCCGATTGCCCCTTTAATGTAGGATAGATTGGACCGTGGTAATGAAGTCAAGAAAGGTGGCAGGTTTCCTTGCGGTAAGGATATTCATTGGGAGGCAGAAAGTTAATCTTAATATCAATTTTGAATAGAATACATCACAGTCATGTTTATTTGTTAGGGTGAAGAACCTACATAGAGAGATTAAGGAAATACGACGACAGATAGCAAGGAAAATGCGAAGAGGAATTGCAGTGGGGAAAGTATCTTGATAGATGAATTGCTAATGAATTTTAGATCATTCCACTTTGAGTATGATGGGTCCCCTAACCCGTGGAAACACCTATGCAGGTTTAAGAGTGTTGCATTCCTTCATAGATATTATAATTGATTAAGTGCAGGGACTTTTGATCACTTTCACCAAGGTTGCACACCAGTGGTTTAACCAATTATTACCAAATTCGATTCATTTCTTCGAGATATTTAGCTTAGCCTTTTCTAGAACTAATTTATTGGCAGTAGTCGTTAACCCTGCTTAGTATGTGATCAAAAGATTATAAGTCCTTGAGAAGTTACGTTAATCCATTCATGGCAGCGACCTTCAAGGTACTTTCTTCTACACAGGATATGTTAGCTAATGCTTTTAAGTAGGGATTGTAAGATAGTGAATTTTTTGTATCCCTAACTAAGAAACCACCTAAAGCCTTTGATGATCTACTAGGATGGACAAAAAAAAAAAAAAAAGAATTTAAATGTGAAAGATCATTACAAGCAAAAAATATGAATGTGTTAGGGAAAAGGAAGGACCAAATGGAGGAAAAATAATGTTACTAAGAGGCCCAAGTTTGAGGTGAAGGAGAAAGATATCTTTCTCCCTAACTCTGAGTATTACACTCCTTAAGTGTACCTAGATCATAGGCAATGCTATAAAGGCAAGAATTCAGTGAGATGGCCCTGTAAGGCCAAAGAGGGTGGCACTAAGCCTAAATCAAATAAGTTTTACAGATTCATAGTAAATACGGGCACACAACAAATGATTGCTACTATTTAAAGAATGGAATAAAAAGGCTCATTTGGTCAGGGCATTTGAAGGAATTTCAAGCATAGAGACATCATCGCACGGGGCATATGGATGGTAGAAGGTAGAATCAGGAGAAGTGGGATGTAATAAAGAAAGGTGATAATGTAAACGAAACTCAATAGGCAAATGTTCCTATCAAAGGAATAATTTATGTCATCTCAAGAGGACCTACCCATGGAGATTCTAATAGGGTGCTAAAGAATCATGGTCGGTCAATTCAAGGATACCGAGAAGGAGGTTAGTAATTAATATAGTAAGGTCTTGTTTGCTTGGCTTGATTAGGTGTGATACATACCTAATCAAACCTCTTTTAATGTTTGCTTCAATTGATAAAAGCCCTTGATAAATCCTAGGCCCTACATTATTTATTGTTGCTTTTGGAAAATGGATCAAGGGGAGGAAGGCTTGATTAGGTGTGATAAGAATTACAAAAATTTAATAAGGTTTATTTTTTATCTTATTTTCAATTAAATCATGATTCTTAAAATGGGAAAGAATGAGAAAATTATGAAAAACTTATTAAAAAATATAAAGGATATAATAGTAAATTTATATATTATATTTTAATTTATCTATATACTAATCATACCAACCAAACATAAAATTAAGATATTCTATCCTAATGGGCTTAAAACGTATCATTTGCTTATGTATCACTTCTAATCACATCATTCCAAGCAAACGAGCCCTAACAGAAGTAATCCAAATGCCACATAATGATATGTTGATTGTTACTACTACTATATATGTCGTTGCCATAATTTTTATGGATAGCGGCAATAATCCTTTTTACAATGTATTCAAGCAGATGGATTTAGGGGCCACTAAGTTAATTCTATGGATAATTTATTTGGGTTTGTAGGAGAGATAGCGCACCCAGTTGGATGGGTTATCTTATCTTTGTGTATGGAAGTTGAACTATTACGCAAAATTAGGACGATCAGGTCCCTAGTGGTGGACGTGCCATTTACTTATAATGTGACACTAGGAAGGCCTACTTTGAAGTCTTAATTAATGAGGAATTATTACACATTGAATTGGGTCTTACATGGGTAAGTTATTATGGTAATCAATGATGACCCTCAAAGATAATGTAGATGTTTCATGCAAAAGGATCTATAAGGGATTGATCCTATAATTACTATGCATTATCTTAATGTCGATCCAAACGGTAGGCCAGTCATGCAAAAGAAAAGGCATTTTGGACTTGAGAAAGGAGGAGAGTATACAAAAGGAAATTGAGAAGTTGCTAGAAGTTGGACATATAAAGAAAATCCAATTTTTGGAATGGCTATCAAATATAGGATTGGTGCCCAAGACATAAAGAAACTAGGGGATATGCATTTATTTTTGCAATTTGAATAAGGTGCGTCCTAAATATTATTATACACTCTCCAAGATAGATTAGATAGTAGACTTAATGTCTAGGTGTAAGTTGCTAAGTTTAATGGATACCTTGCAAGGCTGCCATCACTTTTTTTTTAATCCTAATGACAAAAAAAGTTAAGTTTCATTACCCTTGGAGGAACTTATTCTTATGTTCCTTTTAGCTTAGACAATGTAGGTGCTTTATATAATAGGTTGGTGGATAGAATGTTCAAAAATTAAATAGGATGTGATATGGTGATATATGTCGACGACATGTTAGTAAAAAGCAGTAGATCAAATGATCGCATTAAGGATTTATTAGAAACCTCACGATATTAAGGCAGCATAAGATGAATTAAATCCAATAAAGTGTGCCTTTGGAGTAAAGAGTGAAAAGTTTTTAGGATACATGGTAACTTAAAAAGGGAATTGAAGTAAATCTTAAAAAATTTATTACCATACTCTTATACCCCCCCTCTCCCCCTAAGGAATACCTATGAGGTCGAGAGACTAACGGAAAGAATTGTAACATTGAGTTACCTTATTTCCAAAGCAGAAGAGGGGAGCTTGCCATTCCACTTTATATTCAAAGTACTTAGGGGTGCCATGAATATTGAATGGAAGTAGGAACATCAAGAAGCTTTTGATGAATTAAAACAAGTACTCACTAAATTACCTTTATTGACTAAACTTGTGCCTTGAGAGGTTCTATATGTATATTTGTTAGTGATGACTTATTTAGTAAGCTCAGTCTTACTACGAGAAGAAGATACGACACAAATTCCTTGCAGGATGCTGACCAAAAGTGTGTAGAGATTAAAAACTTACCCCGACATTAGTCATCACTACTTGAAGGTTAAGATCTATTTTTTATCTCTTATGGCGGTAGGTCAAATGAATCATCCCTTTAAGCAAATTTTGGGAAGACCTAAGGTGTCAAGAAGGCTTGTTAAGTGTACTGCGAAAATGGGAGAATTTGACATTGAGTACTAACCTCGAGTTGTAATCAAGCACAAGCCTTAGCTGATTTCATATCTGAAATGATGATATCATAAAAGAAAATGAGGATGTGGCTTGTATATCATCCTTAGCCTTAAAAGTTAGAGAGGCTATGGTGTTGATTAGTCTTGAAGAGGTTAATTTGAGTTTGCCATCAAATTTTAGTTTAGGGCTTCAAACAAAGAGGCTACATATGAGGCATGTATTTGAGGAATAAAGATAGTGTTAGATGCATGTGCTCAAGCTGTGATTATATATTACAATTCTAAGCTGCTCATAATGTTAGGTTAAAGAAGATATAATGAGGAATACGCAGAAAAAGTTTTAGAACTGAAGAAACATTGCTATAGTTTTCAGCTCCAATAGGTATGGCATTTTGAGAATGGTAAGTGTAATTATCTGGTTAAGTTAGCTAGTTCTTTGAATGATTGTAGGACAACAAGGATAACCATCTTCACAATAAGTGATGTGGAGATAAGCATGATAGTACTGATAACTCTCCAAAAGAGAGTGATTTTCTCCTTATTTTGTGGAACAAAAGGGCTACTTCAAGAACAACTTTATTGAAAAAAAGTTCAGTATTATTTTGGTTTTTATATGATTTTATTGTCAATTAGTTTTGTTTTTGTTTGATTTTGATTTCTTGCGTTTTTGTCCAGAATTTGAATACAAGAGATCCTTTGACCCGACCTGGACATACATTTGGAAGACAAAAAGAGCCATAATTCACAACAAAGTGGAATTTTGCTAGTGGGGCTACAACGCTCAACTATGGAGAATTTTTTTTTATATGCTGGAAATTGGGCTACTATGCCTATCTAGACGCCGTGGCACCCAAAAGGCAGAAGACAACAAATTCATAAGGACCATTTTAGTCTTAATTGGCCTATGTTTTTAGCTTGGGGTTAAGCTAGCAGATCATTCAATTACCCATTTTTCAAATTTCCTTGTTCTATCATTTCTCTTAAATTTTCCATCTTTTCTCTCAAGGTTTTCTTTAGTTTTGTAGATTTTCTCCTAGCCTAGGTACTTCATAAGTAATCAACATTGAAGATTAACATAATTTCTGTAGGTTTTTCAAATCCACCTTGGGTTTACCAGTGGAATTTTTTGGAGGATTGGAGTGTATTCTAACCGTAATCTTAATATTTTGTTGCTTGCTTTTCTATTTCTTATATTTATTATTAGGATTGTGCCTAGGCTATTTGCTTTTGTGAATCTTTATATTAAATATTTTAAATGAAGAATTTATATTTACACTACAATTTTCATGTTAATGATACTGGATTATTGTTGATTACTTTGTGTTTAATACAAAACTAAGTTTGATCATCTTAGTTTTTTGTTAGCTGGTTTGAGATCGATAGGTAATAATTGATTGTCGATACTCAAGGATAATCATGTTTAACCAACTCATGAGATTGAGAGATAAATGGCAAGGTTATCCAACACTATAAGATGTGCTCCATGGATCCAGATCTTACACTTTTTTCATAGGCTCGGTGGCTTGGAACCTAGAAGCTATAGTTGTCTATACTAGAAAGATCCTATCATTAATCCTTCATCTAGATGCATGTTAGGATTGTCATTGCATAATTAAGTCATTCTTGATTGAAGATATTTGGAGTTTTAGTTTTAGTTTCATTTCGTAGGCCAGTTTAGTTTCAATTTATGTTTTCATTTCAAACTCTCCTTTTTTGTTCATATAGATAATTTGAGTGAAGAGAATTGGGTAATCATGGATACGACTCTGATACTCACCAAAATTTTGTTAGTTGCAACCCATGCACGTCAGTATGGACACCTCAAGTTGGTTTTAATGATTATTTGCTTGTTGTGATTCTTGAACTTAGTTGATTATTTTTTGAATTTGCATATAGTGATCCTTGTGTTGGTTTGTCCAAGAACCAGTTTAGGATGTCAAGGATTGGATATCAGAAATGTTTTAGCATTCGTGGAAGGGTCTTTTTTTAGTGAAAAAGGGGGAAAAATGTAAGAGGCTTTGTGACTACAAAATCGAGAAGCTCATTTTGTGATTATAGGAGATGCATTATACAAGAGATCATTCACATCACTTTACTTGAGATGTTTGTTCAAGAAATACAGAGAGCATGTGTTTAAAGAGATTCATGAAGGGTATTGTGAAAACTAATTGGGAGTAATGGTACTAGTAGAAAGGGCTCTCCAGGTATGATAATTTCGGCCAATGATGAAAGTTGATGTGATGGAGTTCGTATGGAATGCGAGAAGTGTCGGAAGCACTTGTCTTTGATTCATCAATTTGCAAAGAGTATAACCACCAAGGCCTTTCTATGTCCATCACAAATAGGGAATTGATATAATATGCCTTTAGCAATTGGACAACAAAAATTTCTCCTGGTGGGTATATTACTTCACATGGATGGAGGCGGAACTATTGACCAAGATCACAGAGAATAAGATGATAAAATTTCTATGAAAAATTATTATATATAGGTATGGCATAATCCATGAGCTAGTTTCAAATAATTGAAGGTAATTTCAAGAAAAAAGAAAGTAGCACGGTCTACATAAATGAAAATCACGTAATAATTTACATCAATTGTCTTTCCACAGTTAAATCGGCGTGTGAAATTTACTTATAATATCATCCTTCATGGTATCAGGATGAAGCTCAATGAGGCAAAGGAGTATGGATGGATGAACAATATGTTGTGTGCTTATCGAACAAGTCCTAGGTCCTCTATAGGAGAAAGACCCTTTAGTATGTTATATAAGATTAATGTAGTCATCCCGATGGAATAAAGAAACAAAGACTCATTGAGTGCAAACTTCTTATGATCCTAAATGTAATGAGGAATTGATGAAGAACAATTGGACCTTGTGGAGGAAAAAAGAAACTTGGCATTTGTGCATAGGGAATAATACAAATAGAAGATCAAGGCTACACACAGTAACAAAGTTAAGAAAATGGGTTCCAGGTAGACGGTTTAGTCTTGTGAAGGAGTGATGCGTTGAAACATACTACCAAGCCAATGATTGATTGGGAAGAATTCTATAAATTCACAAATATTCTAAAAGAGAGGGCCTATCACTTGGAGGATATGAAGGGAAAGGAGTTGCCTCAATTGTAAAATCTACATAGCTTGCAAAGATTCTAGACTTGATCTTATAGTGTTTATGCTTATGCCCTGAAAATGATGAATTGATTGATCGCAATATTTCTTTAATAAAATTTAAGATTTCTTCATGATCTAGCATTCTTATAGTTTGAAGTTATTGCTTAGGTGTTGTTATGATTTGAATCTTACTACTTAAGCAATGTTATGATTTGAAACTTAGTGCTTAAGCATTATGATGATTATACTCTTATTACTTAAGCGTTATAATGATTTGAAGCTTATTTAGTATTTCTATGATTTGAAGCTTATTACTTAAGCATAACGATAATTGTTATTAAGCGTTCTTATAATTTGAAGCTTATTGCTTAAGTGAAACTTAGTAAGCATTTCATTGATTTGAAACTTACAATCAAACATGATGATATTTTGAAACTTGCTAAAGATCTTATTTGATTTAAAGCTTATTACTTTGGCTTTATGATAATTACAAGCTTATTAAGCATTCCTATGATTGGAAGCTTTTTACTTGAGCGTTGTAATGATATGAAGTTTAATATAAATATCTTGAAATTTAACAGGTGCTATCTAAAGCAATCCCATAACGCGAAACTCTTCACAAGCATTGTTGTAAAGTGGAACTCATTAAAGCAATGAGTAGAAAAAACCAAGCAAAAGAAACAGAAGGAGAATTTAGCAATGAAAAGGATGGTTGATAATATTCAAAAAGTGCTATCACTATGTAGGTAGGATAAGCAGGATCCTAGTATCAAGCAAGAAAATTAAAATTATTCAGCAAAAGAGTTGGCTTGTCTCTAGCTGATTCTTTCTCAGCGAAATCATCTTCAATAGATTCCCTAGAATTGATAGTGAAAACCACTTCTTCCATAGCATCTGCGACCTTATTAGCAGCTTTCTTAACAGCTTCATCTCTAATATTCTCCTGTATATTAGCGTCACGGTCCAGAGCATTGCTAGGGGGACATTGTTGAAACCATTGTAATAAGTTTAAGGCCTTGTCTACTATCATCATGTGGTATTCGTTGAAATGCAAGAAAGTGGCCTTATGCTATTCCCAATTGTTGTTTAAGATCTTTTGTTGCTCACTAGAATAAGAAAAATCATACATGGGACTCAACCTCTCTTTCTCATATCCAAAATGCAAAGCTTTATCTAACTCCTTAGCATGGTGGCTCAACGCTTCTAGCAACTGGAAATCCAATTTATGATTATTTTGATGATGGGATAATTCTTAGTTCAACTTGTC
The DNA here is from genome assembly GCA_018894105.1 of Jacaranda mimosifolia. Classification (NCBI taxonomy): domain Eukaryota; kingdom Viridiplantae; phylum Streptophyta; class Magnoliopsida; order Lamiales; family Bignoniaceae; genus Jacaranda; species Jacaranda mimosifolia. The sequence continues at coordinate 24,931,285 of CM032126.1, forward strand.
ATTGCTCACATAGAGTTTCAACACTTCCTCCTTCAATTTATTCAAGAATTTATCTCTATCTCTAATCGTTGATCATTTCAGCATAAGGTTTATCAAAAGATCAATGATAGATCAACGAACCAATAAGCAGACTCATTTGGAAGTAAAAACTAGGGTGAGAATAAGACTAGAAAGATCTATGAAATAACTGAGATTATGAGTAAACATTGTACCTTAGCAACCAAAAAAAAAAAGAGATTTAAGGGCATCATCCCAAAAACTCTCCATATGGTAATGATATCTGGGAGGGGCAAGGTTCTTTAAGAACCCCAGGACAATAGACTTGTCACCATATATTAAAAATAAACTAGAATAGAGATTAGTAGCCACTTTGGTGGGTTATTAAGACGGATAGTCCACAAGCATTTGAATGGCGGAGAGATTGGTGTAGCAAAAGATGACTAGGGCCTCCAGTGTGAAGTAGCTTTGGGAGTACGTCAGATGGATGAATGAGAGCTCGGAGCGGGGGATTCGGCAGTGACCCAGCATTAGGTCTAATAGACTTTGAGAGTTGGATGCATCTTGTTTTATTAAATCTTGAACATCACAGTGTTTGCAAAAAAATGCATATGCCACAAATAAGTATGGAGCGATAGCCACAAATGACAAAGGACATCTGAGCCAGAAGGTATACTAATAGGGTTTGACAGCGTTGCTTCCCATGGGCTAAGACCAAAGTAATAAAGCAGCAATCAGGTTTGTGTTCATGTGTGTTCTAGGGAAAAAAATTATATTTAAAGGTACCTCAACTACCTCTTTCAAAAAGACTTTTATGCTCATATTTTCATTGCCTAGTTACTAGATATAGCTAGTTGAGTCTTATCTATAAATCACAATCCTAGATTTTTAGGAGATCTTCTCTATTACTCATTATTGCTTGTTTAGGTCAGGCAAATATTCTTTTTTAGATTCCTAAAAAATCCCTAGTTTGGCATTTATCTTAGGGATATTCATTTAGCCAATTGTCTTATCCTCGTCATTAGGTAGCTCGGCTAGCTTATTCTTTTGGGATAATTCGATCATTGCCCACTTCAGATACAACTTTCTTTATTTGCTTTAATTGATTTCTTTATACTCTAAAAATTAATCCTTTGGAAAATAAGAGTTGACTTTGAACTCTATCAAGTTTACCAAGCTTAGATGAATATGTGGATGTTCAACTTTTTTGTTTGTGGTTTTCTCTTTCTAATATAATGAATAAAACAATCTTTTGAAGGGTTGCAGAATTCTATTATGCACTCGCTATTATTTCTAACTTTGATGATGACCAATTCACCTGGACATCTATACCTATTTCCCATGCAATCACACAAGTTGCACCACTCCCATCCTACATATGTCTTCGACATCACAACCAGACTTAATGATATTAGGAGCTCAGAGGGCGTTAGTGACGTTGCTTCCTCATCTATCAAAGAGCCAAGGGACACATTATCTTTATCATACATGTTGTATTAAATGATTTTATTTAGACATGTATGTCAATGGGCTTCACTTGTCCAAAATGCCAAAATTAAATCATTTAACTTCATTTTATTTGTCTAGCTGACATTCAATTAAACATATTTAATTTAGTGTTAACATTTCATATATAACCATGTAAACTTATGTGCATTGACAATATTAGATAACAAATCATAATTAAATTGTCGTTTGTAAAAAGAACTAGTATTTTTGTAGTTTTGGATAATGATATATAAGTAACATTAGCTCAAAAGTTATTCTTACTAATTCATAACGATTAAAATTTAAAAATGTATAGCGTTGTTTTAAACAATTTTATATGTCTGTATAAAATTGTTCAAATTAAATCATAATTACATAAAATATAAATAAATAATATCACATGGAATTCAAAATTATTCTAATTTTTTTTTAATTTTATAATACATGAAAAACAAACTAAATTATACTATTAAATTAATTAATTTTTATTAATTATCAAACAAATAAATCATAGTTGATTTAATTAATTAAATTACATATATTCAATTATTTAAAAAAATTATAAAGAGATTTAAAGAATTACCTCATAAATTAATTAAAAAATAATTTCTATTTATTAAATATGCAACATTTCTTATAAAACGTAAAACCACAAATCTTACAAACAAATCCATTCTCATAAACAAATCTTAGAAAAAACCTCACATGCAATCATAACCTTGTGTCATATCATACTATCACATAAACACTAATCATTACATTATTTCACAAAATCAATACGTATCCATTTCTCATTCTCATTTCTATAAGAAATTACATCTCAACCCTTATCTGATGAAAATGGATACTAGAAAAAAATTTCAGAAGCAATCACTCCCTAAAATTTTACCTCATGATGGGCGTCTTGGAGCTTAAAGAAGAGAAAAACTAATAGCTCCACAAAATGCCTCTCTTGAGCTTTTGGACTTATAGCCTGTTGCATTGAGATTGAAATAATAGCTGCACTTGTGAAAAAAGAGATGCAACAATGTTAAGGATCTCATTTTGTGGTAAGCAATCGAAAAGTTTTCTAATTTTATACTATCTTTCTTAACTTGTTCATGTGAGCTTTTTTGGGTGAAAGTTATAAGTAACCAATAAATGTGATCAGAAGATTGATGCTCAAGTTGAATGATTGGTACAACATATTTTGTATAGGTGACATTAATATATATTGTATTTGCTATTATGCTGCAGAGTGTAATCAAATTTTGTATTTGCAAAATTAAAATTACAAGATAAGAAAATTTTGTATAAATAAAAAAATATTAAAAATTATCAATTGTGGATATAATCCCTAATCTAAATCCTCTAATTCTTCCATTGAAAAGATGATTTGGACTTTGGTGGCGAAATCCAACACTTTGATCTCCTCCTAAGTTGATTTTCTTGCTTTATAACGTTAATCCTAGAGCTTTGTACTATAATCTTGAATTAAATATCAGGATTTGACGAGCTCTGCGATGAGCGCCTTGAACGCCATGGATCTCCTTGAATTAGATTTTGGAAAAACAACACCAATTCGAGGGCTTCGCAGTGTAATCTCAAATTAAATCCTGAGATTTGACGAGCTTCACGATGAGCACCTTGAACTTCATGGATCTTCTTGAATTTGATTGAGAGAATTGTTGAACTTCTTCAAGTCTCTATTGTTTGCTATGGTTTGTGTTGTTGTTTTGAATGAGCTTCGATCATCCGTTTATATAGGTGTCTAGTAGGAGACACCCAGATGGCTTGAACTTCTTTCATAGTTATCGCTTCGATGCATATATTAAGAGTTAATATCAAATATCAAGAGATAATATCAAATACATTTGACTTGATTGGTTCACATACTAAAATATGCCACTTGTCACAACTTGGTTCTCTAGAGATTGCTGAGCTACAAGACTTGATTTGATTAGCCGCGACACTTTATCTTGACACTTTTTGATATCTGCTTTGAACAAAAAGTAAATGCTAGAGTATTAATTAAAATTAACTATTTATTTTTTAGAAGTAAATTTAATAAATTCCAAGACATAAAAAGAAATTTTAAATAAGAACTAGTATATTATTTTCAAGTGTCATTTATCAATTGGTCGAAAATTGATATGTCTACAAATGCCTACACTTCAAGGCTTAGCGAGGATGTGAAGATCATCTACGAAAGAAACAAAACTTGAAGTATTTGAGAAAATTTCCTTTTCTATCCCCTTTTTCACATATGTTTGCAACAAGAACATCCTCCAAGCAATCCTCGAGCTATGATGCCCTTCTATAGATACGCTGCACACCATCATTAAGAACTATCAATATCTTTATGAGATCTTCATGGACTTTGCGGGTTGCCTATATGTGAAGGTTTTTGTGATGAGTCATCTCATGTATCATGGAACTACTCGGTATTGATACCTACCAACCTTCCCTGCCACGAAACAGCAATCGACTATATATAACCCCCTTTAAGATGTCACTCCCCAAAATCAAACCATATATTCTAGTACTGAAGCGTGAAACTCAATCCCAAATAAATAATATTATTTATCCAATTTTATATAGTTAGACAAAAGAACTCAAAGCACTTAAACTAATTTAAGCTAATCTTATAACACAAAGACTAAAAGTGCCAATACTTAAGCTCAACTGAAATAAAATAAAATCCATAATAAATAAAAATAAAACTAAGAAGATAATGAGAAATAAACTAGTCTACTACAAAGATCCAAACTAAGACTTCAGTCTTGATTCTCATCATAAGCAGAATCTACCTCCTCACTAGGGTAAGGGTCTAGGTCTGCCAGAAGAAAATTAAGGAAAAACATAGAGTGTGAGTCAAAGATTCAATGAATTCCAAGTGTGTGCAATGTGAGTTTGTGAATTTTACATAATAATAATAATGATGATGCTAAGATAAAACATTCAAGAAGAATATAAGTGGAGATCAACCAAGTGATAGTCAGTAATAAAATGAGAGTCTAGTAAACATTTCATAGGCTAGCATTTAAATGCGATGATCAAATGGTATTTGCTCTAGCCAGTCAACCGTATGACTCCCACTGTAATAATCCCTTATCGCTCTGGGCAAGGTGCAACATTACCAAAATAGTGTTCGAGCCAGGTCCTCAAGAAATCCTACGACCCACCGCAACCACAAACAACTTCTGTTGTGCACTGGGGGGATTAGGCCATAGGGACTTGAGGTGAAACCGGCAAGCCTGCTGCCGCACGGTGAAGTCCCTCGAACACCCAGACTAAGTTGGATCTAACATATAATGTTAGTAATAGTAAAATCAGTCATCAACGTTGATTATCGTATTTAACTACTAGTCTAAAAAATTATTGAGTAATAATAAAGGCTGAAAAGAACATATTTTCTTGTATCGTGAAACAAAATTAGATAATTTTTGTGTGCAGTGTAATATAATTATAGTACAGTGTAAATTGAAAACAAGTTACGAGCAAATTATACTATAACATATATCCTTCTGGGTTTTAAAACATAATATTTTATGGTATTTATAGGTTTAGACACTCATGGTACTTACCAGTCGTATTAAAAATAGCTTCTGTCATGTCAAATCTTTGACCACCTGTTGAAATATTAATAATATTCAACTTAATCAATATCTAATCATAGAACTTCAATTGTAGTCTAACTTATTTTATTCACAACGTTACGCCTCTTTACTACAACAAAAATCACTTTTCTGGACAGGGAAAAATGTCCCAATATATAACATTTTGAGGCACTTACACTTTTTAAGGCAGATAAAATATCTGTCGCATAGTAGTGTGTCGCATTAGCTCAAGAGGCATTTATTATGTGCCCTTATAAGTTCTTTTTGTTATGATGCTTACATGTGTCACAATAATGCATTTTTGAGGCACATATATATACCTTATAAAGAATCACTATTTTTGCAAAAGAACTTTTTGGGACACTTATTTATGCCTCTATGCTTACAAGAGACACTTACATATGCTCTAAAAAGTAGTATTATTGGGATATTTTTAAATGTCATGTTAGCACCATTTTTAGGCACTTGTTTTTGTCTTTAAATAGACATGAGACAATATATAATTTTTCTATCAAGGAACTTTTGTCAATGCATATAAGTGTCCTAATAAATATTTTAGGGCACTTCAACCTGGAAAGCTTGTGTGCTAAGTGGACACAAATAGGTGTCCTAAATAGTATTTCATAAGCCTACACCAATCAACATGATATGTATTTATATACATATTTCCAAATGCCACATTTTAATATTTTTTCCTTTCAGGACAAATACACTTTGTATCATGCGATATATAACTACACTTTTAACAATATTTGTAAAATAATAAAAATATGGATACAAAATAAATATATTTTCCAGTATCATTCGTCAACTTGAATAAAAAAGTCATGGAACACTGCATTGGGGTCCAGGTCAAAGCCAATAAAAGATCCAATCAAGGTTCTTCCAACCCAAAAGTCAAAATATCTAGTACCTATGAAAGTTTTCTAGCAAAAAATGATAAGAAAATATTTTCAATAAATCCATAAACTTTTCTACAAAAAAGATATGAGCATATTATAACAGCTGATCATTTTAATACCAAAACATCAAAAGTCAAGAATCATCTAACTCCCATCGTGTTCTAGTTTGTATCAACAATGAAACTTATCATCCACAGCAACTTGCATATATGAAGATATATATTAATATTCCTTTCACAAGCAAAATCATAGTGATAGCATAAAGTGTTAAAATGGACAAACTTAAACTAACTTCTTTGCATAACCTCATCAGCTAAAGAAATGCTTAAATCAAGCAATAAGACAATTCACATAACCTCACTAGCAAAATTATAGCAAAACCTCATTAACTAAAGAAATGCTTAAATCAAGCAGTAAGACATTCACAGAACCTCACTAGCAAAATTATAGCATAAACTCATTAGAAAAATCACGCAATAAGTATGCTTTATTTTGTCATTCACAAAACACAAGAACCAAACTCCTCAAAGATACGAGCTAATAATGCAAGCAAGTACATCTTTTTCATAATGTCAATTATAGAACACAAGATCCAAGCTCCTCATACACATGAGCCAAATAAGTAATATATATGAATATATAGAACCACATTCAAATCAAGTAAAAAAGATCAAGTAATTAAAAAAGAGGAAGAAAAAAGATGTACCAATGATGAAGGCCAAGCAACAGATACTCCAAGCGCATTCCCAATTGTTTGAATATGCTTATTAGGGAATATCAACCTTGCATCTTTTTTCACTTGATATTGAATCACTACTTGACAAAAGTTAGGCCCTAGGTCTGTACCATTTACTCTAACACTATCTATCTTTTCCACAATACCAGTTGCAACAATTTCATTAATATTTGAAAGACCTTTCAAAACAACATAGGAGCCAACCTATAGATAAATTTTTGATAAGAACTAGTGAGCCAAATATTGTTTAACTACTTTGTGTATATAATAAATTATATTAATCCAATTTTTTTACCTTGATACATGTTGAAGGAGAAGTTGAGCCAAATGAATGATTGGTTGGAGAAGATAATGGAGGACTTTGAGGATTAGCTTGCCCATCTAGAGATGCGATTGGAACATATCCATAACTAGCTTTTCCATTTAAAGTTGTGACTGGATCATTTTCAGAATCATCTTGATGATTTGGAGATGTAGATGGCACTCTTTGAGCAACAGGTTGTCCAATATACTGTGTTCTATGAACATGTGCTAACAAATCTTCTAGCTTTGCATTCAGTGTGTCATATTTTTCCATTGCCTCCAAATACTTTGCTTTGTAGTCCATGGCTTGCCTAAGAAGTGTAGCTCAACTTGGTTTTTCTCCATAAATATCATTTGTTGTCACTCCCAACCCATACATACATAAGTGTCCATCCTTATCTTTGCCCATTGTCTTTCCAAAAGAATCATCAGGATTGTGAATAGCTAGGTTGCTATTTGAGTTTTGAGGATCTTGGGCGGCTGTTTCTTTCCTTTGTACCTGAAACAAAGTGAATAATATAAATCCAGTATTAATGCTTTAAATTAAGTAAATCATGAAAACTAAAATGATAAGAAAAATAAATGAAGTTAAACATATTTAAGCTTACAATTGCTTCTTTTATTGCCTCACTTGTAGGCAAACCATATGCTCTATAATAGCATTCTTCAAACAACTCAGCTTGTGTGGGGTTACCTTCCATGTTGTTTCCTCTACAAAAAATAGGGATTATATTAGTTATTGTAACCTTATATGTTAACAAGAAACAAAAAAATAACCATTAATTAGATATATAAAATATTACCAATGTTTCTTTGACCACTGCAAAACTTTTCTTGCCCATGCGATGAAGTAAATCCAATACGAGTTTGCCTATTTATTTCACTTTGTTTCTGAAGCAATTACAATTTTTAATTAGTGTGAGAGAGAAATAAAAGGAGCAAAATAATAATGTAAAAAGAACTAGTATCTTTTCACTCACAAAGAAAAAATTACTGATATGTAATTCATACCTTTGTCTTATCAGACATCCAATGCACAAGTAGAGTCTTATGTTGATCTTCATTAACACGTCAAGGTATTTCAAGCATTTGTTGTTCCATAGGAATGTTTGAATCAAAATTCAAACTCTTCACAAAACTTTTCTAATTCCTCAATTTCTTATTCATAGACCTTATAATGTAAGTTTCATGACCAAGCGGTAATTGGAATCTTGCCTACATAAAACAAAAATATAAAAACCAAGAAGACAAAAATGAACTTTATTTAAGAAACTAAAATTAATTATCTTCACAATCATCAACATTTCTTCCTTATAAGAGTTGGGCATTACTCTCCAATCTTTATGGTGAAGTGGATAGTATCTCCCATTTCTTGCAATTGTTCCCAAAAAATGAGATAAAGTGCTGGTCTCATTTTTATCATTTGGTTGTCCAAGGTCTTTGAATGAAACAACCACAAGTTCATCCGGTTGTAGCCCCCAAATCTTAGGCATGCAAGTAGGTCCTCTTACCCTCTTTTTCATATTGTCAACTGCAATAGTTATGAACACGTCAGTTTTATGTAACAAAAATAATAGATTAATACAATAAGCAGTAATTAGGAAAAGATAGTATGTTTCACCAACATTAGATACAATATCATTGGAACTACCATTATTTCTAGGCATATCATCATTTGAATGGCAAGTCACTTCATTGACATTTGCATTAGATTGCAAAACAGTTGCATTGAATTGATTGGAACTCATACCAAGATGATCTGATCATTTAGATGTAATATTAATTCATCTTCAAATTTGTCTATCTTTCCCTATATTGTAATTATAATCATAGAAATACAAAATTATCACATAAACAATATGATTAGCTAGTAAACTATAAAGTTTGAAATTTAAGAATGTAACCAAGTTGACTTTGAACCTCACGATTGTGAGTAGAGTTGGAATCAAAAGGTTGGTTAGGTTGCTTAGACAATTCCGGCCTTGCACACTTGCTATGAGGTTTAGTTTTTGGAGGCATGATCTACATAATATAATAAAAAAATGAAAACCCTTGCAAGTATTTTTAAAATTACTAATTAAAGGAATCATTATCATCAATAAATAGAACTTACCATAACTATGAATAACCTTGATAAAATTAATAGAGAAACAACTAAGTAAACATAAAGGTATTTTACTTAAAGCAACAAATATGCAACTTAATAAATAAAATCACATTCAACAATTTAAATGCAGAAAATTAAAAAGCAATCAACCATCATTCAGGTACTAATCATCGCTCATATAAAGTTATTTCTTAAACTACAATTCCTTCTACATCTTCCCTAATCCAGACAAGTATGTTTTCATCATTCGATTGGGTATCATTAGCATTAATCACATGAAGTGCATCTAGATCTAAACTCAAGATTGGACCCATATCAAATGAATCCTTAGCTTTTGTCTTCACAACTACATGCCATCATTTCTCAACCAGGTCTTCTACATAGAAAACTTGTTGTGCTTGGCTTGCCAATATGAAAGGCTCACTATGTTGTCTTGCGCGAGAAAAATTGACCAATGAGAAACCATATTCATCTTGCTTTTGTGCCCTTCCTGTTGAGACCCAATCGCAACAAAATACCACAATTTTTCTACCACAATAATATTCAAGTTCAATTATATCTTTTAATACCTCCATAGTAAGTGACAACTCCAATAATTGGATTATTGTCACTTCTACTAGCAAAGCTACTAGTTTGTGTAGTAACAATCACCCCACTATCTCGTGTTTTCCTTCTAATTTCAAGAATTTTCACGTGAAATCAAAAACCATTGATGATATATCCACTATATCACTTCCCAACTGGATTAGGACCTCGAGCCAAGGCCCTAATTTCCTCTAAAACTTCATTTCCAGCCAGATGTAATCCTTCAACCTGGTTCATATAATTTGGCACATAAAAATAATTAATAAGAAACTAATATCACAATAACTTAGAAATAATATGAAGAAAAATTTAAGTCATACATTAACTTACATGATTATAAAACCACTTTGCAAAAGTTTCACTATGAATTCTTTCAATATCCTTTTTATTAGAACGATGATTTCCAACTTTAACAATAGCCTTATGTTGTCTCCATATATTTAAATCATGAATAACAAGAATAACCAATAATATAAAGATTTTGATAAGCAAATAAAATTGCAATGAAAAAGAAAAATCTTACTCAATGAATGTATCAATTGAACAGCACATACTGATGTGCCTTTGCTATTGTTTCCTTGTCAAGAACTATACAGGTTTCTCTCCCAATGTGACGCCAAGGATTAGAGAAAATAGGAAACTCTATTGTACATCATCACAAATATCATCATTTCTCCTAACCTTATTGACATTAGTCTCAACATCCTCTAAATATCTAGAACATAAGGTTAAACATTCCTCCATCAAGTATGCTTCTACAATAGAACCCTCTGGACGACTTCGATTGTGAACGTAAGATTTCAAAGTTGATAGATATATGAAATTATAATGATATAAATATATTCAAATAATTTTATAAAAGTTAAGTGAATAAAAACAACTATGATTATAAAATTACCTCTTAACAGGATACATCCAACGGTATTGCACTGGCCCTCCAAGTCAAGCCTCATATGCCAAATGAATGGTTAGATGAACTATTATATCAAAAAATACTGAAGGGAATATTTTCTCTAACTCACAAAGAGTTTCGACAATTTCTTCTTCTAAATGAATTAAATCTACATGATTAACAACTTTAGAACAAAGTTCTCTAAAGAAAGTGCACAAGTTAATCAAAGGTGTCCAAACATTCTTCAATAAAACTTTGCGTAAAGCAATTGGAAGTATTTGTTGCATCAAGATGTGATTATCATGACTTTTCAAACCTAAAATTTTGTGTGGTTTAACTTGCACACGCCTCGAAATATTAGAAGTATAGCCATTTGGAACTTTCACATTCTGTAGGATATCAAAAAATATATCTTTCTCTTTTCTACTCATTGAAAAACATGCAGCAGACATATATTTTCTTCCCGACTCAAGAATAGTAGGGTGAAGTGCATATCTTATACCCATATCTTCCAAATCAAGACGAGAGTTTTCGTGATCTTTTGTCTTTCCTTCAAAAATCAATAAAGTCCCAAGCACACTATCACAAATATTTTTCTCAATGTGCATTATATCCAAATTATGATGCAACATGATATCTTTCCAATATGGCAAGTCAAAGAATATATTTCTTTTTTTCCAATTATATGGAAGAGATGGATTATCATTTACTTTCTTTCTAAATCTCACATTTAACCCACCTAAATCCTCTAATATCATATCTCCGGTTAAAGGAATTGGTGGTCTGACATGCTCTTCTTTGCCATTAAAAGAGTGTGCATCTTTTCTATAAGGGTGATTATCATCTAAAAATCTATGATGACCCATGTAACACTACTTCCTGCTTTTGTACAAGTATTTAGACCATGTGTCTTCATGGCAGATTGGACAAGCCAATTCCCCTTTTGTGCTCCAACCAGATGAATTTGCATATGCAGGAAAATTATTAATAGTCCACAACAAAGTTGCACGCATATTAAAATTCTACTTGCATGATGCATCATATGTTTTAACCCTATCCCATAATTTCTCCAAGTCTATAATTAATGGTTGTAAATACACATCAATATTATTTTTAAGAGATGATGGGCCAGGTATGAGTAAAGTTAAAAAGAAAAATGGCTCTTTTAGACACATCCATGGAGGTATATTAAATGGGGTCACTACAATTGGCCATGTGCTATGAGTAACACTCAAATTTGTAAATGGACTGAATCCATCAGCAGCTAGACCAAGCCTTAAATTTCGTGGGTCTTTTGCAAATTCACGATGTTGATGATCAAAAGCATGCCAAATGGGAGAATCACTAGGGTGTCTCATGCATCCATCCTTATATTCTTCCTTGTGCCATATCATAAAAGATGTTATTTTAGATGACATGAAGATTGTTTGAAGTCTAAGTTTAAGAGGAAAATACCTCAACACCTTAATTGGAATTTTTTTTATGCTTTGTAAATGAATCTCCGTCACCAACATCATTTTCAATCTGTGTATACCTTGATGTATTACAGACATGGCAAAATGTATCATTCTCATGCTCTTTCCAATATAATATGCAATCGTAAGGGCAAACATCAGTTTTAGTGCAAGTAAGTCCCAATGCCCTAATAATCTTTTGTATTTATAGTATGACTTGGGCAATGACTTAGTCATATTAGGAAAGTCTCTTTTAAAAAATCAATAAGCATTGTAAACGTCTTATTAGACCATTTACCCACGCATTTCTAGTGAAACAGTCGTACGATGAATGCAAGTTTTGAGAATTTCTTACACCTTGGATATAACTCTTGTTGAGCATCATCTAATAACTTGTAGAAAGTCTTAGCATGGTCATTAGGTAGCTCTTCCATACGTCTATCTGAATCAGTAAACCTAAAAGCATTGTGCACCAAAACATCCATATCATCTAACATATCAAAATGATCACATTCTTCAATATTTACTTGACTAAAGGAGGTATCTTCCCCATGTATAACCTAATGTGTATATCCCTTTATAAATCCATCAACAAGAAGATACTCTTTTGTGGCCTCTTTTGTTACCCATTTTGCATTTTTACAATATTTGCATGGGCATATGATCTTGTCATTGAGACAAACATTAGCAAAATCCATGTCAAGAAATTGGTTTAACCCTTGTTTATATTCTTTTGTTAACCTTGGCTTAAGCATCCAACTCTTATCCATATAAGCCTACTAAATGAAATGCCACATGTTAAAAAAATGTACTACTTAAATACAAAATGCGTAAAATTACTTATTTTTATGGATTTCAAAACTTAGATATGGTGGATAATTATATAACGCTTTTCACTTTTCAAAGACAATAACATCAATAATTTTAACAAGCAAGAAAAAGAGTGAATATAAAATGAAACTACTTTGTTAACAAAATAAAAATAAAAAAGAAAAATTATAGTTTTGATCGGACCTTGTCCATAAGTTCTCTTATGAATATCAAACTTTTATATTACTATATATATTACAACATATATTAGAAATATGTAATTTATATAATTTTTTATATGTATACAATTATATATATATGTATGTATAATTTTATAAATAATAAGTAGTATTTAATATATATAAATATGTTATCAATAATTTTGTATGCATATACGTATATATATAATTATATTATATATATGTGATTTTAAATAAATTTATGTATATAATTTTTTATAAATATTATATAGTATTTGATTTACATAAATATGTTATATATTCTATAAATATAAAATTATTTAGTTTTGATAATTATATATATGTATGTATATATAATTTTATAAATATTAAATAGTGTTTAATTTATATAAGTATGTTATATATTTCATAAATATAATTTTTTTTAATTTTAGATTAAACAAAAGAAAATTTATATATATTATATGTAGGTATGTTATAAATAATTTTATATACATATATGTATTTATATAATAATTTATATGTACATAATATTATATATATGTTATTACATATAATTTTATAAATAATAAATAGTATTTAATATATATATATATGTTAGGTATTTTATAAATATGAAATTATTTAGTTTTGACAATTTTATATATATTTATGTATATATAATTGTATAAATGTTAAATAGTATTTAACTTATATAAGTATTTTATATATTTCATAAATATAAAATTATTTAATTTTAGATTAAACAAAAAGAAAAAAAATATGTATATTTTATATATACGTATATAGATACGCTATAAATAATTTTATATACATAGAGTATTTATATAATTTTTTTATATGTATGTAATTTTATATATATGTTAGTATATATAATTTTATAAATAATAAATAGTATTTAATATATATATATATGTATTAGGTATTTTATAAATATGAGATCATGCCCCCTGAATGGTATCAGAGCCATGGTGCTTGAAAAGTGTTTAGATTTATGAAAGTCTAATACAGAAAAAATTTCCTTACGAATATTATAAGACAAAAAGATACTGTTAAAAACACTATAAATGAAGAATATGATATTCCTAATAATATTGATTTGCTTAATAAATGGACAATTCCTAGAATAGAACCTAAAGTCATATATAGGTTAGGTACTTTTGAAAAACTTGGTTTAAAACAAGTAGTTAAAACTACAGAGGAATCTATTATATTAGATGGAAATGAAAAAGTCTTGAAGCTTCTTAATAGATCTAATATAGATCACTATAGAGAAAATTATAGATTTATTCATATTGGTCTTGTGCAAATTGCATTTAAACCATTAACATTAGAAAATCTGCCAGAAAGCTTTATAGTTGCTTTACGTGATGGTAGAAATGTAAATTGGAAAAGATCTTTAATGGGTATTATACAATCCAGTTTGGCTCATGGCCCTGTTTACTTTGATGTTTATCCTAATTTACAATTATCATTATCTGATGTTAATATACTTGATGCTCTTACTTTGAATGTTAAAACGCATGGTTATACATATATGCCAGGAATAGAAGTTATATGTATATGTTATAGAATTTATTTTAAACCACTTCACACACTTAATCCACAGTGTAAAAAGGTTAATACACCTGTTAATGAAACAATTTTAATAGAAACTAATTTTAGTAGATCTAATATTACTACTGGAAGAGCTATAAATGGGAAGAAATTATTTTTCCTGAAAATTGGATTATTGATTAGGCTATTAATTTACAACCTATGATAAATACAAATGTTACTAATATAATACAGTCTTTTGATGGTTTTGTTCAAATACAGTTTGAAGATAATAAGAAGTTGTTAGAATCTTCATCTAGATCCAGAATTTCTAGGTCTCATTCTAATACATCTTTCTTTTCTCATATTTCACATTTTGATGATATTGATTTACCATCTAGAGCTTCTACTTCTCAAATTAGAGAAATGTCGACAAATGAATTTGAAAGTTAGAATAATAAAGTTAATGAATTAAGAATTCCTAGAAATAATATTGTGAGAGGAATTTATAATAATCAAGAACCGAAAATAACCGAATTTGAAATGAACTTTTCTATTTAATGGATTATAGTTCAAAATTTGATTTTAGTCCTGGATCTCCAGCCAGGCAATTGATTCAAAAAGAATTTAATTTACCAAAATGGGAATAGTTTAGAAAATGGTTTTTTGAAAATTTCAATGGAGAAGATAAATTAAAATTTCAAAATGAATTTTATTCTTTTGCTTCAAAAGAAAATAAAATAATTCCATTTGTTCCTTGGTTTATAACTAATTATATTGAAAATTATATTTCTGTTTTAGAAAGAAGTTATAAATTGAGTAGTGGCCAAGTTTTAAAAGCAATTTATCCACCTCAACAACCTTTCAAATTTATAATAATGGAGATAATTTATACTTTTCTGCATTTCAAAAATTGTTTGAAAATGAAACTCTCCAAATTACTACTGCTACTATTAATAATTTAGTAAAACAGCAAAAATTATGCTAACATGTATCTTAATGTTTTAGGAGAACAAATTGTGTCTCGTCATAATAGAGTTGAAAGTTTATATTCTCTTGCTAATCAAGTTAAGAATCTGATAAGTGTGGCAAACCTTAATCAAGGGCAACCACAATCAACAGAGGTTATTGCTACTCCTAGTATTCAACCTCCCCCTGAGATTCATAATTTCAAATTAAAATATGTTAGTGAATTAGAAAAAATTCTTGATAATAAGTTTAAGGGATTAAAATTGAATACTCTTAATAAAGAGTTTGAAGATGGCACGATTAATACTGATAGTTGTAAACATTATATTAAAGATGAGATAAATAAAATTGACAAGTATGCTGATAAGCCCACTATGAGGATGTATTATTATCCTAGACCTTCACCTCAAGATGTTCTACATGAGGAACAAGAATATATTTTTAATAATAGTTACAATGGTAAAAATATTTATGAATGGAATTTAGATGGTTATACTAAAAGATAGATTTATAATCTCGTTCATAGAATGCTCATGTATAGTACCATTTCAAAAACAAATGGTAATAGTGATAAAACTGTTGCAAACATGATTGTTGCAAGTTTTACTGGCCAATTAAAAGGCTGGTGGGATAATTATCTTACTACTTCTAATAGAACTGAAATTCTTAATACTATTAAGAATGAATCTGGTCATAATGTTGAAAATGCTATTTATACACTTGTTGTTAATATTATAGAACATTTTACTTGTAGATGGTCTAATAATTCTGAGAATATCAGAACACTTCTTAATGGTTTGAAATGTCCTACACTCACTTCATTTAGGTGGTATAAGGATACATTTTTATCAAGAGTAATGGAACTCCCTGAGTCTAATAGTACTCATTGCAAATCAAAGTTTATAGATGGTTTACCTTCTTTATTTGCTGAAAGAGTCAGAAAAAATCTTAGAAAAGGAGGCACTCAAATTGAATATGAAAATTATACATATGGTAAACTTATAGGAACCTGTATTCAAGAAGGTTTATCCTTGTGTAATGAGATCAAATTGAATCAACAGATTAAACGCCATAATATTACAGAAAAAAGACAATTAGGTCAATGTTGTGGTCAATTTGGTATGGAACAACCTTCCACTAGTAAGCCTCATAGGCAGAAAAAAGATAAAGCCTCTTTTAATAAAAGAAAAGAGAAAAGAAGAGAAAAGAGGGAAAAAAGAAAGAAAGAAAGAATAGAAAAGAAAAAATATAGAGCCTATTTTAAATGTGGTAAAATAGGTCATTATGCTGATAAGTGTAAAATGAAGAAAAAGATTAATAATCTTAATATTGATAATGATATGAAAAAAAGTCTTTCCAAAATACTTTTAAATTCTAATTCAGAAAATGATTCTGATGTTTCTGAAAATTCAGACAATAGTTCTGAGAAACCTTTTATGATGATTTAAAACTATTAGAAAGTGAGAATTATATTTCTAAAGAAGAATGTTGTGATCCTTGTCAACAAGGTAATTCTTGTTCTAAACAAGATAGTGATAATGAAGAATTTTATAAAATTCCTGCTGAATTTAAAGATTTAAATATAAATGTTTTAAACAGTGAAAATCTTATGGAACTTTTAAAGTTTATAAAAGATCCAGAAATTAGATCTAAAATTATTGATCAAATGGAAAATACTCCAAGTACTTCTTCTTCTTCTAATAATTTTGATGATAATCAAAAAGTTTATGTTCCTCAAGAACCTTATACTATGGCTGAGGTTCAAAAAATTTTAAAACAAAGAAATAAAATTGAAACTCCTACTACAGTTAATGATTTATCTATAGAAATTAGTAATCTAAAAAATGAGATTTATAATCTTAAACAAGAAAATAAATTTCTTGATGAAAGAATTTATATTCTAGAAAACAATAATAAAATTATGAGTTTTCATAATAAAGATATTGATGAAACAATAAGATTTCCTTCCAGTGACAATTTTCCCTCTACTCTTGAGATTATTACATCTCAAAAATAGCATGTGAAAATTACTTTACTTATTGATAATAGATTTAAAAAAGAATTGACTGCTTTGATTGATATTGGAGCAGATTTGAATTGTATTCAAGAAGGAATTATTCCTACCAGGTATTTTCATAAAACTACTCATACTCTCAGTTCTGCTAATGGTCAGAAACTTGATATTCAATATAAATTACCTAAAGCATATATTTGTAAAAATAATAATTGTATTCCTACAAGTTTTTTACTTATAAAAAATATCACCAACCAAGTTATACTTGGTACTGCTTTCCTAAAGAAAATATTTTCGATAAAAAATATTGATGAAAAAGGTTTTAAGGGAACTTTTGAAGGAAAAGAAATATCTTTTCAATTTATAACTGAACCTTTTACTAGAGTTCTTCATCAAATTCAAGATTTGCTTATAGCAAAAAATCATCAAATAAATTTTCTTAAAGAAGAAATTAATATTTTTACAATTGAAGAAAAACTTCAGAATCCCGAATTACACGATAAAACTAAATTAATAATTTCAAAATTTTCTTTCGAAATTTGTAGTGAACATCCAAATGCTTTCTGGAATAGAAAGAAACATTGTTAATCTTCCATATGAAGATGATTTTGATGAAAAGAAAATTCCTACTAAAGATAGACCATGTCAAATGAATTTTGAATATTTAGAATTATGTAAAAAAGAAATTGCTTCTCTTTTACAAAAAGGTTTAATAAAACATTCTAAATCTCCTTGGTCTTGTACGGCTTTTTATGTTACTAAACATTCTGAACAAGAAAGGGGAATGCCTCGCCTTGTGATAAATTATAAACCTCTTAATAAAATTTTAAAATGGATAAGATATCATATTCCTAATAAAAAGGATTTATTAGACAGACTTTATGAAGCTGTAATATTTTCAAATTTTGATTTAAAATCAGGATATTGGCAAATTCAGATTGCTGAGGAAGACAGGTATAAAACTGCTTTTAATGTTCCAATATGACAATTTGAATAGAATGTTATGCCATTTGGTTTGAAGAATGCTCATTCAGAATTTCAAAAAATTATGAATGATATATTCATACCATATAGTTCATTCATTATAGTTTATATTGATGATATTCTAGTTTTTTCTAAAACTATTGAAATGCATTTTAAACATCTTGATATTTTCAAGAAAATTGTTATTCAAAATGGATTAGTTATATCTAGAACAAAAATGAATCTATTTCAAACAAAAGTATAGAAAAAGGAAATTTTTTTCCTATTAATTGAAGTATAGAATTTGCTTCTAAATTTCCTGATAAGATAACTGATAAAACCCAGCTACAAAGATTTTTAGGTAGTTTGAATTATATTCCTGCTTATTATAAAAACTTAGCAGAAGATACTGCTATTTTATATGATAGATTAAAAAAGGATCCTAAACCTTGGTCTGAACAACATACTGAAGTTGTTAAAAGAATAAAACAGAGAGTTAATAATCTTCCTTATCTTATTCTTGCTAATCCAAACTGGATAAAGATTATAGAAACTGATGCTTCTGATATTGGTTATGGAGGAATTTTAAAACAAATAAGTCCAGATAATAAAAAAGAATATATTGTGAGATTTTATTCTGGAAATGTAGCGCCCCATCTCGGGATAGCACCTAAGCTGAGGCACCACTCCAGTTCAAACTTAAATCGCAATTCATCATACAATCAATAGGCCCAAAACATTTCAAGTTAACTGATCAGAAGCAACGAAAATTTCAAACTTAATTAACACGACAATCACTTACAGACATTCCCTGATTCAGCTTCTTATATCTAACATAACATATACAAACCTGAAGTCCTTCACATCAGTCCTGACATATTACATCATCACAAAACCAAAGTTTAACATTCAAAAGAGTTCAATAACATACACAAGCACCTATTCTATTACAAAAGTATTTCTCCAACCCAAATCAGGAGTCCATATCATTCCCTTAAACCTGTCTGAGAAAGCATGAATAACACGAGGGGTAAGTCCAAAGGACTTAGTGAGGGATAATAATAACCATAAGCAATAGGGATCTGTCAAGGAAAAATCAACTCAACAGATCGAAATTTAACAAGTAAACGGGTACATTTCAGAATACAGGCATTAACAAGTTCTGTAAACAAGCGTTGTCAAATTCAAGACTTTCAGTAGGTACTAGTTCGGGGGTTGTGACTGTCAACTCGAACGGTGCGGCCAGCTCAACCGATTTACTACGGGAGGTATCACCGCTAACTCGTTCAGCCCGGACAACAGCCCAAACTAGACCAGGAACCACACCATCCTTATTACTCCAAGAGCAGTTCACAAACAAGCAGAAACGAGTACGAGCAAGCAAACCCTTATAGAATATGCATTCCAACGAATCGAGTAAGACATGCATATCAGATCACCTTATACTAATCAAACAAGTATTTTTATCAATATAGCTAGATATACAATCGGTGTGCCCATACGGACTGTATGGCGTACTGCCCATACGGATTATATGGCGCATAGCAGATACCTAAGCGGGCCGCTTAGCGTATTGCGGATACCCATGCAGACCACATAGCATACCCTGGACACCCAGGCGGGCTGCAAGGCATGTCCCAATTATCTCAATATTTCCCGAAGGATTGGCACTCAGCCTGATTACAATCTCCAATCAAGCACAACAATCAAGCACGTACAAGCCAACTGACTAGATATCAGGGTACAACAAGCGATTATGCCGGCAAGGCATCTGATAACAATTCAAGCAGGAACAAGCAAGTACGATCAAGCAAGCACTAGACACGACAGACAAGAGTTCTGGGCGCCAGAACGAGCAAGAACGATTGATCCAGTACGAGTGAACCAGCACGATTGAACAAGTACAATTGAACAAGCATGATTGAACAAGCACGAACTCTCACTAGGGTATACAAGTTAATAATAGTAACAAGCAAGTACAAGTCAAACAATTACGAACAGGTACAATCAAGCAGTTTAAACCCTCACAGGGTTATGCCACAAGAACAGATATATATCTCAAGGCCAAAAATGGCAGAACCTTACAGGGTTCAACAATTAACAAGAAGCTTGTACAAAGCAATAAACCAAAGCGGTAGACCCTCACCTCTTGTAGTCTTAGAAGTGCTATCACAGTCAACAGCCTATTGGTCCGTGACCCACTTCTTCGTCACCTAACCATAATAATATATATTTAGTCAGAAGCCACTTTAAAATTCCTAATACAACTTGATCATATTGATTCTTAACTCCAAATCTGGTACACATCCATTAACATATTAACTTAATTGATAACATCGATAATCTCCGAGAATGGCTATAAGACTAGTTTCTTATTCACAAGGTCCACATATTGATACTAATCATCAATGGCTCAAGATTCCAATAATTCCATTACTATCTAGTTTAGGTCCTCAATCCAAGTCCCTAGTTCAATTTCTTATACATTTCCATAAATTCCAATTATAACCTTGTACAAGGTCCAAATCCACTATCATAACATCCTTAGCATATGAGAGCTCAACATAAATACATATACATATACAATACATCATCATCCTCAAGTTGTTCTTATCATGGTTACAATACAAATAAGAATATACATACATGCATGTACATACAATTACATATATATGAATTATTCCAATCTTTACCACAAATGCGCAACGAAACCTCGAACTCACGAATGGATCACACCACTGCACTTGTCTCGACGAGATAAAGATATTGTCTTCCCCCCGCCGCCGTCCACCGCCGCCGAAAAATCTCCAAACACCACAGTCTTACTCCTCTCGAGTTCCTGAGTCCAATTCCGCTTTCGGTTTTCTGTTTTGAGGTCTGTAGCCACCGAAAAATAGCTTGACAGTCCCAAATGCCACTTTCCTCCGCCAAGCTCCGATCACCGTTTTGTTCCTCCTCTGCCGCGCCTAAGACACATGCAACCACTTAATCCTCTTCTCCTCACCACAAGCTACTCAAAACACCCTTCAACCGTCCAAAACGTCGCCGGGTAAATGCAAACCCATTTCCCCCCGTTTCTTGATTCTTCCTCCGCCGTGGTGTTTCGCCGGTCCAAGGCTATGCATAGTGGTGGAAATGTGGTCAGAAGGTGAGGAAGAGTTGATTGAGGTAGTCAGGTTGGTGGTTGGTGGTCGCCGGTGAGAAGTCACGGTGGTGGTGGCTCACAGTGAAGAAAAGAAATGGTGAAGAAAGATGGAAAAAGGAAGAAGAAAGGAAAGAAAAGAGAATGAAAGGAAAACAAGAAATTTTGTTGCCTGATTTGGTTTTTAAATAAAACTTCCACTTATTGCCATTAAGCCCAAAGCATACACAAATATCCATTCAACCCGCAAGTTTGAAGAATTACACTTTGGCCCCAAATCTTTAGAATGTGATCCAACTAGGTTTTGCCTAATTGCATTTAGACCCCAAAACTTCCAACTTCCTTTCAATTAAGCCTTTGTCTCATTATTATCAAAATATCAAATTTCAGGGGTGTTACAAGAAAATGGAATAATAGTCAAAAGAATTATGCTACTATTGCTAAAGAAATTCTAGCAATTGTTAAATATTTTTTGAAATTTCAAGATAATTTATATAATCAGAAATTTATTATTAAAACAGATTGCCAATCGGCAAAATACATGTTTAATAAAGATTTTAAACATGATGTATCTAAGCAAATGTTTGCTAGATGGCAAGCTCATTTAGCTCCCTTGGATTTTGAAATTCATTATAAAAAAGGCATAGATAATAGTTTGCCTTATTTTCTTTCTCGTGAGTTCTTGCAGGAATGATCCCACGAGGAAGGGAACTTCCCCTCTAATAGAGGAGGAAGAGGACAAACCATTATACAACATGGTTATCAGAGGTTAATATCCTCCAATATTACATCAACATCAGGAAATATTCCAGATGATCCTCTCTTCAAAGAATTTCTTGAATACAAGAAGCAGAAAGATCATAGAGAAGGTAATATTCCTTCTTATGCTAATATTACTGTTGAAGAGGAAAATGATGATTCTTCTACCTATGAAAAGAGTTTGTCCAGAGAAGTAATACTACTCTTGGAAAATAAAAACCTACAATGGCAAGATGAGCCATGGACCTTAATGCAAAGGTACCTTGATACAGCATTATATGCTGCAGGTTCGTATAAACAAAGAATACATTATAAGAATATACTCATAAGTACTGGATCCTATGAGATCAATCATTTTTATCCTGCTAATAGCAAATCCATTTATAATTTTAGTAAAATTATAATTAAGAAGATTATATCTTCTGAAGAATGGGGAATTAGTACCCTGAGGGAAAAAATAATATTTTCATCAAGAGTTAAAAACTCCTATTAAATTTAGTTATTGTGATTATATTGACGCATTTAATAAAGCGCTCTTATATGAAAATTCAAAAAGAAAACATTCTTGATTTATAAAGGTTTGCTCTGAAGTTTAAGAACGAGAGGTTCCAAATTGGTTTCATGAATGGTGGATTAATTATGATCCATCAATAAAAATTCTTCCAGAACCTTTTAAAGGTTATTATACATAATGGGTAAATTGTTCACCCAAACTTATAAATTTGGAATACCAAAACAAGTGGATCGAGGGAATTGCCCCTATGTATTTCTTTGTTGAATTCTCAATCCCATGGATATGGAAATGGGTTCCTGAAGTGGATCATACCCAACAGAACATTCCTTGTTTGAAGAGAGTTTTCTTCACCAAATTCTGGAATAAGTTACTCCTAAAGGATAAAGAAACAGGAGTATATCATGGACAGGAAACTTTGGATTATATCCAAGAAAAAATTTCAGAATACCAACAGCTTATTAAAGCTAAGCAGCAGAGAGAATCTCCTAGTCCTTTCCAGCATGTGATGAGAAAAATTCAAATCACAAAAGGATATATCTCCAAGGAGGAAATAATTGAATCATATATTGAAGAAATGAAAAAGGATTTGATAAAAAATCTGGATGTTGAAGTGGAAAATAAATCCAATTCTTCAATGGAAACTTCATCAAAAAGAGACAATCAATTCAATTGTCTAGCAGGAGAATCTCAAGACCCTGATGATGAAGAAAATATTTCGATTGAAGATATTGATAATGTATTTAAGAGTTTAAAAGAAACTCTTAAAAATAATTTGAAAAACTCGGAAGGATCTACTTCAAAACAGGGATCAACTACCAGACAACGATCAGATCAGACAATGATGTGTCATCAGACAAGAATGGACTTGCCAGCAGAAAATTTACTATTCACTTTTTGACTTTATAAAGTCACTTTAGTAATAGTACTATTCGGATGCAAAATTTTCACAAAAGAGTTTTGTATTGAGTTTGAAGTCCGGCCTTAATTGTCTATAAATAGAGAAGGCCACTTCAGTTTTTAGGCAGAAGCTTTCCAATACTCCCCTCTCCTTTCATTGTGAACATCCCTGTAAATTTTTATCCTTGTATATTTTCAAGTATAATAGAAGACTAAAGTTCTCCCAAATTCTTCAGGTAAATTTTTAAATTTTTGTGTTGAATTAATATTTCTTTATTTTGTTGTATATTAGCCTGAATGGCAAGCTAATTTAATTCTGTGTTGGACTACATACTTCTTTACACTAATTAGGCATGATGATTCTCAAGCTATAAAGGCTAAGTTTCAGGAAATGTTAAGAAGAATAGGATGATAAGGGGTTTTGGGATCTTAACAGGCAGTTTTAATTATGGATCTTGGGGTGTGCCCTGGTTTGCCCGCTGAAGCCGTGTGGAAGGCGTTTAAGGCGTTGTTGGGCCTAATCTTGATCTGTAATTAGGACTTGACAGTTAGAGATCATGAGCAAAACATCGCCTTCATGGCTGGTTCTTCCCTTGTTTGTTGCCTTTTATGGCTGGCTGGTCCTTATGTTCTTGCATTCTTAGCATAGCCAGATCCTACCCCCTGAATGGTAAATATAATTTTATAAATAATAAATAGTATTTAAATCAAATGCAAGCAGATCTTGGCACATTCTTAGCAATATTAGACTGGGGAAGGGAAGCCAAACCTCATCTATCAACCAACAGGCAGAATTTGTAGTTTTTTAGACCGAAACCTCATCAATTTCTTGTAGGATTTCTATAGCGTATCATAAAAATAACATCCTGTAATCTGGGGCAAGCTGCTCGAAAAAATGCCATTAATCTATATTTTCTTTTTTCTTTTTTTTTTTCAGGTTTATGTTTGTTTCTCTTGTCTGTATAAAGCTGCTGATGGGACTAAAATTTTTTCTTTTTTTTCCATTTGCAACAAAATTAATAATCCTCATACTCTAGAGTTTATTTCGGCAGTGAACACGTTTCCAGGAATATGTAATTCTAGTAAACTAAAGATGAAGACAACATATTCTTGGAAATTCTTTCATGTTTTCTGGCCATACTATCTTCAAGAGTTGCTTTCTAATGCTTTTGTAAGTTTGAAAAGTCTATTCTAAGATGTTGTAACTAATTTTTATCATTGTTGGCTTCTGTGTGCATGTAATATAAATCATATGATCATAATTTTCTCAAAGGTTCAAGATCAAAACTAATTTTAGTAACAAAATGAAGATGCATCCAATAAAAGCTTGCAACACGAAAAATAGAATAGTAAATTCTGTACAAACAATGACAATTAGGAAAAGGGTGGCCAACAACTTTAACTAAGAACTTGGAGAACTTACTTTCTTCTTTCTGAAGTTAATGGTCGGTTGAAAACAATCAATAGTTTTCCCTAACAAGATCAATAAATCAAGTTAAGAATATGCACCATCACATATAATATGTTCCTTTTTCCATTGGTTTATGCCCAATTGAAAATATTCTCTTGTTATCATACTGAAAAAGGGCAGCATTCAATAAGAAGAGAATATGTGCTGAAAATTTCGTCTTTTTTTTACCTTGCAGATGTTTTTTTGTGTTTTTTATTTTTTTTTCTTCTGCTGCTACTTGCGCATTTGCCAATATTTGTGCTCCAAAACTCCTGAAATCAGAATATAGTCAATTCTTTTGGTAATTATATCTTCAACAAAGCTAATAATGCACACAGTGTGTGTAGAGATGGAAAACCTTGTTATGGGGCAAGTTATCTAATTTTGGGGCTTCCCCTCAACAGCTGGAGTAGTTACTAAGTTTCCAATGTTTCTTAGAACTCGCCGATTTTTGCCTTCAGCCTATTGCCCATTCTTTTGCTTCCCTCCTCCAACTTGATTAATTGAAGAAACCAACAATTATAAATTTTCTGATCTAATTGGAAACATTATGTCGAGAATTCAAGATATTCCTCATAAACAGACACACACACACACACACACAAAGACCATACCATTACTGTTACTAGAAAAGTATCAAAGAATACCATCTAAGACAAAACATTATCAAACACATGACATTAACAATTTAAGATAGTCCCCATGAAATTAAAAAAAAAGTACGAAGAAAGGAAATTTATTAGCCCAAACAAAAATCTAAACTAACGGTACGATTTGAACAACAGACTGTAATAAATCATAATTTCCTAGGCTCACAGGTTCCTCAACATATAATGGACAGAAAAATAAGCCAATGAGGATAAACAACATTAATCATCCAGAGAGGAGATGCAGGATTGTACTTTAATATCCACTAACCAAGAATCCATCTTTTCGAGGATCAACCCAAGGATGCATACATCAAAATCCAAGAATTACTCAATACAAGGCCCAAGTAAGAATATAGCCCAGTCATACAAAACCTCAGCAAAATCTCACGAAGATGTATCAAAATGAAATTGAAACTACAGATTATTAGCATTCAAACTAGACCAACAGAAAAACCTACAGATTTCTCTTCAAGATTCTACCAAAAACTCACAATTTGTAGAAACAATAAAGGGAGACAATAGAAACACTTACAAGGGATCCCTTGCTTTCATATATTCATCAAACAAGTTTTGCACAGCTTGTTCTTCAGTTGTTCTTCAAATCGGTGTCACAAAGCTAGATAAGAGATGAGAAGAAAAGTTCAAATTCTATTAGAGTCCTTTATCTAATATACTAATTATTTTTACCAAGCAAAAGGAACAGAGCAACATGATTTTCTCTTAACTCAAAGTAGGCCACAGGGCAGCAACCAGAGCAAATTGATGCACCACCCAAAAACAAAACAGCTGGACAAAATATCAGCAGATTATTCCAGTGGCAAAATTGATCAACGACAAATTTGCAGCAATACAACTGCTGCCATAAAGTTCAACAGAAGCACACAGGGCAAGCTGTGCTCAATTTAACAGCAGAAGCAGCAACAAAATTGTCGGCCAATCAAAACAATAAACTACAAAAGAATATAAAAGATCCTGGGCACTAAGGAATAATGCCAAGCAAAAATTCAGCATCATCAAAATTGCACTTCCAGGCAATAGCAAAACAGTAGCAGCAAGATTTAATCAAAACAACCATACAAAAGCACCCAAAAATAGTCCTCTTATCAGTAAGAAGACCAAATTGCCAAAGCATCAAAACAACAAATTGTGGACAAGACTTAGGTACACAGCTTCTATGAGGATAACACAACAAATTTAAAAGGTATAACTCCACCACCATTAGTGCCCTCTCAGAATAAAATAAAGCTTTTAAATTCCAGTACCATAACATGAACTACGAAAACTCCCAAACACAAAATCACCAACAAACTCAGTAAATCAATTAAAAATCAAGCATATAATAAAACATGTTTAAAAAAAATAGAGGGAAGGTATTAAGATACACGATGCCTCATGCAAGGCAACACCAAATAGGAGTAAATCTGAAAATTTATCTTCAAAATCAAAATAGAGGTATGAACCTGAAAATAATAAAGCATCAGAGAGAAAAAATTTAATTTTGCATATTTTTTTAAAATCCTACTTTAAATAAATTAAAAATATTAAACTTGAGAGAAGAGGGAGATAGAGATAGAGGAAAGGAGAAAGATGGTTCATACCTTCAAAATCACGTAGAGATGAAGACAATGTAACACATATTGTAAGAATTTCTACATAGATTGAAGACAGAAAACCAGAATATGGGAATTTCTTTGGGGGCCGCGGTCTCGTTTGGGAGAGAAGGAAATTTCTTCCGGGGGATTTCTTTTGAGAGAATGAAGTGTGAGTATCTTTTGGGGAGGAAGACTACGTGGACGCCAACAGGAAAAAATTGAGAGCTTTTCTCACTAATTAAGTTGAGAAATGTATTTTATATTTTAAGTGTCAATAAATTTAGTTCTTGAGACATAATTTAATAAGTATCCTAATATCTATTTTTTGGGACATTTATAGAAAAATATTCCAAATAAAGTGTCATGATATGTTTATTTTGTTGTAGTGCTTATAAGCCTACAAAAATTAAATTTCTCTCTTTTTGTTTCACATACCAACTAGCATTTTAACTCAAACAATTAGTAGAATTCAGTAAATATATCCTAAAATTTCTACTAAAATACATATATATGTATGTATATACAATACATACAATTAGAAAACTTATTGAGAGGCCAACATAAAGCATCGCTTAATAACACCTCCTTTTGTTTATACACTAACTAAGATTTAACTCAAATAATTATTAGGGTTTAATTGTAAACAAATCCTAAAATTTCTATTAAAGTACATATATATATATGTATATATACACAATACACAATTACCAAACTTATCAAGACACTACCAGATAGCAAAACTTAATACATCTGATCAATGATAATAACAATAAAATAGGAACAACCCGGCGAAAAGATGAAAAAATCACTTTTTGTTGGTCGCATGACCTCACGGCAATTCCATGGCATTTGAGCAATATAGAGTCATTTCTTTCCATTTTTGTTTCTTCTTCTTCTTCAATATAGAGTCATTTCTTTCCATTTTTGTTTCTTCTTCTTCTTCTTCTTCTTCTTCTTCTTCTTCTCGGTGAAATTAATACTAGAATCCCACGATTTGGTATAGTTCTGGGCAAAAGGTATCATGCAGCAACTGATTTTGAAGCCAGACTTGACCAAAAAATAAGTTTCCTGATTTTTTTTTTTATTAAGAATGCTAAATTGCTTGAATCAAGATGCCAAAATCTACCCTCATTAGAACATACCTTTTTGTAATACAACTGTGATAAGTAATAGAAATCAAAATTGAGAATAGATGAAATGAGTTTCTAAAATTAGAGAAAAATTGTTAAAAGTGCTTAGAAAAATCAAGAAACCATACCTTGGCTAGATTCTATGTGGTTTCTCCTAGTGGATGAAGGCTTTTATTCTTTTACCTTTTCCTTTCTCCTTCTACCATTAAGGGAGAACATCGGTCGATTCGGTAAATTAACCCACCGATCTGATCGGTTAATTCACCGAAAATATTTGAAAATTATTGACCATTTATCGCACCGAATTTTTTGGTGAATCGATGAAATTAACATGATTTGGATAATTTTTCAATTGACCAATTTCTATTTGAACTTTTTTTCCAATATTATTATTCAACAACATAATATTGTAGTTGAAACCGAAACTTAAGTATTGTAGTTCAAGCAAAAACAAGCAATGTCCTGTCCCAGGCCCACGAACCCATTGGACGTGAGAATTGCCTCCAAACTCACCAAGTGCATCCTAGAATTAGGCTATGATCAACTTGCCTAAAAATGATATCCAATGGATGATATGAGTTCTTTGGCCAAAGCTTATATAGCACTAATTCTTTCAGTATTTAGTCCATGTGGGATGGGCCATTACAATCACCCCTCCTTCAGATCGCGATGTCTTCGTCGCAGCGTGACATAGATCCAAGATCAATCACCAGGCATTAGGACTCTAGAGCTGGCTCCTACAGGATCAAGTGGTGGCTCCTATGAGCATAGCACTTTGTCCCGTAGGTTCAAGATGTGGCTCCCATACCCATAGCACTTTGATTTGTATAGCACTTAGCTCCTAATATTTCGGCTGGTGATATCTTTGATACCATCTGTCACGCCGCGAGCCCATGAGCCAGTTA
The DNA here is from genome assembly GCA_018894105.1 of Jacaranda mimosifolia. NCBI lineage: Eukaryota > Viridiplantae > Streptophyta > Magnoliopsida > Lamiales > Bignoniaceae > Jacaranda > Jacaranda mimosifolia. The sequence goes on from CM032126.1 coordinate 24,960,879, forward strand.
GATGCGAGTATTGCCCCCAAACTCACTGAGTGCATCTTTGAATTAGGTTATGATCAACTTGTCTAAAAGGGATATCCAATGGATGCACATGAGTTCTTTAGCCAAAGTTTACATAGCACTCATTCTTTCAGTATTTATTCCATGTGGGATGGGGCATTACAAACAATCTAATCATTTTCATAATCATAGTAAAGAACTTTTAATACCATAAAATAAGTAATATGTATCAGTAAGTAAAATATTTAAAAATTGTCATACCCCTACCCTTACTTAGCAAGCTTCTGGAGAACTTTTGAATATTTTTTTAATTGGAGTATAGCAAGAAAAATCTAGAATTAAATAGACTCAATCCAAAAATTAAAACTTTATTTAATTAAGAATGTATCTACATAAATAGTTTTCTAGTAAACAATTCAGTAAGAATACATCCTAAACTACATAAATCTAAAGCTACTTATTATTATTTTTAGTGTCCATATACTTCAACCCACATTTATATAATTTGTAAAGAAAAGTCCAAGCAACAATGGTTGGGAATTTATTAAAATTTGGTTAAATAGATTTTTGATTGATTTTTTATAAAAATTAACTGAACCGCACTGTTAACCAAAAATTTATAAAAAATTAATTATTAACCAAACCGAAATTCAACTGGACAAAACGATTTGGTAAATTCAATTTTCATTCAATCGATTAATCAGTTTTATCTGTTAATTGATAATTTTGCTCACCCCGATCTGTCGTTCTTCTTTTCTCCCTCTCCTTTTTTTTTTATTTTATTTGTGAGACTAGGGTTTTGGATTATGGGGAGAGGTATTTTACTTCAACTAGAACTCTAATTATTTATCTTATAGGACTAGGATAATCCTATTACAAATCTAATATCTTTATTATTAATTCCTAAAGTATCAATTATTAATTTCTAGTAATAATATAATATTAATTCTAGTGGAATTATAACTTATTCTTCCAAAATTGAAATATCTAATATATATATATATATATATATGTGTGTGTGTGTATATATATTTATGGCCCTAAATAATAGGTCTCACTATTTAATCGAGAGATAAATCTAGTGATATATATATATATTACATCTTCTAACTAAAATAATGAATAAATAAAATAAAAATAAACATACGATAAAATAATTGATTAAATATTAAAGGAATTCTAAGGCATTACATCCCAACCCCTTAAAGGAATTTGGTCCCCAAATTCTAACCCGAGTTAGCGAAGAGATCTGAGTGATATTTTCGCATTTCCTTCTCGCTTTCCCATGTTGCGTCCTCTACGTTATGGTTTCTCCGAAGAATCTTTACTAGTGGAATCTCTCTAATACACAACTTTTGTACTTTTGGATCTAAAATTTGTATTGGTCTCTCTTCGTATGTTAGATCTTTTTGAAGCAGCAAACCCTCATGCTTAATGATATGCGAGGGTTTGGGTGATACTTTTTTTACTTGTGAAACATGGAAGACATTATGTATCCTAGTAAGGTTCAATGGTAGAAGAATTCGATAGGCTACTGCTCCAATTCTCTCCACTATTTCAAATGGGCTAACGTATTGAGGGCTCAACTTTCCTCTTTTGCTAATTCTCACAAACCCTTTTCTAGGCGACACCTTTAAAAAGACCATATCTCCAACACTAAATTCCAAAGCTCTTCTCTTATTATCTGCGTAGCTCTTCTGTCAACTTTGTACAGTCTTCAGTCTTTGCTTGATTAAGTGAACCTTATCAATAGCTTATTGTATTATTTCCCATCTAATTACTCTCTAGTACCTAAGTGCAATTGGCGTGCGATACTCATCCATGTCCCAATGTAATAGCAGTCGGCATTTTCTTTCATATAACGCCTCATAAGGTACCATCTGGATACTCAATTGGTAGCTGTTATTGTAGGTAAACTCAATTATTGGAATATGCTTAATCTAGCCTTTCCAAAATCCAATATGCTTGCTTGAAGCATATCTTCTAAAAGCCGAATGGTTCGCTTTGACTGACCATCTGTCTATGGACGTACGGATGTGCTAAATTGTAGTTTCGTTCCTAAATTCTCATGCACTTGCTTCCAAAGTGTAGAGACAAACTTAGGGTCTCGATTGAATACTATGCTAATGGGTACCCCATGTAGTCGAACAATTTGATCAATATAAATTCGCACTAGTATCTCTACTGTATATGTAATCTTGAACGTGCTGATTTTATCAATTATCAACTATCACCTAGATACTATTGTAACTTGCCCTTGCTATAGGCAACCCCATGACGAAATCCATGGTGATCATCTCCCACTTCCACATGGGCACTTCTAGGGGTTGCAGTAGCCCATCTAGTCTTCAGTGCTCAGCTTTAACTTGCTAGCAAGTGAGATACTTCCTAACATAGTCAGCGATCTTCCTTTTCATGTTGATCCAACAATAGTATTTCTTCAAATCTTGATACATCTCATTACCAATAGGATGAATCGTATACTTCGACTTGTGAACTTTATCTAAAATTTCCTGCTTTAGTTCCTCGTCCGTAGCTACACAGATTTGTTTCTCATATAATAAAGACCCATCTCGAACCACTTCAAACTTGGTGTTAGGGGTGTCCATCGCTTTCATGTGCCTCCCTAATCCTCTGATAAATGTTTAGTCTCAGAGTAACATTTTCCTACAGTTCCATCAGCTTTAATCCTTATCCTATAGCAGCAAGATTAGCCACTTGTGCCTTACGACTGAGTGCATCAGTCACTACTATTACCTTTCCTGTGTGATACTGAATTGAACAGTCATAATCCTTTAGGAACTCCATCCAACGGCGTTGCCTCATGTTTAAGTCCATTTACGTGAAAAGATACTTCAGGATCTTGTGGTCGGTGTACACTATAAAGTTTGCCCTATACAAGTAATATCTCTATTTCCCTAGGGCAAACACAATTACTACTAACTCTAAGTGATGAGTAGGGTAGTTCTGTTCATAGGGTTTCAACTTTCTTGAGGCATACACTATTATCTTACCATTTTGCATCAGATCACATCCCAAACCTTCTTTAGAAATAATGGTATACACTACAAAATCCTCAGTACCCTCAGGCAGGGCCAATATTGGTGTCGAGGTTAACCTTTTCTTAAGCTCTTGAAAACTAAGCTCACACTTATCAATCTACTTAGATGGAGTCTTTTTCTAAGTCAGGGCTGCTATTTTTGAAAAATCTTGCACAAACCTCCTGTAATAGCCTACCAAACCCAAGAAAATTCTCACCTCGGTCACCATCTTTGGCCTTTTCCATTCTAGTACCCTTTAATCTTAGACAAATCAACCATGATTCTATCTCTAGATATGACATATCCTAAAAAGGATACCCTATCAAGCCAAATAATACACTTACTAAACTTAGTATAAAGTTTATGTTCTCAAAGTGTCTGTAATACCATTCTTAAGTGTTCTTCATGTACTTTCTCACTTTTTGAATAAACCAGAATATCATCAATAAAGACAACCACAAACTAGTCTATATATGGTCTAAACACACGGTGCATTAAATCCATAAATGTCGCGGGTGCATTAGTCAGCCCAAACGGCATCATCATGAACTCAAAATGACCATATCAAGTGTTTAGTGTCGTCTTAGGTATATCCTCTAGAGGAAAGTTTATGGTATTCACAAAATGCATAGATATAAAAGAATGAGTTGTACCAGGGTCAGATAAAGCTTTTCCTAAATGTTGGGATATGATAATAGTACCTTCTACCATAACAGTTGGATCTAGGACTCCTTCATCCTCTAGCGCACATACTCTAGCTAGAACTTTTGGTTTGACATTGTTTGAGATTCCTGGACCATGTTGATTTCTCTTACATAAACTCTGATTCATTGGTTGTTGCCTCTTCCGTGGACAGTCATGGAGGTGGTGCTGGTCACTACCACATGCTAAACAACGGCCTACCTTCCTCCAACACTGAGATTCTTCATGTCCTGAGTATCCACAATAGATGCATACCATGTCCTTTTTTCCAGTATTGAAGATCCTGATGTTCCAATTAGTTTGCAAGTGAGGTTGTAGTACTGTTGCCGCAGTTGTTTCGTTCCTTACGCTTGGGTCCTCCCTCCTTGCCAATTACTTTCAGCTAGACGAGATTTCTTTTCTACTTTATTCATACCTCTAACTCAGCTAGTAGATTCTATCTTCAGAGCTTTCCCTACTGCAGTCGTGTAGTTAGGTATATCTATAGGAAGAAGTGCCCTTTATTTTGTAGGGCGAAGCCCCTTCAAAAACTTCCTAAATCGTCTTGGTTCATCATCCAGCACATACGACACGTACTTGATTAGTCGTGTATGCTCGCCTCGTATTGGGCAACTATGAGGCTTCTCTGCTGCATTTGGTTGAACTTGTCTTCCCTTTGTTCACAAACCAACTTTGGGATGTACTTGTTATCAAACTCTTTGAGGGAGTTTTCCCAAGTTCTAGCAGTTTGTTGCTATCTCCATCTCGCCTCTATTGAGTTCCACCAATGGCGTGCTAGACCCTCAAAAAGAAATACCGCAAAGTTTGACCTTCTGTTCATCACTATAGTCTAATACATTATAAAAGCTTTCAATCCTTTCTACTAAAGTTTAGCTTTTCGATCATCAGCCTCCCTACTAAAACATTATGGTCGAAAATGTAAGAACCAAGCAAGTGCCATATCAGGAGGTGATGGTCCTCCAGGTTGTTTGTGGTTCTAAAGGGCTTGTGTGAATTGTTACATTACCGCCACCATTTGACTTAAGGGGTCGTCGCCTTTGGTGGTGGTTGGGGTGGAGCTTGTCTACATTCTACCCCCGAGGGGTTGGTAGGAACGTGTCTCGGGTTTCCTTGTTCGTCCCCTAATCGATTTGTTGAAGCATTAACTAGGAGCCTTTCTCGATGAACTCCATGTTTGAATCCATTCTAAAATAAAGGGATTGCTATTAGTAGTCTATACCTAGTGAAATATGGAAGTGAAGTGTAACATGAAAGTAAAGTGAAAATATTTGTCAAATATCATGAGTACCTAACATGATCAATATATATATCTTTTATCTATCAGTTAATATATTGATAGATTAACTTTCAAGTCGTCGTCGTCGTCGTCGTCGTCGTCATCATCATCATCATCATCATCATCATTATTATTATTATTATTATTATTATTATTATTATTATTGTTTGTTTCTAATAGTAGCCTCCATGCTTTAACTTCGAATAATTCAAGGACTCTAGGAGTTGTCATGATAAAAGAGGAAATAAAGAAAGTTGCTTCATAAGCAATCATCCTTCATATGTACCAAAATATCTAATACTAACTAGAAGCTTATTTTATTCATTGCAACTACTAAATAGAAATCCTGATCTACCAAAATAATGCAATTGGAAATATAAAACTAAGGTTCCTATTAAACTCTAAATAACAATTCTTTTATTCTAATCCTTATCATTTCCTTCATTTGGATCTATCTCTTCAAGATCTTTATTCGAGCCTACTTCATCTAGATCTTCCTCAAGGTCTTTTTCATTTTCCTCACTGGGCTCTTTCTCAGTTGGTTTTTCTTCCGAATCTTCTTCCTCTAGCTCATTTTATAATGAGCTAACAAATGTTAGGTTTCCTCAGGGCCTTTCATGGCTATCCTAAACACATTTTGATCTTGACGATGTTGCTCCGGTAACTTATTATTTCGGTGATCCAACTCCTATTAATAGACTTCTAGTTGTTGCTCTAACTCTTCACATCTACTTTTATAATGAAGTTATTCTCTTCTATGGTGATCCCTATCATCCTCAAGTCTTTGCACAATTAAGTTTGCATAATCCTTTCTAGGTGCATTGAGTTTCTTAGAAATAAATTGCCTGCATTTAGAGTTGTATCGCTCATTTCCTCTAACCTTAATCACATGGTGAAGTATCTAAATGATGAACTGATTTACGTGGGCTTTGACTTACCATCTTATCCTACAAAACCAAAAGAACCTAGATCAATAAACAAATAAAAAAAATGAGAAAAAGAAAATATCAATTCTTAGGAGTTCTAAGCCTAAATTCTATAATCCGAAGATCTTATCCCAACATAGCCTAAGTTTAAAACCCAAGCTCTGATACCACTCTATCACACCTCAAAATCAAATCATATATTCTAGTATCAAAGCGTGAAACTCAATCCCAAATAAATAACATTATATATCCAAAATTAGAAAGTTAGACAAAAGAACTCAAAGCACTCAACCTAATTCAAGCTAATCTTATAACACAAAGACTCAAAGTGCCAATATTTAACCTCAATTGGAGCAAAATAAAATCCATAATAAATAAAAATAAAACTAATAAGCTAATGAGAAATGAACTAGTCTACTGCGAAGATCTAAACTAAGACTTCAGTTTTGATTCTCATCATAAGCATGATCCACCTCCTCACTAAGGTTAGGGTGTAAGTCGGCCAGAAGAAAATTAAAGAAAAACATAGAGTGTGAGTAAAAGACTTAGTGAATGCCAAGTGTGTGCAATGTGAGTTTTTGAATTTTACATAATAATAATGATGCTAAGATAAAACATTCGAGAAGAATATAAGTGGAGCTCGGTCAAGTGATAAGTAGTAATAAAATGAGAGTCTAGAAAACATTTCATAGGCTAGCGTTTATATAAGATGATTAAACAGTATTTGTTGTAGCTAGTCAACCTTATGACTCCCATCGTAATAGCTCTTATCGCTCCGAGCAAGGTAGGACCTTACCAAAATAGTGCCCGAGCCTAGGTCCTCGGGAAATCCTATGACTCACCTCAGCCACAAATGACTTCTATTATGCGTTGAGAGGGATTAAACCATGGGGACTTGGGGTTCAACCAACAAGCCTACTGCTGCCTAGTGAAGTCCCTCACACACACAGGCCAAATTGGATCCAGCGTACAGTATCAGTAATAGTACCATTAGTCATCAGCGTCGATCATCGTATTAAACTGCTAGTTGAAAAATATTATTGAGTAATAATAAAGGCTAAAAAGAACATATTTTCTTGTATCATGAAACAAAATAAGATAATTTTTATGCGCAGTGGAATATAATTATATTGCAGTGTCAATTGAAAAGTAAATTGAAAACAAGTTACGTGCAAATTATACTATAGCATATATCCTTTTGGATTTTAAAACATAATATTATATAGTATTTATAGGTCTAGTCACTCACGGTACTTATCAGTCGTATCAAAAATAGCTTCTATCGTGTCAAATCCATGATCACTTGCTGAAATATTAATAATATTCAACTTAATCAATATCTAATCATAGAACTTCAATTGTACTCTAACTTATGTTGTTCATAATATTACGCCTCTTATAAGACTATAAAAATTAAATATCTCTCTTTTTGTTTTATATACCAACTAGCATTTTAACTCAAACAATTAGTAGAATTCAATTGTAAATATATCCTAAAATTTCTACTAATATATATATATATATATATATGTATATATATATACAATACATACGATTAGTAAACTTATCAAGAGGCTAGCATCTAGCATCGCTTAATAACATCTCCTTTTGTTTATATACTAAATAGGATTTAACTCAAATACTTATTAGGATTTAATTGTAAACAAATCCTAAAATTTTTATTAAAATACATATATATGTATATATGTACAACACATACAATTATCAAACTTATCAAGAGACTACCAGATAGCAAAATTCAATACATCTACTCAATGATAATAACAATAAACTAGGAGCAACCCCACGAAAAGATGAAAAAATCACTTTCAACATCAAAATGAATTCAACTCTTTGTGGGTCACATGACCTCACGGCACTTCCATGGCATTTGAGCATTACAGAATCATTTATTTCCCATTTTTGTTTCTTTTTCTTCTTCTTCTTCTTCTTCTTTGGTGCAATTAATACTAGAATCCCAAGATTTGGCATAGTTATGGGCAAAAGATAATGCAGCAATTGATTTTGAAGCTAGACTTGACCAACAGACTAAGAAGTAACATGTAATTTAGGTTCATGAGTCAAGAAGCATACTTAACTTGGATAAAAAATTTATACTCATGTCAAGGAGTCCACATGAATTTAGGTGACAATTTATACTCATGCCAAGGATTTTATTTGAGTTTGACTTGACTGACAATTTATACTATTATGAAGGAGTAGATGGGGGGACTTTAAAGATTTAGATAATTTATGCTCGTATCGAAGAGTATTATTGATAGTTTAAGTCTTTTTAAGGAGCACATGGGAAGAATTTAATGTAAAGATTTTAGATAGTTTATGCTCATATCTAGAATTATTATTGACAGTTTAAGCTCTCATCAAGGAGCACTTTAGTGGACTTTAATTTAAGAATTAGTTTATGCTCATATTTGGAAGCATTATTGACAATTTAGGCTCTTCGAGCACTTGGAATTTGAAGACTTGAGCCTTATACTTGAAGATTTGGAGACTTAGGTTTTGAATTTGGAGACTTGCGCCTTGAACATGAAGACTTCGAGACTTGAGTCGTGGATTTATAGACTTGGAGACTCGAGTCTTGAACTTGAAGACTTGATTCTTGAGCTTGAAGATTTGGAGGCTTGAGTCATAAATATGGAGACTTGGAAACTTGATTCTTGGACTTGGAGACTTGAGTCTTAGATTTGGAGACTTCATTTGAGAATTTTACATAGTTTTATACTCTTATTTATGAGCATTATTGACAGTTTATGCTCTTATTAAGGAGCACTTTAGTAGATTTTAATTTGAGAATTTTATATAGTTTATGGTCGTATTTGGGAGTATTATTGATATTTTATGCTCTCATCAATTAGCACTTTAGCGAACTTTAATTTTATAATTTTAATTAGTTTATGCTTGTATCTGGAGCATTATTAATAGTTTACGCTCTTATCAAGGAGCACTTTACTGACTTTAATTTGAGAATTTAGATAATTTATGCTCGTATTTGGGAGCATTATTGATAGTTTAGACTGGTATCAGGAGCACTTAGATTTGAAGATGAAGGTTAATTGCCCCTAACATCTTCATCATCATCGACACCATTTGAGTCTTATTGTTCATCAAAATTCATGCTCATTCCAGTATTATGTGCACGAGTTGTCAAATCTTCAGAAGTTTTTGATTTGATTACTTGAAGTATGTAGCAAGGACTCCAACGTATTGACTGGATACAAATCTTAATGTCTGAAGCCTCCGACAATTGATCTTCCCAGCTAATGCTCAAATTTCTCCAACGATTGATGTAGTCAATGACAAATTTTTCTTTCTATTGGGGAGAGTTAGTAAGTTCAATCATATTGACTATCCATTAAGTGTTATAGAAGCAATTAAGGAACTCTTGTTCCACCTGCCTCCAACTATTGATAAAGCTTGCCTTCAAATCAATATATCAATGAAAGGCATTGCCCTTTAATGATCGAACAAACTACTTTACTGGATTATCTTCATATGTCCTAATGTTATTACAAGTCTTGCCGAAATGAGCCACATCTTGCTTTTGGTTGTTCTAGCCATCGGATTATTGAAATTTTGAAGCTTGGTAACCAATTGGCATCGTTAATTTGGGTACACAGGATGGAGTAAGTCATATATAACTTAGAACTTCCCATGAGTTTGTCTTTGACAATTCCATGATAAACTCCTTTAGTTGGTTGAGAGAAATTAGTCCATCGATGGATACTTGCAGTTCTTTTATTGTAACTTTTCATTTTCAACTGATTGTTTCTTTGTGAATGTTTCACCTTCATCTCGAGCCTCAACTTGTTTCCCCTCAATGTGACTAGCATCAATATTTTCCACCTTGTTCATCAACTTGGAGATATGAGAGTCTTGCTCTTGGAAATGCTTCTTGAGTCCTTCAATGACCCTTGTTAAATTTGAAATTTACTCCTCCCAGGTTGTAGCATTTGTCACCATCACTGATGCTATGCCTGAGGAACTTGATGTTGAGTGACAAATGGATGATGCGGATTCTTCTTTTAAGTATCCATCATCTTTATTTATATCAATAAGTTACAGCAATGCTTTTTCAACACCTTTAAGAGAATGAGCTACCTCTAAAGATGATTGCGACTTTTCATATATACTTCTTATGATGATGCCAACACTTTCTGCTCCAGCACTTGAGGAACTTGAGGTAGTAATTTCAATGTTGTGATCTTGTAGGTGGCCAACTTCGATTTTGATGAAAGGAATAGATGTAGAGAAAGTCCCACTAGGTGTGCTAGAAATTTGTAAGCGAATTTTGTGTCTACAAAATTAAAATTACAAGACAAAATAAATTATCGAAATTTTCATTTTTAGATACAATCCCTAATCTAGATCCTCTGATTCTTCCATTGAAAAGATGATTTGGACCTTAGCGGCAAAATTCAGCACTTTAATCTCCTCCAAAGTTGATTTCTTCTTTTATAATGTTAATCGAGGGCTTTGCACTGTAATGTCAAATCAAATACTGGGATTTGACAAGCTACGTGGTGAATGTCTTGAACATCGTAGATCTCTTTGAATTTAATTTGAGAAAATAATACCGACTCGAGGGCTTTGTACCATAATCTCGAATCAAATTTCAAGATTTTATGAGATTTGACGAGCTCTACAATGATCGCTTTGAGCACCATGAATCTTCTTGAATCTAGTTGAAAGAATTGTTGAACTCCTTCAAGTCTCTCTTATTTGCTATGACTTATGTTGTTGTTTTGAACAAGCTTTGATTATCCCTTTATATAGGTGTCTAGTATGAGACTCTCAGATCGCAACTTTTTTGATAGTTGTCTCTTCCACGCATATATTAAGAGATAATATCAAGTATCTATGATTTGATTGATCCACGTACTACAATACGCCACTTATTGCAACTTGATTAGCCCGAGATTGTTGAGATACAAGACTTGATTTGATAGGCTGTAACACTTCACCTTGAAACTTGTTGATATTTGATTTGCACAAAAAATAAATGCTAGAGTATTAACTAAAATTAACTATCTATCTTTTAAAATTTGATCTAATAAATTCCAAAATAAAAATAAAAATTTTAAATCAATAACTAGTATATTATTTTAATGTCATTTATTAATTGATTGAAAATTAATATGTCTACACAGACAATTGGAATCATGAGCTTTAATTTGGAGAAGGCAACTAAAATGAACTTCTACTTTTTGTATTTTATCTCAAGAAATATACTCAATAATAGGATATTTTTTGTTCCTATTTACAAATACAACTCCAATTCTCATTCCCAACCAACTAAAGTATTCTAATGAAGTACTTCTTCAATTTTTTCCTCTGTAGGTACTTTCTATTATCATTTAGTAATTCATAAATTACATTAACGAACATCATGTGGTGATTTTAGGATTAATATATATAGACATAACACTTCTAACTTGACAATAATCACAAAGTCAAAATTTAGCTATAGAAATGTAATTTTCTTAATTTAACTCTTAACTATCTGGGTTGATTAAATTTCTCTGTTCTTTTTGGACCTATTTATACATTTACAACCATAAATTTTTGAAAAATAAGACATATGCAAGTTCAAACTTCGTAAGTCCTTCCAATTGCCAAGCTAACTTAAGTTTATGTCCAACTTTAATTGGTCCGTACCAAATTAAGCACCCAAAATCGTGCATAATTTAAATCATAACCTAAATATATATATATATGTTATAACATACACATATGATTCAAAAATAAACAAATTTTAATCGCTAAAGAATGCTATCTTGGGGGAGCAAGAGCTGAATTACCTTTTTCTCCTATTCTAGCATATCTAGTTACAAGTTTTCTCCTCTTTTCTCTTCTCTATTTCTCTCCCTTTTCTTTCTTTTGTAAATAATATATATTAAATAATATATAAAAATAATAATTCAAAAAATATGTGCCATATATTGAGGTAATTTTGAAACTATAATTCAATTATTCACTTATATTTTACTTATTAATAAATAATAATTTACAAGATATTAATTTATAATTTATAAAATACTAAAAATAAATAGCACGATATATTTGAAGAAAAATGTAAATTTTCTAATTCAAAATTTTTTATAAAAATATATAATTATATAATAAAATTTTATTGTATAATATATTATGCATGATTACCGCATGTTTTTCAAATTTAAATATGCAAGTATGAAATGAAAATTCATCATTATCCTAACAAATTTATTTTTATATTTTAATGTTCAAACTTCAAAAGTCAAAACAATAATCTTACTTGAAATTTATAAAAAAATTGATTGACTTTTAGAAAAATTGATGATGTTGTTTCTCGAGAGTTTCACAGGAAATAGTGAGAACTAAATTGAGCTCGATGAGCTTGAACTCAAGCTCGCACGTTGAGTGTGGAAGATATTAGATGAGCTGGCTCAAGCTTGATTGTGGCTCGATATCTTATAAGCTCATCGAGCTCGAGCTCGAGTTCGAGCTCGAGCTCGAGTTCGAGCTTGATATTTATCAACAAGTTTAAGTTTGAGCCTAAATTTTGGAGCTCGATGTGGTCGAGCTCGAGCTTGTGTGCTTTAAAACAAGCTGGCTTGAGCTCGATTTGTTTACGGCCCTAGGAGAAACACCTTTTAAAAGGTAAGATTTATTAGGCTTGGTCAAAATATGTGGCTTTGCCTCAAGTTGCCACCTATCCTATTTAAGTAATTTACTTGTTGGTATTTTCTTTTAACTCCTTCAATTTTAACAATTATATGTGTCAAAATAAAATAAAAGGATTGAATTTCAACTAATTATTTCAAGTTCCTAAACAAATTTTGGTATTCTCTTTTAGCCCCTCGGATAGTTTGAATTCACGAATCTTTTATCTAAATATGGCAAGTTCACTCAAAATTTCTAAAAGTCAAGTGTCTTTTTGTGAATAATATCATGAAAAGATAAAAATAAAAGTAACCATGAATTTAGAGTAAAATTAGATGTTTAAAAGAATTAGATATATAACTATATTCCTATGCTCTTACATACTTCTAGAGAAATTGTAATTTAAGAATAGAACATTCAACTGTTGGAATAGTGCCCTGCAGCCAATTAGATTAACATATAAACTATTTCACTTGTAATACAATTTTAATTGGATGATATTCATATTTCAATGGCTATCTTCATGCTTAATTTCCTTCACTAACATTTGGTTGAAGTCCTTAGATCATACAAGATTACAGGACTTGGTCGCGTACTGGGCGATGATCATGAAAGAAGTCTTACACGGTCGTGGTCTTAAAATATTTTAAGTCATAGAATTTTATGAGACAGGACATCTAAGATTCGAATAGACTTGCACTAACGATGCATAAATCCAAAGGGTTGGATATTGCTCTGTTTTATGAGCAACCCATATTAGATATGGGTGCATGTTAGTGGGTGCTTGTTAGAGAACAAGTTCACTGAATGTCCGCTCGGAGAATCCACTAAATAGCCGTAGTGGTAAGTTCTCCATCTTATGCTAGTTCATATAATTAGTCCTTAGACATGAGGATCCATGGTAACCTTGTGTTTAGGTTCTCATGCTTTGACTCTTCCTTGACCACTTTGCAGGTCATTCGGGTTAAGCATGGGTATGAGTTACTTAGGCATGGAGGTTTGTGAAATCTAAGATGAGATCCATCTCCTTGTTGTTGTGAAGGGCTAGTGTATCTCCTATGTATTCTATAATGATCGATTTCATGAAATCCTTGCGCAAAGTTGTATGACAATTTGAAAAAGGAGTTTTCCAAAGGTGATGTCATAAAGGGGAATTGAACATTAGAATAGAAACATAGTCATCGGGACTATTAAGAAACCGGCAAATATCTTGCCCTAGGCTTTTTTTGGGAGATAGAAGACGGAAAGACCATATTTGCATGGCAAACGTAAAGCTAGAATGGTTCTCCAAGAGAATATTCATTTTGGCCAATTAATTGAGCTCCATGGGCTTAAGGTTGGACACCGACTATGGACATGGGTACTCTTCAATTAATGAAAATTAATTGAATTGAGTTATTAGTTTAAAGGAGTTTAAACTAATGTGAATATTTCGATATTCTAAATATCACAAGAGTTGTGAGCCCATGTCCAATGAATGGTAGAACCTAATGGGTAACACATAAAAGTCAATAGGAAGTTCTATTTGATGAAGGAAATTTTCTAAAAGTTAGAAAAATTCCTAGTGACCGATTTTGTGGAGGAAAAACGGTTGGTTAATTTTTGGTCATTTTGGCTTGATTGATTTAATTGTTAAATTGATCAAAATAATTTGAGGTGTTAAATTAGACCAATTAAATTAAGAAGTTAATTTAATTGGTGTTATATGACTATCAATTGGTCAAGTTAACTTAAAGAGTTAAGTTAACATTTTCTAGCTTAAGGAGTTAAGTCAAGATCAATCAATTAAATTAAGGGATTAATTTAATTAATGTGAAAAATTAATTTTGGAGGGAAATTCAAATGAAGGAGTTCATTTGAGGTGCATCCAAAATTTATTTGGATGACATTTCATGAGACAAAATTAAAATTCCAAATGAAATTCAAATGCAAGTGAAATTTACATTTCACATGACCCATGCCTTGCTTAGGTGGCGCCTCATCTCATGGGAGATGTGATGCCAAATTGTCAACTAGCATCACACCTTCGCTCCTCTATATATAAAGAGTGGGCAGCCACAATGCAAGCATGCATGCTAGATTCCCCCTTTCCCTCCAAATTGTGTGATTCACTCATTTATTGAAGTTTCACACCTTCTTCTTCACTTTCCCTCCTAAATTCGTCCTTCATCATCTCTTCATACCTTGGTTTTCCAGCTGACTAAGGTTTGATTGCAGCTAGCCTATGGTGTGTGGATCATTTCATTGGAGGCCAGACAATTGGATAGCTTTGCTCTTTGAATATCCACTACAACGGAGTTTGTTTGGAGGAAGATTTGGAGCACTTTTCGATTTCTAATTTTGGTGAAATTTTTAATAGACATTCTTTAAGATGTTGGAGAGGAGCTGTCCAAATTTCATTCAAATCGGAGGTGGTTTGATAGGGCAAAAGTTGTCGGAACTCTGCTGCGCCGATTGGAGACAGCTTTGAAGTGTTCGAACTTCTCTTGATTCTTCCTTGGATTTTTGATTATTCAAGGTATTTATCCTCTTCCAAATCCTTATTAATTAGCATGATTTGATCCTTGGGTGGTGTGTAGTCAAGTTTTGAGTTAGCTTTATTTGCTTTATTTCAGGGATTCTTGTGCTACACACTCTTTCATCAATGAGGGAAATTTATATAAAAAAATAAAAGAAAGAAAACTCGAATGAAAGAGTTTGCAACAAAAAGGATAGTGCCACTGCCCGTTCTTTCATATTTTTTTAATAAAAAAGAAAATAAATTGAATTAAGCATATTTAGAAATTATTATTCAATCTTACCTTAAGATTGGTGATTAGTTTATATAATCTTGTAAAACCAATTTTCAGTAAAATTCATAAAATCTTGTGTGATTAAAAGCAGTTTGGCACTGACCATCTTATTGATGAATTCCAGAATATATAATTAGGTGAAATATTTTACTCCCTTCCCTCATTCACATCCTAGTGCATGTGTTTAGTTATGCATTATTTATATTTGCAGGATTATGAGAACAAAAATATACTAACACTAGCTAGTCTAGAATCTAGATAGATGATAGATCAATTCTATCTCACCCACTTGGGTGGGCCATTAATTAGTTAAACTCCAAATTTTCAATCCCAATCACCCATAAAATCATCACAAGATTGACAACCAACACAACCACATTCATATCCTTAGGCTAGCTCTAGCTCACTGGTTTTATTGGTAAATTGCAATAGCCATTAGCCAATAGGGCTTACTTAATTTCTATTAATAGTTTACTTCTTTAAAAATTATCGATCTAAATGATAAATTTATAAGCTTACTAAAAATAGAAATCTATAATACCTCTTTGTTATGTTAAAGGAAATGCAACACTTTATGAAACAATTAAGAGGGTAGAAATTATACTTAGAAAAGAAAAATATTTTCACAGCATATATATAGTAGTTAAAAATGATATTGAATATAAACTATTGGAAAAAATTGTGTTGATCTTTCTAAGTTATTCAATATGTTCAATAAAATTATTGACCATTGGTAAAGACGGCGTTTCCAAAGAACTTTCCTCTTATGAAGTTTGGTCTTGATCTTGGTCTTCGTCTTCGTCTTCGTCTTTTTTTATTAACAAAATTAATCTTCACAAGAAACAGCATTTCTTGTAATGAAAACCAAGGTAACTATGAGAGAAAAGTCGGACTGACGCCCAATTATAAGAATAAATTTTTTAGTTGGTTGAATATCTGACTTGAAACAGAAATATTATCTAATTAATAAATCAAATTTTTTTATTAGTAGATTATCTTTTTTTTGAATTATAATTACCATTCATTTAGTAAGTCAAATTAAGGATGCAAACGAGTCAAGATGATGCGAATTTTGACATTTTTTAGGCTCGAGCTCGAGTTCGAATCAAATGAATCAAGCTCGAGCTCAAGCTCGAACTCGACGAGCTAAAGAAATTGAGATTCGAGCTCGGCTCAAGCCCTTATTTGGGCTTGGCTTGAATTCGTCAATAAACTATAAGTTCGAGTCGAAAAGTTAAATTATTTTATAAAAAATTCTAAAATTAATATATTTTATTATATTTTTATATATAATTTTTTTTGAAAAAAATAGGCTCTGAACTTACAACCAAGAATTATTTGGCTCGAACTCGATTTGAAACCTATATGAACTTGACTCAAGCTCGAACACTTTTCAATCAATTCGTCAAATTCGCAAGCTGGCTCGGTTCATTTATATCCTAAGTCACATATCCATCAACAAAATATATTATTTTAAGAATAAAACAATTATGAGTTGTCAATTGATGTAATGATATTATTCTTACAACTTCATAAGTAATATTCAAATTTTAAATTTTATTAAATTCTTGGATACATATATATAATTTTTATATATGTGTGTAAATAAATAAGTAAAAAAAAAAGGTCAACCAATCATTAAAACCTCACCGAAACTAGAAACTTTTCCTCTGCAAGAACTATTTATTCTTTGCACTGCTACTGTGCCAGAGTTCAGACCTTAAACCATGATAAATGTGAACTCAGTTTCTTGAATTAACTAGACAAGACTTCTCCATTGACCAAACGAAAACTGTCAACAATTTCTCACCTGTACCCCATCAAAGTATATACGCATGCGTTGAATATTTTAGCCGTATTAGCTAAGACTAAAAACAATAGCTAAATGTGTCCACACATGGGAGCCCACCATTTCCATTTTCCTGCGATGCTTCTCATAGTTAAAATCCCTTTTGATTCTTCTTTGACATTATCACAACAATCATCAAAGTATGCATTCAAAGTAGACATATATTGATATATGTATGTGAGTCTTTATATATGTACCTACTATTGCTTCTCTGTCAGAGGCCGCAGGTTTGATTGTTTGACTTCAATAAATGTGATTTACTGCCCTCGTATATGCATAATGTTCGTGTTTCCTTGGAAATTTGAACATAAATATTAATTTATGCGAAAAGTTGTTGTCTTTCGTGGGCTATACTACATGTTTGCTGATCTGGGTTGGATTTCTATTGGGAGGGTATATTGATTGGGTGATTAGATTTCTTAGGTTTTAAGGGTTTGTGCAGTGAATTGGGTTTGTTCTTCCTTGTGGGTGTTTGTTAATCTTGATTTGCGATGGAACCTTAATGGTGTGTGTTTGGTATGCGAACTGCCACTTAAAGAAGTATTAGTTGGAAGTCTCAGAGTATTTTTTTGGGTATTTGGTGTTTTCTTTGTCTGAGAGCTGGAATTGTTGGATTTGTATGTAGAATTCAGTTTGAATCGGAGGTTTTCGGTTCTGGGATTTGAAATTGTTGCATCTCTAATAACTGCTTAAATTCTGGTTTCCTTTTAAGATTTGGTGTCTTTTGGATGGAAATTTATAGTTGCGGCAGAACGTTATAGTTGCTAGTCTTGAAATGTCATACTGTTATTTAAATACAAGAAATTTTAGTAGGGATACAGAATTTTGATGTCCCAATTCTTTATTTGATTTATGGCTTCTGCATCACTTTGAAGATTTTTTTGACTTGGGATGATCAGGTAAATTGTGGAAATTGTTCTTGCTAGCCTTGAAGGACGGGGAGTTTTAAACTTTGTAATTGAACTCATGCTACATGCCTTTAACTTGCCTAGCTGGGTGGAGTGTAAGGTCATGCCTCCTTGTCGAGCTTCATAGTTGATGGAATTCTGGTGTCGTTCTTTGTCAAAAATGGCACTAGTTTTGTTAATTCTATTTGTGCTTGTGCGATCACCAATAACATCTGCTTCTGGGTTGTTGAAACATGGGAAGGCTTGTGGAACATACCATATCGACCGCTTGGATGATCCTAGTCATGAATTGTTTTATATAGACGGGAAATTGGTGGACAGATATTTCTTCTGTAAAGCTTTGAGAAACTATCATGATCGACATTGCTTTCCTACAGAAAATGTCAGAAATCAGTATTGCCGGTCATTAGGTATCATCAAGCTATGTTTTTTTTTTCTAATTTTTTTACTTTCCGCATAAGTTATTTGTGTAGCACTCCAGGAAAGGATGTTTTTCATACTAATACTTCACGTGTAAAGTAGTCAATTGTATTTCTGTATCTTGCAGACAAGTTGCCCTTGCTGGAAGGCAGAAAATCCCTAAAAGCTGTGGTTAGAGACAAAAATAGTGGGACTGATTATGATAAAACACCTCTGGATGGAAATGATAAATATGACAATTCTCTACTAAAACCCAAAATGCTAGCCATGGCAGTACCAGCTTTCTTCCTCTTGTGTTGCACATTACTTTGTCCATGCTTCCAAGCAAGGAAAAGAGAGACCGAGCACACCATTCTCTCCAAGGAGCCACCTTCAAGTGAGCACATTCATTTCCATTGTTTGGATGTTTACAATTCTTTTGATCAGTTTTGACCTCTCTCAAGTCCTACTGGACCATATAGGGAGACAGAAACGTTAATTGGAAAATCGGTTACATATGTGGTTTAGGATGTATGGAATAAACTTAAAGATGCGTTATATGTAGAAAATTCACCTATTCTTTTCTTCTTTATTTTTTTCTCCATTTTCAATCTTTGTCTTCCTTTCCAAAGCTGGCATAACTTTTAGGCAGCTAATGCTCCTCTTATCCTCTGCCATCAATCTATGTTGGTCACTGTACGCTTGTGCTGCTCCACCGTAATGGTGCCCAAGCATAATGCTGCTCCTCCCTTTTGGATTTCCATGCTGTCTCCTCCACTTGGAGGAAACTCTACCCTAAGTTTAACTTCCATACCCTCTCATAAAATAAAAATCAACAAAATCTTATCCCAAAACTTTCTGTCTGAGCAAGCTCTCATTTTCTACCAAAATCTTATGTCTTACTTTTCTGCTCTGAGCTAACTATCATTTTCTTCCAAAATATTATTCCGTACGTCCCTATTTTGAGTTTGTCCTTTTCTTCTGAGTTTGATTGGTCAAACTATAAACTTTGTTTCCATAACTTAAGCTCTTGAAAATGCTTTTTCACATTTTAGTCTCCCAAGTTTTGTGCAAAATATAAATTCTTGAGGCTTCCATATATAACATTCATCAAATTATACAATAAAAAAAATAACAACTAACCTAGTTTATTCCAATTAAATCAATGCTTTCAGTTTTATTCCGTATATGGTTTTCATAGAAGTTTCTTATCCTTAAGAATGTAGGTGTTTTTTCCTGATTCCTGTGGTACTGCTCCAAAACATTTTGTCACATATAACCTTAATCATAAAACTTATCCATCTGTGATATAATTTTGTTCATGGAGAGATTCCTCATTGCTGGATTCAGTAATTGCCCTTTTTGTATTTCTGTTATAATGTTTTCTTCCATTTTGCTACTTTTAAAATCTTGTACAGTTGGATGGTCCAGCTGTGACAGAACAGTTGCAATGTAATTATCACAAAGTAATTTCATCACACATCTTCTTAAGGTAATAAAGTGATGACTTGTAATTTTCATGAGTAATTTTATCACAAACACATGATATGTCATTTCTTAATAGCAAGAAATGAACTTCTCTCATTTGATTCATCCAAAGAAATTAAATTCCTTCATCTGTTGGAACAATATTTCCATTTTCTTGTTCATAATTTTCTAAGTGATGGTTGGATAAGTGCTCTCGTGCAATATGAGGAAAATATTTCACCCTTGCTGACTAATTTCTTGTAAGTTCTTTGATGTATTCCACAAAATTTTAATGGACCTTTGAATTTGATTTCCATCCATGGACAGTTTCTTGTCATTTAGGAACTTCACCTTTTGCAAATGATCATCTGCATCAAGTATTCAATTAATAAGTCGCAAATTTGGAAGACTTTGGATTGGCAATTTTTAAGTCTTTGAAGTGTTTCAACTTATCTGGAACTTTTCGGAATTGTATGAGCACTAACAACAAGCTTTTGTTGGAAAACCTCACCAAGCAAGCAAGTTTTTAATCAGATTCATTTTCGAGCCAATTTTTAAAGCGAGAATTGGTCTCCTCTCAACCTTTGAAATTAATGCGTATCTATAGGCCCATCTCTGGGCCTATGATTCAAGAGTGATTGCCACAGATTTGAAATGAAAAAATTATCTAGGTACTATTTTGCTACTTGAAGAAGGCTAGCATCTTAGAATCCATTGGGACACCTTAAATATACCAGGAACTTAGTAATATGAGTAAAGTTAATTTAATAATGATGGTTCCACTTGATGAAACAAGATCTGATATGTAACTTTTGAACTTTGTATTCAAGAGTTCTTCCTTAAACCTTTTCTAAACTATATATCCACCTCATAAAAATTTTTATGTGTAATATTCAATTCTGTTTATATATATTTTCACTTTTCAGCAGCACAAGTCTTGGTGCTGTTTTCATATTCTGCAGCAAAGAACTAATAATATTTTAATAGATTTTGCGCACTCTGCATTATGCCTATGCTTACATAATATTGCACTGTTCTTGCAGTGGATTCAGTTTCATCTTTAGAAATGAATCCTGCATTCGAAAAGTTTCCTGGTAGTCCACTGAGAGTACCACCCAGTCCACTGAGAGTTCCGCCCAGTCCTTCAAGATTTTCCATGTCACCGAAACTTAATAGGCTTGGATCTGTTCATCTAAATATGAGCCAAGTTGCCAGGGCGACAAATAATTTCTCTTCATCATTATTGATTGGTGAAGGAGGATTTGGAACTGTCTACAAGGCTGTGCTACCAGATGGCCAGATTGTTGCTATCAAACGAGCAAGAAAGGTATGGCCTTGATTCTTTTACATGGCTTCAAATTTACAGCTTCTGCTACATCAGCTTTGTTCATACGTGGTAACTGCTCATAGTGCTAATTGTAAAAAAGAATCACTTAAATCGGTTGATATGAGGGAGAGTAAGCAGTTGGGCTTTTCATTGTATAGATTCTCCTGTTTGGAAGTTAATGAAAGTCTTTCTTTGTTGATGTTGTCAAGAATTCCATCCATGCATAGAGAAGTAGGCTCTTGACTTGGGTCATTTCTGTATGCTGCTGGTATACTTTTATAAGTTAAACATTTACCTAAGAAGAGTTATTATTATGTCTTGGTAAACATAGTGGTATGTCAATACTTGCTAATTTGAAATAGAGGAAAATCACTAATATACTTATAGAATATCCCAGCATGCCGAACCAGTAAATTCATGCAACTATTTCAATTGCTATCAAACACTATATATATATATATATGTTTGGTGACTTATTGAAGCAACTTTTACCTCCCTTTTTGTTTTCATGTTTTATTAGATATAACAGAATATAGTGCGTTGAACTAAAAAGAAAATATTATCTTTCTCCATCATGATCCTTTCTCGTGCATATTTTTTCCAATAATTTTTTTCTTGTGGGAAAAAATGCAGGAATATTTTGAAGCCCTGCGAACTGAATTTAGAAGTGAAGTAGAACTTCTTGCTAAAATTGATCACCGTAGCCTAGTCAAGCTTCTTGGTTATGTTGAAAAAGGAAACGAACGCCTCATTGTAACAGAGTATGTGCCTAATGGTACCCTTAGAGAACATCTAGATGGTAAAGTTATTCAACTCAACAATGTTACCAACTTTCTTCTCATATACACAACTATAATGCAATATTTGGCTGATGTTCTTGGTAGGGCTTAAGGGAAAGATATTGGATTTCAATCAGAGACTTGAGATTTCCATTGATGTTGCTCATGGCCTAACATATCTCCATCTATATGCTGGTAACAACTCATTCTACAGACGTGATTTGTCTCTATTATTATTCTGGGATGAATATACCTATAACAAGAGCCATGATCTCCTGGAGCAGCTCTGAATCTTAAATTCCTTTTTTTTTTTTTTCATTGGAGAATCTTTAATTCACTTGGCATTCAAATGATATGCATTATGAAATATATCTAAACTAGAGCAAACTAGGTTGATCTGTTGTTCTATATTCTTGAATCATCGTTTGCTTGCGTCTCAATCTGGCCTACTTTTTGATATGCCTGTCTTTACCTCTCATTCCTTTCATGGCTATTATGTAAATCTTTTTGCAGAGAAGCAAATTATCCACAGAGATATCAAGTCATCGAACATTCTCTTGACTGAGAGCTTGAGAGCCAAAGTTGCAGATTTTGGATTTGCGAGGCTTGGGGATGACTCTGACAAAACACATGTATCAACCAAAGTAAAGGGCACTGTGGGTTACCTTGACCCTGAGTATATGAGGACATACCAACTCACAACCAAAAGCGATGTTTACTCATTTGGGATATTGTTGATAGAAATTTTAACTGGCCGTCGGCCTGTGGACTTGAAGAGACCACCTGATGAGAGGGTCACAATTAAATGGGTAAGCCTTTAACTTTCTTTGTAATATTCAGACTTCAGAGAGTAGTAAAAGTGCTTGCTTTCTGAAGTCATCACACGCGTAATATAAGATTATATATGCAGGCTTTTAGGAAATACAGTGAAGGAAGAATTATGGAGATGGTAGATCCTCTGATGAACGAAAGAATAGATAAGGAAATTCTGGGGAAAATGTTTGGTTTGGCCATGGAATGTGCCGCGCCTACACGAGCTGATCGACCGGACATGAAAGCTGTGGGGGAGCAGTTATGGGGAATTAGAATGGACTACTTGAGAAGTGAAAGCAGGAGAGGCTAAATTTGTGCTGTATGGAATATGGATGTTCTATTCAACAAATTATATCATCATTCTTACAGGGTCTGATATATAGTTCTAGATTGTTAGATGTCTGCTCATCTTGCTACTGATGATTATATATCAATTGCAGCAGTTTATAATTCAGGTTGTCTTTAGTAAATGTTCACCCTTTTTTTGGTATTTTTTGTTAAAATTATTTCTGTCTCTCTATCTCCCACTTCGATTATCAATCCTGAGGACCCCTCTTGGATTTTGGATTATTTACTTGAAATCACAGAGAGAAACTATTGGTCTTTTTTCCCCAAGAAGAGTCAAAGAAGCTCTCTGTTCATGGAGGCAACTTGTGTAAACTATAATCTCCTCTATATCTATATATAAAAGTACGAATAAAATTTTTAGTTTCTTCCCTTTTATATGAAGATAAAAATGTCCTTCTCTTATGAAAGTATTACATTTAAAAATATCATTCTCTTACGAAAGTAATGTATATATTTAGATTAGTGATAAGTTGTAAATTAATAGATTTTATATATATATATATATATATATATGTAAACCATATTTATTATGTCTTTTCACTTGTCAAATGTATATACATCAAAATGTATATACATAAAAGGCAAGGATGTTTATGATAGAGGTGTCATTTGGTATTCTGTTTAGATGGAACCATAATTGTACAATGCTTCCAATGTCTTATTGTATATGTTTAGAAGTAGAAACAAAAGGAAAATGATATCTTGACCGAGTCATTTTAGTGAAACAGATTAAGTGACTTTGAGTTCCATTATGAATTCTTTAATTTAGCATCAATTTGTTAAATTGAAAGACCTAATCGAATTAATGATAGTAATTATCTTTTATGAGTCTAATTAAAAATAAATTTAATATAGTTATAATTACCATTAAAATATATGCATTAAATGTGAAATTTTCAATATACGTAATTATATTTGCTAAATAATTTTTTTTTTAATTTAATTAATTTTCAATATTCCTGGGTCAAAATGACGTTTGGAATATTGAAGAAAATGAGTTTCCCCGTCTTATATATATATATATATATATTTGTCATGAGAAAAGGCCTGCATTTGAGCATCACAAAAAAGCCGATGCTATGAATGCTTTGATGACATTCTTTCTATTATTTTTATCTTTAAATTACTTAAAATGTTGTAGCAATTTGATTCATGATTTTGTTTCCCAAATCCAGATAAAGGTTCAGCCGTCATCTCAAATGCTTCTTACTTATCAAATGCTAATTGTGATCACGATATAAATAACAAGAAGACCCATCTTGTGTACATCAAAAAATATCAAATTTTTAAACATTTATTTTTCAAATTAATTAGTTGATTAATTAAATGATCTAATTAGTTTAGTTAATTAATTATAAATTAATTACTAAATTATATTTTCAACCGCAATATGTCATTAATCTTAAGATAGATAGTAGGAAATCAATAAGTAAGAAAAATTTCTGATACATGTGCATGATAACACTCGGTGAATTTGGTGTCATTTGTAAGCACAAGGTGTTCATTTATATGGGACCGTTGCTGATCTCAATAAAATATATAACAAATTCTATATGATATAAGCTGCAATGTTTGATGTCTTTTCAAAATAGGTCTTTCCCTTGTAAAAATAAAGTGCATCTAATTTCTTGTGATAAATTACACATTAGATCTTTTATGGTTAACATAATTTATTTTTCATATAACTAATTTGAATCACTGAAATTTAATTTATTTTCACTCTCCTTATAGAGAAATTGGAAGCCAAATAGTGTTTTACTCAAAGACCGATCAATCTATAAATATACTTTATAACTTCAATTCAGTTAGACAACTATTAGTTTAATTGAATTATAATGATTTTGACTATAAGTTTTTATCATCCTAATGGCATTCATAATAACATGAAAGAGTGAGAGAGACATTGGATATCAACCTTTAAAAACAAAGCAGCAAATACATACTTCAACCTTCAATGTTGGCATTATAATTGCCTGAATTTTTTTTTTTTTTTTTTTTTGAACAAAATTTTGAACCTGATGATTAGAATGTGAAATCAGGCCTACTCTCATAACTTGCCTGTGTAATTTACTAAATTTGTCTTGAATTTTGATTACATAGAAATCACCTCCTTAATTGGTATTTGAATTTGAATATTCTATTTTTACCTTCTTAAATGCCATTATAATTTGATTTTTCTATTTCTATTCCAAATTTTCTGATTTGAATGGTATTGACTACATCATTTGCTTCACTGGATGAAACTATGAAAGATAGATAACTCATGGAAAAGTCATAAGATTGGCACCAATATAATTTAGTTTTTTGTTTGAAATACTGAATCGTTAATTGCATTATTTGATACACGAAAAATTTAAAAACTAATTAAATCCCAAGGACTAATTAGAAATGATCACTTGGTTCAAGAACTAGGATGAAATTTGTGAAACTAAATTAATGTGCAGATAGATACAATTCGAATCCAAAGATCTCTTACTAATTGTCAAGTTTCAAAAATTTAGTTTAAGTATTTTGCCACATATGCAAATTCTTTTCAACAATATAATTTTATTAAGAGGATATTTTTTTGAGCTTATAAGTTTCTCAAAACATCTTATAAAAATACTATATAAACCATAAACTTCCTATACGATAAATTTAACCTTATTAACTTACCTTTAGATTTTTTTTTTTAAAAAAAAGGGACGCAAGAAAGAAAAAATGTAGAGAAGGTATGCATAAAATAAAAAGAAACCCAAATTATATCACCACTTAATGTGACTATTATGATCACATTTAATACATATGGTTGTAGGGTAAGTTATGACTAAATTAGATTTATTCTAATTAGACTCATAGAAAATAATAATTGAATTGAAAACAATTAAGAGAAAAACAATTGATGAGGAAAAAATGATACTTCATAAATATATTTGTATAAATATTTGTTTTGCACTCTCCCTTAAAAATAAGAAAAGAAATATTTTCTGTATAACATAATATGTGTTCAATTCAAATGTAATAGTAAATTTAATGTAACACCCCTGAAATTCGGTATTTTGGGACAAGAATTAAGATTTTTGGTTAATTGAATTTTAAGGCTTGAAAAAAAAAAGGACTCGATTGCAAAGATTTTGGAAGTTTTGGGGTAAATCTCAATTTTCAGAAATTTGATTGGACTAACTTGAAAGTGTTGGGGGGTTTGCATGGAACCAACTTTGGGTCAAAGGGGTCAAAGTCATGCATTATCTATTTCTTGAGGCTGAATTGAAGTTTTGCAATTTTATGGAGGACCTAACTGAAGGATGAGGAAAGGTTTAGGGGTGAAATTGCAATTTCCAAAAATTGCATTTTATATTGCAGTTCAACTTTCTTCTTTTTCTTCCATTTTTTTTCTTCCCCATTTTCATCTTCAATTTCTCCTTTCCTCTTCATCGATTTTCTCTCTTTTTCCGGCAACCTCTACAGGCGACAAAAATATCTCAAGTTATATACCGTTTTCATCCTCTCCTAATGAGGAACACATTGGTACCCATTTCTTCCCAATTTAACCATCATATTGGCCAGAATTTGAGCTCCAAGTTTCAGCCATAGTGGAGCTTTTGGTGGGTTTTCTTTCCGGCGACTTTTCACTGCGAACTTGGGTGCCGTTTTGACGGGCTCAACTTGAGGAGCACGCAAGTGCTTTCAGATTCTCGATTGGACCACTGTGGATAGAGGAATTGAGAAAAAAATTAGACGGCGGCGAGTGATGGAGCTGCGTAGTTGAGGCTGAAATCGAAGCTCAATTAGGTGGTTTTTGGCAAAATTGATTAGTGCATTTGCTTAGTTAACCTGAAAGGTATCTTTTGTGGTGATTTTGGCGTTTTTCGGTGGTGGTGCACGGCGGCGACGACGCAGTGGTAGAGCTTGGACAGTTTCTCCAACTCCTCGTAAGGATCATGGCGGTGGTCTTGGTTTGTGAATTCGAGGTCCGGTTGATCAGATCGAGGATATAGAATTTGGTTGATGTTTATGTGAATATATATATATATATATGCATATGTTGTATTATATTCCTTAACCTTGTATTTTGAGGATTTATATAGTTATTTTATGCTTTGGCCATGCATGGTTTAGGATATCACATAGTTGGCCAAATTATGTATTAGAGGATATTAAGTAAGGATTAATTAAGTTATTTAAGTGATTAATTTATGATTTTATGAAATTGGAACTTAAGAAATTATAATTGGGTAATTTGAGTTATTATAGACTAAGACTTGGTATAAGTATGTGCCAGTATAAGTTTGGTGAATTTGGATTATATTATATTATTTATGAAAATAATGGGAATTATCGAATTAATTGGACGAGAAAACCTTAATTTTATGAATTGAGACCTAATGGCAATAATTGGGGTTATTAAGCTAATTGACCTATTGTTGATGATTTGGGATCGATCTAAGGTTAATAGTAAGATTGTAATTATTGAAAGTTATCGGGGTTGAATACGGATTTTGATTGTGGATTATTCCTTTGGCTATGTAACGCAGAAGTGGGTCCCGTGAACCAGTAAGCTGCTATCGACGATTGTAGTTTTCTAAGACTACAGAGGTGAGGGTCTGCCAATCCGGCAACTTTTTCTCATTAGCTGTTATTCGTGATAAGCCCATGTGTGGGTTTTTCTATTTTTGTACCGTATTCTGATTGTTTGAAATCTGATCTGTTATATGTTATCTGATATGAACTCCCCTATGAGAGCTATCGTTTGTTATAAATTTCGATTTTTGTCTGTTTTGGCGTCCAGAGCTTTTATCATATTATTCAATTTTGTTCCTTGTACCCCTCAGCCTTGCCGGCTAACCCCGTATTACTTGTTCATTTTCTATCATGTTGGTTGTTCAAGAAATCTTGTCGGTACATTTAAGTTCGTTCTATATATCGATTATTTGGCCTTGACGGCATACTTGATTATCAATTGTATTAGCTGAGTGCCTTTTCCAGCGGAATGCTTGGATTATTATTCCAGATCGGCCCTGTTGGCCAGTATATTGATGCTCAGATTATATCTCATTATATTCATGTTATTGGCTAAAGGTTACAATTTTATCTGTTGGTATTATATCTTTTCAACCCATAGGATGCCATGGGCAGTTTTCACCCGGAGAAAGCCACGGGGGGTACGGGCCCGGGAACTAGGTCCGAAAAATGGCCTGGTGGAATGGACCAACGGACACAGGTCTTTCCAGCTAGAACCTACCAAAAATCCTAACTTACAGGTGGCTAACTGTGAGTGTTGGGATTTAGCATGCTGTCGACCATGCCAGAAGACAAGTTAATTACTCGTCGAGCTGAGTGCTCGAGCAATGGAGCGATAAGGAAGTATTATTCCTATTGTAACTATGTTCGGTACTACTATCTATACAATCTGTTAAATTGATATCATGTGTACCCGGTACAATGTTGATTTATGTTGGAACTCTTAATGTTACCGAATTGTCATTGATTGTTGTCTATCATTTTCCTTCTTGTTTTTATTAAGTTGTTCCTTTTAAATCTTATTATTTTCTTTTCCCTCACTAAGTCCTTAGGACTTACCCTCTCTTGTTGTTATTTGTTTTCCAGACAGGACTGAGTGAGAAGCCAAAGTTCATGCCTTGGGTTTGGATGTTATCTTGTAATAAATTAGGTGTCATGGTTGTGTATATAGTCAACACCTGATCTAGACAGTTACCTGAAGAATGTTTGGGATGTATGTATGGAACTTAAGTAACTTGATATGTATATATATTTTGCTCTATGAAATGTTCTTTCGGGCTAGGATGACTAGCTCTCCTTCGAGATGGTTAAATTATAGGTTTCTAAATATTATTTGAATCGTCATTAAGATGGAAGTGGTGGCGCCTCAGCTTGGGTGTTGTCCCGAGATGGGGTGCTACATTTAATATGGTAGTGAAAAAGAATAAATTATGTCTTGCAATCACATGCTTAATTGATGAGAATAAAAGAATGATATTTCATAAATGCATTTATATAAATATATGTTCTTCCTCAAAAATAAAAAGAGAAAAATATTTATTATATATCAAAATAGGTGGACTCATATGAGATATAATATTTAGCATGATAATGAAAAAGAACAAACTAAGTTTATTTTATTTTTTTAATCTTTTCATTCATTTGTGTATTTATATATTTTTATGAAATATATTTTGGTCAATTCTTACATAAAATGATGTGCACATTTTGTTTTCTTTGAATACTATAGCAAAAGATGTTTTCATGTTGTATCACAAATCCGAGAAATTTTTTTAACCTTCCTTGTGTAAGTTGAAAGACAAAAAGTGAGTCATCAAGGAAAAAAGAATATACAGTTGCTAGCTTTATTAGAAGTTGTGAAAAAGAATCAACTAAAATTTTATTTCTTTAAATATTCTTTTTGAATAAATTATTTTTCAATAAAAATAATAATGTGGTATTACTAACTTTCAATAATTATTTTTAAAAGGCAATAAGATAGAAATATATATAAAATTTATTTTTATCAAATAACCTTTTGAAGGATCAAACTAAGTATTTTATTTGAGGTGTGATGGAGGATGAGAAAGACCTTGTCAAGACCAAGTTTTGTATGACCTAAATAATCATATGATAGACATTGTTAAAGTATACATCAATAACATAACATGTATAATTCACTCTTTATATAATTAACTTAAACTCGGTCATATATAGTTAAGATTTGAATTTTTCCAAAGAAGTGTATTGTTGGATTGATATTTACATAATTCAAACTATTCAGCTTAAAAAATATTTATTCGATTTCAATAATAACATTAATATGTAATTGTGAAATAGTTTCTATCAATATATGAATAGAATATCAATAAATACATTTCACTAGATAAAATATCACATTAGCCCATATGTCCCCATTACCCTCTAGGTGTGGAATATATACCCCATTACATAGTATCCAACAACAAAAAAATTCTTATTTTTTATATGGCCAAGCATTAAATAATTAATAAAATATAAATATTTATTTCAAACAATAAATTTCATTTAACGGATTAGGTGTAAATTATACTAATAGTCAACTTAATTCATAATCCAACTCTTACAAATTTATGAACTAGCAAACTTTTAAAGAAATGATTTTTACACTTTTTTTAATAAAAAAAAAAAGTTTATAAAATAGTATAATATTTTTATTTTACACAATGATATTTAAAGGTTTAAAATTGACCAGAATTTAACTTTTCTATTTTTGACTTACTAAAAAGAGATGAAAATGAGAACATAATCATCATTAACAAGTTGAACATATGAAAACGTTTTTTTTTCCTTTTAATTTTAGATTAAAAACAAAATGTCCATTAGAAATTTTTGATAAAATAAATAATAAAAGTTTTATTTATTTATCTAAATTTAGATAAAACTAATTTATAAATTGGTCTGAATCATTTGAATAATTTTTTTATTTTTATTTTTATTTTATAAAATAACAATTGAAATTTATTGTTTAAAAAATTAAAAAGAAATTTTCAAATAACAAAAAATAAAAATAGAATTTAAATTTAAATTATTGAATACAAATTTAATTCATTGACAACGATAGACATTAGATTAAACATAAAAGCTTATTCAAATATCACCTAAAAATAAAAGAATTCAATATTCGGTTATTGTAAGCCATTATATTGTAAAAGATACATATAAATCATGTTTTTTAAATGTTAAGTTTTTTAAGATATATTTTATTTTAATCCTTATTCAATTCACAAGTTTTCATTGTTCCATTTTTTAGTAAAACGTTCTTAAAATTGTAAAAAATCGATAAATTCTATTTTGAATCAACTTTATGTTTAGTTGATTTAGTATTGAATATTATGATATATTTTTAAAACATCACCAAATATGGCTATTTTATTTTGCACCTATGTTTTAGATACATGGACATAATTTTCTAATAATATTATTATAGTATATTTATCTTAACAATAAAGACGAGATAAGATGAAGATGAGGCATGCTACATTGAGTATTGTAGAGAATCAAGAATATATAGATAAAATTAAAGAGTCCAAGAAAATAAGTGTAACGCCCCATTTTGGGATAGCACCTAAGGTGAGGCGTCACTCAGTTCAATCTTAAATAATAAGCCATAAACAACCAATAGGCCCATAAGAAAATTTTCAAACCTAACAAAAACAACAGGAAATTTTAACTTAAACAACCCCCGTGCAAACACTAATTACATACCATAGTCCATTTCTTAACACTTAACAAAATAAAAACATGCCTCTAGGAATTTCATTATCATTCATGACACATCACAACATCCCAAGTCCAAGCTTAACAACAGATGATTCCATATATACATTCAAACACATAATCTATTATAGAACATGTTTATGTCCAGGCCTGAGGTCCGAGTTCTTCACATATTCCTGTCTGAGAAAAATCAAAATAGTACATGAGGGTAAGTCCTAAGGACTTAGTGAGGGAGAAGAAAGTGACAGGATTCAAAGGAAAGTTATTGAGATACAACAATCAATAAGCAAATTCAGTAATAAGCAAAACTTTTCAATATGAATAAATTTCGGTAATAAACAAGAATTTTTAATATGATCAACAGAGTACATGAAATATATGACATCGAACTTAATAGATTGTTGGTCATTTCAACCTGATTACTCCCAGGTCAAATTATAATTGCTAGTACCAGGCATCGGTACAGTATAAATAAAATTTCCTTATCACTCCATTGCTCGAGCACTCAGCTCAGCAGGTAATAATTTATTTTTATGGCATGGCTGGTCACATGAAGGATCCCGTCACTCACAGTTTGCTACCTCCAGCTACCTGTAAGTCGGGATCATAGGTGGGTACTAGCCGAAAGATATGTCTCCATCAGTCTGTTTCGCTCGACCGTCTGCCGGACATAGCTTTGGGCCCAAAACCCCCATGGCGTCCCTTAGGGTGAAAACCGCCCATGGCGTCCCATAGGTTGAAAAGATATAATGCCAACAACATATAAGAATTTAACCTTTAACACAACAATCCTGAATATAACAAGGTACAAGGTGGAACATTCAATATATTGGCCGGCAAGGCCATTTCAGACTCACAAAATGAGTCAATAAGGAAAAATACAGTAGAACACTAGACCGATAAGATTTCTTGAACAATCAACACATTTATAAGAAGCTAACAAGTAGTAAGGAGCCGGCAAAGTTATGGGGTACAAGAGACAGAAATCAAATGATATAATAAGAGTTCTAGACACCATAATAGAAATAAGTAATAACCCTCACAAGGGTATACGAGTCAATTAATAAATAACAAGCAAGAACTCAAGCAATTACAGATTTCAACAAACACGAGCAGATACAGTACAATCACGTTTAACCCTCACAAGGTTTTTCCATAAGAACTGATAGATATAATTGAGGCCAAATTAGCAGACCCTCCACTTAGTAGTTTCAATAAAAGACAATCCCAGTGAGCAATCTATTGGTCAGTAAGACCCACTTCTTCGCCACCTATTCAAAAGAGTATATTCATAGTCAAATTCGCATTCAACTCTAATAGTCTTCTAAAATTACACCATTAGCATTCTAAAATCACTAGCTTATCAATCAACACGATAATTAAGATTCAATAGGTACTATCGATACAAAGTGTTCTAATTAAGCCGATAATTTCAGAAATAGTCATGAGGTTTTGTATTGGTTCCAATAATGGCATGCAATCTAGTCCTTAATTACATAATCATTCTCAAAATATCATCTTAAAAACACAATAATAACTTAATTCCCTCTTAATTAATCCCAACCAATGCCACTTAGGTCTTAAATCCATGGATTAAAGTTTAATCACTTATTAAACTTATTTAGTCCAAGTTTGGCATATTACAAGGCATGGCTGGGTTCACTAACTATGTAATACTCCTTGCATGGGAAAAATATACATATATATATATCAGTCATATCATAATCCTCATTGCATAAGTACAAGATTCGCAAATGGAAAAATGGGTACATTATGCATGAATGTATTCATAGTCATAACCAAAATTTTAACCCAAGATTTGGCCATCAAAGTTCCAGAATCATAAACCGAGTATACGATTGAGATTGTCATATCAAGGAGATAAAACTATCTCTACACCATTGTCGTCGTCCGCCGTCGCCAGAGCAGGCCAATGTTACCACCAAAATACACCTCTCAACCTCCTGAACCCAATGATTTCAGGTTTTGCTACCTAAATAGCCCTCAAATCAAGCCTCAAGCCCTCAACACCACCTCCCGCCACTGTCTTCGATTTCCCAATTTTTGCCACTGTCGTCGTGCTAAACTTCTAAGTGAAAGTACCACAGTGACCACTGAGCTAAGGGCTTCAATTTCCATCGGCCAGAACTCACCTTCATCACCGTTACACCATCACCCATCAACACCCATTGCGGCCGAGTTTTAGTTCTAGCTTCTCGGTGGCCCGCTGCCCAAACCGCTGTGCATATAGTGTGCAAGTGTAGCTGGGAGTGAGGGGCAGGAAGTTACCGATTTGGTTTGGGGAGATTCCAACTGTCGGAGGAAATTACCGGAGAGTTGGTGGAAGGCGCAGATAAAGAGGAAAAGGTAAGAATAGGGTGAAAAATGGAAATTTCATATATATATATAGGCTATTTTTGCAATATTATAATTAAGCCCACAACAAAATCTGGTTAATGTAATTAGGCCCTCTCAGTTAATTAAAACATAGCCTTGACCCAGTGGACTTAAAACCTTCCAACAAATCCTAAGGTTTTCGAATCTTGTTCAATTAGGTTTTCTAAATCTTCAATTTGACCCCAAATTTACAAAATTCTTACACTCAAGTCATTTTCTATTTATTTTTCGAGCCCTAAAATCCGATCAACCAATTTTTTGATTTCTAAATCCTTATTTTTCAAAAATACCAAATTTCAGGGGTGTTACAAACCTTCCCCCTTAAAAGAATCTGGACCCCAGATTCTCATCTAAATACTGTTCCGACTAGCAAAAAATAAGTAGATTCAGACTGTCGATCTACATTATCTCTTCATTACATTCCGCCAGGATTGCTTCTTCAAGTCTCGATACATCTTATGCTTCTCGAGTGTGGTGTTAACTTGAGTGCCTTACTCATATTCTCTCTCCCACTTCTTCCAGCACACATGTTGTCTCATTTACCTGTCATCTCAGTGCTTAAGTTATTCTCCCTTTCTGTTCTGATAGAGTGCATGCTCTTGTTTAAAAGACCATAAAGTCATTATAGTAACAAATAACTAATCAACATCACAAGTTCACACTTACATAATATTTACATCAAAAAGTAGTCAAGTTCAGATTTAACATGCTAGTCCTCTAAAAACAAGTCATACATTCCCAAACAGCTAGCTATAAGTTTACAAAACTAAACATACTGGATATAGTCATAAACAACATGTCAGTTGCTCTCTAGATGCTGCTCGAGATATAAAATCACGATTATGCAAGATCAGACTCCCTTTTTACATTCAAGGACTTAAGTAGAACCTTCTGCTACCTGTTTTCCTTTATCCTTTTGAGCACCTGATATTGACCGTTTGCTGTTAGGGCAATCTCGGAGGAAATGTTGGCTGCTGCCACACTATAGACATTTTCCTAGCTTTTTTTGACAGTTAGATTCTCCATGATTTAACGCACCACAAAATCCACAAATCTTTTTTAATGTCCCAGATTGGACCTTCCACCGTTTCCTACCTGAACCACTTTCTTTGCCAACAGCAGCTCTGCATTCACAAACTTTCCCTCTCTTGCCTCTTCTCTCATCTATATGCATCTCAAGAGGTTCTTGTTCAGCCCGCAAGGCCCTCTTTAAGGCTTAATCAAAGTTAGACTACTCGTAAGGCGTGAGGGTCCATCGTATCTTAGATCTTAACCCCTTAACAAATTTTGCAATCCTACACTCCTCGTTTCTCAATATCTGTGGGGCATACCGAATGAACCTACCGAATCTTGCTTTATATTGCCATACTATCATATCTGCTTGGGTAAGACCTTCAAATTATTATTTTCGGGCATCTCTTAATTCTTGTGGTATGTACCTATCCATAAATTCCCACACGAAGTTGTTCCAGGTATGAGGTACCTTCTTATGTTCCCATTGTTGGCTTACCAAGGTCCACCATTGACATGCAACTCCTTCTAATAGATAGATGGCAAATATAAATTTGAGGTCATTTGGATATCCTAACATCTGAAAAATATCATCAATCTCTTTGATCCAAGCTTTCTCCTTATGGTGATCCGTTCACCTATAAACAATAGAGGGTGAAACTTAAGAAGATACATTATAGTCCTGAACTTTGGAGGCTCTTTGCTTTTCTTAGGGCTATCAATCTGACCTTGTTGCTAGTGCGGTTGTAGGAATTGCTGCCACGTTGCATTCATCTGTTCTATAAAATGCACATGTGGACCTCGTGTCTCTTCTTCAATACTTATTGGACGTCTCCATTCTAAGGTGTCTTCTTCTAGATTTTCTTGGTTAGGAGAATGCATTGGGATTAGTTCTTGTGACGCCATTCAATAAGTTGTAAACTCTACAGTTGTAGACTACACTTAGTTGTAATATTCAAATGAGATGTTTATCAGTTAGTATATATTCATTGTTAGTTCTCACTGCACGAGATTCAAAATATATACACAATTTCTTGAATTTCGAAAATAAGGAAGATAAAAGTAAGTTTAACAAGTTTTCAATAACTCATAATAGAAAGAAAGGAAATATGCTAACAAATATTTGAAAGATAAAATTCGTTAATATATTAGGTTAGCATTAGCAAAATTACGTCAGCGTGTATAGAAGTTCAAAATTTTCAAAATAGTGATGCTAACTATACGCCCGATCGAACACAAAATGATAAGGCATAAGAAGGGGGAAAAAGAAAATATCAGCCAATGCTATGTGGTCGAACAATTAGAAGCTATTACCAAGCGACTACTACTTTATATACATACATACAATGTGCACACAGGCACTAAATCACCTAACTCTAGTTTTCCTCATCGGTGATATATATCGAACTCAGCATCCTCGCTATCATCTGCCCACTGCTGGGAATTATCCTCATCATCGTCAATCTCCCGATAACTATATCGTTCAAATCACACCATACAAATTGAATAAGCTACTTAATTACATTTATTGTGATGTTATAAGATTTAAAAGAGCCTCACGTTGAATAAGGTACTTAATTACGTCCATGTGATGATGTAAGATTTAAAAGAACCCCGCACATTTTATTTTAGCAATGGAAAAAATAAAACTTGCTTCAATTTAAATGTCAAATGATTTGCATAAGTTCTATTAGAAGATGTTATGAACTTTCAAAAAAATATTTGAGACTTGAACTGCATATTCTTTTTTACTTTATCTAATGTAAAATTAGATAAAGAGGTTGCATCTACTACGGTGGAGTTATATTTTTCGAGCACAAGACATGGTATATCATGATCTTTCAGAGTTAATTTTCAAATGAAAATAGGCATGGTAATTTTTAGTTTTGTTTTGCCAAAACAAAAAATGAAATTGAGAGTAGAAAATATTAAAAAAAAAAAATTATCAATAGCAATTATGAGAAAACTTATAAAGCTTATGAAGATAAATTCATATACAAAATCTTCAAAAGGTTAAATAATTACCTTTCAGTGAGCTCCATATCTTAAAGCATATGAAATTAGACTAATTTAATTCATAATTCTCCAAATGCTCATCAAGTTGTGGCAATTTTGGTTCAAGAAAATAATCATAATATATCAGTGGAATAAAATATTATTATCCATGCACATTGAGGTTATAAATATAGAATAACACATTATTATAAATGTTACAGTCTACTGTAATATCCACTTCCTTTTTTAAGAAGTGATATAGGACCATACCTAAACATTTAGGAAAAAAGACACCAAAACATCCAATGATACAATCCAGAAGAATTAATCATTCAAGTGACTCTTACAAGTAGTGCAACCATTGTTGGAGAATAATAAACAAGTTTATATCTATTTTATAGTTTATTCTATTGTTTATTACTCATATATTGAGAAGAGATACTTGTTGTCTTTTCATACAAAGTTTAACTAATGCAAAAAACAATTCGTGAAGCACTTATAACCTTAAAATTTTGAAGTTTTAGACTAATGTGAATATCTATTTGTTTATTCCTTATTATCAAAATTTTAAATTTTTTTCATATTTTCAAATTATTATTTATTTATACAAAGATCAAGCTTCTACTATCAATCTTTTAGCATTTCTTTTGAGAAAAAAATTCTGTTGTTGGTTCTTCAACTTAATGATATAAAACTGAAAACTACAATATTGGTTATTATTGCCATAGCTTATCAAATTCGAGATTTGAATTACAATAAAAAATGATGAATATCATCTTAAAAGGATGGACCACATGTAGTGAAATTGCAAAAAGAATTGTTCTTCAGTACCTTTTATTGAGAGTTCAAACAATGTAGATATTGGCAAAATACTAATTTGTGCCAAACAATATAGATATTGGAATGGGAGGAAGCAAAAAATGTTTTAGGTTGCATATACAGTGCAAATCCCATAGAAGAAGAAATATATCTAAAATTATTCTTGAATTATGTTAGAGGCCCAGCATATTTTACAATTTTAAATGATAATTATTTTTTTAATTTTTATTTGTCTATGTAATAAGCATTTGAATAAGATATAAATAGAAAATAATTTATAGAACAAACAAACATAAAAAGTAATTAGCATATTATGTGCATCGCACGTGTACACCTTTTCAGTTTGAAAGAAATTTCTGAATGTATAGTAGAAAGTTTAAATGTTGTCTACGATATAGGACAAATGAAAAGTATCATTAGTTTTTCATGTACATTTGAAACCTAATGGAAGTATATGTACTTTCTTAAGTTGCAGTTGTTTAATAATAGTTAAGTGGTATTGCTATTCACACTATATGATGTTTGGGATTTAAACTTGAAGACTCGAGCACGAATAATGTAAATAAGAAAATATATATATATGTGTGTGTGTGTGTGTGTGTGTGTGTGTGTGTACATATGTACTTTTTAAGTTGAGTCATGTATTGATGAAAAACATATTTCATATTACCTGTCAATTATAATATTTTGAAAATAATTGAATGTTATAATTGCATAATTTGATTAAGATTTTAATTTTTTTATAAATTAATTATATTTACTTTTTGTTTCTTTTTTTAAAATAACTTGATTATTAATTCTTTTCATCTGTGTTCCTTGTTTTCTTTTTCAATAACAAACTTTTAAGTTTGCTTTATTAGAAAAACTCAACAAAAGTTATGAATTGACCTTTTTGTCCATATTTAGAATAAATTACCAATTTATCATATGACTGTCGTCTATCATATTTTTGAACTTCTTTGTAATATTTATATATAGAGACAGAGGAAAGGATGTCGTTATAATATATTTATAGTTGAAAGGGATATCTATGTAATATTCATTATATCCTTCTCTTTTTATTTTTCTATCTGTGAAGTAGCAAAATATATAATGTTTTGTTTACTAAAATCAAAATTCTTTTCTAAAATATACCCTTCACTTAAAATAGTAATCATGTAAGTGCGGAAAAATTGTAATTTTAATCATTCAATTATTGTCCGTTTTAATTTCAATATACTTTATTATGGGGTTAGCACATGTGATTCATTATTCATTACTTTTTATACATTAAGTACAATTTTTTCACGTTTGTTTCTTTGGGCTGAAATTTTTTTAATCAAGCCCTCACAATT
Source organism: Jacaranda mimosifolia (assembly GCA_018894105.1). Lineage (NCBI taxonomy): Eukaryota > Viridiplantae > Streptophyta > Magnoliopsida > Lamiales > Bignoniaceae > Jacaranda > Jacaranda mimosifolia. The sequence continues at coordinate 24,999,957 of CM032126.1, forward strand.
CCCAGCCTCAATAAATGCAATTTCCCTTGTAAGCGCATCAACGTAACTCTTAACCGAGATAATTTTGTCAACATACCAAAAATGTTAATTTTCCGTAATCTAGCTCGGAATTAAGGAGGGAGCATTGTGGTTGCATAATAATATTATAGTTGCGGCTGGCAAAAGGCTTAATCAGCAGAAGAAGCCAACCCGACTTTATTACTCAAACGGAAAGCACGTGAATATCTCTCAATTTCGTCAACCAAAAGGAAAGGCATGTGAATGCAGAAACATCACTACAAATTTTCTGATCTTCTATTTCATTTCGTATTTCGTATCCTATTTTAATGTAATTTATATATGCTAAATATATCTGATTCTCAATCAATTATTTTTATAAAAAGATATTTAATACACGTTCTTATATTCATGTAGTGGAATAGAGAATAAAACATAAATTGAAATAAATAATTTAAACCAAAATTTTCCCACTTTTTTCCTCCACTCTACAAGAAAATCTCAAACCTTAATTTCTTCCCAAAAAAATGTAATATTTATTTTCCATAAAAGAATAAAAAAGGGTTACCACTTGTCCTTCCCCCCCCCCCCCTCCCCCCCCCCCCGCAACACACACACATACACACACCAAGTACAATATTCACATAGACTATATCTCCTCCATTGATCAAATGAAGAGCAGCTAGCATTATACACTAGTATATTAAGCCGCACAATTCTTTGCCTCTTTTTTATACATATATATTTCTATGTACTGTGGTACTATTGCAATGGGGTTTGCTGGGGAAGATGGAAACCCTTATGGCTGGACTGCCAAAATCGATGCCATTAAGAAACATACGAATGTTTTGATCGGAAAAACAAAAACATGTGCAGGATCGACATGGAGGACAATAGGTCGGGCGGGTCAAGAAGATCCACGTCGGGTTTTTCACTCAGTGAAAGTTGGGTTCTCTTTGACATTGGTTTCGCTGTTGTATTTGATGGAGCCATTGTTTCAAGGCATTGGACAGAATGCCATCTGGGCTGTCATGACTGTTGTTGTTGTGCTTGAGTTCACTGCTGGTCAGTAGTATATATAATATATATTACTTCTGCTATTATTACTTACAACTTTTATATGTATGCTATATATGTTTGATGTTCATTCTTGAATGATCGTGAATAGGGGCAACATTGTGCAAGGGCTTAAATAGAGGTCTTGGCACATTATTAGCTGGATCACTGGCTTTTCTGATGGAGTATATTGCCCAGTAATCGGGTCAGGTTTTCCGGGCTTTTTTTATTGGGGCTGCGGTTTTTCTTATTGGTATGTATATATATATATACACCCACAATTTCCTAGCTTACATTACTAATTTTTTGTGTACTATTTTTTTTTTACTTTTCCTTTTTTTTTTTTTTTTTTAGATAAATGCATCTGCGCCGTAGCGCGGGTTTGGCATGATCGTACCATGTAAAATAATATCGAAAAATTATTGTATTATCGATTTTACACTTAAAAAACAATAAATTAAGAAAGAATACTTACTCCCTTACAAAGAACTTCGTAACTACTCAAAGCCGTGAGCAAGAAGTGCTTATAATTCCTTTACAAGTGTTTTATCATAATGAAAACAGTAAATAGGAAGTACTTACTCTCTTACATGTTTATATACTTGGTTTTGTTTATGACAGGAACTACAGCTACGTATGTACGATTTTTCCCTTACATAAAGAAAAATTACGACTATGGAGTGGTGATATTCCTCTTGACCTTCAATTTGATTACTGTTTCCAGCTTTCGAGTTCATAATGTGCTTAAGATAGCGCATGAGCGATTTTATACCATTGCCATAGGCTGTGGAATTTGTCTGCTGATGAGCCTTTTGATTTTCCCAAACTGGTCGGGTCAACACCTCCACAATTCTACTGTGTCTAAGCTTGAGGGCTTGGCAAACTCCATACGAGGTAACCTATACATATACCATAATTATTTCCTTTATATTTGACTAAGCATATATATGCCCATTGATTAATTATTATAAATTAGTCAAGGACTACCAGCTTAGAAAGTATGAAATTTCATGAAGAAACTACCTTAGTCATCATCATAATCACATAATACACGTGACTGATTTCAAAAAAATATGAAGGTTTTTTTCTTTTCTTTTTTAATAACTTGCAGTAATTTAATAACATGAAATCGTATTTTTTCCTCTCCACTATAATAATTATTTTCACAAATTTTAACAACATAAATTACTTTTAAATTATTATTGCATGTTCACTATGAATGATATATCCATCCATATATGCCGATAGAATTATTATGATAATTTTTATTGTTTTTAAGTTTTCATCATATATTTATAACTAATTATAAAACATAATAGTGTATACATAATATTGGTTATTATTGAACTTGAAAAAAAATAACTGTTTCAACAAAATGGGAAAAAATGAACTTTTTGTTATCTTATATATAGAATTAATTAGCGAAGTTAATTTTAACATTATTCATTGACATCTCGTTATAAACATTAATTCTTTATATTTTTTAGTGAAAATTTACATGGTAAAAGTGTGAGCCACCTGTCGACCCTAGCCTTAATTCAATCTTGAAAAACTATATAATTTTGAACAAATAAATATTGCTCGTATATGAATCCATGCAGGCTTTTAATTATGACTCAGTTAAACATAATTAAGTTGTCAATAGCCCAGTAACCCATAAAAATTAAAATAGAATAAAATCCAATCCATAATTGATTAATGGTTATATTTGTACATTTTGTAATTGAGTTATCATTGTAAAGTGTAAATGTATTCCTGATTTTTAATAGTGATAAATTAGAAACAATTCAGTCAAAATTTCTAAAGTAAACATCATTATTATGTTAAAACGTAAATGATTTATCACTCGATACATATATATATATATATTACTTTTGAAATTATTACTCAATATTTTATCACAGTTATGATCTTTTCTCATATTATATGCATTCTTCATTTCTTTTGTTAACTTCTGATAATTTTCTCATGTTGTGAGGCTTATTTCTAGCACTAATCTCATAGGCATACAATTAAAATTTTCTCATATTGCAGCTTGTGTTAATGAATACTTCAGCAATGAAGAACCAAATGCAGCCAAAGATACATCGTCAGAAGATCCTATCTACAAGGGCTATAAGGCTGTGTTGGACTCAAAATCAACTGATGAGACTTTGGTAGTGTATATCTGTTTTTCCTCCAAAAAAATAAATTTATTTTTTATTTGATAATTAAATTGGCATGTGACACTTTTCTTTTTTTGTTGTTGGTTTGTATGGTGGGTTGAGTAGGCACTGCATGCGAGTTGGGAGCCACGTCACTCAAGACACTGTTACAGGTTCCCGTGGCAGCAGTATGTCAAGTTGGGAGACGTTCTTCGCCACTTTGGATATACAGTTGTAGCTCTACATGGATGTCTTCAAACTGAAATTCAGGTCCATTTAATTAGTATTTTACTACCAAGATATATATATATATATGTATGTATGTACGTCATCAGACATTAATAAATAAATGGGTTTCAACCTCAGACTCCAATATCTGTTCGAGCTCTTTTCAAAGATCCATGCATTCGAGTTGCTGGAGAAGTATCCAAAGCACTGATGGAACTATCCAACAGCATAAGAAAGCGCCGCCAGTGCTCCCTAGAGATTCTATCGGACCACCTACACGAAGCCCTGCAAGACCTGGACGCCGCCCTGAAATCCCAGCCCCGCCTCTTTCTCGGCCCCAACACCAATGCCGCCACCACCAACATTCAAGACCACCTTGCAGCAGCAACAGCCATGGCCAGCAGGCCAAAGTTCTCAAAGGAGTTTGGGGTCTCTCTCTCGAGTTTCAAAACCGACTCGTGGGCACTGCGGGAATGGAAGTCCAAAATGGCTGCTGCTGAACGGGCCAAAGAGACTGAGAGAAAGGTGTTGAGGCCAACTCTGAGCAAGATTTCCATCACAAGCCTAGAGTTCCCCGAAGCGCTTCCGTTCGCCACCTTTGCTTCATTGCTCGTAGAGGCTGTGGCAAGGCTTGATCTCGTGATCGAGGAAATGGAAGAGCTGGGCAGGGTGGCTAACTTCAGGGAGTTCAGTGCAGGAGACGATCAGGTGAGTGTCTCTAGTCAAAAAGAAATGGGTAAGGCCGCACCAATGGATAATCATTTGCCTTGCCATGTAGTAGATTTTTGATTTTGCATGGGAACTCAACTACGATTCTACAAGTATATGTTCTATAGATTACCAATTGGAGAAGTTGTGATTCTTGCTTGAAGGTATCCCAACTGATACAAGGATTGGATTAATATATGAGATTCACTGGATATTTTGACATATAAATATATATATATATATATGCGTATATATATAATGAAAGTCAATCTACACGAGGGGTAAAATTTCATGTCTGTTTTGGTGCTATTTACTGTTTAAATAGTATTAAAGAAAATAATACTCCCTCCGCCCTAATTGTTTATTGACTCTCTACTAAATTTTGAGTAAGAATCGAAAAAGTAATTGTCCATATATTTATATAGCAATTAAAAGAAGTGGTAAATATTAGTCATAAGTAGGTAGTAGTTTTAAATCATTATTGTAAATCAGAAACTGGCTTACAAAAAAATCATTTTCAAAATAGAGCCTGTCATCATAATTAATGCAGTACACATCCAACTGAGTTACTGCTTCAGCTTGGGACTGAATTTCAAGAAAAATGTCAATACGTTACCCTGTAACTTTTTGGGAAAAAAAGAAAAAAAAAATAGGTTATCACTAATGAGTTGAGTTTAAAAAAAATTATACACTCAAGCTCGTGAGCTCAACTCAATAAAATTTAATTATTAAAATATTATAATTATTTAATATTATATATAAAACATTTTAAAATAAAAAATAATTTATTAATATAAATAGTTATTTAATTAATATATAGAAAATATTTAAAAATAAAAATAAGTATATTATTAATATATAATAATTATTTAATTAATATATAAAATATTTAAAATTAGAAAAAGGTTCGCGAGTCGGCTCATGAGCTTTTGAACAATTAAATCAAGACTCGAACTCGAATTGAGCTATAATCGAGACAGTTCATCTTACACCCCCCAATTGCATTAACAAAAAACAGCTACGACAGCAACAACATAGGCTTTATTAGTTGTAAAATTAAACAAACCTAAACAAGAGATTCTTTAGGAATTTATCTAAGTAAAGTGATCTTGACGTGAAACTTTTCGAGTAACCTAGAGTAATCTACAAGTACAGGCTTTCGACACAGTGAAAAGTATATATACCGTATATGAGGCCTTCTAGGTTAGCAGTAAGGCTCTAATAAGCAGACATGTTAGGCCATGGCTGAACTCTGAAGCCATAATTTGTGTATAAGGATAAAAAAGGGTGCAGCAAGTCAAGAACTGTTAAATCAGAGGTTTTAGTTATTCAGCCACCCAATTTGCCCTTCAGTGATGCATTTGGCTCCATATCAACTGCAGAATTTTCCACAAACCACCAAATTCTTAATGCTGCATTTAGATTTTGAATTTTGTTAAGGGAAATATACAAAGTACAAACATTTTAATTGCAGAAAATATATTAGTTTTTTCCCCTACTAAAATTCAAGAAACAAATATAGTTTAAGTGCAATGAGATGTGCGGATGGCTTGAATTTATTATCATATTTGATCATAGAAGTCGAACCAGGACAGAGTTTTGCTTCTCACCAATGATCTCATGCTTCTTGAAATTACTAGACCTGGATGCGTATATGATGCCATTTGTTGAAGATTCTCACAGCTCTTGGATCCCAGAAAAGGCGGTGCGTCATCTGGCGACTGCATAGCCGAGGTTACCAACAAAATTTCCATGCAGCGTTCCAGAGACTTGATGAAATTTTGTCACGAAGTTGTTAGCTCAACTGAGGCAATCCGAATCTCATCCTTCTCCATCTGCTCTGAGACAAATGGGGATGCAAATTCAGGATATGTTCTGGCATGAAATCATGCCTCGTTAAGATACCCACAACTGGAACCCTCTGCAAGAAGTGGGCATACAATTTTAAAGAGGTGGTTTGAAAGAATGATCATAAAAATAGGAATATGACAAAACTCAATGTTATGTGATCCTTGTCTGCTGCAAAAAGCATAGCATCATCAACATAACAAGGAAGCTCGATGAATGCCTGTGCATGATACACATGTCTCTAGAAATAATTATTATATATCAGAAAGAGTTAGGAAGGAATTTCTTTGAATGGGAAAGAAGAAAATCAAAGCACATTTTCTTCTCCATGATGAATTGTAGTTAAGACTGGCATGAAAACAAGCATTAATACACTCAGAACAGCTGACAATGAATATTTTGGTGCTACATTGAAAAGAAAACCTTAGTAGTTATAACAACCCAAATTATTAAAAACATCATGGCTTTCAGTTATCAGAAAAGAAAATGAGCAGTATGTTGTTCCATTGAGTAAAAAACAGTTCACCAAGTTGGTAAATTTTGGTAGGACAAAACATCTTACCTCTGAAACCTGGGGAATTACCAGCAGGTGCCTTAAACCAACTTCCCGGAAAAGTACAAGGGCTTTTGCTAAAGACATTGTCTCTACAACAGTGTAGGGTGATGTGTTGGTAAAAGGATGCAAATCTACAAACATTTCCATCTCTTCATCAGACAATTCTATATCTTCAATTTGATCACCATGGCCCAAACCCTTCTTTGCAAAATCATCAGCTGAAAACTGTAAAAAGGCATCCGAGCCTAATGTTGTGGGCGTTCTCAAGAATGATTTCTTTTTTAACACGGTGATGAGATGGGCTCGGACAATTAAACCAAATAGCACCGGTGAAGAGAGCAGAGGCTCATCCACCACAGGAAACCCATTATGCCCTGTGGTTTTAAGAACATGCACTATATTACCAACCTTCTCAATTCCGTGAAAGATCTGAAGTGGGCCTGTAACCACATCCCCAACTGTCAATTGCCTCATATATGGCTCAGCATGAGCTTCTAAATAAGGAAAACCCTTCAAAGTCATTAAGATGTCATAAATATTTCCATCAAATGTATCAGCCACAGTCTTAGAAATGAGAAGAACAAGCATGATAAGTGGCAGCAGTAACAGATTATCTGTCAGCTCAAGAATAATCACACACAAGGAAACAGTCATCCTCATGGATCCCCCAAGAAGAGAGGCAGAACCAAGAACTGCAAAGAGGCCATGGTTTAGATTTGTCATAGAACCAATAAACATCCCAACTAAACGTCCATAGGCTGCACCTGTCACAATAACTGGGACAAACAGACCTGCAGGAGCCACAATCCCATAACTTAAGGCGCTGAGGAAAAAGCAGGTAACAAAGAATATAAGCATCGAGGAATGATGAAACTCGGCATCTGTATCTTTGCTGAAGAGGTTCTTTATTGCATCATCATTTGTGTTGAAAAAGAGGCTGGCAAGATCGTTATAGTAGCCAGGAGGACATTGAAATTTCTTGTAATTTCCAGACCGACCAATTGTTGGACAAGGCTCTGATGGATCAGATGGACATGGACGACAAGATGCAATCCAGGGTAATCCAAATAGAAGACAAGAAGTGGAAATGGAAATAAAGCAAGCTAATATTATCTTGTAAGCAATTCCTTTCCTGGCACAAACAATAAAGAAACACTTGAATTCTATCTCTCCGAGAATAATTATAGAGGGTTGAAAGGGAAACTGACCCAAGTCATAAGTTTGAAAATTGAAAGACTTACTCATTAATTAAATTGTAAATTTGGAGAATCTTATTAAGTAGAAGGTTGTAGATACTTCCTAGTACGCCACCTATAACTGCAAGAAGAAGAACAGGAGGTACATCCCTGAATTGATAGGAAATATTTGCAGAGGTGACATCGTACATTATTAGACCCCCTTTACCAAATAGCCCACATTCACCTCTCAAACAGACGTCAACAAGAGCCCGAAGGACTATAGCAACAACAGCAGTTGTGAAGAAAGCTCTCCACAACAGAGCACTTCTCCACCTGCAGGAGAAATTCAAGACTAACTAACCTCAGTAGAACAAGATATACACATATATATATATGTAAAGCATAATGACATCATTTACTATAATCATAATAAATATGTTATTCCTAATAATCAAGCCATTATATTCACATTGCCAGTGTCATGACCTAAAAATTATCTATTTTGTTTGTCACTTGTGCCCCAAATATTGCAGATAGAGGGAAATGACAAAATAGGACACAGCTTCACATGGTAACAGCCAAAATTCATCTACAGAAGAGCAATACCAATGTAAACTTGTTTTCCCTATTGGAATGTTAAAAACAGCATTCATCGAAGTTAAAATATCATGGGTTTGGTAATACCAAGATGCCATTTCTTCAAGAGCAAACAATACCCCACCAACTGGAGCACGAAAAGCGGCAGCTATCCCTGCAGCAGATCCGCATGTTACAAGATCTCGCCTGTCCCTATCATTTTTGAAAACCTTTAACCACTTCCAGGTCAACCCAAACTTCCTTGACCCACCCTGTCCCATTATTGCAGCTATGCAGGCACCAGTATGGACCATTGGCCCTGCCTTTCCAATATTAAGAGATGATGACACAGCCAATATGCTTCCAACTATCTGCATATTATATTACCCTCAGGTAAGACTTCAAAATTTGAAATATATTAAATGATAAAGCAGTCAGCCATACAAAAAAACAGAATTTTAAGCACAACAACAAAAAAAGAAAAGGAAAGAGAGAGAGGGGGTGGGGAGTCTTAAGTTTTAGGTTTACTTATAAATGATAAAAGAGATGATTGGGTCGGGAATAATGGCGTCCTGTATTAATGATCCTCATGATCTCCTTGTCTCTACTCTTTCTTCTTACATTTCCCTGGATGGAGCTTTGGCGAGTAAATGCATTTCTTCCCAGGTCTTGAATGAATTTGGCAAATTCCATTGTGTTTAGAAAGGTGATTGCTTCTATATTATTTTAAATGAAGAAAATGACCACTTGATTAAGTTCAAGTTTTGAAACTTTCTACACCTGTCCATATCTTTTAAGGATTTTCCCTGAAAGAAATTCACTAAAATGCCCTGCCTATGCACGGAAGAAATACATTCCGGTGTGGAGGACCATGCCATTCAGACCCAATATGCACACTTTTGTTCAATTACCATCTAGCCTTTCAGAAGTGCACTTAGCACTAATTTTCTATAGACTGAGAGAGAATCTCAAAATGTAAGTAGATAATAAGGATTATGTAATAACTAGAAAATACACTTCTCCAGGCTGTTTTCTTATATATTTATCCTGCATCTGAAAATGTCTCTCTCTAAAGATAAATGATTTTACAAAATGGTTCTCCCTTCTTTGAACACAGAGAGGATTCTATAGCTCTAGACATCAATTCACCAGTTATGTCACATATAGCTGCATCAGTATCTACATTTTTCACATGCGCCACAAAACTCAGAAACAGATATACAAATGATTTTTCACCCACAGCAAGCTATAGCATCATTTTTGCAAATGAAACAGCATTTCCCAGCCCTTGCTTTCATTCTGATGTTGCATTTTGAACATTCCAGAAGCTGAATTTTCCTTTGATGGCTGTTCAGGATTGCCAGTGAAAGTGGTGATGTTAGGATCTGATTGGAACAAAGGGAAAGATAGATGACATGGGAGTGGAGGATGGTGGCTCAAGGGTAGAAACAACAAGTTGAACTTTGGGGACAATATAAGTGATGGCTATGGAGCAGCAAGGATGATGATAGAAAACACTAGTAATTAGCCCTCTTAAAAGCACAACTGTTTATCTGTCAATTTGATAAAATGCCTTCATACTGAATGTGAGAAAATGATTTCCAGACTAATTTGCAGAGCAGGTAGCTGCACCTTCTTCATACTTGATCTCGAAAGATACCGATTGTCTAGAATTATATCAAACAGGTTTCCTTTTTCCTCAGCTTTGCTAGTGAAACTGGTGGAAGGTACTCTGGCCAATGTTAGGGTATTTCGTAATCTTTTCTGCAAACTGGCTTAAGAGGGTTACAAAAGGTGTTTCAGGATGGAACCATAAGACTAAAGTAGGCATATACTTCTCCAAACAATGGGCATGGGTGGGAAGGGATAGTGATAAGGGAGGAATTACTAAAAGACCAAAATGCCCCTTTATTTAATCAAATTCACTAAAACACTTGAAGATCCGTGCCCCTCTTCGCGGGTCGACCCGGCCCATATCTGGTAACCGGGACAAATCCTGACCATTCAATTGCACCACGTGTCCGCCAGGATCCCTACCACATCAGCCAAATAGTGCATGGCCAGCTCAACCATTGCTATAAATACCCCATCATTTAATGCATCCATCATCTTCAAAGAGATTCTCAACTCACCATCAAACCCCACTGCTAAGCTCTATTCTCAACCTAATGAACACTCACCTCAGACCTATGACAAATATACTGATGTCAGACTTTGTGACAACACTAGGCGTCATCCGTGGAAAAACCAATTGGGCGCCTGAAATCCCAGGACAAGTTATTTGCTATGGTGGCAACCCCAAGTAAAAATGTGGAAACTCCAGATATAGGAACTAGCTCACCTTTGTTGCAGCACACACATCCTGCGACCCGGCTCGAACTTGTGGTGGGAATTACCAAGTCAAAGTTGCAAGCTTTAATAGAGGCGGTAGCGAACAAGGTTATAGATGGAAGATTAGGGAGTGTAGCATTAGCTCCACAACCGCCCTTTGCACAACAGTTGTTCCTAGTTGAACCCTAAGGTGGAAGGGCATAGCTCAAAGTGAAGAAAGTTTAGGAGAGGACAAAAGTTACCAGAAACGGAGTAGACAACGAAGCAAAGGAATGAAATCACTAATCGGCAAACAAGAGGGTAGACACGGACGAAAGTTCAGGAAATTAGTAACCAAATGGAATAATTGACTATTAAGTCAGAAATTTGAAGAAATCAAGAAGAGACAATAGTAGGGATCTACTCTGCAAAAGGAAGGCTCTCCCTTTAGCACTGAAATCTTAATGGAAGCAATAACAATGGGATTTAAGATTCCTGACCTCCCAAGGTACGAAGGAAACTTAGACCAGCAAGAACACCTTACAGCATTGGAGCATGTGATGCAATTATATGGATTGTCCAATGTTATCAACTGCAGGGTGTTCATTACCACATTGTATGGCCGAGCCCAAAAGTGGTTCATGTCTTTACCAGCAAGAATGATAGTGACATATGGCCAATTTTGCCAAAAAATTTTATACCACTTTGCCAGCAAAAAGAAGTGTAAAAGGTTGGGTACGTTTTTATTCACCATACACCAGAGAGAGGACGAAACCCTTTGAGCCTTCATGAATCGCTTCAATAATGAAGTCCCAAACGCCCTAGACCTCAATGTGGAGATGATGGCCAGCATACTGATTCATGGTCTGAAAAAAGGGCACCTAGCATCAGTGCTGGCGAAAGATCCACCTCCTGATGTCAAAACCCTCATGGAAGTGGCAGAAAAGCATGTGCATGAGAAGGAGATGAACGTGATGAAGGATGAGGAGTGGTCGAAGAATGTCCTGGGGTACAGCCGCAAAGGAAAGAGGAAATGGGGAAACCTTAGTCTGAAAAAGACCATAGAAGGTCCCTACCCCGACTGAAGTTTCATCATTACACACCTTTGCGAACTAGCAGGGCAGAGGCTATGTTTGCCATTGCTCCATCGGATGTTCTCAAATGGCCAACCAAGCAGCGAGATACACCAAACAAAAGGAATTCAAAACAATATTGTGCAATCTACTACGATAAGGGACACAACACTGACGAGTGCCATTATTTGAAAAACAAGATCGAAAGGTTAATTAGATAGGGATATTTGAAAGAATTTGTGTTACATCAAGGAAAGACCACTTAGGAAAGGTCAAAGGGTAGGGGATATCCCAAAGATCATTTGAGGAGCGACTCCCGAAGCCCCCAAAGGAGGCATCACAAATACTAGAGATATCAGGAATAAAAGTTTGCTTCGAAGTGAAGAAAAAATCTTAGGGGAAATTTTGCTAGGAACATTTAGGGGGGCATTTGGGTCATTAGGGTCGATGAAGAATATAGGCGCACGAACCCCTTGAGCAGGAGACCCTGTACATCGGCTAGTTTGGTCGAATATCGAAGAGCTTGAATGAGAGCTTTGGCTAGTGTCATCCGATGAAGAAGCGGAAGACAAACAATGAGCCATGGAAAGCAAATATAATAACTAATAAAGAAACAAAGAAACATAATTAAAAGAGTTTAAAGGTAAAAAGATACCTATTGGTGAAAGCCAACTCTGGGAAATGGTAGAGAAGGCAGCAGGTCAAAATTACAAAGTATGCTCGGAGCTTTGATTTAAGGAAACGAAAGGGAGAATGGGACTGGGAGATGTAATTTATAAGGAGCGTCCCCTTGAGAGGCGTGTCAAATCCAAGGGACTAGATGAAGCGAAGGAACCAAGATCTAGCGGCGAAAAGGAGACAATCGTTGGGATTCAATGGTTCAGATTAACTCCATCATTTATGAGTGTATCCCATCATAAATGATAAAGTTAGAGGGATTAATGATAAGAGAGGAATTACTAAAAAACCAAAATGCTCCTTTAAATTCACTAAAACATTTGAAGATCTACGCCCTCTACGCGGTCAACCCGACCACCAGACCATATCTGGTAACCGGGATAAATCAGACCATTCAATCTTGCCACGTGTCTACTCGAATCCTTGCCACATCAGTTGAATAGTGCATGGCCAGCTCAATCGCTACTATAAATACCCCCTTATTTAATGCATATGTTATCTTCCAAAGAGATTCTCAACTCACCCCCCCCCCCTTCATAACTCCTACCTCACGGCCATCAGACCTTATTGCTAAGCTCTATTCCCAACCTGACGAATACTCACCCAAGCCCCATATCATCGGTCGACCTTTCGGCCTGTGATAAATATACTGACGTTAGGCTTTGACATCAGACAGATTATTGAAGGTCTCAGAAAATAGAAGGTGAATAGAATTTTATTCCAGCTTGAAGAGCAGGAAAAAGAATCCTGCCTAAATTTGCACTATAACACTCAATAGAATACAAGAAACGTACAAAAAAAAAGCACTTCTTTCGTTCACAAACACGGCTTCCCTTTTAGCACTCTTTCAAGGAGGATACGACATTCATGTATCATTTGGGACCAATAATGATTACTAGTCAATTTATGTTGATTGGTAATTTAGGTTTGAATTGCAATGATTGGAGTCACATCCTACTTTCCCTCTATCCAAATTTGCACTCAACACAAGAATATCAAACTCATGCATACTCAGTGATAGTTAATTGAGCAAGTTTCCAACTACACAAATCCATAGGTAGAGAAAGTAGTGATAATTGGAAAATACACGTATGCATATTATATATATATATGAGAGAGAGAGAGAGAGAGAGAGAGAGAGAGAGAGAGAGAGAGAGAGAGAGAGAGAGAGAGAGAGAGAGAGACCCTAATTCACTAACAGCACACAAATCCTAAAGTACCTTGACAAGCAAAGTTCGGAATGAAAATATAGCAGGTGCATCTACCCCATTCAAGTAAGCTTTAACCTCTGGTATTCCTGAACCAGCAGCCTCAGGTGCTATAAAAGCAGTGATCAAACTCGCAAGCAATGTCAAGCCAAGATTTGAAGATGTAAATACAATGAAAGCCACACAAAACCTGTCCACACATTTCAACAAAATGAATATGCAGTAGTACGCATGCCCCACTATGACACTGGGCAATGATAAAAGGGGAAGAAGGAGGGAGATGTAGCAATACCTAGGTAAAATCAGTCTATACCTTAGCAAAACTAGCTCAATCACAGATATCAATCAAAGATGAAATAGAAAGTTTCCTTTTAGTTGAATCTACAGACCTCTAAAATAATAAGTATTAGTAATTGAAAAGGATTAAAAAATGCATATGGAAAAGAATGATGAAGAATAACTATAAACCAGAAGGTCAACAGAAGCTCAACAAAATAAACAACTTTCAGAAGCATGTGAACATAAAAAATCAGACTTCCTTACTTTCTAGCCAACATCATATTGGAGGTGATAACAAACTTTATGCCCGCTATATTCTCAATGGCGAGGTTGTTGAAGAACCCAAGGAGACTCACAATAAGTCCAATAAGAAAACAAAATATCCATTTCATGAATTTATATTGAAATATCTCAGTCATTCCCCTGCTCCTCCAGTCTTGCTTGAAAAAATCATTCTCAATAATCCTGCATGTAAAAACTTCACTTCATTTAGACAGCCAGCAGTTGTATGATGACCAAGAGCAGACAAAAAGCAAAACGGAAAAGGTAGATGCTTCTCCTTTTTTTTTTTTCCCCTTTGTTTAGATAGGATCATAGGAAAATTGAACACATTTGTTCCATTAAATTAATAAAGAACTCAGACGAAACAGTAAGATATCATAGGTTAAAGCTTACTTTAGCATTATCGCATTAGAACATAAAACTTGGGTACTTTACCATAACAAAAATCCAGGCAAAATTCAGAATTTCGAAAAAAAAAAAAAAGGAAAAAGGAAAAAGAAGAGTTAATTAGAGGGAAAATGAATCAGAGAGAAGTGAGTTGCAATCAATTCCCTGCAATTTAAAGAGTGAGATCAACACCTCTGATACTCAAACGATTCTTCAACTGTAGAGCGTTCAAAGCAACCGAGAGAAAAATGATTTATGCCACCTATTGTTTTAGGCTCTGGTGCAGTGAACTATCACCATGTTCTCAAATTGGATTCAGCAAGAAATTCAAAACAACATAAACAATGTGTTTTGGGCAGTTAAATTTGACATGGCCGAATTAGCGTCTCCCATGGTTCCTTAAAAGTTCCAGCTAAAACATTATTCCAGAAATTGTTGACAACTTCCCATCAAGTGCGAAATAAAAACGGTACTTGAATCACCTCCAACAGACTCAAATTCGTAGCCGATCATGAACATTTATTATTCATTTCAGATACGTATTTCCGCGAAATTCACGTGCACAAATTATTTTCCAATTGGCTTACTTCTTTTTCATCAGATATAGAATCAAACTCATAAAAATAGCATTTCTCCTACAATAAACAAGCATACACATCAAAACACACGTATGCACGTAGCAATAGAAATAAAGTGGAGTTGTGTTTGTGGATTTTATGTGAACGAGAGCGAGTGAGTATACTCGTAGTCGAGGCTCTCAATGGGGCAGAGGTTGGAGCCGACAATGGCGAGCTGCGACGTCGTATTGGACTGCGAGCGGCGGTGCAGCAGCTGCTCACGCAACAGCACCGAAGATTCCTCGTCGGCGGCCGCCAAGCCATTTGGAAGCGCCATGGACCTTGTATGATTAGCCAGCCAACAAGAAGAGAGAAGATATGGTGTTTCCTAGGAGTAGGAGAGAGTAAGTAAAGGTGTAATGACGGATAAGAAGTTGGCGAACTGATGGCGATGGAGATGGGCAGCAAAAAAAAAGTGTGGAAGTACGGCTACTGACAACATTCCCAAATCATGGCTTTAACTAGCCTGGACCCTGGTTTAAATTTTTCATTCTACGATGCCATTGCCCGTTCCCATTGCCACCAACCATTTGATATAGGACTTAGGAGCATGTTGCATGTACATACATACATACCTGGCTGATACCGCATAGATAAATGCTGCCACAAATTGGTTGGGAGTTGAGGCAATTTAGCCACATGCCCCACATCCTTATAAAACGAGTCGACGAGTTATTGTCTCATTTCAACCAATATCTCGAACCCCATTCTTACGGCTGAAACGAGAAAAAAAAAAAAAAAAAAAAAACCTAAAAAGACAGATTTACCTCCTCAAAAAATGGAAATACTCATAAGGTCATGAGGATTCACATCTTTTTATTTGGGTCCGGCTGACCGATCATAAGATTCAACATCTAGATGGTTGAAATGAAATACGTAGGAATATCATGTCCTCTAATTCACCTTGATGTGATAGGTCAATACTATAAGTTAACCATAAATATTATTGGTCCCAAATTTAGAAGGTTTCAGGCATTCATTTTTATTATCTTATACACTCAACTTAAATTCTTATTTATTGATATCTCTTCTTTATCTAATTTAGACATTGGAAGATATACTCAAGGATCTTCCCGTTAGCCTTCTGATCCCTTTTTGTGTTTCAAGCCCTAGATCCCATCGTTCTTTCTGCTTCAAGTAGCATGAAAACAAAGATAGATTGATTTGAATTGACTTTAGGGACGAAATACAAATTGTATGTAATTTAATAATAATTAATAATTTTTACTAAAGAGTATTTTATGAGCTGATCATGAACATGTCCACGCACTTAATGGAATTTGTCCAAATTTATTTTCGTCTATGTGGTGGTAATTATACAAGCTTATTAAATTCTGTAAGCAAAGGAATACGCTTGTATTAGAATTAGGACTCGATAAGAATCATATAAAAGAGAATACATAGTATACAAAAGTAAGTTCAACTTAATTTTTAAATGACTTTTTCATCAGATTTGTTGCACGAAAACTCTTAATTTAAATTTAGTTTGATTAAATGTAAATTAATTAAAAAATAATTCAATTTTCATTTGTAGTCAAAGTTATAATAAAATAAATATAATTATATTTGCTATATGATTTGGTCAACTTGGCGTCCCAAATTGAGTCTAACAAATTAAGCCGAAGAAAAATACAATTAAGCTGGAAATTGGGATCATTGTCTGTACACATGTTAGTGTAATAGCAAACTGTGATAGACAAAAGTATGGCAATAGATTATGGATTTATGATAAAGGCATTTTTAATGAGTTACGGGATATATTCCAATATCAATGAACTTCGAATGATATACCAAAATTGTTCTTAATAAGTCAAAAATAATGCCAATACAATGCAATTACAACCATACATTGTTTATCAAGATTGGGACTCGAGTCAAATAATTGTTGGAAAATAATAAATTGGAACGTGGAGAATATAATGGTATGAGTCGAGCAAGATAGTTCTATCCTTAAAATAATATTTGTCTTCTATTACTGCACTAGGTTACAACAAATTTGTCTCCCAAGGTAAAACAAGCACCTCGAATTAATAATTACAAAATTATAACTTGACAAAATATACTGTGAGAGATTAAGAGAGAAGAAAGAATGTAGGATAATTTTCTTATGTTCTAATCCTGTAGCAAGGCATCAGTATTTATAGAGAATGATTTCACCAGTTATAACTCTTCAAAGAATTATAACCTCTTAATTGATGTGTTAATTTGTCCAAAAGAATGTAACCATAATTTTTTTGAAAAGGCACATTAGTTGATTAATTTAATTAATCAACTGATTGGAATCAAATTTATAAAATTAGCTGACATGGGTCAAAAATAAATAAATTTAATCCAAAAAATTTATCGGTGACTCAGGAACGAGGGCTCCTCGCGACAATGCATACATGCGAAGTACGCCTACAGTGCCAATGCGTCTTTACTCTGACCCCGGGCCCAGGCGCATGCACGGGCAGTGCGATGCACTGCACCACAAGTTTCGTTCCTCTCTTGAACTTCTTAGAACACTAGATTTTAGAACCATTCCATATATAAAGCCACTTCCTTTATTTACATATTCTTATAATTGCTCTTATTTATCAACCCACAACTACCTGATCTTTTGGTCTTTACACTTTCTTTCTCTCTCATGAGAATTCAACAAACTCGTCCCTATACATAGAAAATTCTAACAATAATTCTAATATTTGGATCTAATTAATGATGCAAATGTTCTAATTAGCTATTTCAATTGGCACTTGACATATTATTCTAAAGACCTCTATCAAACTATAATACGAAATGAAATCATTTCAAAAAAAATTGATCAAAATAGGCATATACCAAATAAAATATCCCCTGAGATCGTTGAAATAACACCTAGCAGAAAGATAATTGAAAAAACCTCAACAACAAATAATTATTGTGATTTTAAAATCTTCGTAGAATCAATTCATCTTAAACTTCGTTGAGGAACCTCCTTTCTGATTGGCGGGATCGGAATCTTTTCATCAAAGCCCTAGAAATAATATATGTCCTAAAAGTAAGCCCTGGAATATATTCTAAAAGTAAATCAAAATCTAATTATATCACGTTGCTTGAATTGTGAATTTGTGGCCAGCGGCCCGATACGTGTCATTGTCAAGATGTTGATGACTGAACCTACGTTATGTTGGACGAGAATGAATGAAAAGCTTGTAGTCAAATAATTGAGAAATATGTTTATTGATTTATACATTTTTTTTTAATAGTTTTCAATTACATTAATCACAATTCCAAACTAGTACTTATTGTTAGTAAGAAAAATAAAATGACAATTAATTATGTCTTCTTTCGCCTTTCCCTTTTTATTTTATTGTATGAAGAAAAAAAAATAATACAGCTTCTAGAAACGAAGATAAAAGTTTTATAGCAACAAAACAATGTTTCCTTTTTTTTTTTTTTTTTTTTAAATCTTTTAGTTTCTTTGGAAACGAAATAGGGAACGTGAGCAAAAAGGAGCGGAAAACAAAAAAAAAGAAGCTATGTACCGGAGTATACCACACAACACAGAATGAAAAAGAATGTTAGCCATGAATTATTAAATGATAATGTCAAACCTGTTATTAATCATACTTATTGAGTGATAATTTTTTTTTATTATAATAGCACATTTTAAATGTTCAATAATAAAAAAATAAAAATTAATTATGTTTAAGTTGTTGGATATTAAAAATTAACAATATAGTAAAAATGTATAAATTATGACATGTTTATAACGGCAATAAAAAGTTATAATAACAATTTTTTGATAATATTTATGGTGTCAAAAAAATTATACTACGCAGTTCACTGGTTATGAATGTAGAACATTATAAGAATATTTACATAGCAATAAGTTAAAATTACAAGAGCTAGCCAAATTAATTATTGGAGTTGAGACATTACAATAATGGGATTCTTATAATCAAAATCAGCATTAATAAAATCTCATATTTTTTTCAATTAGTCCTAGTCATAATTAGTCATCGTTATAATAATATATTGATTTACTTGATTGTCTCAATAAAATGTAAATTGTACCAGATTACTCGTCCGACTTACCTGTACAAGGAACGTTGTTGTCCATCAACCAAAATATCAACAATTATATTCTGCATCAATGAAAGCTACAACTTTCTTAAGCATAATGACAAATTTTCATTTGATTTCTAGGAGTAAAGGAAAAAAAATAGTGATCACTCTTCGAAAAACCATTTTCATAACAATAAAATATTCCTTAATGACTGTGGAAAGAATAACATAATAGAATTGAACATTTCATATTTGGCTACAAATTCGAATATATATATATATATATATATTTATAAAATATTTTTTAGCTCAATAATGTTAGTTTTATATATAAAGTGTAAGGTTAGAAATTTGAACTAGACGAACTCTTGGGCCAATACATATAAACAAAATAAATAAATTAATTAATTAATAAATATTACAGAAACACGCACTTGAAGAGTTTGTCAGAATTCGAATCCTATAATCACACATATAAATATGAAAATAATGTTATTGGCCAATTGACTAGTCAACAATTATTTATATATATATATATTTATTTATTTATGCATATATGGTACTATGTATATATTTATATGAATATTGGGTACATGTTAAATAATTGTATAGGACACACAAGACATGACGAGCGAGATTGTCCAAAATTGGACCATTTGTAAGCAACCAATTGTCTTTACTAACTTTACACATGTATTCGGTTTGAGGTGATAGCTTGACAATATCGATATTATTAATAAAGAACTTATCTTTTTTTTTATGTGTTTTTTAATGATTTATCTAAAATGCCCTTATTTCTTCTTTTTTGTTTTTATTCTAATAACTAGAAATTATATGGTAACTATCATTTATAATTCACCTATTTTATATCTACAAATACTATTTTATCACAACTTTTAATTTTTTATTTATAGAAAATTAAAATAAATATCTTAAAATTAATAAAATAAATTTGCGTTATACAAAAATAAATAAATATTGTTATTATATGAAAAACACTATAGAAATTTTAGCACATACATCGAATGTGCCAAATTGCTAGTTTATATAATTGATATAGTCGTTTGAAGTTGGACTAATATTATCTTATTGATATGGGATATCCCAATAGGCTCGGCCCAAAGACCACAGACTCAAGGACATAGCAACAGGCCCATCTCATCCTTAGGGCCCAATTGTGCCACCGACCTCGGATCGACCTGTTATAAGGGCTTTTGACCAGGCCTCAGGCTAGTCCGCTAGTCGACCCTTCAACAGTGGCACTTGGCTACCTCTTACTCCGCACGCCAACTCATCGTAAGGTCAATCCTGTCACTGACCAGCGAGGTCAACTCAAAGCAAAATCAACTATCTGCCGCATTAAATGCTCTGAAAGGCAGCATGCCTCCACATTAATGGCACGTGCCGCCCCAATACCACCCATACTGTCGCACTAGGCAGGAGGTGCGTCTATAGTGTACTATTCTATCCATGAAACCTAGAGATGCAGCCACCTGGAATAGTACAAGAATGGGAGATGACCTAATGCCCCTCATACAAGGTAAAGGATCTTTCTTACATGTAAAGGGAATCTCAGACAAATCCCCATCAGGAAAAGGCTATAAATACCTCCTCTCCAGTCTCACTGAAGGTATGCCATTCTATGTACAAAAAGTCCTCACTCTACTGCTTGTTATATCTAGCCGACCCCGCACTAACTTGAGCGTCGGAGTGCTTTAGCCGAGGGCACCTCGGCTAGCTTGACGTTTGCTCATGATTGCAAGACTTAGCCCCATCACATACATAGATCGACCAGAGAGGTCGAACCTCCCCAACCTATCACCTGATCCAGTTATAAGCGAATTTCACCCTCATCATTTGGCATCGTCTATGGGAACTTGAGTTTGCAATTGAAGATAACACCAAGCGAGTTCTCTCGAAAAGAGAAGAAAATAGGAGGTCAATCTCTCGTCCACCTCGACCTCAACAAGCACTTAGTGCGCCAGGGTCAAGTGCCCAGGCAGAATAGGTGGTCACCTTGACCATGCCCCAATTGATGTAGCTCATCAGCGAGCAGATATCTGTTCAGATTTCAGCTCAACTTTTTGCGGCTCTGAATCTGCAGGTCGCGCAACCAGAGCCGACGGCCAATGCGACCTTGCAGCCTACGCCCCTAGACGAGAGACCACCCAAAGTCCATAAGGCCTCCCTCGAGATACGAAGTGAGCCCGGGCCGTTTTCCAAGGGAGGTGGCCTGACCCATACCCTGCGAGGAGGTGGCAGATTTAGTTTATCACGATGTTCGACCCATTTGAGCCCCGCAGCGCGATAGGGTCGAGCGCTCGAGACCACACCCGAACATAAACGCTCCCAAGCTGATAGGGAGAAATGGGAAGAAGTATCCCACCAAGTCCAACAGTTGAATATGCGACTAGAAGAGATCTCGAGGAGAAATACAGAGAGAAATCACTATTAGGAGGGGTCACCAAGGTTCCGAAGAGAGAGGGACTCACCATTCGTACAGGAAATTATCGACAATCGTATTGCCATTGATGCCAAAATCCCAACAGGCTTGCCTGGATATGATGGCTTGTCGGATCCAAATGAGCATTTGATGCAATTTGAGCACATGATGCAGCTACATAGACACAGAGATTACATCTACGTTAAGATGCTGGTGACGACCTTTTAGGGGATAGCACTCGACTAGTTCATCAAGCTGGAGCTAGTGTCGATATACTCATATGACCAGTTGTGCGACAAATTTTTGCACCAGTTTGCAAGCTAGAGGAAGGCAAAGCTCCCACATACCTACTTGCACACGGTGAAACAGAATAAAGGAGAATCCCTTCAAGACTTCTTCACCTGGTTTAACACAGAAGTGCTGAAGATTGATAGCCTCTAGATCGAGTTCCTGATCGATGTGTTGTTCTTAGGCCTCAGACATAAAGAATGCGCTAATATGCTGGTGTGCGAACAACCCAGGTCGATGGAAGAGCTCCTAGACCTCGCAGAAAGATACATGACTCAGGAAGAGATGAACATATTGAAATATGGCAATCCTGAGGTCGAAAAGAAGAAAAACAAAGAGAAAGACAACCGCCAGTATAGGAAAGGTCGTCGATTCCCCATCAAACGCTTCCATGATTATACCTCGCTTAACCTCATGAGGAAGGAGGTGTTGTTTACTATCCAGCATGACAACCTCCTTAAGAGACCCAAGAAGTTGATCGAGACCGAAGCCATGAAAAAACTAAAGAAATACTGCCATTTTCATAAGTAAAACGGGCACGACATAGAAAATTGCTTCAATTTGCATGATGAGATCGAGAGACTGATTAGGTAGGGCCATTTGAAAAAATACGTCGATGAGCATGCCAGACGCAAAGAGGGCAAAATCGATCGGACTCCCCGTCAAGAAAGGTCGGCTAGCCCAAGTAGGGGTGTAAACGGATCGGATACACTGTTTTCATATTCTTATCCGTTTAACTTTTTGAATATTCAGATACGGATATGGAATTGACGGATATTTAAAAATGATATCCAAATTCGTATCCATCGGATATCGATCGGATTCGGATATATCCGTATTCGATTATAATTATTCAAATACATTCATATTTTATTAAACTTATCCATATTTGAATTATTATTTTATATTCATATTCGATAATAATTATTTAAATACCCATTTACAAATATCCAAATACGTGAATCTACGAACCTGTAACAAATACATATTTTAATTAATAGAAAGAACTATATAGTTTTATTGAAACAAAAGTAATCAAACAAATAGCATAATTTCTAATTAATAATTGACTTTATAATTGATTATTAGTACTTATTAATAATAATAATAATGGCAATTAAGCGTATTAATTATAAAGTCAACCAATAAAAATTATGTTGATAAACTTTATTTTTCAAATTTTTCTCGATATTACAATAATTTTTTAAATTTATTTCCCCCCCCCCAAATCTTCAATTATAATTTATATACATACATATATAGATTATGAGATTTTTATTGAAAAATATAAATAATATATTATTTAATAAATATATATTCGGATCAGATATTAAATGGATCGAATACGCATTTACCATATTCGTATCCATTTATAATCGGATATTTACTAATCGAATACAGATAATATCCTCTTTAAACGGATGTGGATAAATTTTGTATAAACGAATACAACAGTAAACAAATTTTTGAATATCCATTTACAGCCCTAAGCCCAAGGAGATAAGATAAAGTAAAGAAACCTGCCCAAGAGCCCCACCTACCCATTCGAGGAGTTATCGACATGATTGCGGGAGGTCCCACTGGGGGGGGACTCAAGGTCCGCTAGAAAGCAAACCCAAGGCAACTAGAATCAACCAAATCAGGTAAGGTCGAAACGGTTTTCCAACTCTCAACCAGCGCAAAACCAATCTCCTTCACCGAGTCCGACCTTGATCATCTAGAGAACAGAGGAGTAAACCGAAAGATAGACTGCCCCATGGTGGTAATGCTCGAGATCGCCAATTTCGAAGTAAGGAAGGTTCTGGTCAATAATGGCAGTTCCATGAATATCATATTTCTAAACACTTTGAAAATAATGAATATCATATTTATGGGCAATTAAAGTTTGAGCTAGTCCGGACGCCGCTAGTCGGATTTGGGGGGTCCAAAATCATCCCAAAGGATCCAGTAACCTGTCCACATCATTTGGGCAAGCCCCCCGCTGCAGAACCTTGATGATAAACTACCTTGTAGTCGACACTCCTTTCGCCTACAACGTCATCATTGGTCAACCTGCTCTGAACGACTTTAAGGCCATTATCTCGACCTACCATATGAAGATCAAATTCCCAAACCCAGCAGGAGTAGGAGAGCTCTTGTGAAACATTAAAGAAGCTTAGCGTTGCTATACCATTTTGGTTGAGTCAAACGAGCAGAAGACCCGACCTCAGCTGAAGCCCTTGGGGGACGCCCCTGTAGCGAAACCCGATGAGGGACATTCATCTAAGAAGAGAAAATTGGAGGACACCCGGATCGAGCCCGTTGGGGAGTTCAAAATGATCGAATTAGAGCCCGACAATCCTGAAAAGACCACTCGAATCCGGAGCGATATGGGCCATCGTCTGGAGTGCCTCATGGTCGATTTCCTTCGATGAAATATCGATGTGTTCGCAGGAAAGCTTCCGACCTCCAAGGAATCGACCCAATTGTTATTGTCCATCGTCTCAGCATGGACCCTTCCTACAAACCGGTGAGGCAGAAGACGAGAACCTTCAATCCTGAGAGGTCCCAAATTATCATAGAGAGGTCAACAAGCTACTAGAGGCAGGATATATTGTAGAAATTATGTACCCCTCTTGGCTTTGTAATGTTGTACTCGTCCCTAAGAATGAGGGAAAGTGGCGTATGTGTAATGATTTCACTAATTTGAATAAAGCTTGCCCTAAGGATCCTTACCCCCTGCCTCCCATAGATTTATTAGTAGATTCTATAGCTGGTTGTGAATTATTGAGCATGATGGATGCCTTTCAAGGTTACTATCAAATATTCATGGCACCCGAGGACAGAGACAAGACCTCATTCGTCGTCCCCAATGGAGTATACTGTTTCTTAGTTATGCCCTTTGGACTCAAAAATGTGGGGGCAACGTACCAAAGATTAGTCAACTTCATGTTCAAAAGTGAGATCGAAAAATCCATGGAGGTCTATGTTGATGATATGATCGTCAAAACAGAAAGGCCGAGAATTACCTAATCGGACTCGACCACACCTTCTCCATATTAAGGACATTTGGTATGAAGCTCAACCCCAACAAGTGCACATTCGAGGTTTGAGGAGACAAATTCTTGGGTTGCATAGTCAGTTAAAGGGGGATCGAAGCAAACCTACAGAAGATCTAAGCAGTAATGGACATCGCCTCGCCCCGAACAGTCCAAGACGTACAGCGCCTGATCGGCAGGGTAATTGCCCTCGGCAGATTCATTACAAGGCTGGTTGACAAGAGTCTTTCTTTCTTCAAAATCCTGAGAAATGCAAAAAAATTGAGATTACAATGGAATGAACAATGTGATCAGGCTTTCGTCGAAATGAAACAGTACCTCTCTTCACTACCCATGCTCGCCAAGCCCGAGTTGGGAGAAGTTTTGCAACTCTACCTGGTCGTGTCCACCGCCTCGATCAGCTTAATTCTGGCCTCGATGAGAGACAGAACTCATCAATCTGTGTATTACTATAGTAAACCCTTGCAAAGGCCTGAGCACAATTACCTGGAGATCGAGAAGTTTGCCCTTGCCCTCGTTACAGCAGCACAGAAGTTGTGACCTTACTTCCAATCTCATGCGATCATAGTCCTGACGAATTAGCCGTTGAAGCAAGTATTGTCAAAACTAGACACGTCAGGACGACTCACAAATGGGCCATCGAGCTTGGGGAGTTCGACATCACATTCCAACCGCGGACAGCCATAAAAGCACAAGTCTTGGCCGATTTGTCGTCGAAAGGCTCGACCTCCCCGTGTAGCTCGACCTAAATTCCTTTGTTTGGATGTTACACATTAACGGCTCAGAACCACCTCGGGAGGCAGAATTGGTGTTTCACTCCGCTCCCCACTCACTGAAGAGTATGATTTTGCAATAAAACTAGACTTCCCAGTCACCAACAACGAAGCAAAGTATGAAGCTCTCATAGCTAGGATGAACATGGAAGTATCTCGGGGTGCCGAGCAGCTAGTTGCAATCACCGATCCCCAGTTGGTGGTAGAGCAGGTCAAAGGAAACTTTGAAGCCAAAGAGGCCAAGATGAGTCAGTACCTGTCCGAGGTGAAGTAGTTGCAGAAATCGTTCAAGAGCTTTACTTTGAGCCAAGTACCCCGAGCAGAAAATGAGCGAGCAGACGCACTCTCAAAATTTGCTAGCTCAACAAGATGAACCAAAGAAAAAACCATAACATTCCTCGTGGCCAACAAATCGTCTATCCATATTAACGACCAGAATCTCATCGAAAGCATAGATAAGGCAGCTCTCTCCTGGCAAGACCCAATCAAGCACTACTTAAGGCAAGGCACAATTCCCGATGACAAGAATGAGCCTCGCAGACTGAGAGGGCAAGTAGCTAAGTTCGCCCTCGACGAGCATGGACAACTTTACAAAAGGTCGATATTAGGACCACCCCTTAAATGCCTAACACCCGATGAAACAGATCAAGCCCTGCACGAGATTCATGCTGGGATTTGTTGTAATCACTCCAGAGGTCGATCCTTGGCCCACAAAGTCATACGTATGGGTATTTCTGGCCCACTTTATTAAAGGATTTGGTCGACTTCGCCAGAAGGTGCTCTTCCTGCTAGTTTCACTCGAACATGCTGCACCAGCCCGCAACATCGATGGTAAACATCCAGATCACATGGCCATTCAACAAGTGGGGGGTTAATATAGTCGGATCTCTCCTGAAAACATTCGGCCAACAAAAATTTATTATCGTTGAGGTCGAGTACTTCACTAAATGGGTCAAAACGGAAGCAGTTCCAAAGATCACCAACGCGGCTATCAAGAGCTTTATCTGGAAGAACATTATCTATCGTTTTGGCCTACCCAAAGTCTTGATCTCAGACAATGTGACTCAATTTCAAAGCAAGAACATGAGAAAATGGTGCGAGTCCTTGGGAATCTGCCAACACTTTACCTTGGTAGGAAACCCCCAGGGTAATGGCCAGACGGAGTTCATGAACAGAACGGTCTTTGACCACCTCAAAGCTCGAATAGAGAGAATGGGAGCGAGTTGGGTGGATGACCTCCTCGGAGTGCTGTGGGCATATAGAACCACACCTTCAATAGCCACGGGCCACAGCCCTTACAACTTGGTCTACGGCTCCGAAGTAGTGATTCCATTTGAGCTGGTGCAGCACACGGCCCGAGTGATCTATTATAACCCGGTCTGAAACACAATGGAAAGGGCCCTCGACCTCATTACCATCGACGAGATACGCCACACAGCTTACAACACAATACAACAATACCGGTCAAAAATGACGGAATGTTACAATAAAATAGTTCGACCGCGTAATTTCAAAGTTGGAGACCTAGTCCTCAAGAAATTCAAAGTATTGAGAAATGTGGTAAAGCTCGACCCAAAATGGGAGGGACCTTACACCATGGTCAAAGTGTCAAAACACAATGCATACTGACTAGCAGACACACGAGGCAACGAACTACCGCGACCTTGGAACGCTATAAATCTAAAGAAATTCTATGTATAAAAAAGCCATTGGCCTCCATTGTATTTCCTCTCAGAAATGAAAATTTACGACACATCTCGCAAATACCTACTTGCATGAGTTGATCATTTGCTGTCGATCCTATAGTCAACCAAGCAGGCTTTTAGCCGCCAAGTCAAGGCTTTCACAGCCAAGACCAAATCATCGACCACGTAGTCGACCAAGCAGGCTTATAGCCGCCAGGTGAAGGCTTCACAGCCAAGACCAAATAAATGAATCAATCGTTTACTGTTGACCCCGTAGTCGACCAAATATACTAGTTCATTGTTAATTATCTTGCTCAATTAAGCAATCGACTTGATTGATTGCAGTCAACCCCAAAGTCGATCAAAAGGACCTCGAGCTGATAAATTGAACATACATAATGTGAATTAAAATATGTGTTGGTTCAGGTAATTATGGTTCATTCGACGATGATCTTGAACTAATTTTACCAAAATTTGGCAACACAAACACTCGACCACAACCTTCATTAAACTAAACGGCTTACTTACAAGCGAATGTTATTCGACAAAACAGATATGTTCAAAAAGCAATAAAAGAGCACATGTCATCCGAAAAAGCAAATATATATCCAAAGAGTAGTAAATAGTACTTCATTCGAATTTAACATTTCAAATTACAAGCCCCAAAAAAAGGAAAAAAACTGGATTGAAAAATACATCAGAGCTAGAGCATTAGCTCAATCCAACGCCCTCGTTGTGCCTACCCTGAGCACCCACCTCAATTGCTTGCTCAAGCTCATCGCTCGAGGGGATTGGAATAGAAACCACAGCGGGGCTGCTTGCCTCTGCTCGGGCATCGCAACAGCAACAGGAACAACGGCAGTTGTTGGTTGAGAGGGCCCAGCTTCATCGGCCAGAAAACTTCCTCTGACCTGAGGAATGTAAGCGGTAGCATCAACCATGCCATCTCGAAGCTCGAACGCAAACTCGCTGGCGAAGGCGAACTCCTTGGCGACCCCATCCAATTTCTTTGCCACATCGGCCGCCTTCCTATGTGCCTTGATCAACGGCGCGATAGGTGGAGCCTCTGAAATTTGCTCGACCCCAGGGGCCTCCGTAGCCCCCTCAATAGCGTCGGCCTCTTCGTCCTTCAGGTACAGCTACATCTACTCATCCAGGATGGGGCTGATGCGATCCCTATCCTCAGGTCGAAAGGAGTAGCCCAGGAACTGCAACTGCTTAAGTGTATTCTCAAACGCGTTCCTGGCATCGTCCAGATAGAACACAACACTCGCATCGTGGAATTCTGAGCACATCATGAACTGTTGTACGACTTCTCGCTGCGTCAACGGCAGTTTTCTGAAGAATTCAGCCCGAGCCTCATCAAGCGCCGCTCTCCGACCGGCTAACGGACCAGACTCATAACCAAGCTGTGTATCCATTCTGGCTTGCTTAAGCAGCTCATCCATTCTGGTCCTTTCCTCAATGGAGGTAACCAACTGATTATCTTTCAATCGGAGCTGATTGTTAAGCTCCTCGACCTCATTGGCCAGCTCCTCGACCTTGGTTTGGGAATACTCGAGTTGAGCCTCAAGAGTCTCCACGTCTCGACCCTCTTGCAAATGCTAATGGTCGGTAAGGGCCAGCTCCGACCTCCTATAAAAATGGTAGCCCAGCTGGCCTACCTGAAAAACAACATTCTTGATAAGAAAATAATACTTGACCAAAGAATAAAGTTCGACGATACAACTTAATCGACCAGAGTCTTACCATGTTTGAGTGGTAAGCTAGAGCCCTTTAGCGGAGCAGCCCCAGTCGGCCCCGCCGTCTCCATCGACAATGAGTTGTGAATAGCCATGCTCGGCTCCATCCCGAACCTCAGCGATGGTAATCTTGGCAGCTAGAATAATACCTCATCCCTGCGCTGGCCAAACAGATCATAACTAAAGGGTTGGCCTGACCCAATGGCCTTCCCCTTGCCTTTCTAGACCGCCGTCCTCCTAGGAATATGTCTACCCTACTAGACCATAGGCCTTTTGCCTCGACTCGCGGGGCTACTTCCTGAGGTCGCCAAGGGCCGATCAAGCGACGAAGTAGGCGAAGTTGAAGGCGTCATCACCTTAGGCTGTGGTGCCACGACCAGAACAGCCCCTCGACGAGCCGCAGTGGCCAAAAGACACTGCTCATTCCTCTCGACCCTCACCAAAGCTTTGGCTCTTGATCGGTTCATGATTTTGTCTCGATCTGCCAAGTAGCACAAAAATAAAAGGTTAAAA
This sequence comes from Jacaranda mimosifolia, assembly GCA_018894105.1. NCBI lineage: Eukaryota > Viridiplantae > Streptophyta > Magnoliopsida > Lamiales > Bignoniaceae > Jacaranda > Jacaranda mimosifolia. Next base: position 25,029,593 of record CM032126.1, read on the forward strand.
CTGAACAGAAAATGGATAAAATAACGAATCATTGACAACACAATCTATCTAGTCGATCGTCCACTGGCAAGTCCAGCTGGGCTGGTGATAACCCAGCTAACACCAAACTTCTTTCCTCAATAAATACTAAGGCCTCCACATGACCAAACTCGACCATATCACGAATGAAGGTATTGGGCCAGGTTGGGGTTAGGTTACCTAACATCTTGACATAACCCATCCACCACCCCCTCGAAATGTTAAAACCCCCAGCGACTCGAACATACAGATAACGTTTCTTCCACTTTTGCCCATAAGAGGAGACGGGGGTGACAAGAAATTTACGGCGGGGTCGGGCAGTAAGATAATAAAAACCTGACTCGTCGATGCTACCTAACTTGTGGGACATCAGAAGGTGAAAAAGATTAGAGAAGTTTTCAAAATTGGCGGGCTGGTCGAATATGCGCATTAGAACGATGAAGCTATAAATAGTAGAAAAATAATTCGGCAACAGTTGGGTTATGCATACTTCTAAACCCCTAAGCAGGTCGACTACAGGACCACCTAAGGGGAACCTAAGGCCACACCTAAAGGCACCCTCAAACACAGTTATACTCCCAGCCGGGGGTCTATACATTCGTCCAGAGGGCCCAGGGTTTAAAAGTTTATACTCTTTCGGGACATAATAAAGCTGCCTAATGCGCCTGAGGTTGACAGGTGTGATTGTAGACACTATCTCACTATAGTGGTTGGGGGTAAACAATCGACTGCATGACAAGGGAGCTTGACTTGGTCCAATTTCACCACCGCTCCTCTTCCCCCCGCCAGAACCCCCAAGCCTATCTGAGTAGCCTCGCTATCCCCGCCATGACTACTCTCAGAATCAGATAAATGCAATATTTCTACAGCAAAGAAAGAGCGCCAAGGAAAATGAAGAAAGGGACTTACTCTTTGTTGATGAACAAAAAGGCACAATATGGTAGCAGAAAAAGCAGTGGACAAAAAGCTCGACCAGACACAAGCAGTAAAAGTAAAAATGAGTACTTTAACCGTAACCGCCGTTCGGCGCCATGCCCGCCACAATGTAATCGTCGCATTAAATGCACAAAACCCGGGTCAATTTTCAAAAGCCTTCATCGATGAACCCACATAACTGCACAAAACTACTCCCCAATCCTTTTCATCGATCACCTCATTCAGCATTCGGGAGTGGGGGGGACTCATGATATAGGATAGCCTAATAGGCTCGACCCAAAAACCATAGACTCAAGGACGTACCAACAGGCCCATCTCATCCTTAGGGCCTAATTGTGCCACCGACCTCGGATCGACCTGTTATAGGGGCTTTTGATCAAGCCTCGGACTGGTCTGCTGGTCGACCCTTCAACTGTGGCGCTCGACTACCTCTTCCTAGGCATTAATGGTGCGTGCCGCCCTAGTACCACCCATACTGCCTCACTCTGTTGCTCGTTATATATAGTCGACCTCGCATTAACTTGAGCGTCGGAGTACCTTAGCCGAGGTCGGCTAGCCTGATGTTTGCTCGTGATTGTAGGACTCAGCCCCATCACATACAAAGATCGCCAGAGAGGTCAACCTCCTCAACCTATCACCTGATCCAATTATAAGCGGATTTCACCCTCATCACTTATGTTCACTTATTCTAATTAATAATGATGATAATTAGTGCAATGTGATGTGATGCTTGATCATGTGCACATTTTTATGTTCATCTAACTTCCAACCTGACGAATTTTGGGAATTGGGGGCAAAGTAGGTAAAATTCTCATATGGAATATATTCTCTAAATTTGACCAAGTAGATTAATTTAACAACACTGGCAAGTTGAGCACCCGACAAAAGTAAATCAATAAATAATATATCAGCTTAAATGATTTTTCTGGAGTTGAAATTTTTTTTTTGTTGGTGACATATTCTAATTATGAAATATTATCATGACTATTTCTGTTTTTAGTTTGAGAATTTTTTAAAGATATTTTGAAATAATATATTTTGATTGTGGAATTAAAGAATGTGTTGAAAAGATAAATTTTATTGTACATATTTTTTATATCAATTTTTGTTTGATCAGTAGTGTCACATCAAAATTTTATATTATTAGATGTATGTTATTTCATAGTGATATAATAATTAAAAAATATATAATTATATTAAAATAATGATTGAAAAATAAATATATATATATATATATATATTCTAATTGATGTGATGATTTGAAATTATTAAAAACATTTAATAATATTTAGGGTCGCGTTTGATACGAAAGACTATTAATCGCCCCTAATTTTGGCCTGATAAGATTAGGGGTTATTTAAATGGATTAATATATATGTTTGATATTAGAGATTATAGTTCAGATTATAAATTTCATAATTTTGTATTCTTGTTTGATTTGAAAATTTGAGAAAGATTATTTTTTTAAATTTCATTATTGCCCTCATTTGTCCATATTCAAAAATTAGTTGCGTCAAAATGAGGGACAAATTCATCCATGTATTTTTTAATTGATTTGGCCAGATTTCATTCTCACCTCCAACCATGAATGACCACTAGCACCAATTGTGTGAACAGTACGGACTTGGTGCGGCTCGAAGTCAATCTTAGCTCGGCCAGTCACCATAATCTTTTCTAGTTGTCAAACAGATTACCAACATGGATTGAAGGGGCTAATCACTCTAATCTTTCGTATGAACGCGCCCTAAATGTTTTAAGATATACATCGGACGCATTAAGAAGCCTACCCTATTTCTGAATTATGTGAATTGCATCGCAACATGAATTGCGAGTGCCCATAAACAATAAGATTTGTGTTTCATTCTATCCTAAATAGTAATATTTACATAATAAGTATCTTCTCGTTTGGTTTGAAGGAAAATGTTTGGTAAAATAATTTTGCAAAGTTAATCAAATGTTTGATTTAGGTGATAATAAATACTTCGGCTCACATAATTAAAAATGATCACAGGTTTGTATTTATAACATCAAAACTAATGATAACTCTACCCATCTCAATTCCTTGTGTTAATTTATCTCTTGGTTTAAGGCCACGTGGGTTTTGACTTAAATTGTCTGAATTGCTCTTCAAAGATAATTGGTTAGCATGATAACAACACTATTGATAAATTACTAAGGACAAAATTGTAATTTCCTAGGTTTTTATCATATTGCAGTAATGGTGAATCCAACGCCAATTTGTAAAGATAAACAAATTTATGATGCAAGTCAAACAAACTTAAAACCATCACATAATAATACCACCTTATTTATCATGAGAACAACAATCATGGGATAAATGAGAAATCCAACCAAACTAGATAAACAATCAGACCTTATACTATATTCTACCATATTTAATTGAAAGCTCGTTAGATCTAGCTTATTGAATTCGAGTTTCTAATCTATAACTAATTTTTTGCAATGCATATTAAAAAAGTTTTTTGATATATGATACAAATAAATAAATAAATAAATAAAGGTACGGCTTAGTTTTTATCTAGTTTATACATTTACTTTAATTTAGTTAATTTGAACTTTTCATTTTGAGTATGCTAAACAAACAAGACTTATGAAAGTCTAATATGTTTTTTTTTACTGTCTCATATCCCCCATATCATGTTTTGTTTTTATATTTTTTATGTAATAATGTTGCTTCTTTTCTCTCTTTAACTTTATTCTTTCTTTCTTTCTTTCTTTTTTTCCCCATAAACAATATTGTTTCATATATTATATTCAAACGAATATACATAAATAGTTGAACAAATATGGTATTATATAAAAATTAATAAATATTTTTAATTTCATATATATTGAAAAATTATTATTAGTATACATTTTATTTTTATATAAATAATTTTAGGTTATTAGATTGAATTTGGGTATATATTAGGGTAATAGGTAACTTTTAGATGGGGCATATGAGTAATTTTTTGTTATAGACCTTATCTAATTTTTTTTTTCTCCCCCCCCCCCCCCCCCCAATATGTATGGGTTTGGGTATTGGGTATTTCAAAAAAATTTTGAGGGCGGGTAGGATAATACTAAATATAATTGTTGAATCTATTAAAGAATTGAGTTGTATCAATCTTATACTCTGTTGCAGATATTATCAGTAGTCGTTAAACTATTTACTGTGGTGTGAAATCTGGTTAATATAATAAATACAATCAAATATAAAATTTTATTTTTTACAGGAACAAAACCATGAATTTGCTCGAATTCAAGAAAAAATGCTTAGTGTCTTTTGTTTACAAGATTTATCGCGTATTTAGTAAAATATTAAAAAGATATTTATAGAAAATAGGAGCAAATATACTTTGAGAGTGGTCTCTCATGGATCTTTATACGTCATCTAGTAATTTTGTCCAGTTAGGCTCTTGAAGCCTTTATATATACTTCATTAGAACACTACCCGTTTGGTTTCATTTCCAAGCCCTCTTTTCATTTTCTTGTGGGAATGAAAATTGAAAACAAATATTTTTTAACAATTTTCAATAGAAAAAGCACATATTTTCTTCTCAAAATTCATTTTTAAACCTACTATATTATCCTATTACACATCAATCAAATTCAAATTAATTTGACATAAAGTTATCTACTATCATTTTTAAATTAATAAAATATACATATATTTTAAAAAATAAATCTTTTTAAACATAAAAAATATAAATTAACCTACTTTTCAGTCCTACAACCTATTATAATCATTACTTTCTAACATTTCATCTAAATACATCTCAATTTCTATTTTTATTTTATAACTAACTTTTTAACTTTTAGAAATTGCTGAAAATGAAAATGACCTTTGGAAATAAAACCAAACTAGCCGTGAATTTGATATGGGATAGGGTACACCTGTGAGGGTGAACTGCACTATATTTACCTTAGACCCACTGGATATATATAGCACTGAGGACACCACCAAGAATTGCCTAAATATTAATGACAGTAACCTAAATATCGAGAAATTAATAGTATTTAATAAAAAGCTGTCTTGTCCAATACATGATACTGATGGTATTTCTATATTATTCCTAATTTTTTTTTTTGAAGAATAACAAAAAATTGAAATTATAAAAATTCTAGACCAAATAAATTTTAGTGAATATGAAGAAGAATTAGAAAATGAAGAAATTAACAAAATACAAACAGATAATGAATATTATTCTACCTCAGAATCTGAACAAAGTAATGAATGCAATTGTCCACCTGAAACATAAACATGTTTCTATAACAAAAATATAAATGTTCTTAGCAAATATAGTGAATTACTTGAATTATCCCAACAAATAACTAATGAAAAAACTAGAGAAGAATATCTAAAACAAATAAAACATTTAATAGAAACGGATGAAGAAAAAGTAAACATCCCTACATACAAAACATAATTTAAAGATATAATGAATATGTTTAAAATTAAACCACAAAAAATAATAGTTAGCGAACTCCAAGAAGAAGTTAAAATCCTTAAAAAAGAATTTTCGCAAATGAAATGGGAAAACCATGAAATAAAACAAGATATACTACTGTTAAAATTAAAAAAATAAAATTGAACAAGAAAATCTTGAAGAAAATGATAAAGAAGAAAATATAACCCCTGAAGAAGAAACTTATATTAATGCAATTCAAAAAATCAGTTATCAAAAATAGTATGTAAAAATTACAATAAAAATCCAAAATTACAAATTAGAAGCTATAGTACTTATGGATTTAGGTGCTGATATGAATTGTATTCAAGAAGGTTTAATACCAACAAAATTGTTTGAAAAAACTAAAGACAACCAATTCTTCAAAGCTACAAATAAATTATAAACTCTCAAATGCTCATGTTTGTAACAATAATTTATGCTTTAAGACAAGTTTTGGTTTAATAAAAAAATTAAAAAATTCTCCTGTTATTTTTGGAAATCCATTTTTACAAATGTTATAGCCTATAACAGTTGATAGCCAAGGCATACAAACCAAACTTCAGGGCAGAATATATTACTCAAATTTCAATTTCCTGTTAAAGAAAGAGATTTTAGGATATCACAAAATAATTCAAAACAAAAAAAATAAAGAAAAACAAATTAATTTTCTAAAAGAAGAAATAACATATAAGAAGATTGAAGAAAATATAATAAAGGAAGAATTCCGACAAAAAATCAAAGAATCTCAACAGAAAATAGAAGAACAAATATGTTATGAAATACCAAATGCATTTTGGGATAGGAAAAAACATTTTGTTACCATACCATATGAAGATAGTTTTGAAGAAACTAAAATCCCTACTAAAGCTAGATCAATACAAATGAATCAAGAACTATTAGAATATTGTAAAAAATAAATAAATGAATTATTAAACAAAAATTAATTAGATCAAGCAAATCACCATGGTCATGCTCTGCATTTTATGTCCGAAAACAAGCTAAAATTGAAAAAAGAGCACCCAGACTTGTCATAAACTATAAACCTTTAAACAAGCCTTAAAATGAATTAGGTATTCTATACCAAATAAACAAGATTTAATTCAAAGAATATCACAAGCCAAAGCATTTTCAAAGTTTGACATCAAGTTAGAATTTTGGCAAATTCAAATAGAAGAAAAAGATAGGAATAAAACTGCATTTACCACACCATTTGGACAATATAAATGGAATGTTATGCCCTTTGGATTAAAAAATGCACCCTCTGAATTTCAAAAAATTATTAATGATATATTCAACCCTTATACAAATTTCACTATTGTCTACATTGATGATGTTTTAGCTTTTAGTAACTTATTAAACCAACATTGGAAGCATCTTTATAAATTTGTCAAAATAATTGAACAAAATGGCCTTGTTGTGTTTTCCAAAAAGATAAAACTCTTTCAAACCAATATTAGGTTTTTAGGTCACCAAATTGATAAAGGTACTATTACCACTATACAAAGAGCATTAACATTTGGTTTTTATTTTTTCAAAATGACCAATATTCTTTATTCTATTGTCTTTATTTTAAAAGAAATCCATAAATAATAGTTCCCTATTGGTTTTTATCCTGGTGGGAAAATTTTGGTTCAAATCCGATAATATTCCCTCCAGAAGTATCAAAGTGTTTTGAATTCTTTGGGACAAATGTTGTTGTACCAAGCCAGATGACAAACACTTCCTTACTATATTTATTCGTTACTAAATTTCAATGTCCTTGGATACTGATGATTGAGCCATTTATATCAAAGAATAATGGTTTACTGTGTCTTGCCAAGAGAGCCAAGATTAAATAGTAGAAAAATACAAATTAGGATAATTGCAGAATTCCAGTCATTTAGATATGTTTAAAGCAATATTCTGATTTTCCAATAAAATTAGCAAGAGTCCAAGAAAAATTTCAGATGACAAAACAACAATTACAAGTAGCAATTGCTCAAGTTTCAACTCCCCAAGAAATGATGTCACTAATGGCGGAGTTATAAAAAAGAATTAGCCAAAAAGAAAAATCTTAGCCAGATGAAGAAACCTCCAAGAATAAAGACAAAGAAATACCAACTTTCAATCTGGAAGAGACTGATGATAACTTCTTTAGGTTGTGACAAACACAATAATAATTATTCGGATTTCAAAATCATATTTTGAAGTCCGAAGAATTATTAGACAAAAGTGGAAGTATTATTGGAGACAAAGTCTTGAAAGTAAGAGGAAGAAAAGCAAAAGATTCTTGAAGATAAGTGCAAAAGGATAATTATTGGAGAAAAAGTCTGAAAAGCAAGAGGAAAAAAAGCAAAAGATTCCTAAAGATAAGAGCAAAAGGACAATTATTGAAGAAGACTATGCAAAGTTTGTAAATTTATAATCTAAAGTCCGTATTTTTCTATAAGAAGGAAGACCAATAGAGGTAGGGGGCGCATCGAAAAATTTCCACCTACTTCACCTTGTTTCATTTAAGTTCCCATTGTAAATTTCCCATCTTTCTTATCAATATTCCTTTCCAGACAAATTTATCTTCTATCAGACAAAGTCCATTGTTAAATACTCTTGTACAAATTCAATCAAACCAAGTAAGATTTCTTATCTACAAATTGTGTTATTATTTTACAAATTGAATTATTTTATTATTCTATTTATCTGTTGCAAATGTCTTTCAAAGTGGTTTCTGAGTATGCTTCAGCCCTGGGTTTTGGACAAAGTGGTGTCGGAGCCAAGTTAGGACAAAACCCAAAGTTTTAAGAATTAATTAGTTGTTAACTCCCTCGTCGCGTAGCATTTAGGCCAAGAGTGTTGTCGTTTCAATGTAGATTGTTGACTGTGAATAACAATAGTTAATTTTTAGAGCCATCTTAAGTCTATCAAATAAAGGTTTACAAGTTTGTCTTAGTTTTGAAAAGAAATCACTAACATAATTAAGTGATCCTAAAAATCTTTGTAATTGTGTTTTATCTTTAATTTCATCTAAAAACTTTCTCCAACTGTTAATGCTTTTGTATAGGGGTAATAGTACCTTTATCAATTTGGTGACCTAAAAACCTAATATTGGTTTGAAAGAGTTTTATCTTTTTGGCAGACACAACAAGGCCATTTTGTTCAATTATTTTGACAAATTTGTAAAGATGCTTCCAATGTTGGTCTAATGAGTTACTAAAAACTAAAACATCATCAATGTAGACAATGGTGAAATTTGTATAAGGGTTAAATATTTCATAATTTTTTGAAATTCGGAGGGCGCATTTTTTAATCCAAAAAGCATCACATTCCATTCATATTGTCCAAATGGTGTGATAAATGCAGTTTTATACCCATCTTTTTCTTCTATTTGAATTTGCCAAAATCTTGACTTCATGTCAAACTTTGAAAATACTTTGGCTTGTGATATTCTTTTAATTAAGTCTTATTTATTTGGTATAGGATACCTAATCCATTTTAAGGCTTTCTTTAAAGGTTTATAGTTTATGACAAGACTTGGTGCTCCTCTTTTAATTTCAGCTTGTTTTTGGTACTTCAGAAAATATTTTTCTATTGAAATTCTTTGAATTTTTGTCGGAATTCTTCCTTTATTATATTTTATTTAATCTTCTTATATATTATTTCTTCTTTTAGAAAATTAATTTGTTTTTCTTTATTTTTAAGTTTTGAACTATTTTGTAATATCCTAATATCTCTTTCTTTAACAAGAAATTGAAATTTGAATAATATATTCTGCCCTAAAGTTTGGCTATGTTTGTATTGGCTATCAATTGTTATGGGGTGTAACATTTGTAAAATTGGATTTCTAAGAATAACAGGAGTATTTAAATTTTTTATTAAAACAAAACTTGTTTTAAAGCATGAATTATTATTACAAACATGAGCATTTGAGAGTTTATAATTTATTTGTAGCTTTGAAGAATTGGCTGCAAAAAGTCTTTCTTTAGTTTTTTTCAAAGAATTTTGTTGGTATTAAACCTTCTTGAATACAATTCATATCAGCACCTGAATCCATAAGTGCTATAGTTTCTAATTTGTAATTTTGGATTTTTATTGCAATTTTTACATACCATTTTTTAAAACTGATTTTTGAGATTGCATTAATATAAGTTTCTTCTTCGGGGATTATATTTTCTTCTTTATCATTTTCTTCAAGGTTTTCTTGTTCAATTTTATTTTTTAATTTTAATAGTAGTATATCTTATTTTATTTCATGGTTTTCCCTTTTCATTTGCAAAAATTCTTTTTTTAAGGATTTTAACTTCTTCTTGGAGTTCACTGGCTATTATTTTTTGTGGTTTAATTTTAGACATATTCATTATACCTTTAAATTCTATTTTGTATGTAGGGATATTTACTTTTTCTTCATCAGTTTCTATTAAATGTTTTTGTTTTAGATATTCTTCTCTAGTTTCTTCATTAGTTATTTGTTTGGATAATTCAAGTAATTCACTATATTTGCTAAGAACATTTATATTTTTGTTATAGAAACATATTTCTGTTTCAGGTGGACAATTGCATTCATCACTTTGTTCAGATTCTGAGTTAGAATAATATTCATTATCTATTTGTATTTTGTTAATTTCTTCATTTTTTGATTCTCTTCATATTCACTAAAATCTATTTGGTCCGAATTTTTGTAATTTCAATTTTTTGTTGTTCTTCAATTTCTAATTCATTAACTCTTTTTCTGGCCCAACATGTATTTGCATAATGACCTAATTTACCACAATTCCTACATTTTATTTGTGATTTATCTTTTTTTTATATAGTTTTTCTTATAATTCTTTTTAGTAGATTTTTCCTTCTAATTGTCTTGGTTTTTATTATCTTGTCTCTTATAAGTTCTCTTTTTATTCTTATTTTTATCATAATGTCTTTTGTGTGTATTAGGGGTTCTTATTTTCTCAAGTCCAAATTGTTCACAAAATCTTCCTAATTCTTTTCTTGAACTTATTTGTTGTTTTTTCATTTGAGATTTTAATATAAAATCATTGCATATTTGTATACCTTTTCAGCAAATAATCTTGGTAATTGGATTATAAATATTTCTTTCCAATAATATCAGTTTGAGTCTTCTAATTGATATACTCTAGCTAAGAAAGTATCTTTATACCATCTAAAGTTTTGGAGAGATTTGCAGGTTAAATTTTGAAGAATTTGTGAATTTCTTTGTTCATACATTTGAGGATCTCCTATAAAATTTAAAAGTATAGTATAAACTAATACTTCTACTGCATTAGGAATTGGCACTCCATTTGTTGGATCAAGTACTATTTCTCTTTTAGAATTCTTTTTGTAATTTTTTAGTATTTTTATATGTATTCATCATTTATACTATCCCACCAATGTTTTAGAATTCCATTGAATCCTAATATTAAGTTTTTAGCAGCATTTTCTTATGAGATTTTATTCTTTTCTTTGTATATGTTTGCAACTATAGTCAGTTGTTTTGAAGGAGTTATGATTTGATATTCTGATATGCCATCAATTGTCCATACATATATAAAATTTCTTGAAAAAGATCTATAATTTTGAATTTCTTCAAATTGTAAGTCTGGTTGAGTTGATCTATGATAATAATTCTTTTGTTGGATATAGGATTGTCCTTAATTTTCAGAAGTTCTATGTATTACTGGGTTTATTCTATTGTCTTCAAGTATTTTTGTATCAAAATTGTTTTCAGAATTATTTTCTTGGATGATATTAACATTTTCTACTTTCGCTTTTCCTTTGTTTAATTCTTTTAACCGTCTCTTAATTTCATTAAGAACTTCATCAGTATCTTGTCCTAAAGACAGTTTATATTCTAGCATTTTAAATGGTATTTTTGTAATATTTTTGTTAGTCTTGTACATTAATTTTTCTTTGAAGATTTGTCAGGTGCCAATAATCTTTTCTTCTTCTTCTTCTTCTTCGTCTTCTTCTTCTTCTATTTTATCCTCTATTTTGTGTAACTGTTCTCCTATAGTATATAACATAATGTTGGTGTAGTTTGATTGTTTTATAGTGGAATTTGGTTGTAATTTAATATTATTAGGATCTTTTGGTAATTCAATTAAAGGATCAACTAATATAGTTTTTTCTCCAAATTTTATTCCTATATTTTCTAACTAGGGTCTTTTAGAGGTTATTATTGTATTATCTTCTTTTGTCCAATTTCTATTTTGTTTTGTTAGTACGCTTATTTATTTGAATTCTAAGTATTCAAATAAGGGTATATTTTGTTTAATATCTTCCATATATTGGTACCATTCTATCTTTATTTTTTCTCTTTGTTCTAGTGTAAAATTTTTCATACAAGCTTTTCTTTTATTAAGATTTTCTTTTGACAAAAATTCTCCCTTTAAAAATTCTTTATTGATTTCAAACTTTGTTAGAGTGGCAATTTGTGATGGTGTAGGATCAAAATCTTCAATTCTATTGGTATTAGTAAATTGATGATATATAGGTTCAACTATACCTTTATCTTTTCTAAGAGCTTGAGGTGGTTCAATTTGGGTTGATCCTGTAGAGTATCTAGGTAAAGATTTTTAATCAGGTGAATTAATTCTTAAATTTCATATTCTAGGTTTGTTTTCAGATTGGGATTTGTTCATATTGCAATAATGGTGAACCCAACGCCAATTTGTAAAGTAAAACAAATTTATGATGCAAGTCAAACAAACTTAAAACTATTACATAATCAGAAAATACCACCTTATTTGTCATGGGAACAACAATCATGAGATAAATGAGAAATCCAACCAAACTAGCTAGACAATAAGACCTTATACTATATCCTAACACATTTAATTGAAAGCTCGTTAGATCTAGCATATTGAATTCGAGTTTCTAATCTATTGACTTTTTTTTTCAATGCATATTAAAAAAAGTTTTTTGATATATGATACTAAAAAAAACAAAAAAAAAAAACAATTAAAGTACTACTTAGTTTTTATCTAGTTTATACATTTACTTTGATTTAGATAATTTCTATGTTTCATTTTGAGTATACTAAACAAACAAGGGCTATAAAAGTCTAATATGTTTTATCCCTCTCTCATATCTCCCATATCATGTATTGTTTTTATATTTTTTATGTAATTATATTGCTTCTTTTCTCTCATTAACTTTATTCTCTCTTTCTTTCTTTCTTTCTTTTTTTTCCCCACAAATAGTATTGTTTCGTACAGTATATTCAAACGAATATACGCAAATAGTTGAAAAAATATGGTATTATATAAAAATTAATAAATATTTTTAATTTCATATATATTGAAATTTATTATTAGTATACATTTGTGACACCCCACTCTGGATAACCCAAAGCTGAGATATCAACTCAATTCAAACTTAATTTCTGACCTTATAATACAAACAATAATTCAAACGCAGTGAAAAATAACATCGACTTAAACAATACTATTAACCATAACATTCGAACCAAGGTTCACTTCTTAAGTATATAGCAAAAAATATACACAAAATCAAGGTGCCTCGATCTATTCTGACATATCACAACATCTCTATGTACCACCTATCCATCTAGTGATCCATAGGCAAAAGAGAGACACTAAACTATTACAAAAGAAGCATCCCTACACTTCAAGTCAGAACTTTTCATTCCTAGGCCACTCTGTCTGCAAAAGTAATGAAAATGAGGGGGTAAGTCCAATGGGCTTACTGAGGGATAAATATGAAGCAATAATAGAACCTGTCAAGGAAAGAGCATCTCAATAGATCTAGAATCAATAGCAATACAAGTACAATTACAATTTTAGCAAGAACAAATGTAGCAACAAGAAACTCTCCTGCCTTATTGCTCTAAGAACATTTCACAAGCAAACAGAAACGAGTACGAGCAAGCAAACCATTACAAAATATGTATTCCAACGAAACGAGTAAGACATGCATATCAAATCACCTTATACCAATCAAACAAGTACTTTCATAGCGTGATAGCTTGGTATACAATTGGTGTGCCCATACGGACTGTATGGCGCATAGCAGATACCTAAGCGGACTACTTAGCGTATCGCGGATACCTATGCAGACCGCATACCGTACCCTGGACACCTAGGCGGGTTGCAAGGCGTGTCCCAAGTATCCCAGCATTCCGCGTAAGATTGGCACTCGGCCCAAGTACAATCTCCAAACAAGTACAACAAGTACCAATTAAGTACAACAATCAAGTACATACAAGCCAACTGGCTAGATATCAGGATACAACAAGCGAGTATGCCGACAAGGCATCTGATAACAATTCAAGCAGGAACAAGCAAGTATGATCAAACAAGTACCAGACACGACAGACAGGAGTTCTGGGCACCAGAACGAACAAGAACGAGCAAGAACGATTGAACTAGTACGATTGAACAAGTGCGAACCCTCACAGGGGTATACAAGTCAATAACAAGTAACGAACAAGTACGAGTCAAACAATTACAAACAAGTATAATCAAGCAATGTACGAGTAGGTACAATCAAGCAAATTAAACCCTCACAGGGGTTATGCGACAAGAACAAATAGATATATCAATGCCAAAATGATAGACCCACACAAGGGTTCAACAATTAATGAATAGCTATAACTAAAGCAATAACCCAGAGTGGGAGAACCTCACCTTCAAAATCTCTAATCGTACAAGTTCTGCAGACTGTCTATTCGTCCTCGTGACCCACTTCTTCGTCACCTAACCATAATGATATATATATATATATATATATAGTCAGAACCCACTTTAAATTTCCTAATACAACTTTATCATATTGATTCTTAACTCCAAATTTGCTATTTATCCCATTAACATGATAACTTAAAATGACAACATTGATAAATTCCAAGAATGGCTATAAGACTAGTTTTGCTACAAGATCTTAATTCTCATTTTGTTTCTCCTATCATAAGAGTCAAGTTTCTTAACCACAAGATCTACATATTGATACTTAAGTCATCAATTGCTCAAGGTCCCAATAATTTCCATTATCATCTAATTTAGGTCCTCAATCCAAGTCTCAAGTTCAATTTCTTATAAATTTCATAATTTCCAATTTATAACTTAATATAAGGTCCAAGTTCACTATAATATCATCCTTAGCATGGGAGAGTTCAACACATACACATATATAAACATAGTACATCATCATCCTCAAGCTATTCTTATCATGGATACAAATCAATTAGGAATATACACACATGCATGTACAAACATATACATATATGTAATTTCCTCCAATCTTTTACCACAACTATGCAACGAGAGCTCGGATCCACGATCCAACTACGCCACTATGATCGTCTCGACGAAAGGAAGTTTCTGCCTTCCTGCCGCCGTCGCCCGCTGAAAAACTCAAAATCACCACAGTCTTGCTCCTCTCGAGCTCTTGAATCCAATGTTGCTTTCGGTTTTCCGTTTTGAGGTTTGTAGCCACCGAAAAATAACTTAACAGCCCTCAACTTATTTTTCCTCCGCCGAGCTCCGATCACCGATTTTCTTCCTCTCCGCCGCGCAAAACCTACATGCAACCACTTAATCCACTTCTCCTCACCAAGAGCTACCCAAAACACCCATCAACTGCCCAATCCTTCGCCAAAAAAATCCAAACCCATTTCGCCCATTTTCTCGGTTACTCAACCTTCACGGTGGTTCGCTGGTCCAAGGCGATGCATGGGTGAAGAAAGGTGGTCAGGGGGTGGAGAAGAGGTGTTTGACGGGTTTAGGGTGGTGGTTGGTGGTCGTTGGTGAGAGAGCCCCAGTGGTGGTGGTTCTCGGTGAAGAGAGAAAATGAAGAAGAAAGAAGGAGAAAAGAGAAGGAAAGAAAAAGAGAAGGAAAAATGTGGAAACAGTATGCTGCCCGTTTGGTTTTAAAATTCAATTCTCTCAATTTGCAATTTAGTCCTCCAGGTTCAAGCAGCCCCAATTAGACCCCAAAAACTTTTAAAATTATCATGAAATCAAGTTTATGGCAAATATATATATGCTACAAAATTTCTAAAATACCAAATAATCATGGAAATTCATAAAACGCATTAAAATGAATTATCTAACAATTATAATAGTATAATTTAAGAAAACTATGGGTGTTACAACATTTTATTTTTATATAAATAATTTTTAGGTTATTAGATTGAATTTGCGTATATATTAGGGTAACAGGTAACTTTTAGATGGGGCATACAAGTAATTTTTTGGTATAGACCTTATCTAATTTTTTTTTCCCTTTTTTACCCCAATATGTTTGGGTCTCGGTATTGGGTATTTCAAATTTTTTTGAGTGTCGATAGGATAGTACTAATTATAATTGTTGAATCTATTAAAGAATTGAGTTGTATCAATCTTATACTCTGTTGCAAATATTATCAATAGCCATTAAACTATTTACTGTGGTGTGAATTTTTGATTGATATGATAAATATAATCAAATATAAAATTTTATTTTTTACAAGAACAGAATCATGAATTTGCTCGAATTCAAGAAAAAATGATTAGTGTCTTTTGTTTACAAGATTTATCGCGTATTTAATAAAATATTAAAAAGATATTTATAAAATATAGGAGCAAATATACTTCAGGAGTGGTCTCTCATGGATCTTTATACGTCATCTATTAATTTTGTCCAGTTAGGTTCTCGAAGCCTTTATATATATTTTATATATTTCATTAGAATACTATGAATTAGATATAGGGATAGGAGGGTGAACTGCATTATATCAACCATAGATTCCGTGGGTATATAGAGCACTGAGGACACAACCAAGAATTGCCTAAATATTAATGACAGTAACCTAAATATCGAGGAAATTAATAGTATCTAATAAAAAGAGTTCCTATCCGATACCTGATGCACTTGTCATGGCTACATGTGTTTTGGATAACTCCAAAAACAGAAAAAAAATAAAAATAAAAAATAGTCGGCAAATTAATTCAAGTATATCAATGATTTTCTCTTGTTTGCATTATATTGCGTGCATGACTGGTTCCACAATTGCTATTATTCTGCTCTTTTACTTTTTGGGTTAACTAAAGATATTTTGAGTTCATTCATGCAAATGAATAAACGGAGTGTAACTTGGATAGCGGGAAGAACTAACCTTAATATATGAATATTTGGAAGGAAAAAGGTGCAACACAAACTCTTTGTTCTCATTATCTCTTTTCTTTTCTTTTTTTTTTTTTTTTTTTCCTTTTTGGCTTAGCTTCTGGTGTTTCTTATAAACACGTATACCAATATTATATATATATATGTCCTCAGCAAAGAAAATCAGTGATTTTAATACGTTTTACACGTGGATAAACTTTAAGGTTGATGATGCATGGATCCGTCGCCACATGACAGCCCCCCTCCGAGGTATTGTCCCACCTACGCCCGTTGAAAGGCGGGGGGTTTTGTCTTTGAAAAGGCGTCTCAGAGGGTAGGGGAGGGCAAGCCGTTTATAAGCTGGTCAAGGCCCTTTGCTCTATCCGATGTGAGATAGATGCCACACATATCAAAGGTGAATTATAGTTAGCACTCGTGAAGTTTGGCGTAATTATGAATAAGTTCTTGCTTTCTAAAAAATTACAAAAATTCCCTTCAAATAACAAATTTAATTGTAATATATACAGAATTTGAAAAAAAGTCCAAAATGCCCCTAACATCAAAATAATTAAATAAAATTTTAGGTTATTAGATTGTAGGCCTCTAATAATTTTTTATAATTTTTCATAATATGGGGATTTTTCGTAATCACATAAAATGTTAGGGATTGTATGTAATTCACCCTAAACTTTATCATTTAAATGACTTGTGGTGGAAATTGATTTTCAACCAAACACTCATCATTGATTGGAATAAGGATATTAGAAGTATAAGCAAATATAAAATATTATTCTCTTTCAACAAAGGATAAATCCCTAAGGGGACAAGCTCCACACCACCAGTCTCAAAATTTAATTTTCCAAACATTCCTTGAATTTTATTTGACTTTTCTTTTTTTCTTAAGAATATCATTAATTTCACCAAGGCTTTCAAAAGTGAGTACCATTCTTTTTGTCCTAATTGATGTTACCTTCTGTGTCCATATAATTTCAATCACATCTTTTTTTAGGAAAGCGATATAATATATTGATCAAACAATAATGATAGAAATACAATATTCCATGATACATAAAGGAAATACGAGGCAATAAAACTATAAATCACAAGAAGAGAGGCAGCCCCATACTCAGCCAAGTATCTAGAAACATATTGGAATAAGGCAATGATTAAAAAATCAGATCGGACCGGCCGGTTCGATCGGGAACCGGCCAAGGTCCCGGTTTGATTTGATAGATAAAACTAATTGTTTAAAAAATCGGTGCAAATCGGTGAATCGATTTTTAAAAAAATTGGTTTTTATTTTTTTTAAATAAAAAAAATAAAAATTAATTAAATAAATATTTTTTATTTATATTTGAAACTTTTATGTTATTTGAGTTGGTGTTTATTATTTTTATAAGTTGTAATGGATTCTATAAAGATATTTTCTAGCAAGTCTTATTTTATGAGTTGATATTTTAAATCGATATATGGATATTATTACAGAGTATAGTTTGAAGAAAGTTTCATGGTACTAGGCAATTTTTATTTTTTTTCCTTTACATATATATATATACATTTTTTATATTTCTAATGTATTTATATAATATTAAATATAATTATGACATCACATAGGTTGAATCGGTGGTTAAACTGGTTGAACTGGTCGAACCAGTAACCAATAAGGCCACCGATTCGATCACCGGTCCGGTTTCTCAAACATTGCTCTAAGGTAGAACTGGTTTTCTTGTTCAAAAAAGTTTGATTGCATTAATACCAAATAGACCAACAACACATAAAAAATAAAAAATAAAAAGGATCAAAAAGGCAAGAATCAACTTATATATGAAAAATTGATCTTAAACAAGATTCAATATCATCCTCCAATACACTAAAAGCTTAATGTGGAATATATTGAAAGAGCCCAAACTTGTCAAGAAAAGTGATATATTGTGAAAACATGGAGGCAAATTTCCAAAACTTCACCACAAAGTAAGCACATTCCAGGAGTTTGTATACCTCTTCTAGCCAAATTATTGCAGGTGGGGAAGGCATTGAGGCACATCCTCCAAGCGAAAATTTTCACTTTAGGTGGTAACTCACGAGACCAAATAAAGAGATAAGTTCGAAAATGTACCTCGCTCGAATAACCTCTTACTGCCATTAATCGTCTCTTGAACAAGCTATGTGTTAGGAAATAAGTACTTCTAATCGTAAAGGAACCACCCTTACCATAATGCCATACAAAAGAGTCTGGCTCACGCAAATCATTCAAAGAAATTTCAATCACATTAGCCCACCAGAGAACAATAATTATTAATAAGCTTAAGGAGCAATTTTGAGAGGAGGGCAAGTTTTTTATCGCTCCCCAATTATTAATAAGCCTAAAAGAAAATAAAAAAAGGAACAAGCCTAATGTTCTTTGAAGACTCTCTTATGATATAAAAGATGATTAAGAGAGATAAACCTCAAAGTCGCCTAAAAGAAAATAAAAGTTCATCAGACAATGTAACCCCCACAATATCCATGGATCCACTCACCAAATTTACCACACGTTTTAAGCTTAATATCTTTTTGTAATTGTAAGTCTTGTTACTATAAAAATTGAAGTCTCTACGTTAGCTGGAGACAATACATAGAGAGAGAACATTTTAGTTTTTACCCAAAGCATTGTTTCATTTACCCAAAGCTTCCATCAAATTAATGGCAAGCTTAGTATCAATTTCCAGCTATATACATAATATGGTGATGCGGCTTGGGATCTTGGAGTTTAGATCTCGAATTCGATTTCCCAAATTGTTCCCGTTCTCGATCTCAATCTCGACCAGAATCTTGCTCCACACAAGTAATTTAGGTCTCCGACATTACCATAAGAGCACACATTAGGCTAGCTGAGATTGCCCTTAGCTAAGGCCCTCTGATGCCTAAGTTAGTGTGATGTTGAGGTGATCAAATGAGAGCTCAAAGTTATTGTTAAGAACTCAAGTGAAGATTGGTAAAGTTGACATGACCTAGTATTTCCTCATTTTATAGGTGTTAAGCTGTCCTTGTCTATACGGATTGAGGTGGTGAGTTGTTGTGCATCAGATCCATAATTGATCAATGGTCTGCAATCTAAGTCATAGCCTGGATCGAGTAGTGTTCCATCGGTCCTGACCCGATCGGAATAAAAAGACGTAGATCATGTCCTATATGGGTATTTTGGCTAAAACTAAGGGCAAAGTGGTCTTTTTATGTTGTCTTCATTAATTATCATCATCATTAATTCCTCCATTTTCCAAGTGTGTTGGTTCTTTTCTCAATTTGGGATGGAAAGTAAGTATTGGATGCTCGCAGTCATCCAATTGGGTATTATAAATCTTGACCGTTGATGCTTCCTCGAGAGATGAATCAACACATCCATTCATCTATAAATACCCTAGTGCAACCCCACAACTTCATTTCATTTCTTTTCCCCTCATTGCTTCAGTACGCTCCCCAGATCTCAATCTCAAGCCTCGTACTCCCAGCCTTAATCAGTTGGGGTCGAGTGAAAGCATCTCCCCTTTCTCGAGCTCAGAGGACGTGACGTCTCTCCAACTCTTTCCTCTCTTGGGTTCGACCTTGATCCCGACTCCTATCGATTTGCGGGAACCCAATCCCGTAGTGGGTTTGCCCACAGCTAGTCCCTCATCCGCATTAGCAGAAGAGCCGACTTGGGATCGCGAAATTGAAGAGTCCATTCTTGCCACGTCCTCATGGTTAGTCATAGTCCTTAAGCTTGGAGCTCTAGGAGTCTCTGAGATTAGGTCCAAATTCTTCATCCCTTTCGATTACGAAATAATCCTTCCCAACAAGTCAGATTAGATGCATCTTCTCCCACTAGGCTACGTCACATTCCGTGTAGGCATGTTGGGAGGGGGTCTGAGGTTTTTGATCCTCTATCCATTGAGAGTATTCTGCTAGGGTTAGACATTTGGAAAGCCCAATTAATTCCCAATGCAATAAGACACATCTTTTACTTATTCATCATAATGACTTACTTTGGGATTGAGCTTTCTTTCGCTCACTTTTGGTCCCTTTATTCAATAACAACCTCGACCCGAACTGGGGAACGCGGGTTCTATTACCTCACCTCGAGGCCCATATGTAAATTCCTTGACTAAGTTCCATCTTTTCTAGGTCATTGAAGGAATAGTTCATTTTCATCCAAGCTCCTGTTAATTGCTCGTGGCCATTCAGGTCTGACTAAAGGCACCAAATAGCGTAGAGACTGCTTGGAAGGTAATAAGCACCATTCTTCCGCTTCGTCGCTACTCGAACAGGCTCGCTCAATTCACTGGTTAAAGTGATCATAAACCCAAACTCTCTGTATCATACGAGGTCTCTTAGGGACAGGACTTTGTAGGTACACTAACTAATCATTTGTATAAGATTGGGGAGCTTTTGAAGGAAGAGGTCCTTAAAATTGCTAGTCTCTCGCTGGCTAATATCCAAGTTCGTAGGACTCTTAACTATAATTCTTGCTATTATTTATTTTTCTCTTATCCTTATTTTTGCTTATTTTTTCCTCATCGGGGTCTAACTTCTTTTGTTTTTCCACAGTTATATCGAGCAAGAACTTTCATATCATCAACAAGATAAAAGCCCAGAAAGAGACCCTATTGGCTAAGGCCCAATCCTCTAGGCTCATGCTAACCCCTTCTCAGTGACAAATGTTATCTTAACTCTGTCTTCCTCTGTA
The DNA here is from genome assembly GCA_018894105.1 of Jacaranda mimosifolia. Classification (NCBI taxonomy): domain Eukaryota; kingdom Viridiplantae; phylum Streptophyta; class Magnoliopsida; order Lamiales; family Bignoniaceae; genus Jacaranda; species Jacaranda mimosifolia. The sequence goes on from CM032126.1 coordinate 25,050,773, forward strand.
TTGAAGATCTGATGATACCCTTGGAAGGCATCCATCATACTAAAAAGAACACATTCAACAGTCGAGTCTATCAGGACGTCGATCCTGGGCAAGGGATAGGGGTATTTTGGACAGGCCTTATTCAAGTCTGAATAGTCTATGCACATTTTCCATCTCTCTTTCATTTTCAATACCACCACCATATTCGATAGCCATTTTGTGAATTGGATCTTAACAATGTATCCTGCCTCCAAAAGCTTCTTGACTTCCGCTTCTATGATCCAATATTTCATCACCCCATGATTTCTTTTCTTTTGTTGGACGGGTCTTATCTGGGGGTCCACATCCAGCTTATGCACAATCACCTCAAGATCTATCCCTTCAAAATCTGAAGGCTTCTATGCGAAGACATCATCGTTCTTTCTCAAGAACTTAATGGTTAAGAATTCAAACTCAGGAGCCATCTGGGTTCTAATCGGCGTGATCTTACTACCACCCTGGTATTAACTCGACCTCTTTGAACTCCCCTATCGGTTCTATCCTGCACTCTTCTATTTGCCACTTTTTATTCTCCTCATGAGGGTTCAAGTTCTAAATGTCTTCAAGAGAAGAAACAATTACTTTATTTCCCTTGCACCCCAAGCTCTCTCCCTTAAACCCGGAGCCCTCTATCTTAAGCCTCTTTTTCAAAGATATGAGATAACATTCTCTTGCCTCTTTCTGATCACAACATACCTCTTCTACTCTCTCTTTTATCGGGAACTTCATTTTCAAATGGAAAGTTGACACTACTGCTTGGAATTAGTTCAACCAAGGTCTTCCTAGGACCATATCATATGCAAATGGTGCATCCACTACTAGGAATTTTAGCATAAGCGTCCTTTAATAGGGTTCCATTCCCAAAGAGACCGGGAGGTTGATAGTCCCTACCGACGTGACCTTGACCCCGCCAAATCCGATCAGGGGGGTGTAAACTGGTGTGACCCTTGTAAGAGTAGACTCCATCTTTTTCAAGACCTCCAAAAATATTATATCTATAGAGCTCCCATTGTCTACCAAGACCTTATGTATCAAAAAATTAGCTATGTCCATTATAATGACCATGGGATCATTTTGTGGTCCCACGACCCCCTGAGAGTCTTGCCATAAAAAGTGATAGTAGACTGATCAGCAATATTTAGTACTGGACTCATTTTCTTCTGACTTACCCGGTTCCTTATGGATCTGACATGCTTCTTTTTTGCACTATGCGAGTCCCTCGAAGTTAGACCCCCTAATATTATGTATATGACCCCTCGTCGTGGTAAGTTATCGCTGTATATGACCCCTCGTCGTGGTAAGTTATCGCTTACGGGATCATTTGCAATTTCTTTGGCCTTTTTCTCTCTGTTGCGAGATCTACTTCAAGATTGGTTCCTCTTCTTCTCATACTCTCCTTCGGGCTTCTGCTTCTTAGACCTGCATTCTTTGGGAATAAATTCCTTTATGCACCCCTGCCTGATGAGCTTTTCCACTTCATCTTTCAGTTGAATACAATCTTCCATGTCATAGTTTTGAGTTCCGCCTCACTGGCTTATCTTGCATTTTTTTCGGTCACTATAATATCTTGGAACCCTCAATGGCCATGAGCACGTAGGACCTCATAGTGTTGAGTAGAGCATAATGTTTGTACTTTCAGGGTAGGAAGCGATGGCGATCTTTTTCAGATCTAAACTTGCGAGGCCCCTGATCTTTTTCAGACCTACGGGAGGTGTTCTTGGTCAACTTGTGGTCCTTCATGGCGTTGATCTCTTCCTCGTGGATGTAACAATGGCCACATCCATCAATTGTTTCATATCTTCAGGGGGCTCCCTAGGGGCCTTTTTTGAGCCTATGGATGAAAATGCTTGTGATCATATCAATACATAGATCATGCACCTCCAGCATCTCATTGTTGAACCTATTCACTAACCCTCTCAAGGTCTCATCTTTCGTCTACTGAATGGTGAACAGGTAAGTAGCAAACCTCTTGGAATTTTTCTTACTGGTAAACGATACAAGAATTTCTTTATGAGCTGATCATATAATACAATTGTTCCAGGAACCTGCCCCATAAACCACTCTTGAGCTCTTCCACTTAGTGTCGTCACAAAGATCTTGGCGTTTATGGCATCAGACTGCCCATATAGGTTCATGATATTCTCGAAGGCGATTACATATTCCTCTGGGTCCTTGCTTCCATCATACAATGGCAAATCAGGGAGCTTAAAATGTGAGGCCATAGATTCAACCAGTATTTTAACAGAAAATGGCAAGTTCTTCTTTTGCAGTACCAAGGTCCCTTTCTTCTTGAGCTCATCTATCTTTCTACTCAACTGTTCAATCTGGTCACTAATCTCATTAACTTCTTCCATAGAAAGCAAAGGCTGGGGTTGCTTATGAGTGAGATCATCCCGATTAAATGTTAGCGATTCCAACCTCGATGCCTCTTTTCTTCTATAAACATTAGGCAGGGAACTTGGCTGTCGAGCAGCTTTGGTTCCTACCTCATCCGAATCCGCCAACTCCTCCACTCTTGAAATCTTTAATAGTTGCACACCCTTAGCCAATGAGGGACCCGATCTTCTATCCTAGAACAGGGGCTTGTTCACCGACGGTGAGCTACCTGAATCGAAACTACTGCTGCAACTCGATCTCTGTGGTCATGTTCCTCTGAGAACCTTTGGTTCATCTCAAAGACTAACCACTTCATATACCCTCTACTCAATTGCACAACTTGAGCTCCACTAGGGTCTTGTGCTAATGCCCCTTGTCCCATTTCTGCTTGGGTGTTTTATGGTATAACAACGGTGGGTGGTGTGAGAGATGTGGGCGAGATGGGCGGGTGACGAGGATATTGGCAATATGGGGATGGGAGTGTCCATCGTTTGTCCCAAAGTTCTATCCATAACTAACCATTTGCTCTTATTACTGGTGAATCAAATCAGAGTTCCCATAGATGATGCAACTAATGCGGCCCGGGATCTTAGAGTTTAAATCTCAAATCCAATTTTCCAAATTATCTCTGTTCTCAATCTCGATCTCGATTCGGATCGTGCTCTATACAAGTAATTTGGGTCTTCGACCTGACCACAAGAGCACACATTAGGTTAGCTGAGATCACCCTTAGCTAAGGCCCTCCAATGCCTAGGTTAGTGTGATGCTGAGGTGATCAAATAAGAGCTCAAAATTAGTATTAAGAACTCAAGTAAAGATAGGTAAAGTTGAATGACCAGGTACTGTGTGATTTTCTCATTTTATAGGTGTTGAGCTATCTTTGTCTATACAGATCGAAGTGGTGAGTTGTTGTGCATCAAATCCATAATTGATCAACGGTCTGCAATATAGGTCATAGCCTGGATAAGGTCGAGTTCCATCAGGTCTTGACCCAACTCGAATACAAAGATGCGGATTATATCCTAGATGGGTATTTTGGCTAAAATCCAAGGGCATAGTGGTCTTTACGTTATCTTCATTAATTATCATCATCGCGTGGATTTTAATTTTTTTTCTATGGAAATCATAAGTCTGTACGTGTATATATATTATGCAACCCCTGCATCACATAAAGGATTGGATCGGAGAAGGTCATCAAAAATTAAAGGATAGATTTGAGGAGGAAAAATGTAGAATTTGCAGTTTGGATCAATAATGATGACCTCTTTAGCAACAACTGGCTTAGCGCTTAGCCACATTATGCGTTGCAAAACCACCTAATGGGTATGCATGGGAATGCCTTGAAGAAAACTTTCTTGCCTTTGAAAAAGAGAAAGAAATGTTAATCAAGAATTAGCTTGCCATTAACATTTAATTATAGGTTCTCAACCTTTGGACACCTCATTAGCTAGCTAGGAAATTCAAGCAAATTAGGTGTGATAACCTTGCATGTATACAACCACCTTTAGAAGATTGTTAATATTGTAGATATTTGTGTGATTTGTGTTAACACTAATAGAATAAATATAATTTTGTTGTCACAATCAATATAATGTTTTTAAAATGTAATGCATAAAATAATAGCTTAAATTGGATAAAAATATCAAGAAAATCGAATTTGGATGGATGGAGAGTCATGACACTTGCCACTATCCTAAAGTTATGATTAGGTCCCTACATACAAATACTAACGATTGATCACAACTACACGATAAAACCTTATTAGCTCATAGCAGTGTCTCATCCCATGTACGCAACCATAAAAATTCTTGGAATCAGTTCATAATCACATTGCCAAAGCACGAATGGATCAAATAATAGGCACATTAGTTGTGAAATTAAAACTCATAATAAAAAGAATATTTTTTGGAAATAAAAATAAATTGAAGAAATTTTAAAGTTTATTTTCAAAGAAAAAGGGATAGAATAGTAAATACATTTGCTACCATGATATGCTAGTGTGGTCATAAATCTATTTATCGTAGTATGTGGTGATGCTTTATTGCATTTTATTTGCCATGTTATCATAAATTTTAGAGGAATAAGATGTTTCAGGTTTGATGTAATATATTTTAAATTAGTGTGAATAACCAAATTGCTAGCTACTGAAGTCTCATAATAAGCTTCTTCCTTTATTAAGAAATGAAATGTGGGGGTTTTCTATTAATTATGGAAAACTTAGATGTGATGATTTATTTGACTTCATAACTAATTTGTAACTACCCTGAACTAGACACGACCCACTAACTAAATTTCTCTACTACAAAAAAATATTCCTTCACTAATAAAAAATTTATGATGAATAGAATTCTGTCACAATTTGAAGATAGTTGTGATGGATTTTTAATGGATTACTAACGAATTTAAAAAAAAAAAGAGCACAAATATATATTAGTAATGACACTTGTGATGGATACAGAAAGTCCATATTGATATGAAAAGTTTGTCACAAATTTTATAACTCTAAACATAATCTTTTGATGTGCAATGCAAATTCAATCACAAAATTAATTTTGTGACACATTTTATTTTCGTCACAAAATAAATTAGTAACAAAGCATAGACTAACATATTTGTAAAAAAATCCATCACAAATTCAATAAAATCTATCATGAAATATTGATTTTGTGATGGATTTATTTCACAAAATCGTTGGTATATGCTTCGTCACTAATTAGTTCTACGACGAAAATAAAGTGCGCCATAGAATTAATTTTGTGATAGAATTTCTATCACAGATCGAAAATTCATATTTGGAATTATGAAATTTATGATGGAATCTTCATATCAGTATAGACTATTCATATACATCACAAGTGTCACTACTAATATATATTTTTCCTCATTTTTTTAAATTCGTTAGTAATCCATTTCAACTATATTCGAATTGTGATGGAACCTTATTCACCACAAATTTTTCATTAATGAATAAGTATTTTCTTGTAGTGTTCTAATTTCAAGTGCGTGCCGCACTCCATCAAGTGTTAATACCTTTCCAAAAGTCATCCTAGATAAGCATTTCCAATTCAATGAATTTATGCGACAATATTATTCCCTAGTGTCACGCTTTCTCCACTTGTGTTTGATAGGATTTAAATATGGGTGTCAATTTGGGCTAGAACCCATGAGCTCAACTCGACCCACATAATTTTGAATTGGATTGGGGTCAACATTTCATAAATAGGTTTGAGTAGGTTGGGTTTTAGATGGATTATATCAAATTTGGGTTCAATTTTGGTTTTAAATGAGCTCAAAATGGGGTCCATTCAAAAAAATTAAGTAAAATTTAATAAATTCAATAAAATTAATTTTGAATTAATAATAATTTTTATTTTTTTTATTTTTTTAATTTTATCAAAGTCTCATATTTTTTTATTACTAGCAATTTCATAATTAAAATATACATCTTGGGTTTTATACAATATTAATAAATTAATTATCTAAAATTAAGTGCATATAATTTGAAGTTTTAATTCGAATTGAATATCTTAAAATGAAATCCAGTGTCAAACGCTAAACTCATGTGCATAACATTCTGTAAAATTTACCTAAAGTATTATTGCTTTGAATGTCATATCCTCTTGTCAACTAATTTATATTTATGATTTTGAAGCATAAAATAGCTCCAAAAATTGATAATATTCATAGTACAGAACATATAACAACTGAAAATAGCATCCACCCACATATGAATAATTCATAATTAATTTTTTCATAAAAGAGATACTACTCATAATTAATTTTTAATATAATTGAATATTATAATATGAATTAATAAAATAAGTATACAATTTAATAAATCATCTCATTATGTTGTAAAAATTTTTATTAAATAAAGTGTAGAAGGTATATTAATATTACTATGGTCTTTTGAATTAATTTTTTGGAATAAATAAATTAAATCAATTTTTTTATTTTCTATTGGAACCATTTCAAATCCAACTCAACCCACAATTCAATTCATTTTGAACCCAACCCACTTTCAGCCCACTTACTAAACCCATATAGAACCCAACCTATTTTTAACCCAACACACATAAGCCCAAACCAAACCCAACCCACATAAGCTCAAACCAAACCCAACCCAACTCACCCATTTGCCACCCATAGATTTGAACATAGATTTATCAAAACAAATCTTTATTTTAGCTCCCAAATCTAACCATCAATCATTATTTTAACATGTAAAGTTCACAACAAGAGGGATAGATCTTAACCTTATAGATTGTTCTCCTACAACCCATTTACTTACTTGACCTTGTTGACTCCTAGAATTATGCCTATGGATGTACTTCTCAATCTTTTTGTAGTAACAATCCTCAGTCAAATGGTTGGTCCTTCCACAGACATAGCAAGGTCTTTCTCCTTTCTCTTTGCCTGTATATTTCCTAGAGTTTTGATTCTTTGATTGGATATTAATATTATGGTGATGTCCTTTCCACCAACTCTTTTTGTTGTTCTTAAACTTGTTAACTCTAGACTTGAATTTCTTTTGATTGGAGTTCCTTTTTCCCTCTACTAAATTGACCTTAGCCTTCATTTCTTCTTACTTAACATTCACTCTCTGTTTTTCCTTCGCCTTTATCAATTCTTAGTTACTTAAAAGAAGAAAATGGTGTCATTTGAAGACGCTAATAGTGTTAAGCCTGAGAAGTTCAATGTGTTGAACTTTAAAAGATGATAAAACTAAATGAGATTGATTAATAATTCTTGGATTTATTTCTACTCTAGATGAAAGTATCGAGTCAAACTTTTGGCATATCCCTAAATAAATAGATTACCATCATTGTAATTGTATCCTTAGTGCCTTATCGAAAAGGCTTTATGATGTCTATCATATGACAACTAGTGCTAAGGAGCTTTGGGATGCTTTAGAAGCTGAATATGGGATTGATGATGTGGGGATTCAAAGATTTAGTGCCTCCACTTTTACAAAATATACTATGGTTGATGGAAAATCTATCACTGAATAAATTCGTGAATTTCAAGATTTATTAAGGCCTTTTAGAGAATAGTGGGTCAAAATTTAAAATAAACTATAAGATCTCATGTTTGATGACAAACTCCCACCATCTTATTCTAGTTTGCTAGAGGTCTAAGGTCAAAACAAGGGAGTTTGACCTCAACTCAAGCCTTTAAATTATTGAGGATAAAGGAACAACACAGGATGAATGTTAAGCAAGAAGAAATAAAGGCCAAGGTCAAATTAGTGGAGGATAGAAAAAACTCCATTCAAAACAAGTTCAAGCTTGGAGTTAATAGGTTTAAGAACAATAAAAAGTTGGAGGATATGACATCATCATCACCATAATAATATCCAATCAAAGAATCAAAACTCAAGAAATGATAAAGGAAAATAGAAGGGAGAAAGATGTTGCTATGTTTGTGGATGGACCAATCATTTGGCTAAGCATTGTTACTACAAGAACACTCAAAAAGTATATCCATAGGCACAGTTTTAGGAGTTAACTAGGTCAAGTAAATATGTTGGTTGAAGGAGAATCCTCCAGTAGTGAACTTTACTTATCAAAATGATGATCGATGGTTAAATTCGGGAGTTAGTATACACATTTGTTTTGGTAAATCAAATCCTATCAGAACACAAGTGGAGGAAGCATAACACTAGGGAATAACACTGCCACACAATCTAAGGATAACTTCTAGAAAGATATTAACTCTTGATGGAGTGCGGCATGCGCTTGAAGTTAGAAGAAATTTAGTTAGTGGGTCTTGTCTAGTTCAACATGGTTACAAATTAGTTGTGGAATCAAATAATGTTGTAATCACTAGAAACAATATTTTTATTGGGAAAGGCTTCGTAAGTGATGGTTTATTTAAGTTGAATGTTCTAAATAATGTTAGTGAAAGTTCTGGTTTGGTTTTTTACATTGAACCTAGTATTTTATGGCATAAAAGGCTAGGACATGCAAGTAATAGACAAGTCAAAGGACATATTGATCTAAGTCTAATACCACAATCCAAATTAAGTATGGATTATAAGTGTGAGATATGTGCACAAGCAAAACAAACAGAAAGACCCTATCAATCGATCCATAGAAATTCAAGTACCTTGGGATTTATTCATTGTTATGTATGTAATTGAAATAGATCCCCAACTAGTGGTGGAAATAAGTATTTTCTGACTTTTATAGATGTTTTTTCTTAGTATTGTTATATTTATCTTATCAAATCCAAGAACAAAGTTTTTGACAAATATAAGATTTACAAATATGAGGTTGAAACAAATAGAGAAAATGGTTAAGATACTTAGATTTGATAAAAGTGGAGGATACTTGTCAAGGGAGTTAACAAAGTTTTGTGAAGATAATAGCATTATACATGAGTGCACACCTCCTTACTCACCCCAATCAAATAGTGTGGCTGAAAGGAGAAATAGAACTTTTAATGCTTATTGTTAATGCAATGTTGTTAAATTTTGGAACTCATGAGAACTTGTGGGGTGAAGCTATTTTATCTTCTTGCTTTATACTTAAGTGTGATTGTTAGAGCTAATGATAAAACCCCTTGCGAACTATGGGAAAAAAGAGCTCCAAGACTAATTTTTCTTAAAGTTTGGGTATGCTTAGCTAAAGTATCTATACTAGAAAATAAGAAAAAGAAAATAGGCCTCAGACTATAGATCTTATTTTTATTGGGTATGCTCAAAATAGTAGCACAAATAGATTTTTAGTGATTAATTTTGAGATTAGTGGCGTTTCAAATAATATAATTATTGAGTCTAGAGATGCAATATACTTTGAAGATATTTTTCCTTTTAAAACTAGAATTCTAAGTGAGCATGTATACTGAATATTGAATCTCTAGTGGTGAACCATTCGGTAGTGTAACTTTAGAGAAAGAGCTAAGAAAATCTATAGAATTGAGAAGAAGTAAGATAACCAGGGTAAAAAAAAAAACCTTTGGAGATTATTTTATACATTTTTAATTAAAGGAAATCCTCAAACTTATGAAGATCGCAATATCCTCTATAGATACACTGTTTTCAAAAGAAGCTTTTAATGATGAATATAATTCTATAATTCAAAATAATATTTGAGTTTTATCTAATTTCCCTCTTGAGTAACCAATAGGATGCAAAAGGATTTCTAAGAAAAACTAAAAGTTGATGGATCAATAGATAAATATATAGGAAGGTTAGTAGCAAAATGATTTACATAACAAAAAGAGATATATTAATTTTTCGGTCTTATATGGACATTGTTGAAGAAGTAAAAATTCATTTATCTAATTGAAATGAAAAACTTACATAGGGGTCGCAATTTTCAACATGACACAATAGCCCGACACGAGTTCGACACGAAAAAATTTAATTTGGGTCAACCTAATTTGGGTTCGGGTCCAACAAGATCGACATGAATAAAAATCTGAAGAAAATGGGTTGGGTTAGTTTGAATTTCACATTACACAAACAGCCCAAAATTTAATTTTGGATGACACGACAACCTGAACCCACCTAAACCAACTCGACCCAACCTGAATAAAATAAAATTTAAATTTTTTTAGAAGTAAAAATATAAAATAACAAAATAAAGCTTGAAATGTTGAACTTTAACAATATTAAAATTACTACTTTGCTATTTTTCGATCTTGTTTATTTCCACGAACATATAGGATGTGTGATTACAATTTTTGACTGCTCCTAATGATTATTTTTGAATATCCAAGTGGACATGAAAATTGTTATGCAAATAGTTGGCAAATCACTACTTCAACTGCTGAATTGTCCAAGAAGTTTTTTCTTAGGCCATATGTAGTGAAAGATTTTGTATATGTAGATAGACAAGAATTTTTTTTGTTGAGAGGTTATAAAAATTTTCAAAAGACTCAATCAGGTTTTTATAATAAATTATGTGTATAATTAAGTTACTTTTTTACTTATTTGCTTGATCATACAGTTTTATTGATTTATGTGCTGCTTAATTGAATCAATATAAAGTTAAAAAATAATGCCATTTTAAGAAATTAAAAGAAACAATTTGATTGACACAAAAGATACAAAAATTAAAGAGAACGGGTGAGTAAAACTTGGAAAACTATGTTATTCTTATAAATAAGATACTTTGTGATTTCAATACTCCTATGATACCGATAGATACTAGAAAATGAAAGGGAAGAGAAGTCTTAAAAATCAATATATTATGTGGTTTAATGAATTTTTTTTTTAGAAAGCTGCTGTTGTGGAGTTATGATGAGGACTCTTTACTCCTATTTTAATATATTAATAATAAATAAATAAAAGTAAAAAATAAAAATACCAAAACATTCTAAAAATTAAAACAAATATTGGAAATAATTATTTTAAATTAAGTTGACAGGTCGATTTGACAAAAAATAGGTTGACCCGAATTTGACCTGATGCGAATCAAGTTGGGTTAGGGTTGAGCACTTTCACGTTGTCATTAGGTTAGGTTGGGCTCATGTTAAGGAAACTAATGTTATACCCCTGTTTCAGCCCAACCCGAACCCACCCAAATTGCCACCCCTAGACTTATGACAAGTTATGCATTTCTAGAAAAGTATGGTGGATGATGAATTGTGATTGAAAATATATTAATATTATAATTTTGTAGTTGGTATTTTGTTTCCTATTTAAATATGTTAAAAATTTGAGAAAAAAAAGAAAAGAAAAATGACCCCAGATATATGAAGAAAAGTTTTAGGACTGTATTTGATGACAAATATAGTGATTTGGTGGGAAAAATTGAATTTGTAAACCTTATTTATGGACCAAAGGAATGATACATTGTGGTACAAATTAAATCAAACTATTTAGCATGGCGGAGTTTCCTGAAGTCAGCTTTATAGCTTGATGCCCTATTCCAGAACACAACATTCATATATATTATGCAAGATAACCTTCGTGTAATTCTTCATTATGTGGAAAGTACGGCAAGCATGTATTATCCTAAAAAAACTATGCAAGATAACCTGTATTACAACCTTCTGCATAAGTACGTACACACAAAGATAATGCAAAAATTTTACATCATAAACCTGGTCCTCAAACAAAATCAGTAGAACATGGGAACAAAGCATCGATGTAACAAATGAAAAGCTGATAACGTGCACACAAAAATCCTGCTTCATTGAACCGATCCGTTTAAGTTTTACATAAGTACCATAACTGAAAGCATAACATCCAAAATGAAGAGCATAAAGTGCTTGTATCTTTATAAAGATACAGCAAAACAGAAGCAGGGTAATCATGGTAACTTTTCCAAATTCACAAAACAAAGAGTAACAAATCAAACAAGTTGTTCTGATCCCAACACCATACAGAGCTTACATCACATGTAATTTTTAGTCTAGAGGCGACATGTTGTCATGAGAAGTTGCTATGTTGTGCTCACTATTGCTGTTCGCATAATTGTGTGAGCTTGGATGTGGACGACAAACACATTCAAGCACTCAAAAAGTTATTGCTTTTGTAGCACTTGAAAAATGGGCTGATGCAAGTGACGTGCTACACGAAGGTAAGTCAATCACATGCCTTGTTCCAGATCAAGCGTAAAGAGGGGTAACTGATCAGCAGAGTTATCAAAATCAAAATAGGATTCAATGCAACCCCAAGCTGTGGCATCTCAAGTTCACGAGGCAAACTAGCCAGAGGAGCAACGTTGATATTCTCCTCTTCATTGAACACACTTTTTATTGCAGGCCAAATTTGGGGACATTTTTCAAAATAATCCTTAGCTCCGTCAATTTCCTAAATATACATTAAAGATTCAACATTGATTCAAGCATTATGTTAATCAAAGCAATAAATATGCACAATTGAATAAAAATTATGCACAACATCAACAGATTTCCTATTTATTTACACAAATATAGCAAAATACCCATTGAAGATCACACCTCATTGGAGGAAGCACATACATAGTGCAATTGGCATGGGAATACTGAACACTATCTTTATTTATCATCCTAGGGAAGATCTCATATGCTCTTCAGACTTCGTTAAATTTGCAAATCACATGTCCATTGAAAACACAACTCCAAAATCCCTTTTCAGATGTCCTCGAATCTCGTCTAGGACAAACTTTATAACCCTATCTTCCGTGAGTGGAAACAAGGACCTAGCCTCAAGCAAGTACAACAAAAACTGCTTCTCTTCCTTATCCTCCCACACATCACCCTACACCTTACTCCTTCCAATAGGGGTCTGCATTGGTTTCATGGCTATGAAAATTCCCCAAATTTAAATTCATCAAACAATGTACCATGAATAAACAAAAATTAGATAATAGCACAAATACAAGCAATACCCATATTAAGTATTCTTACATCATGATAGTAGTCTTAGTACATGAAAATAAAGGCAGTCTTGCAAGCATTAACTTAGTACAATAAAGCAAATAGCAAAAATGGATATAAGCTATTACAAGGCAAAATGTAAGCATGGAAAATATTATCTCAATCGATAAACAGCTTAAGGTACAATGCAAGTATAAACAAAAAGAGTAAAAATAACACTATAACACATAACCCCAGCCCAAAACATATGAATATAAGCATTGGTTGGGTGAATAGGGATTCAACTTGAGCATAAGAGGCATGAGTATGAGGTTCAATGTCAGCGGTTGTGTGATGGTGCACACTTCGACATATTGAGGTTGAGTTATGTGAAGAGAAGTTAGGCATTTGACAACTTGAAGTAGGGAGTGCTCATGGAAGTTAGTCGAAACAGGAGCACTACTACGTGAACTCACGTTAACTTAAATGAATCCACCATGGTGGTTCAAACCAAGAGGAAAATGATAGAAGAATCGACCATAATTATTTTATGTTCTTGCTATGCGAAGAACCACGGGTCTTGCTCCGTATGCACATTGGGAAGTTTCACGTGCAGTTATTTCTGCCAACATTCATGTTTTTATTAATTGTAAAATTGCATTTGCTAATACGAATGAACATAATAACTACACCAAATATTAAATAATACTGCTAAGGTAAATATGCCATTTATACAACTAGGGGTGTAAACGAGCCAAGCCGATCTCGAATCAAGTAAGCTCAAGATCGGATCGTCTATTAATTTGCGAGCTCGAGCTCGAGTTTGGTCGAACGTAAATAGCCAAGTTCAAGCTCAGCTTGTTAGAATAGACGAAGGCTGGGCGAGTCTTATTGAGCTTGACTTGATAAGGCTTGTCATAGAGAAATGAAAAGGCTCGATTCATATAAGCTCGGATGAGCTTGAGCTCGAGCTCGCATATGTTTGGATTAATTCGAGCTCATTTAGACTAAAAAAAATCTATAATTATAAATTTTTTAAATAATTTTGTTATATATTTTCCTAAAAATAAAAAATTAAATTATTATTATTATTATTATTATATGGCCTAGATTATAATTATATAAGTGTATATATATAATAAAAAAGCTTGTTTAGGCTCGTTTGATTGACGAGCTCGAGCTCAGCTCGTGCTCAAAAAAATTGAGCCGAATATGAGCTTTCATCGAGTTGAGGCCGAACTATTCGCAAATCATCTCATCTCATTTACACCCCTATATACAACCATACTTAAGCTAGTAACGGTACATGATTCATCAAAATATGCTACTGAAACAGTTCACAAATGAAGATGCATTACATTTTTCTATGCCACATGAGTTTGGCAAAAGAAAAAGGAAAATGAAAAGCATCAGTTGGTACGGTCAAGCCACATAGTATGGGCAACCAAATCATGAAAAGCAGACATGCAATTAATGTCCGCCAGCGTCGAGTTAGTAGGGGAATCTTGGCCAACACGTTCATTATTTCTTTGATATTGTTCCTCTTCCTCCATGAAGTATGCATCATCCCTAAAGTACTTTCTTATGAAGTTGTGGATGACATAATAGGCTATAACATTTTTCACTTGATGTTGTATTTTGTAATGTGACATTGGGCCCTTTAAAATTGGAAACTGGCTTTCCAAAACACCAAAAATATGTTCAACAACATTTTGTATCTACTAATGCTTATGGTTGTATACCTTTGTGGGGCCTCTATGAGGGTGGGAACGACCTCTAAATTGATTTAGATGGTACATTTGAGATCGATATGGGGCAAGAAAGCAAAGAAAGTTGCAACATCCCGAATCTACCACATAATATTTGCCTATGATTTTCCAAAATAATTTAGAATGCTGAGTTTTGTAAATAATCTTATCATATTAATGATATTCAGTTTAAGTTTCACCTGGGGGAGGCCATGGAAAATGGGGATCAGTTTGCAAGGCATGCATCAAAACTCTTAAGTCATTTGCACTGTCCTCCCAACCCGCATATACATCAAAACTCTTAAGTCATTTGCACTACCTTCCCAACCTGCATATACATAGTTGAACATTAAGTCCATGTCGCAAACTGCCAAGACATTTTGAGCAATTGTGGCTTTGCAACATTGATAAACATTTTGTAAATTGGAAGTGTAGATGCAGGGATAATTGTACCGTCTATTGCACTGACATAATCCTACAACATACAAAATTTTGAATTAGAAATAATGTTTAATTAGGTATATAAATTACCTAAATGGAGATATCTTATGGTTACCTTGAAGTAAATATAGAAAATAGGATTGTACAAAATTTTGTGATGTATATTATTGAAATATGGGGAGGAAACGATTTCCACTACTAGGTAGTTCAATAACTTAGCCACTCTACGAACGTGGCGGTGAACAGTCTCATTAGAATATTGGAACCATTCACAACTATCACACTGATAGTGGGATAGGCTAACTATCTATAAAAATATGGCAACTGATTCTTTCAAACCGACCTTGCTAGGATGCCCTTGTTTTAGTAGTCCACGTGATGCTATCAAGTTACACAATGTATTAAAAGGTTCTTGAACATTCTTAATGCATTCTTAATCCTAATCGAATGGCCATCCAAAAGTTTCCCCACCCATTCAGCACCTCTTAATCAAGAAGTGTAGCAAGGGATTTTCTTAACAAAGTATGAAAGGCACAACACCTGAGACAGGAAGATGAAGGTTATACCATCATCATCATCACTACATTTTGTACTAGAGGTATTTGAGGATTCGTTGGATGTTGTTTTGGATCTATTGTCTGAAGAATCTAAACTATTATTGGCAGCATTAGGACTTTCATATATCATTTGTTCTATGGATTCAGATGGAGATTCAACTTCCATTTTTTCAAGAAAGTAGGCAATAGATTAGTCTTACCACAAATCTGAAACACCTCAAAATTAATTTTGCAATTCCAAAAAAGGTATTATGCAAAGACCTTCACTACTATAAAATGTGGTAGTTGAGTAATAATAAACAAATTGAAGTAAATAGGTTTTAGAAATAATAACAGGGTACAACATTAGGCCTTAAAATTTTGAAAATTGGGTTGTTGTACCCTGAACATTGTATTCATACATATTAATACATATAAAACTACCAGTTTTAGCAATAAATACATAAAAAAAAATTAGGATGTTCCAACAACAACTAAAAAAAAAAACAGAAACATACAACCTCGTACATTAGTCTTATTAAAAGTACATAAAGTTACAGAATTCTTTTTTTTGGAAATAGCAGTAGCAACAACAACAATTGTTCAGGATAGTTTATGATGTGAAACAGGCAATCAACACTCCCCCAATGATTCCACCCTCCCTTCACTCTTCATCACTCATCACGAGGAACATTTTGAGGTGCGTTTTGCTCAATAAAACATCTTGAGCCTTGAAGAATAGACGGCGGGGCAAGCCTTCTATATTCTTTAATGCAGCCATGCATTCCTCAACAATATCGATGGACGCCTTTTCAATTTTTCTTGCTTTAATGTTGTTTACGGAGATCTACGTATCAATTGCATCATCAATCCTCGATGAACAATTGCTTTTTGATTTCTTTGAAATGTTTTGGTTCGGTGCATTGGTTATATTTTCAGGTCTTTCACTTGGTCCTCCAATATTCTGTTGGGATGGAAAGTATTCATTTGCATTATCAAGTTCATCTGTTGCATTATTGGGGGCATTCAGATCTAGCTTGTCATCGGATTCAAAGGGTGGTTGCGAGGAGGATCTTGCACCACTACTAGTTGCCATCAAGTTAGCAACCATCTCGATACAAAGGTAGTAGTGAGGAAGTCCCTTAGTACAGAGGCTTGCCTCATTTGGATTTTCCTAATAAGAGGAGTACATGACATAAAATTGTTAGTGTCAATTACATTGGGCTTAAGTAGTGGATTAGTACTACTGAACTAAATAGATATATATATATATATGGTAAAATACGTTTACCAATATCCAGTCTGCCCGGTGCTTCTCTGATGCGATGATTGTCCCTATAGCACTATCCCAACCAAACCCTGTTCTTTAAGTTAATAAATCATGAAACTTTTTCCGAAGAGCTCGCAATCTATAGTTTTTGCCCTTAAGTTGTTCTTACCCAAAATATTTACCAGTTCTTGAGTGAAGATCCCTTTGCATTTCTAGCCAAATAGAGTTGCTGAAAGTGGTTTTAGGAGTTGACCTTTATTAAACTATTAATACATGAGCTCTACAAGGACAATGAGGGTCGGGAAGTCCCATTTTACATCACTGGCCCTACTTTGAATTTTTTTCTACCCCTTGCCCATCTAATGACACATTAGAGATGAGAAATATAATGAACAGTAGTTGGATAGTGAAAAATTTTGAGTAAATATTTGATATATTGTGGCATATTACTAGGAAGTATTCTTCTTATAGTTATATGGAAGCTTTAGCAAACAGTTCAAGTATTGGTTGTTTTCATATTTGTTTTGTGTGCTGATTGTTTGGCAAGTATCTTGGAACACAATCTTAATTAGAGTTTTGTTTTGGTTATTGGTGGAACACACTCTCCCCACCATGTGTACAAGTGGTTGTTACGATTTCATAGAAAAGTGGTAGTAAAGTTTGCCCAGTTGACCAGTTTCATATGCATGTGACCATCTTATGTTCATGTGTAGAGAAAAATGTGTTTCATTGTCACCCACATACAAGCAAATCTTTTTGTAGTGTCACCAAACTAGTCTAGAGAAAGCATAATCATACAAATCATATTTCGACGATGGGAGAAACATGCTAAATATTAGATCATACTACTGGTTAACAAAAAACAAACTAAAAACATACACATAACTAGCTTGGCTAACAATGCAGTAGTGTATCTTAAATCTGTGATACATACTCACGGTGAAACCACCGAAAAAATAAAAACCATGTAGCAATGAGGAGAATCCTAAATTGAAGCCACTTTGAAGATAAATTATTCAAGCATAACCCTAAACCTAGAACCCTAATAATTGGATTCACAAAAAAATCTAGTTCGACTCATGGGGTTACCTATAAATTAGGCAAATCACAAATACAATATAGCATAAGTAAGAAAGTATCAACCAACATTCATAAAAAATTAAGGCATGCATCATATATGTCCATATTTGCAACCAACAACAACAAAATAGAGGAAATACAAAAGAACATGTTTCAAAGTCGGAATGAAATAGCAAATAATTGAGATTTTGTTTGGTTTATTAGCAGATTTGAAGAGAAATCACAAAATTGTATTTTTGTGTCCCCTTCAGACTGTTGTACCCTAACCTCTGCCAACGGCCACAATTAGTCATCGCATCCGCATACCTTGAGTCATTTCGCCGTCCTCCTTGGTGGACTACACTCGCTGAAAGATGAACAATACTCCTTGGTATCTGTCGTGCCTTCACTTCGTGAACAAGGAGAAGGTAAAGGGTTGTTTTCTAGTTTGAGAAGTGGTGTTTGCTCCACAGGTTATACACAGATAGGCGGGGGTGTGTATTGAATGACAATACAATGATGGGTGGGATGTGATTAGATGTCATAGGTTTAGTAGGTGTAAGAAGGTTTGAAAATTTAATTTTATGTTGTGAAAATGTGTTTTGAGAATAAAATAAATATAAATTTCAGTGAAAAGTGCGTGAAAGTGATAATTTTCAATTTTTATTTTCGGGTGAAAATGAAAAAAAGTGATGGAAATAAAACCAAACACCCTGTTAGGAGAAATTCATGTAATCTTAGGTTTGAAGTTTAAGAAAACCCTAAAAAGGAATTTTCACTACAAAAAAATTTGTCACTTTTGCATAATTGTCTGACGGATTTTCGATAGAACGACAAATTTCCAATAGGTCCTCAATGGAAATTTTCTTATCGAAAAAATCCTCATTGCAAATCAATTTCTGATTGATGTCTGTCTGGTGCCAACCCATCGGAAACTTTTTGATGGATTTTCATCGAATTTGTGATGAAATTTTAATAGTGGCAATCTGTTAACTTTTTGTCGCATTCCCAACAATTAGTTCCATTGATTCGTTTTTTGACACTTTTCCATCTACTTTTTGATGGAATTTTTAATTTTTCTTTATTTTTTACTTGTGCATATAGAATGTAGATAGATTTTTTATCGATAATTATCATAATTATTTTTTATGCATAATATTTTTTATCGAAAAGCACCTAGAATTTCGTTGGAAATGCATTATTTTTTTAAAAATATTTTTACTAAATTATATTTCATTAGACCTGTAATATGTTGATACATGTATATAAAATAACATACAATTATAATACAAGAAAATTAGAAATAACTGAAAAAATGTAAACAAAATGTAATTATATAAATATAAATATAAGTTTTAAAAGATATAATTCATGATTAAAAAAGCAAAAAAAAAATCATATTTAGTGATTGGCAGCATCATTATAACTGAGGTCAAAATAGTCATCCTACTCAGTGCCATGCTGCTGGTGGTAGGTCGAGGTGGGTGGGGTGAGGGACTGGATACCGAAACATGACGGAGTATCCCTCTGCATGAACAACTAGGAGATCAAATTCTGCATCGTGCCCAACTGCTTTGAGAACATGGTTCGTATATCATTGATACTGGCTTGCGAATAAGCCTTAAAGCATACCTCCAACTGGGATGCAACTGATGTCCTAGGCCCCTTCTAAGGTACGTTGGTGTATGAGAGCGACTACTGGTAGCTCAACCTATAAACCTACCTCTTCTTGTTGGGTCCACCAATAGTCTGAGTCAACAACTCTGCTTGAGACTACTGGGTCTCTATATCGCTCCCAACACCCTCTGGCTGAGACTAAGACTACGACGTCTGCTGGAAGCTTTCCTGCAAGGTATAAAAATAAATATATGAATGCAGTATAGTAATATAACTAAAATGATCTTATGTAATATGTCATATGTAAAAAACTTACAATATCTCTCCTCACCCTCTCATCCACCTAGCTCCTATTGGGTTGCCTCTAATCGATATGGGCAAAAACCTCCTTTACCGTTGGGGGCTTCTGCAACTCCCGAGCCTACATAGAGAACAAGAATTGACATAAGTGTGTTATACGTACATAATACTAAAGTACAATGAATGTAAAAAAAAATTTGGCAGTCTCCCCTAAAATTGGTCTTTATCAAAAAATAAAAGCTCAACAACCAAAACAAGATAACGAATAACAAATGGAAAATGCACCAATCCTTTCCCATCAATCAAAATATGAATGAATAATAAATGGGAAGGGCACCAACCTTTCCCTATCAACCAAAATATAAATCAAATCAACCATGTCATGCAAAGATTATAAATATAAAACAAAAAAAAAATTAACAAACATTCCAAATATATACTAAATTTACTAATAAATGCTCGGCATGTGTCCAAATGGATATATTTCCTCTGGTATAAAGGGATCCATTGGGCTCAAAAGCCTAATTTTTCTTCGCCTACGCGGACTTCTTTTGAAAATTTTGGGACTGCTAATACTAGCATAGGGCATCCCAAGTGTTCTCGCCAATCCACTCCGACCTTTTGCTCATGTTCCAGGCGTGGCCACACATGTCAGGGTCCCAAGTGACATGTCTTTGTCAAATAAAAGGAAATCAATTCATGTACTTATAATACACAGACGTATTTAATTTATAAAAGCAAGTATAATAATAACATTTATATACCTTCCACTCCCTGAACATCAAATCTCGATGAGCCTGGGAAATTTCTAACCAGGTCTTATATGACTCTTGGACCCTGCTCTTAATCACTCTCGTCAAGAACTTGGTAGCATATAGGGAGGGCGTATACCTGCATAAATTTTTAACATTAATATATAATTATTAAAACAAAAATAAAACAACTTTTATATAATAATTCAAACTCACTCGTAGCATCCCTCGGGATGCAAGTGTACCCTGCCGATCCCCTTGGATGGGAGTACTAATCCCTATTGCCGCCTAATGTCTGGCAGGTCAAAGAATCTACTACTGGTGATGTTGTTCCCAATGCCCTTGTGAATGGTGGAGTGGAGCAGTAAGAGATGGCTGAGTGCTAGGTGGGGTAGTGGATGGTGATAGAGTGCCTAGGGGTGTAGTGGATGGTGGTGGGGACAAGTAATGCTGTTGTGAAGATGGGTATGGAGAACAATATGTAGATTACCTCACAGCAGCAGTAGAGGACGAGGGAGGAGTATTGTAGCTTCTTGCATGAGGACGGTGTGGGGTATACATAAACTAATGACCAGCCGACGAGGTGGTGGGAGACTAGTCGGTTGGCAAGTATGTCTGATGGTTTAGGGAATTCATCTCCCCACCTCGGTTAGAACCCCGACCTCGACCAATGGTAGGGGGATGGAAACCAGATTGGTCTGCCATCTACAAAATAAAAACAAACATCACATATGGGCAATAATTAATATTATTATGAAAATTTAATATTTACGTACTTCAGATGCATAAGAACAGTTAACAACTAGACACAATAAGGCACGTTAGTTAAAATTGAAGTATATATATATAGAATATATCATTCATTTGTCGGATAAATTCTTCAGTCTTTTTATCTACCCGAATCTATTATTGTAATGAGAGAACAATTTTAATGGTCCATTGACATTCCAATCCTTGATTGGTTGTCATTTACAACAATAGATTCAGGTTGAAAAAAAGACTGAAGACTTTATGTAATGAATGAATGAATTTTTGAAAAGAAATTTTGATTGAGCATGTAAGACTATTGACCATTTATAGGAGTTGGAGACTCCTATAATGCTCTTTTTCTAATCAAATAGTATCTAATTAAAAAATTATGTAATGACTCCCTGCGAAAAATGTCACTACTATTAAAAATTATTTTACAGTCATATGGTGAAAATTCACTTGAGGTCGGGGTTGTTAGAATAGCATTGTGAAGATGAGATGATGAAATTTTTATTCTTTATATTTCTAACTTTTGAAAATCTTTGAGATAGATATAGTTAAATTTTTAGTTATATTTTTAATCATTTAAGTTTAAAATAATTTGTTAGATAACCATTTGGAATAAGATGGAATTTAGTTTCATAAGCTACCTTGATTTTTTCGGATAGTTTAAGTTATCCTATATGGTTTTTTTTTTAATATTCAGCCTCAATAGTATTTCTTTATGATCTCAACATTAATTATCATTTCGTAAGCTGCCTTGGCTATTTTGGAATGTCTAAGTTATTCTATAAGTTATTCTAGACTCAATTCTAAACTAAAAGGCCTCATTTGCTTTGAAGGATAATGTGCGATAGATACATAATCCAAGCAGTCTGGCGTCTTGGTTAATATACTTGGACCCCATGATTGATTACGAGGCATGGTATTTATTATCAATAAACCTATTTTGCATCTCATATTAGTAGCTTGATTTATAGTATTAAGATTAGAGACCTATTAGCTTGATTTTGCATCCTTATTTCAATTTTATCAAAGTAAACAATTTATTGCCCTGTATTGATATATATTCTATACGAAATATCAATTCTAACATACTAAACTAACATATTAAACTAGATATCAACAATTTCTAAAAATTTTAAACTAAACATACTGACATTCCCAAACTAACATATCAAACTAAAATATCAATTAAACTAACAATTAATCATACTTCAGAAAACAAACTAAAATAATAACAATTTATCATGCTAACATATCAAACTAATATAATAACAATTAATCATACTAACATATCAAGTTAACTAACATATCAAACTACTATACTAACAATTAATCATATAAATCATTCTAAAATAACACCCTAACATGCCAAACTAACAAAATAATCAAAACTAAATAAAAATAGGAAAATAATAACTTACAAGAACGAAAAACAAATAGGTGGCGAGTGGCGAGTGGCGGCGACGGGCAATGATGGGATGCAATGGCGGACTGTGGCAGTAGGTGCTTGGGCGTGCGGAGGAGGAGAGGAAATGGGAAGAAGGATATAAAAATGTGGGAAGAATGAGGAGCACGAGTCAAATTTTATTTAGTTTTTTGATGGAAATTAATTTCATCAAAAAATAACTTTTTTTTTTAAAATCAAGAAATTACAAATTTTTGATGGATAATCCATCGAAAATATCCCTCAACAAAAGTTTTCGAATGGTTTCCGATGAAAATTCCATCTCGTACTTTTGCACCTTTTTGAGCTAAATCACCTCTAAATTTTCTAACGATTTTCCATCGATTAACCATCGAATTTCTGAAGAACATACATTCTCTCATAATTCCTTTAGAAATTTGTTGGAAATTTTCATCGAAAAACAATACTTTTTTTGTAGTGTTTGTTAAATCAATCTAACGCTGTGAAAGGTTTTTGAGGAAATTCAATTATTATGAATTGTAAGATAATCTCTACTCTTTATGATTCAAATGTTCATAGGAACCAAAACTTTGGTGAACTTGTATGCTAGCAGCTCAAAACTCAAGATAGCAAGAAAAGAAACTCGTAACAACTAAATGCAAAATTTTATCAGAGAGAAGAGTGCAAGAATCTTAACACAATTTCTCTAATAAGGTAGTTCATATGGAGAGGACAAAGTTTCAATTACAAATGAACAAGAACAAATCTGATACACGTAAATCAAATAAAAAATGGATACTTATACCAAACATGAATGCATAATATATGAAAAACCAACTACTAAAAACTAGGGAAATGTGTGAAGTGGATAATTGGTGACATGCTGGAGAGATCATAGATGAAGTTACAACAGGTCATCATCAACCATCTCATTAGGGTAATTGACAAGTTGGAGAAATCCAACTTGGTCAATAGTTGAAATATCTTTATCGCCACATGTCCTTCTTCTAACATATGTGCATAGAGGTAGTTTTGTATCAATACATCTCCCTTAAAAATGCCTTGTCCTCAAGGCGAAAGAAAGAGACTGGGCAGGAAGCAGATCATAGGATTCCCAACTAGCATCTTCTTCAGGACAACTTATCCATTGAACAAGCAACTCCAGTGTCAGAGCTCCTGATTCTTTCACCTAATGATGTGCCAAATTTCTTTTAGGTAAGAACTCCAAATCAATAGAGAGAGGTAAAGCTGGAGGAGAAGAATCACCCAAATGTCCCATAGAAGGATGAAATAGGGAGACATGAAATATAAAATGTACATTTGATGTGGGAGCAAGGTGCAACTCATAGGCAGTAGGACATACTTTTTAGACGATAGTACATGGACCAAGGAAATATGGAGACAGCTTCTCATATCGGCATTTAGCTAGGGACTTTTGTCTATAAGGTTGCACATGAAGGAAAACAACGTCACCAACTTCAAATGACAAATCTCTCCTCTTGGAATCAGCTTGA
This sequence comes from Jacaranda mimosifolia, assembly GCA_018894105.1. Classification (NCBI taxonomy): domain Eukaryota; kingdom Viridiplantae; phylum Streptophyta; class Magnoliopsida; order Lamiales; family Bignoniaceae; genus Jacaranda; species Jacaranda mimosifolia. The sequence goes on from CM032126.1 coordinate 25,074,858, forward strand.
GCTTTCATGCATGATTGAGCTTTCATAAGATTGGAATGTAGTAAATAAAGCATTTTGTTACGAAGTAAGAGTTGTTCCTCAAGCTGGTGGGTTTTTTCCATACACAATATGAAATTGAGTCATTCTGGAGGAAGAATGATAGCTTGTGTTGAAGGAATACTCAGCCCATGCAAGAAATTTACTCCAAGTCTTGGGTTGTTAATTGGCAAAATAATGCAAATAGGTCTCGAGACAATGATTAAAAACCTCTGTTTGCCTCTGACTGCAAATGATATGAGGTGCCCATACAAAGTTGAGTTCGACTAAGGCGAAATAACTCTTGCCAAAAAGCACACAAGAAGATAATATCCAGATCAGAAAAAATGGACTGTTATATGCCGTGTAGGCAAACTATTCTTGCAAAATAAAACAGCATCCATCTTGACCGTCAAAGGATGTGATAAAGGGAGAAAATACAACATTTGTTGAACCTATTTACTACAACTATTATAGTATCATATCCACTCGAAGGGGGAAGCCCTACAATGAAGTCAAGTGAGATATCTTCCCAAACTCGGCTTAGGATAAGCAAAGGCTGCAAAAGACTAGTAGGTATCAAAGCTTGATACTTATGTTGCTGACATACCAAATAATTTTAAACAAATTGCTTCACATCATGCTTCAACTGAGGCCAGAAAAAATTTGCAAAAACTTGCTTCAAAGTTTTGAGATATCCTCAATGTTCGCTGGCAAAAGAATCATGTGCTTCTTCTAGAATTTTTGTTTTAAGCTTAGGATAATCGGGGATAACTAACTAAGACTTATAGTAGAGATGGTTAGTAGCCATAGAGAAATTTGACCAAGATGTTGAGTCATGGGAAAGCTAAGTGATAATATATAAGGATCTACTTCCATTGCTTCCCTTAGGGCACCAAAATTCAAGAATACTAGCATTGCAAATGCCACAAAATTAGCATGTTGTGGTCAACTTGATAAGCCATCTGCACCTTTATTTTCACTCCCCACTGTGTAAATAATTGTGAAATCAAACAGCAAGAGCTTCATCAACAAATGCTGCTATTCTGCAATAGTTGCTCGTTTATTCAAAAGGAATTTCAAGCTGCACTGGTTAATTTTTACAACAAAATGTCTATTCAAAATATAGTGCTTCCACTTCTATAAAGCAAGTACTAAAGCCAACAATTCATGATCATAAGTTGACTTAGTTCTATTAGGAAAAAAATGCCTTACTGAAGTAGGCGAGTGGATGATCTTGCTGAAGTAGGATAGCCCCCACTCCATCGAATGAGGCATCATACTCTACCGTGAAAGGTTTGGTGAAATCTGGTAGGCTTAGTACTGGTGCTGAAGTTAGGACCATTTTAAGTTGTTCAGAAGCAGTCTCAGTCTTCTAATTCTATGAGAAAGCATTTTTCTTGGTCAATTCAGTTAATGGTCGCGCAATTATGCCATAATTTTGAATAGATCTTCGATAATAACCTATTAGGCCTGAGAATCACCAAAGTTCCTTCACATTCTTAGTTAGAGGCCATTCCAACACTGCCGAAACATTTTAGGATCAACCGCCACTCCATACTTTGAGATAACATGACTGAGGAACCTAATTTGCTACTAATTTAACATATATTTTTTTGGGTGGGTAAAATAGGAATTTGTTGCCAGGAATTGAAGAGTAATTCGAAAATGTGTTTGGTATTAGTGGAGGTTGCCATTGTATATTAAAATATCATAGAAAACACAAGTATGAATTTGCAAAGGTGAGGCCTGAAGAGATCGCTCATGGCAGACTGGAATATTGATAGTACGTTGGTTAGGCCAAAAGGCATCACGAGAAATTCATAATGCCTAAAGTGGGTATAGAAGGCTGTTTTATGGACATCTTTTGGCTTGGCATGAATATGGTGGTAACCAGAATGGAGGTTAATTTTGGAAAAAATGGTGGCTCCATACAATTCATTTATCAATTTGTCAATATTTGGGGTTGGGTATTTATCTAACATGGTAATTTGATTTAGACCTCTATAATCAACATAAAACCTCTAGGAATCATATTTTTTCTTTGTCAAGAGAGTTAGGCTAGCAAAAGGACTGGAGCTAGGATGAATAAAACCTAATTTGAGTAGGTTATCTACTTGGTTTTCTATCTCTATTTTCTGGGTGTGGGTAATAGTAAGGTCGAAGATTGTGTGACTTAGCATTCGGCTAGAGATGATAGGATGTGAGTTGGATCGAAAGGGTGGTAGTGAAGTCGGTTCTAAGAAAACACATGAAAATTCATGTAAGAAAAGATTGAATAGGCAGGGGAAGTATTGAATAATTTCCTAGTGGTACGAGAATCATATTCAAGGTTTGAAAAGAAGCATTTTCTGTGCAAGCAAAACGAACTCCTTACAATTTGTAATGTTTCCCTTGCCAATTGAAAACCATAAACATGTCCTTCTGGTTTGGCCTGAACAGTGTTAAAGGAGGCTAACCACTTAATACCTAACATAAAATCAACACCACCAATAGAAAAGAGGTAGAAATCTTGAGTAATGTGAGATTTGGAAGCTGAATGTCAAGACTCCTACATAATTAGTTGCACAAGATAAATTTGGATTCCAAAGGGTGGAATCTGTCAAGTGGGCAACTCGAGCTCTTCCATAATGGTATTGGCTATAAAATTATGTGTAGAGTCACTGCCCACAAGGATGTGCACTTCTCGTTGTCCAATTCTGCCAAGTAGTTTCAATGTGGTGCCGAAAGTTCTTCCCAGTATGGCATGGAAGGAAATTTCAGCCAAGTCTAAAGGAATTTCTTCTTCATTGTTACTAGTAGTATCCCTATTGTCAATGGCCTCATCACCATTCGTGATCTCCAATAAAGAAAAAGAAGGATTTTTTGTAGCGATGATCGAGAGCAAATTTTTCATTTCATCTAAAATATAAACCCTTAGCTAATCGTTCCTGTCTTTCTGCATCGCTGGGCGGTTTTTCAAGTATTAGGTTGTGGTGGTTGTTTGTTGTGAAGAAGGATAATAATGTGGTGGGTGTTGTTTACATAAAGGCAGAGGAAATGTCTCATGTGCAACCTCTGTTGAAAAACAATTAGGCCAGTTGGAGGTGGTCCAGTTAGACCCCTTTTGTCCATGAATTGGGCCACACTTGGCCTTAAATTCTAAAGCCAAGCTCATGGCTTTGTAAACAGTCCTAAGTTTATGAATTCTGATATCAGCTTTTAACTTTTCTTTCAAGTTGATGAGGAATACCCCTAGAAAGTAGTGTGTTGGCCAGTTGCGAACTCAGGCCACTCTTTTTGCAAATTCCTAACGGTTCTCTTGGATAGAACCTGTCTGTTTGATATTACACAAATGTTGATTAGGATTTTCAAATTCTACAGGACCATAATTTTCTTGTAATACCTTCACCAACTGCTCGGATACAAAAGGGTTCATTTGCTATTGATCCACGCAAATAGATCTAAGGCATCTCCTTCCAAGTACATGGCAACGATATCAACTTTTAGCTCTTTGGGTGATTGATAACAACGAAAATACTTTTCTGCCTTCTAAATACATCTTCCAGGATCTCTTCCATCAACTTTAGAGAACTCCATTTTGGCATGTGTTAACCATAAAGACTTCTTAACCCACCAAGGGCTATCAACATCTTCCTCTTCTTCCGACCAAGTGGATTTTTCTTTGTCATGGGCCTTAAAACTTGTCTAAGTTGGGAGGATATTACTAGTTTGGGTTTTTAGTACAACCACTTCTATTTTTAGTGAATTTATTATGTTTAATTTGGTGGCAATGGCTAAAAATTGTTGTGCGATAGGGTCGGGATTTAGGTTGGTTGATGGATTGATATTTAGGTTAGCTGGTGAATTGGCCAGATTATTTTAGAGATTAGAAGATTTGGTGTTAACCATGCCGAATCAACCTGCTCTGGTACCAAATTGCTAGCAGCTTAAAACTCAAGATAGGATGAAAAGAAACTTGTACCAATTGAATGCGAAATTTTATTAGAGAGAAGAGTGAAAGAATCTTAGCACAATTTCTCTAATAAAGTAGTCCGTATAGAAAGGACAAAGCTCCAATTAAAATGAAAAAGAACAAATTTGATAATCCTAAATCAAATAATAAAATGGATATTTATACTAAACATCAATGCATATTATATGAAAACCAACTACTAAAAACTAGGGAAACGTGTGTAAGTGGATAAGTGGTGACATGCTGGAGAGATCACTGATGAAGTTGCAGCAGGTCATCATCAACCATCTCATGACGGTAATCGATTGGCTAATAGTTGAAGTGTCTTTATCACCACGTGTCCTTCTTCTAACATATGTGTGTAGAAATGGTTTTGTATCATTGTATCTCGATTGAAATATTCTCATATTATTAGATCTTTATTATACTTCACCAATGGGACAAGGCCATCTCCTATGTAGTTGGAAGACTTAGTAAATATAATCAAAGTAAATATCATTGGATTCCTTTAGGAAAAGTTCTTGAGTACCTTAAAGGAATCCTAAATTATTCTTTATGCTATAAAAGTTTTTCAAGTCATATTGAAGATGCTAATTAGAGTATTAATAGCTTCGAAGTTAAATTTACTGGTGGATTTATTTTTATGCTAGGTGGAGCAACGGTATCTTGGAATTCTAAAAAGTAAACTGTTATATCAGGAAGTACTATGGAAACTGAGTTAATTATTTTAAATACAATTTGTACTACTACTAAATGGTTAAGAGATCTTCTACTTGATATTCCACTAGTTAATAAATCTTTACAAGCCATTTCTATAGATTATGATATTAGGATGGACTCTGACCCTTAATAAGACTAAAGTGGGATTTTTGCGAGGTACAGGTCAAACATAACTTTAGAGGGCTCACCTAAGTGAGAGTTGTCATGAGTCATACTTATAGGTTTGGGGTAACCCTAGAGGCCTCTTGAGAATTAGTATTAAGCGTATGGCCATTAATGCGTTAACCCTCTATAACCACGTCTAAAGTCAATATTGCGTGTGTGGTAATTGAAGTGTGATATAATGGACCTAATTCAAGGCCAAATCCATTATGGCCCTTTCAAAGATTAAGTTTGGTTTGAAGAGCGGGGTGTGCAAGCACCTTAATGATTAAGTTTGCTCCAAAGAGCAAGGTGTGAAAGCACCTCAAAAATTTAGTTTGCTTCGAAGAATGGGAAATGCAAGCATCTCAAAGATCAAGTATGTTCCAAAGAGCCGGGTGCGTAAGCATCTCAATGATCAAGTTTGCTTTAAAGAGTTAGGTGCACAAGCACCTGAAAAATTTAGTTTGTTGTGAAGAGCGAGTGCACAAGCACTTTAAAGGTTTAGATTGACTTGAAGAGCAGTGTGTGTAAGCACCTCAAAGGTCAAGTTTTCTCTAAAGAGCGGGGTGCGCAAGCATATCGAAGATCAAGTTTGCTCGAAAAAGAAGGGTGTGCAAGTAACTCAAAGATTAAGTTTGCTCCGAGAGCGAGGTCACAAGCACCTCAAAGATCAAGTTTGCTCCAAAGAACGAGATGCGCAAGTGCCTTAAGGATTCAAGTAATAACCAGATATAATAATGTAAAAGAAATGAAATTCATCCAAATAATTAATTAACAATGAGATGTTACTAGTTACCAACCCATGCAAGATAGCTTTATTCATATCTAAAATGCATAACTCAAAATAAAAAGAGATCAATAGCTCGAAATAGAGGAAAAATAAGTTCTGACTTACTCGATGAGAATTTATTGAAAGTAATGAGCAAACAAAAAGAAGTATCACTGCCGTGCATCCATGTATTATGGAGGAAATCTCTTGAGGTGATTACTAGCTTAATATCAAGGTCTCGGAGTACGCATTTACCATTGTCCTTCTTCTTGCTGTCACACAACTCTTTAGTTTGGTCAACCCTAGGGCTTGGATTCCCAATGTTCTTCTCCAAAAGTAATGCCGAGTGTCAAGAGATACACTTCAAAGACTCCTAACTAGTATAGGATCAACTGCATGGGCTTGCATCTGTCTTGTCACCCTTGCCAGATCTTCTTTAGCATTGATAGAGTCTCCATTAGTTGGCCTTCATGAGATCACAGAGATGACTCTGGCTGTAGGGAGGTTATTTAGGGTGTGTTAGTGTCGCTAGTCTTTCTTTAAACTGATTGGCTTCTGCCCATGTATTCTTTGAGGTGTCCTTTTTGGATCACTCTCTCGATCTTATCCTTCAAGTGTTTGCACCACTTGGTGTTGTGTCCAACATTGCAGTGAAAGTAGCCTTATTTATCTGATTTCAGCTTATTTGGATCCTTTGTTGTTTGAAGAGAGTGCTAAACAAGGCCATACTGCAACTCCATTGTCAGAATATCTGCTATATGGGCAGTAAGTGGCATATAGGTGGTGAATTCCTGGAGGGGACTACATTTGCAATCCCCTTGCTTCTTACTATTTTTGCTTCATTTGTCCCACGTTTTACGCTTATGGACTTTCTAGGCAGTTATAGCTTTCTCAATCTTAATGTAATTTCTCATGCAAATCAAAAGTTCTTATAGAGTAGCAGGAGGTTTCTTAGAAATTGACTTTGAATTTCAAGCGCTTTAAGTTATGTTGAATGATGCTAGGCAATAGTTTCTAGCTAATATGGGGGATCTCGCGCACTGCTTGAATGAAGCAATGAGGTAAGTGCTCAAGGACTACTTGTCCTTTTGTTTATAGGTGAACAAGTATCCAATGTTGATAAAGAAATTCTAATGGAAACATCATGCTTGCACCTCCCCTCTTATGACAGATCTAACTAGTATCTAATTGAACCATGTCAAGGTATGATTTGTGAGTGTGGTATGGAAAAACTTGCTATGTATAGTTTTGCTCAATTCATAGAGTTCCATCCTTGTCAGAAAGTTGTCCAGGTGCTCCTTAGGGTCTCAAGTGCTATTGAAATCCTGTAATTAGACAATCTTCATTCTAGTAGGGATTGCTTCTATCAATATAGTTAGAGAAAAAGGACCATGTCTTAGAAAAGTGAGAACTAAAGGATGGTACTGGCTTTTTATTCCTCCTGATGGGTGTGACATTAAAGAATGTTTCTAGACTCCAACATTGGCAGGGCGCCTGCTGGTTGGAATCCATTCGAAGTGAGGAATGTGTGTTTACCTCTTTGGACAAGAGGGGAGCAACGCCAAAGTTCAAAGCTGGCTCTTCACTTAGTTTTTTTTCAAGAAAGAAGAAGCCCCCCAACTCCGGTGGATGACTGCTGCAGCTTCTATGGGTGCTGCTCTTCAGTATATTGGGTGCCTGCTTTGGCCGCAACTTGAGTAGTAGCGTTATCTAGTAGGGTCTTTAATGCTTCCTAGGTTATGGGCAGGATGGGATCTCTAAAAGGTGGTGCCTGTTGCAGCATGCATCTCCTCCAGTACGGGTTGTGTGTTTGAAGCTGGCGCCTTTACTAGGTGCAATGGTGCTTTAGGTTGGTGACTCTTCATGTTCTAAAAATGACGGGGCCACCTAGTTGGTAGAGTCGCAAACTCTAGATCTTGTTTGCATCCTTAGCATTCTTACTTTGCAGTTTAGAGCTTCCAAAGACAATGCCAAATGATACTACACGAAAATTGGAGCAAGGTCTTTCTAATAGACATAGTGTATCGGTTCGTTTTCTATAGAACGCATGCAGAGAGATTTTTGTTCTCAAAGATTCTTGAATATTTGTGGTTCTTTTGCAAATAATTTTTTGTACTCAAGTTCTTTCTGAGGCTTAGAATTTGTAGTTTTTTCTTGATGGGCTTAGGTCAGTTAGGGTTTTGTCACCCTTCTTTGTGGGCTTAATTGTTCTTAGTCTCTCTGGCCTTTTTATTTCATTAATGGACTTAATTCATTGAGCCTTTTTTAGTCCTTTTACTGATTTGCACTTGTAATCTTAATTGTCCACATTGAAAACCAAAAACAAATAAAAAAATTCAAATATGTTGCTTCAAACAAAATATTCTTGCATCAAAATTCTATATTTGGACAATATATATTAATTAGTTTGTGTCAATTCAGAACTAGAGATACAATATATTTTTTCTTTAATACAAAAATTATCATGTTTTTATAATTTAAAAAGTTGCAAAGTGTGGTTTCCTGTCACTATTAATAGCAGCAATCTAGAAAATTAGCACTTACTTAGAACCTTAATTTTATTTTATTTTTATTTTCGATCTTATGTTTTTTTCCCCATATATATTTGAATTGCAATATCCCAAAATGTGAATAGGAGAAAGTAGAAACTCAAAAAAAAAAAAAAAAGAATAGTAGAAATTCAAGGTCAAACTTGTCATTTAGTGAGAGAACAAAATTATAAATGTATCTTGCCAAAATTTCCACCTATTGGTATATCCTCCATAGGATGAGGTGGAGGGTCCTAATTGGGTGATATGTTTACTAATTCTTGAAGTTTGGTCAACTCCAAAATGTCGGCAAGGCAATCACACTTTCGGACCCTTGCAAAATGTACCCTTTTACTAAAGGGGGGCCTCGGAAACAGAATGAGGCATCAGTTCCTTCCAACGGTTAACTTCTTCTCCACTGAAATGACAAATTTGTGGTACCAAAATGACATTTTAGTCCCTCCAATCATCATATCGGAAGTACAACCCTCCAGTATTCACCAAGACCATGTGAAATTTGTACTTTTAATAATATTTCTTTAAAAATGGGTACTTATGAAGGTACACGTATGTGATATTTGCTTTACCGCATAATGCAATAAATAGTGTTACTGTTGGTGTGTCCATGTAGCTTCTCTTCCCAAATCCAGACACGGTTTGTTTTGGCCGTCCTTCTGCATTGATTACAACGAAACAATAAACCGCTAATCAACAGATTACACACTAAACCACACACACTTATATATCAAAGTCTACTGCTCGCAGTGTCTCACTTCCGTTTTTATATACATCCACAAAAAGAGAAAAATTTCGACAGGAAGCTCGACAAGTTGAAGTGACCTAATGGGTTTTATAGCAGGTTTAGTGATCGGATTAATCGTGGGCCTAGCTCTGATAGTTGCTTTTGTTCGCTCCGAGAATGCCCGATCCAAACAGCGCTCCGGCCTTGTGAGTCTTGTTGATTTTTTTTAAGTGTTGATTGAATTACTGTTCAAGAAATTTACCCTTCTTTTTTTGGGGAATTTTGGAAAGGCTGCCACGATTGCGGCGTTTGCTAGAATGACGGTGGAGGATTCGAGGAAATTACTGTCGCCGGAGTATTATCCCTCTTGGGTTGTGTTTTCGCAGCGTCAAAAGGTTTAGCTATTTATGGTTTAGTATTTCAAGTAATGTGTGTGTAAACTGCTGAGGCTAATGGAATTTTTTTCCCCCCAGTTAACTTGGCTTAATCTTCAGCTCGAAAAGATCTGGCCGTATGTGGATGAGGTGTAATTTTGTGCTATGCTACGGGTTTTTGTTTGTCTGTGATGATTTCTTGAGCATGAGTTATGTTTTTTTTTCTTTTCTTTTTTCATGGTTGGATTGTTTTAATTTTTGGATTGTTTTGGGATTTGAAGGCTGCGTCTGAGCTGATAAAGGTGAATGTGGAGCCAATCTTAGAGCAATATAGGCCGGTAATATTGGCTTCTTTGACTTTTTCAAAGTTCACGCTTGGAACTGTAGCGCCGCAGTTCACAGGTTTAATTTTGGATTGCCTTTCTTGATACCAAAGCTCATTTTTTGATTTTCTTCCTTTTCTTTATCTTTTTCCTTGCGTGCATATACTAAGAAATTATTGCCATGAGCTGGACATAGGAAAACAGAAATATTGCAAATTAGGATGTTTGACGAAATACTTTAAAGGTTATGAATTTATCTAGCTTCCCCTTTTGCTCTCGGTACAAATATGTAGTTGAATATCAGATAATAAAGTCCACTAGATGTGGTTTTGGTTGGGAGCCCACTTACTTATTAGTTCGGCTAGTTTGCTACAATATCAGAGTTTGGCCTTGGCTTTATACCCATGGCTGCTGTTGGTGGCATCAAAATTTCCTAGCTTCTTGCTTTCTAGCATCTGTTCCCCTTGAATAGATTATATGCCATTGTCCTAAGTGATAAGAGACATGGAGCATAGGTAAGTAAGAGACAGAACTTTGAGAAAGAGAAGTTCATTGAACATTGGATGATTGGCAATTATTGTAGTTCAGCCATCATTGAAGTTCCAGTGAAATGGGAAAAAGCAGATCATTGGTGGAAGCAAACTGCAGGCTTTTAATGATTAAAATGATAAAGCATTGACTAGTTAGATATCGAGGTAGTTTGTGAATTTAGAACATTCTAGATGGGTTGAACTTTGGGTGGTTTCTGAACTAAATTATCCTTTGTCCTAATTTCGGTTTCTGCTCAAACAAAGATGTTTGGGGTGGTGGTGTGGTGGCTAATGTTTGAGATATGAGCGAAAATATGAGATTGTTATCTGCTAATTTCATGTACTTAAGTGTTGATCTTATGCTGTGATTCCTTAGAATAATAAGATGAAACTTGATATTGGTAGCCTCACAATATCTTTACTGAGTGATAATGCTGGATTAATGGAGATGCAATCGGATGCACTTAATGAATGGTGATGTGCTTACTAGTTATATTATGGTTCAGGAGTATCAATTATTGAAGATGGAAGTGAAGGAATCACCATGGAGTTGGAAATGCAATGGGATGGAAATCCAAGTATAATACTTGATATTAAGACTTATCTTGGTGTAGCTCTTCCAGTGCAGGTAACTTTTTAGTTCCTCTCTCAATTTGTGTGTGGGCTTGTGTCTCCTATCTCTCAATAGGGCCTTTTGATGTCTTATTAATGATAATAGTGCTTTTCTCATGGTTTGCCTGTCCTTTCCATCCATTGGTGATTGTAAAGAGTAAAATACTAGTATATATCATCAAAGTCCCTATCTTGTATATGTAGAAAAGATGGTTATGTACGAAAAGTAATATGAACATGTGTACCTAAAATTATTGCATATGAAATAAGGAAAATATTCTAACTAAATGGAGGACAATAGTACAGCAATCCCCGACCCTCCCAGGCGTTTGCCTAAAGCTTTAGTGAATATGTATGCTATCCACTATGAAAAAGTGAATAGGGTACTAATTTTCTTGCTCATCACGGATAAAGTGACAAACAACTTCAATATGCTTAGTCCTTCGTTTAACTGGGTTACGAGTAATATGGATAGCTACTTGATTGTCATGATACATATTGAAAAGATTATTATAAGTTACATAGTGAAAAGATGAGTCAATCTCATTAGTAGACTAGTATATGCCATAGTCTTTACTCAAATTTTGCATTGAATCTAGCTACTGTAATTTGTTTCTTGTTTTGCCTAATCATAAGCTTACTCCAACATGGGTGCAATTCCCAAAGGTAGATCTTCTGTATTTCTAGAATCAATATAGTCTGCATCAGAAAAGCCTCTATCTTAAGTGTCTATGCTTCCTGAGTAGTGAAACTTTTTTCTAGAAGAAACTTTAATGTACTTTAGGATCCTCAGAGCAACTGCTGACTTGTCCATAACTAACTCAGCACTCCTACTGCAAAGGAGATATGAGGTCTAGTTGCAGTCTAATATATAACCACCCTACAATTTGTTTGAATTTTGCCTTGTCCTCAAAATAATCACCATCATCATTCTAGAAAGCAGGATTTGAGTCCATAGGATTGTTACCTGAGTTTGTGCCAAGTAAACCAGCTTTGTAAAAAAAATAAAACCTGTACTTCCTCTAAGAAATATGATCCCATGTTTTGATATGAGCAATCTCAATGACCAAAAAATATCTAGATGTCCCCATATCATTAATGACAGTGTGTTATTGCGAATACACCGTGCTTTCTTCTATACCTCAATACATTGCCAAAGATTAAAATATCATCAACATAAAGAACCAAAATGACTGTACCTAATTTGTTCATGGACCATATAGAGTGAGTGATTTGCCAGTTATCTGTAAAAGCTGAAGTCACAAATGATATGACTGAACTTGTCAAACCAACCTCCTGAACTCCACTTTACACCATAAAACCTTCTTCAATTTGTACACCATTCATTATCTCTCCGACTGAGCAACATATTCCAGTGGTTGCTGTATGAAAATAAACTCTATAGGCCATTCAGTTGCTACATAGGCCAATCCCTATTGACTACCAAGGCAAATAAACTCTGATGGAATTGAGATGAGCGACAGAAGAAAACAGTCCTATGCAATCAACACCATAAATTTCGGTGAAACTTTTTGCAACTAATCTGGCCTTGTACTACTCAATAGTCCCATTGGGTTGATATTTAAGGCTAAACGCCCACCGACAAGCAACAAGATTGACCATAGGAGGAGACGATACGAGCTCTCAGGTCCCCTGAAATAAGGGCTGCCATCTCCTCATCCACAGCAATCTTCCACAAAGGGTGCTGCAATGCCTCATGTAAGCATTGGGGAAAGATTTTGAGGAAAGAGAAATAACAAAACTACAGAAATGGAAGCTAAAATTAGCAAAAGAGAGTTAGTTAGCTAAAGGGGTCCACAGTATAAGATTATTTACTTATCCATATGGCATGGGAAGATCATGTGGAAGGCAGCAAGGAAGGAGGATCTGCAGTAGGAGGGAGACCAACAGAAGGATTGGGTATGGTAGTGGTGCTGGTGATGATGAGATTATACCTGCAGTGGTCTAGGCAAAGGGGTCGAGGGAGGGGTGGTGGGAGATGAAGAGGAATGAACAGACAGGGGTAGAGAACTAAAAGTAATCCTAGAAGGATGGTCATCTTTTGAAGAGTAGTGGGTCGAGTGGGAAGGTATGAGGGTGCCAACAAGTTTGAAACAAACAGGTTAGTTTGTTTTTCTAATATATCATGATCCAATACCATGTAAAGAGAGCAAATGCTCTCATATATCATAGAAGAGTCCTATCCTCATATATTCAGAGTTAAATACAAAAGATGGTATGAATATGTATACCTAAGATAACTAAATACGAAATAAGGTAAATATTCTAACTAAACAGTGGAAAGTATTCTAAAAGTGACTATATAAATACTAAGACATTGATGAAGAGCATGTTGTATGTTTACTATCTGCCACGACAATGCTGATAATAGATTTATCAATTTAAGTGAGGAACAAGTTGGGGTGGGTGGGGGCATAGTTGTCAGGAGCGCAAAGCGCAGCGACGCGCAAAGGTGCCCTGGAGCTATAGCGCATAGCGCATGCTTTATCGAAATAAAGCGCACCTCATATATATATGTATAGATTTCTACTATGCATTTAAAATACCAATTTGTTTTACATGTTGTAAAGAATAAACAACCAAATTATCACAAGAATAATGATAATTTCCTAACTTTGTGCAACAAGTACATATATATATCAAATAAGTTCATAGTTCATACAAAAATATCATTCAAAATCAAGCACAAATGCACAATAAGCAACCAAATTCAAAAATAAACAACAAAAGTTTCTCATTCTTCCAAAGTTCTAAACTCCAAATTTTCCGAACTTTATTAATCATCATTCAAATCATCATCATCAAGATCAATATCATCATCCTCATCACCAATGGGAGATTTATAGCCCTCATTATCCCTCTCTTCTTCCTCTTCCATATCACTTAAATTGATGTCAAATTCCTCCTCTTCATTTTGTAGCACCTTGGACGTAAATGAACTTGATGTTTTCTTTTTTTGTATTGCTTTGGAAGTCGATGACCCGCCTCTATTTCCTCTTGATGAACCTGGAACCGTAGAGTGAGAACTTCGAGATCTAAAACCATATGCATCTTCATCAACTCCCATAGCATCAGCAACATCACGCCAAGTCAAATTTTCATCATCAAACACAAGCTCATCCTCATCTTCCTCTTGCAGTCTCCCCACCAACTATTCATTACTTTTATCTAATGCATGACTCTCCAAAATAATGGGATCAATGCGATCACGGTTGTCAAATCTCCGCAACAAAGCTCTATTATACTTGATAAACACCAAGTCATTTAAGCGTTGTTGCTTCAACCGATTTCTTTTTTTTGAATGAAGCTGTAGAATAATAAGTTAATATAATTAATAATTAGTGCACAACATAAATAACTTATAAATGCATAATTTAGTGAAAAATTACTTACATGCTCAAAAACACTCCAATTTCTTTCACAACCGGAAGAGCTACAAGTAAGGCTTAGAATTTTGATGGCCAACTTCTGCAAATTTGGTGTTGAGGCTCCAAAGGAAGACCACCATTCAGCTATCAATTAACAATAAACAAGAAATTATAAGAAAGTTAATATTTTTTGTGTAATAATAAGTTATAGTATAAAGTTTAAGTCATTAACATAATAAGATAATTACATAAAATAATTGTTTACCTGGTGCTAGTAGTGTTCTTTGCCTTTTTGCTGTAGCAGATCGAAAATTACCTTCAGCTCTCTTATATATTACTAGCTCCTTGTTAATTGCATCTTGCACTGAAATTTCTGACACTAACCGTTCTATGCAATCATATAAACCAGACATAACTTCTGCATCTTGTTCTATATTTGGATTGCTATAGAAAAATTCGGGATTCAAAAAATGGCCGGCTGCATGCAAGGGCTGATGGAGCTGACAATTCCACCTTTTGTCAATAATATCAAAAATTTCTTTATATCTTGTTTCATTCTTCTCAAAAACAATTGCAATTTTCTCCTTACATTTATCCATCCCCTCATAAATGTAGCCCATGGGAGGCTTCTTCTCACCATCTACCAACCGAAGAACCTCAATCAAGGGCCCACCAAACTTCATGCAATAAATAATGGTATTCCAAAAAGAAGGCATTAATATGATTTTTTGCACATGTTTACCTCCTTGCTCCTTTGCAAACTTACTTTTGTTCCACTCTTCGGAAGTGAACATCTTTTTCAAACTCAACTTGTGTTTATGGAAGCTTCTCAAAGTCAAAAAAGCAGTGGCAAAGCGAGTTTTTGCTGGCCGAATCATGTCTTTTTGACCGGTGAACTCTCTCATCATGTTCAAGACTTGAGTTCTATTATAGATGTAGCCACTGACACTTATTGCCTATTCAAGTGTCCTCTTCAATTCTGGCATTTTGAAAATATCTTCAAACATTAAATCCAAACAATGTGCTGCACATGGGGACCAATACAAGTGTTGATATTTCTCCATCAACATCTTCCCGGCTGCAACATTTGAACTAGCACTATCGGTGACAACTTGAACAACATTTTTCTCTCCAATACGTTGTACAAATTTGTCAAATAGCTCAAACATTTTTTCAGCCGTATGAGAGTAACCTGATGCATCAATTGACTCTAAGAACATGCTTCCTCTAGGAGTATTCACCAAAAAATTAATAAGTGATCTTCCTTTTCTGTCTCTCCACCCGTCTGCCATGAGACTACAACCAGATTTTTCCTTATCTTCCTCATGCCCTTTTAAAAGCATTTTAGTGTGTTCCACCTCTTTCTTTAGACTCGTCACTCTCATCTCATGGTATGTTGGAGGTTTCATGCCAGCACCATATTGTCCAATTGCCTCAATCATAGGCCCAAAACTATCGTATTTAACCGCATTGAATGATAGCCCAGCATCATACATCCACTTGGCAAATTTTTGAACCGCATCATCCCGCAATTTCTTTTGAGTATTGACATATTGTGCTTTGGCCTCACCTTGCTGCTTCATTTTTGTTGCTTCGGCATCCTTCTTGAAATACCAATTGATTGGCCCCATTTGTTTGGATTTTTTTTGTTGTTGGGCTGTTGATTGAACTGAGGATTCTGAGGTAGATATAGGTCTCTTCCCTCGTGATTGTTCATTCTCTTCTTCATATTGTACATCATCAATATCATCAAAGTGAGGAATTGAATCCATGGCTGCTTTTGCTTGTTTCTTTGAATTCATGAACTCTCTCAATTCAATCTTCACAAATTCAGGAACTTGTTTACAAGTAGTTGCATTTCTGAATCCCCCAACAAGATGTTCTTTAAATCGAGAAATCCCTCCTTTTGTGATTTTAGAACAGTAATTGCATTTAATCCCATCACTTGTTCTATTTGGATTCACCAATACGCCATGATTCCATCCGGGATCCTTTCTATTGTTATCTATAGCCTCAGAATTCTCCATTTTTTGTTTCTAAAAAACAAAAAATAAACTAAATTCAACATTTGAACAAAATAATTAAAATTCAATATTTAAACACAATAACTAACAAATAAATATAATGAAATGAAATAATGAAAAGAATAATAACCCCATAAGTATAAGTAAAATAAAACGATTTAATGATAGAAGAAACAAAAATCAATTTAGCCCAAGCCCTAACATACATTTTGAGGAATGCTCAACAATTAATAATAACTTTTCGCTTATTTTTAACCTCAAAATTAGATAATAACATAAATAAACTAAGAGAAGAAAAAGGGCAAAACAAATGAACCAAAATAACTCCTCACAGAAATGAGAGAAAAGGAAGCAAAAAAAAAAAAAAGTGAAAACAGCAGAAATTACCTGATGAGGACGCCGGAGAAGCCGCCGGAGAAGAGCCCGTGTCGTTGCTGCTGCTGGCGGAAGCTGAGGAAGTCAGATTGTCGCTCGCGGTGGGGAGGGCAGAATGTTTTGAAGCTCGCGGGGGCTGGGCAGAATGTTTTCTGAACTCTGGAGTCTTGGCAAGCAGTTTATTCTTTTTTCTCTTCTTTCCCCGCTTTTAAAATCGCGTTTCACTCCTTCTTTTTCTTTTTTTTTTTTTTTGTTTTCTTAAAATACCGCAGTGTAGCGCGCTCTTCGCTGCGCTGCGCTGCGCTGCGCACCGCAGTTTAGTGTAGCGCGCGATCGCTTCGCGTCGCGCCGCGCCGCCCGATAGCGCGCGTTTGACAACGCTGGGTGGGGGGTTGAAGATATTCTGCCTTAAGTTAACCTTTTTCATTGCGTGGTGAATCAGTTGAGACAGAAAGGGAGGGAGGAATCTGGAGGGTAAATAAAGTATATTTATATCAGATTTTGTGATTTATATCCTAATTAGATAATAAGTAATAGATAAATTTTTCACCAATTTAAATTTTTTAAAAACATCATTATAGACTCTAATTTCTATTACATTTAGACATATGATGACCTTTTCAACATCTGACTTGTGATAATTCTACTTTGGATTATCTTTTACACGATGATAATTGATTTATTCATAATAATAATAATAATATCTTAAAAATTGAGATGCTTAATCAGGGCTTCAGAATCACCAAATGGAATAGAAGCCTGTTTAAACCATTAAATGCGACTGCACTTTATTTTAATATCCAGAGCTTCCATGTCACTTGTGTATGAGAATTTATTCTCCTCAGCATTTGTTGTTTGGGAAGACATTTAGGAGGTTTTATCCTCTTGGACAGTTGTCATCCTTAAATTTCCTGCTCAATGTTTGAAACTTGCACTATGACTATATTTTAAATTACTTCAATTACTAAATTTTATAATTATATATCATCAAACTTTTGTCTTCAACATTCAAAGCGTCTGTGACATTTGAGTTCTCATTATGAGAATTTTTCTCCTCAGCATTTTGTGTCTCACAGGAGGCGTTGGAAGTCTTATACTCTTTGGCAATCTTCTTCCTGACTCTTATTGCTCCTTGTTTTAAGAAGGGATATATGAATATTTGTGAATTATAACTAAATCCTTAACTTTGGAGTTTT
Organism: Jacaranda mimosifolia; assembly: GCA_018894105.1. Taxonomy (NCBI): domain Eukaryota; kingdom Viridiplantae; phylum Streptophyta; class Magnoliopsida; order Lamiales; family Bignoniaceae; genus Jacaranda; species Jacaranda mimosifolia. Next base: position 25,092,554 of record CM032126.1, read on the forward strand.
ATCGTCAAATTTTATCTACAACATCTGGAGTCCTCGTGATTCTTGAGTTGTCAGTATGAGAATTTTATTTCCCCCTCAGCATTTGTTGACTCAGAAAATGCATTGGAGGTTTTATCCTCTTTGGCCATTGTCAGTCTTACTTTAGCTGCTCAATGATTAAAAGTGGGAATATGGATATTTTTTAGGGATAATATTTTTAGGTTTGGGGTAATTGCAGGTAGATCCCTTGTGGTTTCAGAAATTAAAATTACTTCTTCTGCTTTAAACCCTGATAAAAAGTCTGAAATTACCAAGTTACCCTCAATGATCTTAAGAAAAAAATCACAACAAAGCCAAAAATATAAAAAAAAAACGCCTCTTCTTCCTTCCTATAAAAATGTTTATGTGTTTTACACATATAGGTGTATAGTCATATGGATATATATAAGTATAAAATATATATAGCACATCTATACGTGTGTGTGTGTGTATTTGGGGGTGGGAGGGGCTAGATCTGGCCATTTTGGCAGCCAACCAGGGTTGTCATGGTTTGGCCGCCTCCATGGTTGCCAACACCATGGTCTCCATGGGGTGGGGTGGGGTCTTGAGTGTGGGGAAGATGATGGGAGAAAAATTAAAACAGTAAAGAAAATTATTTAAATAATTTTAAAGTAATTTTAAATTTGGTTGTGTGCAAATATATGTAAAATTCTATTGTTAATTATTTTAATATTTATAAAATTTTATTAATATTTAAATATATGTAATTTTACTATGAGTAATTTGATATGATTAAAATTGAACTCATTTAAGAAATAATAAATTTAAACTTTTAAGAATTATTTTAAAATTGATTATATATTTAAAATTAATGAAATTGTACTATTAATTATTTTATTCTAATATTTACGAAATTTTATTGATATTTAAATATATTTAAATTTATTATGAGTCATTTAAGATGATGAAAATTACACTAATTTAAGAAATAATAAGTTTGTACTTTTTTTAGTATTTTTTAAAAATTGATTATGTATATAAAATTATTGAATATATATTATTAATCATATTATTAAAAAATTGTTATTTATGAAACTTATTAATATTTTAATATATGTAAATTTATTATGAATAATTTAAAATTGTCAAGATAATACTAATTTAAGAAATAATAAGTTTTCTTTTTTTCTTTTTAATAATTCCTTTATAAAATGGTATTAAATTATAGCAAGTTTGTTTTAGTTAATCATTCTTAAGATACTTAAAAGTACCAAATGTTATGTATAATAATAATGTTAAACTACACTGTAATATAGGTATATATGAACGTAATACTGGGATTAACTTGTATAATTAGACTTTTAATTAATTAAATAAAATTAGATAATAAAATTAGACCTTTAATTAATAAAATTAGTAGATATATTTTCAGTAGTAATATTACTATTTGTTTCTTTTATTACAATTAGGTCCACACATGCATAGCACATACATAAATAGCATAAGAATATTTTGGTCCAACTAAATAGTCAACACTCAGGTTCAATTAACTGAAGGGCAATATTGAATTTTCAAGAATTTTCAGCAATGACTTCAGCATATTCTATTAATTTGAATAACAGTTGGATATATTTGTTTGACAACAACAAACATCAGTGGAGGTGATTGTAATTTTCGAAACTACAGGATATGTACCCATAATTACTCCAAGCCTTCAAAGGAAGTTGCTGTGATTATCCATATTTTTTAATTGTGACTAAACCCTTAATATTGAATTATAAATAATCAAACTCGAAGCACTGTAAAAGCATTGTTACCGTTTATCAGTAAGAAAGAGATCATTGGCTACGAATGACCTCCTTTAATGAAGCACTTTTGGGGCAACAGTTTTTCTTTTATTAAGAAATGCTTAGTTGTGAAACTAAATGCTGTCAGATAACATTGCCATCGGCAAAGTATAGAGGATTATGAAAATATTTGAACTTATAAAGTGTTACTAAATGCAGCATACACAAAAAATTCGTGGTATAATTGATAAAATATTACCGCTCACTAGTGTTACTAATCTGTAACCTTTACTCAACCTGTATCCTGCCTCAGATTCAATGAATTAACAAAATACCAATCCAATCCTCTTCCTTAGGGTTCGTTAATTGTGTCCTTTTTCGTCCTCTTATGTCTCCAATTATTTTGTTAATTCTTCCCTTTTGAATAAAATTGCAAATTTCTTGAATGAATTAGTTTCATGTAATGATTTTTGCTTTATGTAGGTGAAAAATATTGGATTTACTGGGGTGTTCAGGTTAATTTTCAGACCACTAGTGGATGAGTTTCCTTGCTTTGGAGCTGTTTGCTTTTCCTTACGTCAAAAAGTATGGTATATCCTTTACCTGTTCTTCTGTTTCTTCAAGCAGAAGTTTAGTATATGTTTTGCGATCTAGAAAGTCTAGTAGATATTTATATACACATTAAATGTGGATACATCAGGAACATGTGTGCTAGGCCTGTAAATATTCCTTAATATCACCATAGATGTTATTGATAAAAATTAGGTGTTCGGACCATTCACTTCTGAGACATGCACTGTTCACTATCAATTAATTGCCTATATACACATACAACTGCATGAAACATTAAAAAAGTAAGCATCTAAATCAAGTTCTTTGTTTTGACTTTCAGAAAAAGCTGGATTTTACACTTAAAGTTATTGGAGGAGACATATCAACAATCCCTGGCCTTTCTGATGCCATTGAGGTCTGTTTATAGTGTTCTCTTTATTCCCTCTGATTCATGTATTTTTATGCTTATTTTAATACTATATGGGCTGACAATGCTTTTAATAAATTAGGGACTTCCTTGACCTTATTGGCATGGTTTCTGAGCCAGTTAGTTCGTTGTTAGGGTGGCATGTAACACTATTGTATGTGTAGAGAATGCCAATAAGGTGGCTAAATCTTCCTTGTTTTATGGCATAAACACTTCACTGAAGATATATTTATTACACTTCGCTGAAGATGTATTTATTTTCCATTTCTCATTTTCACCGGCATGTAGAGTGAATTTGGATTTTACTGATGTCTTGTTTATTTGTTTTTCTTTGTCTAGGTATTTGAAGGTTAAGACACTTTTAGGTGTTTACGAAATGGAATTTATGAAATAATGAAAAGTTACTGAAGTGGAAATACACCATTAATGTTAATCTTTTTGCTTCAGTTGGCATTTGCCTTATTTCTAGTCAGTAGAGTGGCTCCAAATTATGGATAAATGTCGATCTTTACTGTCTGATTTTACTTCTCTGAGATTTCTCAGATACCTACTGGCTACTGCCCCAAAGTTATACACATAGGCACTTGCGAACTTGGGCAAAAAAGAATAAAACAGAAGAAGAACAAGAACAAGAAAATAATGATGTTCTTGCTATTTTTCCCATAATATCCTGTTTGTTTCTTAAAATGATCAAGGGGCATTCATTTTTACAGAGTACTATAAGGGACGCTGTTGAAGATTCTATTTCGTGGCCGGTTCGAAAAGTTATCCCTATATTGCCTGGAGATTATAGGTATGTCGCATTTTAAGAATTCATTTATAGTCCTTGTTTTCCCTTAATATTCTCCATTATCATGGTAACAACAATTGTCCAAAGTAAGATGAAAGTGCTTAAAAGGAGCAAAATAACTGGAATGTTTCATACTAAAAACTATTTATGATGCTTATCACATGAGATTGCTCTCAGCTAGAGCTTCCCTGTATTGATGAACCCTGCCATATTCCTGAACCCCCCAAAAAAAAAACAAAACAAAAAGGCAGTACACAAAAATGAGGTTCTTTTCAAGGAAGAAAATTGGTTTGCACACATAACAACCTTAGCGAGGCTTTTTAAAAATTGGAAGGTAGGAGAGGAGCTTCTAATGTTCATGATGAAATGCATTATTCATATGGTAGTTTGGCATCTTTTTGTACTTGAATCTTGAATACGGTTTAACTTTCCATATGCTTGAGTGAGCATTTGATTTCCAGGATTTATAACAACCCCTTCAACTAGCATATTGGCCATTATTGCTTTGAATATGGTCAATAGTAATATGAGGAATGTCCAGTAGTGATAGGAATATGGATGAAAATGCTTACAGCACATACAAAATACTAATAATCCTGAATTCTCTTTTGTTCAAAGTAAGTTTGTCACAACCAGAGTCTCTTGATTCTTCAACAATGGCATCAAATGAAACGTCAATCTGTTTTGTTGAAGTAAGTTTTTGTTGAGATTATCCTTTTTGTTTCTCAGTGACCTTGAACTGAAGCCTGTTGGAACTTTAGAGGTGAAGCTTGTGCAAGCAAAGGAGTTGACAAATAAAGACATTATCGGGAAATCTGACCCTTTTGCTGTGTTATACGTGCGACCTTTGCGTGATAGAATGAAGAAAAGCAGAACAATTGTAAGATGTTTGATCTCCATCTGTTAGAGAGTTATCCATGATCCATTCATCAGTTTGGAGCAGAGATACGTATTTTTATTCATTTTCCTCTTTTCCCCAGAACAACGATCTGAATCCAGTCTGGAATGAACATTTTGAGTTTATAATTGAAGACGCTTCAACCCAGCACTTGGTGGTAAAAATCTATGATGACGAAGGGCTTCAGTCTGCTGAACTAATTGGATGTGCTCAAATTCAGCTAGCTGAGCTTCAGCCTGGGAAGGTGAAGGATGTGTGGCTGAACTTGGTGAAAGATTTGGAGATTCAGAGAGACAATAAAAATAGGGGGCAGGTAAGGGGATCTATTTGCCCGTAGTTTTTACTAGAAGAATTATTTTCAATTCATAAGTTGGGGAAATTAGTCTAATTGGAGTAAGTATCAGGAGATAAGATGTGGAAGATGAAAAGGTACAGCTTGGAATTATAAATTATATCTCAGTCACACGGTGTTAATCAAAGTTCACTTTGGAGAAAGGCTGCTAATGCTATTACTTGCTGCATGATGGGTTGATTTGTATTTCATAGCTAAGAGGTCGGGTCTTGGATCTTGAATATGGTCTTTAGTTTCTGACATTGCTTGATAACTAGTAGAATTGTTCAGGGAAAAAATTCTGAAGAGTGTCTTTCAATTTAAGTGCACTCCCTCCCTTTATCCATTCATCCATCTATTCATCTCTTTGTGATTATTTGCTCTCATGATTGACTTATTGCCTCAATTGGATTGCAATAATTTGTGCATCGATGTCATTTTCTTGTATGATTTGCCCACTTATTTTTATCTATTAAATGAAAGGTAATTGAAGTGGCAGATCTGGATATTTATTCTTTTAGAGTCAGTACTAATAAGTTTCTTATAAACTATTATAAAGCATTCACAGTTCACAGGCAATAGTGTGAATGCAATGGTTAACAAATTTTACTAAAACATTTTCGTTATTATGCTAAATATTAAATTGCTTGATACACATGATGGAACTATTTTCTAACCTGATATTGACCCTTGCTTTGCAACTTTGAAAGACTATGTTTCTAAGAGGACTGTTAGCAGAATTGGAGAATAAGAAGAAAGCCATTTGCTTGTCGTTTCTTTACAGATGGAAATGATTGCATGTGCAAAACATCAGATCTTGGATTACTTTCATCATGATTGACTTTCATGAAAGATGCTGATATTTTTTGTCTATTGAAGAACTTCCTGTGAGTTCTATTCATATATGTTTTGCTCACCAACTCATACTTGATCCGGTTGCATTTTATTGGAATTAAGAGAACACCTAAAATGATTTTGACTTTACCATTTTTTTGTTTTCAAGGTACTCTCATCAACTAGCACCATATTGATGTGAACTTCTAGGAGTAACTCATGGAATTGCTTTGATCTAAAATAGCTATGTTGCTTATGGAAATTAATGCAATAAAAGCTAAGGCAAGGTGGCCATCTTGATTTTGCTGAATATGGACCTTTTGAGGTTGAAGCTCAACGAATTTTAATATGTCAAATTTCCCCCTTTTTTCGAAATGTTCTGGGTTTGTGTTTTTCTCATTCTACATGTTGTATTCACTGATCGCCCTAACTGTTGATGCTTTTGAATGAGTTTGAATGTGAAGCTGCGTTATTGAGTGCAAGTCAAGTGAAACATAGATGTGTGCATAACATTCTATTACTAATAATTAAAGCATAATAGCAGCCCTTATCGTCAAACTTTTCCCATTCTAGGTGCATTTGGAACTTCTTTATATCCCAAACGGCATGCAAAATGGATTTACAAATCCCTTTGCCCAGAAGTTCTCTATGACTTCCCTGGAGAAGGTCTTTAAAAGTGAAGCAGAAGGGAAAGAGCTAGTTGAAAATGGTGGTGAAGGCAACAGAAGGAGGGAGGTCATTGTAAGAGGTGTACTTTCTGTTACTGTCATATCCGCTGAAGACTTGGCACCAACTGACCTGATGGGGAAGGCTGACCCATATGTGGTGCTCACTATGAAGAAAACTGGATTGAAAAACAAAAGCAGGGTATGTTGCTCTTTGGTTGAGTGTTCTGAGGAACTTTTAAGTAAAGAATTGAAAGTACTTCTTTTCTATGTTTCTCTTCTTTGAACTTACACATTCTCGTGGGACTTTTTTGACGAATTGCATTTCCTGCATCTTATTCTTTGATTGTTATAAGTTTCAATATATTTCATGTCAATTATTATACTTATGTTTTTGTGTTTCTAGGTTGTGAACGACAGTTTAAATCCTGTCTGGAATCAGACGTTCGATTTCGTTGTTGAGGATGGACTGCATGATATGTTAATTCTAGAACTGTGGGACCATGACACATTTGGAAAGGTACCTTGTTTTTTCTTTCCTCTGTGATTATGTGGTGCATTATGTTTGGTTGGACATGGATAAGAAAAAAGTGGTGCATATTGTAGACTTCACTATGCATATTTGCAAGAATCTAATGTTTTCTTAACTGCAAGAAGAGACAAGAAAGTGGGTTTACCTAGATTGAAATATACTTATTCACTGGTAAAAGAGAGAAAGGAAAGAGAGAAAGAAAACACACGCGTGCACACGCGCACAAAAACATTCAGGTAGCACCAGGGACTAACAACCCAATTACCAAAGGATGATCTGGAGTATTTAACTGATTTATGCTTTGGTGCATCTTTGGTTATACCATACTTTATTAAGTTGTATAATTAAAGAGAACGAGAGTTGTCTGATTGTGATAATTTGTGTCCGGGTCCTGCTTAGCCTATATGACATCCTATTTAACAGTAAAGTTGATGACTGACAGTCATCATAATGGGGTGTCTCAAGATTAATGAAAGGCACTATTCTGGGATCCAAATATGACTTTTGGTTTATTTCGATATATGCATAATAAGGATTTGTATCTTGTAAAAATATGGCCTCTGAATGGTGCGCGGTTTAGGTGTGGATGTGATCCATACTTTATCAGTGATTTGGTACATCTCTGTGTTCTATAGTTAACAATCTGTATCAACCTCCTATATGTGTATGTACTTTTCGGTCAGCATAGTGAAATGTGAAAGTTTATTTGTGTGATAATTCAAGTTTGTTTGACATAAGGTCTGGATGAGCGATGGTGTTAGGTATTTCCAGTAACGACTTTCTTATCATAGCACATTCCCACATTTTCTTTGAGTGCAGGATTACATGGGAAGGTGCATCTTAACATTGACAAGGGTTCTATTGGAAGGTGAATATAAAGATTCCTTCCCACTGGATGGTGCTAAATCAGGAACAATTAACTTGCATCTCAAGTGGACTCCACAACCAATTTACCGGGACTCCCAGTGAACCAACTCTTTTGGCATAAAATAGATATTCCCAGCTAATATGGAGGCACGCGCAAATTCTTCCAACAGAAAATCCTCTGGTGATGTGATTGTAGAAGTGATTTTTGTGTATGTTATACTGGTGTATATAATTACTCGAGCAATGCACAAAGAAATGCTGTAAAGCTGCTGAAATTTGGAACATTGATGCAGTCAATACTCAGTATTGAAGGAACCGCAGAACTTTGTTGGACGAGAGGGGTTTAGACATGCATGGCGTACAATATTCAAATATGCTTTCAGGATATCACCACATTCATATGCCCTGAATGATTTGTTGGAACAAATTTCATGTATTTTACTTCAAGAAAATGATAATTAACTAGACAATCAACCATTTCTTCGCCCATTAGTCATAAATCAATGTTGATATCATATCATGCTAGATTGAACAAGTTGAAATTGAATGATTCTTCACAAATCAAATCTGGGAAACTCGTTCATAATCAACACTAGGTAAGATAGGATGGTCCTGGTTCAAAAGCTATTGATTTTTATCATCATTACATGATAGCCAAAGTCTCCTGCCAATCTTTTATCAAATATTAGTTCCACACCGCAAGATTTTAGCTGTCTTCCAAATTGATAGGGGTGTAAATGGATATTAAATGGATTGGATATAATTTTTATATTCGTATTTGTTTAACTTTTTGAATATTCGAATACGGATATGAATTTAATGAATATTTAAAAATGATATTCAAATTCGTATCTGTCGGATATTGATCGAATTTGAATATATCCGTATTCAATTATAATTATTTAAATGCATTCATATTTTATTAAATTTATCCGTATTCGAGTTATTATTTTATATTCATATTTGATGATAATTATTTAAATATCCATTTACGAATATCCAAATACGTGAATCTATAAACCTATAACAAATACATATTTTAATTAATAGAAGGAATTATATAATTTCATTAAAACAAAAGCAATCAAACAAATAACATAATTTTTAATTAATAATTAACTTTATAATTAATTATTAGTACTTATTAATAATAATAATGACATTTAAGTATATTAATTATAAAATCAACCAACAATAATTATATTAATTAACTTTATTCTTTAATATTTTCTCTATATTACAAGAATTTTTTAAATTTATTCTTTTTTTTTCTCAATTCTTTAATTATAATTTATATATATACATTTATGGATCATGAGATTTTTACTGAAAAATAGAAATAATATATTATTTAATAAATATATATTCGGATCGGATATTAAACGGATCGGATACGCATTTACCATATTTGTATCCATTTATAATTGGATATTTATTAATCAAATACGGATAATATCCGCTTTAAATGAATGTGGATAAATTTTGTGTAAACGGATACGAATGCGAACGATAAACAAATTTTCGAATATTCATTTATAGCCCTACAAATTGGTAAGTATGCCAGCAGTCGGTATCATAATCAAACTAATCAGTTTAGGATGGCTATGGATAATTGGCTGCTCAATGAATAATTCAATTTGAGAGCTATTCCAGAGTTACCTGCTCTGGGACAGCAAATTCAGTCTCTCTGGCGCTTCATTGCACATTGACTACGACAGAATGGAGACGGTCTTTCTTCATTGTTCGTCTTCTGTGACTGTTTCCCCTGCATCATCACCACACATGTTTTATATATTTGTTCTTGCATAATGTAGAATCAACACTGTTGACATAGATGCTATAAATAAACCAAAGTAGGATCCGACTTTTGTTAAACCTGGTCCATGTTCTGATGTATTATTTAATATCAAGCGCTTGAGTAATACACATTCAAGGGCAAGAGGTCACATGCTGGAAAAATGATTTTGCAAACAAAATACTGCACTGGAATTTTAAGTATGCTCACCAGTACTGGTTGTGAAGTACAAATGCATCTGTTGGTACTCTTTTTCCATCATCATTCCGATTCCAATGGTAAAAGGCATGAGTTCTATTCTTTATTTCTAATGTAGAATGTCCGTAACTGGCTTCACGAAAAGCAGAATAATCTGGTTGCGGATATCTAAATCTGCAGAGCCAAAAAATTTATCTGTCATGGACAGTAGACAACAAGATATACATTTGACATAAGGAGATAGCCTCAAGAGTAAAGTCAATGTTCTACAAACAACTAGGGAAAATAATGCACTATTCAAAGCTAACCTTTTAGCAAGACCTTCCTGGTTTCCTCCATCTCCAACAGTTATGTAAAAAGGAGCTGATTTGTCTGGTGCGGGAGAACCACTTGATCTTATGTTTGAGATATGGTACTGAAATTAGAAAGAGTTCATCATCATCATCATAACACTCAAGATGAAACACAAGGAAGAATGATTGAAGGAAAAAAATTGTTTATTGTTGCTCGTGTTATCAGTGGTGAAAACTCATATGTGGGCACACAGGACCCCTCAAATATAACACTCTGCAATGATCGTTCAAGTTTCGCCTCAACTAGTTAAGCAAAGTTTGGTTTAGATTTCAAACAAAAAATTTTATGTTCTTAGTTTCGTTGAGTGGAAAAGAAATCCTTAAGGCTGATAAATGCTGAACTCAGGCTAATTCAACCAAAATATTATCTGCCTTTGGGAAAACAGGGTCGTGCAGAATAAAATATATTTTATGGAATATGGCTTTTCAAGGATAAATCAAGTCTGTGAAAGAAAAAAAACGGTTGGATAAAGAGGCAAACCGATCTCTCATAAGCGTGCACATGACCAGCAAAGACAACATCAACTTTATAGTGACAAAACCAGCTCTCGAACACAACTCTCGTGCTTTCCCCCTCCAAGTAATGAGCATCATTGCTATTGTAAATTGGGGCATGCATCAGAACAATAAGCCAAGGTGTCTTCTCCCGGTCAACCTTTTTGAACTCTAGCTCAAGCCACTTCCACTGAGGTGTATATTTTACTGCCATGATGTAATAAACACAAGCAATTTAAGCACACAGATGACATTTATGAAGGTAAGCAAATTCACGTGAAGACTAACCAGAGATGAAAATTACTGATAGACTTGCTCAAAAAGTCTACTTATTAATGCACTTCCTTCCCATTTTCAGGAGGCAAGGAGGAAAAAAGAAACTTCAATCAGGGTTTTACAGTTTTGGTATGACTATCAATGATTTGTTAGACTTCCAGGTAAACATACATGGATCAGATCATCTCTGTCAAGCTTGAAGTTTTAAGAGGAGAAAAATCCCTTTCTGTTTATTGTAACAAAGGAATATCAGAATGATAAATGTGAGAAACAGCAATTGTAATAAAAAAAGAACAACAAAAAGTAAGTATAATCCACGAGGCCTAAAACTAAGGTTGAGTTGGTACATTAGCAAGCATTTTTTGTTAGCAAATATAGTATTAACCCAACATAGAGGGTGCTTAAAACCAGGGTCAAGTTGGTAATAACAATATATTTTCTTTTTGTTTTGTAGTACCAGAGAAAAGATACCTACCCTACGAGGGAAATCTTGTGTGCATTGTATGGAGGGCCGTTATTGCGGGTGTTTTGTGTCTCCGAAACTCCATAATGTTGCTATGCATTATAAGAATATGCTTCATTTCTGCATATCTATGAACCGAGGCTTGCCTGTACTTTTCGAATTATAATATGAATTATGGTGGAGATCTATTTGAAGCAAGATGCAGTAGTCGCCTATTTTAGTAGAAAAAGATCCTGTAGACAGTGACTTGATCAGTTTAACTTGGTATTGGACAATCTTCAGTACCACCTGCACGTATTAGTCAAGGGAGTCACATGCACTAATAGAGAGAGTTCCATTGAGTTGCCACTGCTAGAGGGTACCATTGGCGGCCCATGAAACTATATAGGTTGCAGTAAGAGTCTGGTATTGTAAGGATATCACTATCGCATTGAGACATAGATTCATTTTGCTGGAAAAGATCTAAGATATAAACGCTATTAACTTTCTCTTCTGTGTCATATAATTATGAAGAATTCCAGGCTGACTTATATACTTTTTAGATGTTAAATTCTTAACCCTCAAACTTTTCTGAGAGCATTCTCTAAGCAAAGAACCTGTCAAATATTTCAAAACCACCTCTTTTTTAAGTATACGTTCCAATAGAAAAGTTAGGTGTTTTGGCCTCATTAATTTTGGCTTTACGGTCGGCTAATTTGGAATCTTGTTTGAGAAACTGGAAGTAGTTAGCAAGCAATCGAAGTAATGGAAAAAGAGAGTGACATGTCTTTATGTGTTAAGTTTCAATTGAATTTGAAGGAAACTTAAAATAGTAGATCAAGTTTAGATATAGGTCTTAAAATTTATTGGAAAGTCTGTTGTTTTCTTGCATGATGCAGGGAAAATTTTCCATGCCTCTTTTGCAGACTTTAAAAAAAAAAAGAAAAAAAAAAAAGTTAAATTATTGTATTTCCTACACTTCTCTTTCCTTTTTCCCCTGCAATGCAAAAGAACATCCAAACACTTATAATTTTCTAAGTCCTGGAAAACGATATTCTCTTAGTGCAAAGGAACCAATGTGCTTTTATTAAAAATGAAGCTACGACCTGCATTCTAAATTTTGTTCATGATTTGAAACCTGAAAGATAAAGGTAGTTATAAGTACAATAATGATACGCCATGTAATTTTAGGAAATGCAATGGAATCAACATAGACCAGGTACACTACAACTTAAATGATATTCTGTAAGATAAATATCTATTCAGAAATGGGGTAACATGTATCAAATCACGACGCCAAACCTCTGCTAATCAAAGATAAATAGCTGACCAAAAAAGTGCTAAAGATTGTAATACAAAATCGGTGGTACAGAACAAAGCATTAGGTCCATCCTTAGAAGTCTTATTGGCAACTGCTATATGGTCTTACTCATAGCTGTGGGCAATTTTGTTTGGTTAAGGTTCATCCTAGATTGTATTTACCAATGCACACCACATGTAAGAATCTTGAAATTTAGGGTCTAATATACATAGTTGACCTAGAAAACCAACCTAACGTATCTACTCTACTCCGGATTCCAGATTACTCTAAATTGCTCATAAAATGAAGGAACTATAAATAATATTCTATCATATAAAATGAATTGAGTCTGAGAACTTCATGATAGTGGCATATGCTGAGCAAGCATGATAGTTGATATCCATCATTTTGTCCTTCATAATGGAGGAAAGTTTCATCTATTTTCATGGATATCCAAAAGAATTATATCTATATGTAGCATTAAAAGTTTTTAAGGGCTACATCTTGAAAAATTCACCCAACTACTAGTATTCATACTTCGTCCAACATAAAACTTGTGATTGGTCGTAAAACACTGATTTGCTTGTTGAGATCTAATTCTATCTTCATAGATTTCTTAAGATATTTTCTTCCAAAGTTTTGTTATGGCATATATAACTGCTTCCGGTTTAGGGGACGAGGGGGTATTTGTGATATTTCGGCATGGGCCGCATTTTATTTGGCAGTTTGTAAAACCAATCATAGCATCACCGCAAAAATAATGATTAGCAATACTGCCATCATGTCTTAAAACATTTGGTCGCCAATGTCTTAACCAAATCAGATAAAGGTTCGATCAAGCATCAAAGTTCTAGGTTACATTGAACTTACAAAGGGGAGTGGAAAAGACAGAGCGCGCAGATTGTGAACTCTGAGACTTGAGTCAATTTGGTTTGCTACTTTACACGTGGTCATTAAAGAAGAGCATCATACAGGGAAAGAACTCTTAAAGCTCCAGAAATGACCAATTTCTTTGATTTTCTTTTTCCCCCGAAATGACCGATTACGTGGAGATGATTCCTTTAAACAACATAGCTACTTCATGTACATAAATAAAAATTCACAATAAGTCGCGAAAAACAGGAGGAAGACCAGTGCAAACGTGGCACTAGTATATTACCGAATGGAGAGTAGCTGGACAGGACAATAATATGAGCAGATGCCCGTCTCACAGCATACCAGAGAGGACTACTGCTTCCACTAGCAGGATAAGGTGTATGATATCTATGAAGATAATTTCTGAAAGGTATAACCTCTCCCTGAACATCCGAAAAAATATAAAATAAGTCGTCACGAGAAGAAAAAAGAGAATAATAAATGGACGAATTTTTGTTAATAGTCATGTATATCCTTGAAGCTTTCTCCGCAGTATGTTATAAAGATGCAAAATAAGTCATCCGAAGGTAACTGTAAATAAAGAGAATCAGATAAAGATAGGAGTGAAACGAGGTTTCTTGACTGGAAGCATTGAATGCAGTAGAACGAAACTAAGGATTTTTTCCTAGTATTTTTCGTAAGAGGTCCAAGAAAACAACCATTTTGGCAATAGACAACTGAGTTCCGTTGTGATAAAATTCCTTTATTTTCGTTCAAAAGGCATTTGTTGGCAATAAATTAGGTCTTCAGATGTTTCAGGCTCAATTTGGCAAACAAGAGCAAGTAGAGTAAAAAAAAAAAGCAGGAAACAAAAAAGAAGTGGCTTTTTTTCATCCAATCATATATTTAGGTGGTAAAGCTCTTGCAATTGGGAATAAATGCTCAACAGAATCATCAACACGATACATAAGAAAATTCAGAACAACAACAGTTTGGATCAAGAAAAGTAAATAAGAAAAGGAAGTCGAAATTAAATCCTGGAGGACACTGTCTAAAAAGTTAAAAGATAATAAATAAATTTGAAAACATTCTACACGCTTTACCATATGTGGAAAGTACTCTATCTCATGATTTCCAGCCGACCAGATCCACAGCTGATATGCTGCACTCCTTTCAACAAAACGGCCCCAAGAATCCCAGCGAACACCAACATCATGATTTTCATATCTATCAGCATAAGAAAGATCTCCAACAAACAAGATAGTCTGTGCACCAGTCTGCATACAGTGCTCAAGAGTCGAAAGAGAATTATATGTTTGACCAAGATCACCTACAAAAACAAAAGATAACATTCAAAAATGGATATTCCCCAGCAAAATCTAGTAAGAAGCAATCATGATAGCATCTGAAACAACAAGACACTAAACTCCCTCATATGTCTATGATTTTGTCCGAACAAATATTAAAGATGTCATCCAAAGTGGTTTTTTAGAGTAAGAGGATGTTGGTATGGAATTATACGATGTTTCAGAGCTTAGAACTAAATTGTTCTCTAAACTATGAAAAAAGGAGTTTACAAGTTTCAAAAATAAGAGAGTAGGTTTCATAAGCTCTAGAAAAGGAGTTCCGAACTTATTTTAGAATGTTAACAAACTCCTCTATTTTTTATGATCTTAATTACAAAATTATTATTACTAATATTTTATAAATCCTAAAATTATACTTTATCCAAATACTTTAAGAGCTTATATTTTAGAATGACATCTAGCATCTTATAAACTCTAAAAACATCTTATAAGATATAGAAGTACAGAAACTTTTAAATAAGCTTAACAAAAAACCATCTAACTTGGGATGTTTGTCCTATAAATATCATGAGCTTTACAAAGCATCTAGTCCTTGTGTTCCCCACGAACAAAGGGCCCAGTCCCGAAAATGCTTCATTTTATATATACATCCCTTACATTATACCATGTAATATATATCTATGCTTTTATATGTATATATAACTATTAGTTCCATCCCAACTGAAATATAAATTGTTCACTAGCTAAAATCCGTATGCCTTATTAGCTTTTAATCAAGCTCCAATGCTTTAGCTAGTTGGCGGTTTTAGCAATACACAAAAACATGCACAACTATAGATAAAATTTTATGATAAGTAAGAATGTTGTGGCCCCATCAATCATACTACATTTATATGAATGTTTAACATCATTGATCGTATAAATGTTAGCTTTTATTATACTTTTCATCTCTACTTATGCACAAAATAATAAGGAAAATATAGAATAAATTTCTATAATTGAAAACATAATCTAAAATTTGAAAAGAGTAAGCAACTTTAATATAAGATAAAAAGCTGGTGACTTTCTTGGTATCCCGGAATTTAAAAATTCATTTCTTTTGATTCAAGCGAAGTTATGTGGCACAACATATATGTAAGTGAGGCTCATTTCAAACTCTATGATGCTCATAACAGAAAAGCTTTTTAAGCACTTTAATTCTAAAAATCAGCCATTTCGATCACTTTTTGGCCACATCTCAATTTTATTTATTCCAGAATTAATTTTTAGCATTTTTTTATTACTATTTCCATAGTCCTATGTATCTAGATTAAGAGAGTTATATTCAACCTTAGATAAAAATCCTTAAATGGAAATTTGAACCAAGATCTTGTAGCTATTTTCAGTCTAACTTTGTCCATTGTAAGCGTAACTAGATTTAAGAAAATAATAATTTGGTCATCTTGATATGCACGTAGTTGTTGATAGTTGAGCTGGCACACACTATTTTCGACCTGAGAGATGATAGCAAATATAGTATGTGAGGCTTCTCGACCAGAAAATGGTGTGGGTTGGCACCTGCAGTCAAGTAGCAAACGTCAGGCTACCCGAGAGGGTCCTTGGCTAAGACCCTTCGATGGTTAAGTCAGCTTGAGTCTGAGTTATGGGGAGAAATGAGCAGAGTAACGGCTTTTTAATTCAAAAAATCTTACCTTTTTGGGCTGAAAGAAAAGGGTATTAGTTAAGGGGAGAAATGAGCAGAGTAATGGCTTTTGTATTCAAAAAATATTACCTTTGGGTTGAAAGAAGAGGGTATTTATAGCGTATGCTCATAGGTAAAAAGACGGGAATCGCCTTAACAAGCTCCAAGCGGAAATCCCACTGGTTGGGGCAGTTATGGTCATTTCGACCAGAACCCATGCTCTGCAACTGTTTACTGTGCTGATTCTTAAACTTCACGGAGGGGGAGGCCGTGCTGTTATTAAATGCGGATGCGACAGCATTAATGGCAGAGGTGACACGCTATCAAGCATTAAATGCGGGTGGACGGGTGGTTGAAGCACATTTAATGCAGCGGGTGGGATGGTGTAGACGGCGTCATTAGTCGATAAACATCTGAATCTACCAATTGGGTCGGCAAACTCGACCTTGATGGTGGGCCATCTTGACCTCTTCGGTTGAATTTGGGCCTGATGGATAGGCCCAATGAGTTCATTGGGCTTTTAGGTCCTAATTGGGCTAATCCCATATCAGTAGTATCCAGCTTAGTGGTGGCTACATTTGCAAATTTATTTGTGTTTCTATACCCTGTAACTAGGGTGGCCTGACATTTCTATATATTGTGAATGCCTAGAGGGGAAAATCATTTTCTAAACTAAGAACATTATGTATCAAGCTGCAAAAAGCTCATTGGTGACATTAATTTTTAAGGTTGCAAGTTGAATTTTGTGCAACTTAAAACATCTTCTTAATGATCCCAAATGATGATTCAATTATTTTAACAAGTGCACCGGAAATTAATGATATTATTGGTAAAAAGCCCACAAAAGGATCATACACTGACAAGTATTCAATTGACAGATCAAAGATGACCAACCAAAATGAAAAGGTCATATATAATGTGCTAACAGTATAAAGGAAAATATTAGTTAATGATTGTGTGTCACACAAGAAATGTGGTGCTTGAGCGTATTACACATTTCAATGGGCAAATGTATTTTGCATCTAGGATGAATGCTGCTGATTGTTCATTATCCATGAAAGAAGACATCTGTTATCACAGAACTGGGATAGGAAAGAAACACTGACCAATTATTCCAAATTTGTAAGAAGCATCTGGGTTGATCTTTGGTGGTGTTTGAAACCAAAACTTTCTAGCTGAATCACCATCACCAGTCTCGTAGTAATACTTTGTGTCATGCTACAAAAATAAACACCCATCTCAATGAGGGAAGGGAATGGGTTACGAAAGCAGACTATAAACCTTCTGCATTTGGTTTCTATAATTCAATTGATGTCTGAAAAATTTAGGAAGGCATTTGCATTATCTGAATCCAACATATATGTGTCCATACTACATTAAAATTAAAGAGAAAATTCTCCTGCTCGTTTTAATTAATAGAATCAGGACATCAGTGTCACTGCAAATCACACAATGTGAAAAATAGTTACCTGAAGACCACCAACTAGACACTCATGAATATATCCAGATTTATAGTTGTAAAAAGTGTAGTTTTGCACCGTCCCCTCCACAGTAAAATCATATTTTCCTTCTGATAAGCCATATCGAATTTTGTTGGACCCAGGTTCACAACTGTTACCCATGAGATTATGACAGCTTTCCCATCATAGTCACCCTGTGTGATGTGCACCTGAAAAACAACAGTAAACCAATCTTAGTATGGTCTGACATTACACAGACTTTTAATTTTGACTAATTAATACAAATGCCTTGATTCTACATCTGCATGCAAATTCTTACACTTCAAATATAAAGGAGTTTTAATACCATTATATCAATATTTCAGCACATCTTTGTTACCCTGTGAAGCAGAAGAGCATACAAAAGCAAAATCAACTGTCTTGAGAGACAGAAGAATGGCCATATGCTCCCTAAATGTGTGACAGTACACTATTTTGCTGTTATCTCGAGAGATTAGGAGACTACTTAGGAAACATGCATGCTTACTTGCTGCGGAGCATTGTAACCTTTAGGAACTGCGAAAGCTTCATTATCGAGAGGAATATCAACTGATGGCCACTCATTACGAATAAAGGAACTAGTCACGCCAGCATTCCCACTGATTGCACAGGTTAGCAGAACAGATGACAAAAGCAGAAGTTCGCCCAACATCAAATCCTTTCCCAAATTTCCTGAACATGATTATAGTTACATGCCAATAGCATCCAAAGATAGAATGATATACTTCATAAAACAACAATCATCAATTGTCAAAGAAACATATCCTAGTAAAAGAATTCACAATTTCTCTTAAACTTCTCCAATTACATAAACTCAACCTTGCTGTTACATGACTTCACAGCAGTCCAACCACTTTGATGACGCTATTCCACGAAGCTCCAACAACATAATCCTCATTAAAAAACAAAATCCACGGTCGTAGAATCATTGATTCAGCTTATCTTACTAAACAATCGTGCCTACTGACATTCAGAAGTAATCAAGATAAATCAGAGCATAAATATCTAAACAACATGTGGAACTCTACGGAACCAAGAATCTACGTTCCCAATCAAAATTACAACACAAACCTGAAAAGGGGCAAAAATAAAACAAAAAAGGAAAAGAAAAATCCTTCATCTTCGGCACAAGCCATAGATCCGTTTTCATCAATGAAACACAATTTACTCGGATTAGATGCTTCAGTTCAGGTTGGACATAACATTTACCGATATATTGTTTAGAGATGCATTGCTACAGATTCAGCATACGTACAATATACGTATCACTGTATCAGAATACACATAGTAGTAAGAGAATGAGAGAGCGATTGTACCTGAAATTGTAAGCGAAGTTTGCATGTCTTGCTTTTAGTCGAAAGGAGTGATGTAATTGTAACAGCTGAGTGATCACGATGTGCATATACACGTGAGCGAGATGGCGCATGTTGGGTGGGCGAGGTGATTGGAGCGCACTTTAGCACTTCTTGGTGGAATTTGGAGGTGCGGAGTACCGTTGGTTGTGATGCGGTGACCCGATCCGGATAAATGAATACCGATCTTCAGTACTCTTCACTATTATTCTACTTGGACAACCGAATAGGTTTGGCGTGAAATGTCTTGTCCCTACTTAGGACCTACGCGACCAAGACCTGATTTTGATGTTAAATAATTTGGTAGTTAAAATACTTCATTTAAGTTGTTCCATTTATAGGTGAAACATATACATTCGGAACAAGGTGAACTTATGCAGGGACGGTCAGGGCCAGCGCCCCCCCCCCCCCCCGCCCCCCCACAAGGTTTATTACAATATACATATATATATATATATATTTTAGTATAATTAATTTAAAGGCTTTGTTTGTTTGTGAATTGGAGCATTTTGCCAAAAGAAATTTTGGGAAGTGATGTTGGGGAATCTAATGGTTGTTTGTTTGTATTTTGGGAGGTAGGTAGAAAATGAATTGGAAGAAAATTGTTTGTTTGTTTGTGTTTTGGGAATGAACAAGATGATACATCAATAACTTTTTGATTAAGTTGATGGGGTGAAATGAATATTTTAAAAGTATTTATATATGTGAATATATATGAAATGTGAAGGGAACAATTTATGAAAAGTTGTTAGTATTGGGAAATATATTAGAGTGTAAATAGGGAGGCCATTTTGGGGTATGAATTTTGTATTTTGGGGGTGGTGTTGGGAAATGTGTATTGTTTGTTTGTTTAAATTTTGGGAGTTGAAAAATGTATTGGGGATTTGTAAACAAACAAGCCCAAAGAATATATTAAAAAGAAAAAGTTATTTAATATTAATTAAAAGTAACTAATTTAATTTTCATTCATTAGCTTTTTTAAAAATCTTTTATTGTGGGCCTTAAATTAAAAATTGCTTTTCTAGATTTATTGAATTGAATTGAATTGAATTGAATTTATTTCTAATTAAAGATAAAAATTAAAATCAATTAATGAAATATCTACCTATTTTATTTTTTAAAATACAAAACAAATTCTTAGGTCCATATTTACAATCAGGTAATTAAGTGAAAACTATTAAATAGGCTAGTTCAGGCATTTCTATTTTATTTGTTTGAGAAAACATTTTGGGAGTTTAGCCGATTAAATTTTAAAGGACTTGCAAAACAATTAAAATCTCATTTTGATTTTAATAAGATTGAGATAAGAATAAATGTGAGTGAATATTTTTCTTTGTGTTTCAATAGCTACAAATGGAAGAACTTAATTTTTTTTTTTTTTTTTATGAATATTCTCAAGAACATGTTTCATAATAAGATAAAAGCATGTTTTAGAACTTTTTCTTTGACTTTTTAGTTACTTATATTGAAAAAACTATTACTAGAAATTTTGATATTGATTTGATTTATTAACAAATTTTTTGATATAAAAGAGCGTCGCACTCAATTTTGATGAAAATGTGTATTTTGAATTCACAAATATAAAAATTATACTTAAACTTTTAGGCTTTATAATTTTGGCCCCCTCATACTCTCATTTTGGATCCATCCCTGAACTTACGTGTTGGTAGTAGTACTTGTTAAAAAAAAAAAGTGTCTAATGGAAACAAAAAAAGAGTAAGGAGTGACATGGGTGTTCCCTGTCTTAAGGTTTCTATTGCCTCCATGACTATGAGTTTTATTAAGGGTTGCAGACAATACACATCCAGGATGTATGCCAAGCTTCAAAAAATAGTTTCAAATGATAGCAATGTGCTTGAAAGTATAGAGAGATTTTCTGTGGAAAGATGATATCAAATGACGGAGGAAGGGACTATTTATAAGTAAGGCTATTCAACGGTTGCAGAAACGTCTAGTAACTGCCCGTCGGTTACAGAAACGTCTTGTAAGTCCCATCGGTTACAAAAACATCTTGTAACCATCAGAAACGATTTATAACTGTAAAAAATATCTTGTAACTCCCAAACACTTGTGCGTACAAAATTAATTTTGCAAATAATTATGCACTTTTTCATACATCTACTTTAGATATAATCTGAACACTTGAAATAATTCCTAGTTGAATTACATAAAGTGCATATCACAATTCCCAACTTGTTTGGAAAACTACTTTTGACCAAACAAATCTTTATTAATCATCTCTAAGGATTATGTGCATAAAAGAAGGTATGACTAACATTGAACCTTCCCTTGGTGCAAATAACTCAAAGTTATGTTGAAGTAGATGGTGTCCACAAATTGAACCTCTACTCTTTTTATAACATAATCGGAGTCACCACACACATACATATTCCTTCCTTCGCTATGAATAATCTCATTGCTTTGCGCTTTTATGGCCGTGCGCAACATCTTGTTTCATGAACCTATAAGAGAGTAAACCATAACTCTCTCTAAGGAGTGGTTCCACACATAGTTCATATAGGCAAAATGTTTCTCATGCACTTCTGTTGCTAAATTGCAACATTTTGTTAAGAGTGTATCTCAACCTTAGTCGTGCAACAGACGTTACTATTAAACTACATACGAGACCAAAAGATAACAACATAGCCAGCAACCATGACTTGTTTTTCCCTTTGAACTTATAAACTAGGGGTAACCTAGATATAGGTTAGGTTCCCATCACTTCTGGTTCAAAGTGGTTTAAGTCCTATATCTCGTGTAGTCGAACTTATTAAGTCTCTCGTCAGAGGCTTAGTAAGCTGATTTGCCAAGTTTTTACTTGACTACACATAAACAATTGTAATAATACCATCATGTATTAATTGTCTCACAAACTCATGTCTTAGACCAATATGTCTAGGCTTACCATTGTAGGTACCACTATAAGATTTTGTAAGAGTAGCTTCACTATCACAACATAGTGAAATTGGAGGCAATGGACTTGCCAAAGATCTATGTCTAATAACATATTTCTTAGTCACTCAACCTCTTGTCTTGCCTAAGCCAAAGCTATAAACTCAAACTCCATAGTAGAATGGGAAATACATGTCTGTTTGCCCAAGAAACAACTCCATCAGCAAGGATGAAAATCCATCCACTTGTGGATTTATTATCTCCCACACTAGTAATCCAACTTGCATCTGAGTATCCTTCTAAGACACTTGGAAATTTATCATAGAACAAACCAAAACTATTAGTTCTGTTAAGGTAACCAAGTACCCTACTAATAGCTTTCCAATGATCAACATTAGGACCACTTGTGTATCTACTAAGTTTAGAAACTGGAAATGACATATTTGGCCTAGTGCAATGCATAGCATACATAAGACTACCAATGGCGCTTGCGTACTCTAGCTGTGCAATAGCTCTACCAGAATTTTTTTTTAGTTTAACTCCATTATCAAAAGTAGTACTTACCTCCTTAACCTCAAGGTGACTAAACTTAGTTAATATCTTTCCAATGTAATGTGACTGATTTAGCACAAATCTTCCACTATGTCTTTTAACTTTGATGCCTAAAATAGTATCTACTTCACCCAAATCTTTCATCTTAAAGACAGAGGATAGATAATCTTTAGTCTCCTTTACTCCAATCATGTTTGTACTAATGATCAACATATCATCCACATATAAACAATCACCATATAGTCTGGAGTAGTTTTAGAGTATAAGCACCTATCTACACTGTTATATTTAAACCCAAAATTTAAAATAGCAGTATAAAATCTCTCATGCAATTGTTTTGGAGCTTGTTTTAGACCATAAAGAGATTTAACCAATTTACACACTTTTGCCTCATTACCCGGAGCAACGAACCCTTCAGGTTGTTCCTTGTATACTTCTTCATTCAAATTACCATTTAAAAATGTTGTCTTCACGTCTATTTGATGAATAAATAGATCGTAAAGAGAGGACAAGGCAAAAAGAATTCTAATGGAAGCAACTCGTGCTACTGATGCATAAGTGTCAAAGTAATCAATTCACTCTACTCGTTTGAATCCCTTGGGTACTAATCTCGCTTTAAAAGAATAAATAGTACCATCCGTATTATATTTTCTTCTAAACACCCATTTACAACCTATGGGCTTAGAACTAATTGGCAAATCTGTCAATACCTCAGTATTATTCCCTAAGATTGAGTCCTTCTCATCATTCACAATTTCTTTCCAGAAAGCAGCATCTCTAGAAGCCATAGCTTCATTAAATAATTTAGGACCAGTCTCAAGACTATATACATAAGGTATTCCATTCACCATTTCAGTATTCTGATACCCCTCCACTAAGAATAATAGGGATTGAGAAGAAATGAAGTCCTTGTCTAAATTCTTCTCTTTTCTAGCTCTAGTACTCCTTTTAGGTCTACTTGTTTGTTCTGGAACACTAGGTTCCCCAGTTTCAATATTAAACCTTTTAGGACCTCTAGGCTCAATTAGTGCAAGTGCAGTAATATTTTCAACATCTTTTGAAAACTTACTTTCAAAGAATTCCACATCACTTGACTCAATTATTATATTAGCCTCCATATTAAGAAGCTTATAGGCTTTACTATTCATAGCATATCCAACGAATACACTTCGAATGGCTCTAGCCCCCAACTTAGCCCTCTTAGGATTAGGAACTCGATAATAAGCAAGCCATCCCCACACTTTAAAATAATTTATGTTAGGCTTTCTGCCTTTCCATATTTCATAAGGACAGGTTTTTATAACCATACTAGGTATCCTATTCAAAATATGACAAGCAATTAAAAGTGCCTCTCCCCACAAATTATTAGGCAAATTAGCATGATTCAACATACAATTAACCATATCAAGAAAAGTGCGATTTTTTCTCTCAGCTACACCATTTTGTTGTGGTGTATATCCAACACTTGTTTGATGTATGATGCTGTTTTCTTCACAAAATGTATCAAACTCATTAGAATAATATTCCATGCCTATGTCAGAATGTAGAATTTTAATCTTATTCTCAAGTTGATTTTCTTCTTCTGATTTATATTTTCTAAATGAGCTAAGTGCTTCGTCTTTTGTTAATAACAAATATACATAACAAAATTGACTAGCACCATCTATGAACGTGATGAAATATCGATTTCCTCCTCTAGTCAACACTCTATTCATTTCACATATGTCAATGTATGTCAAATCTAGCAATTGTGATTCTCTTTGTACACTTGGAAAAGGTTTTCTCACAACTTTTGATTTAATACATACTTTATGTTTGTCTAGTTCACTTTTACCAATATCTACCAATCCCATTGCATGCATATTTTTCAACTTCTTTGCATTAATATGTCCTAATCGACTATGCCACAAAGAGATTGAACAACTCACATAAACAGAAACATAACTAATATTATTCATAACAGACATGTTATACATTCCATTTTGAGCATATCTCTTTCTGACAAATGTACCATTTTTTGTAAGAATAACTTTGTCGGACTCAACAAAAATTTTAAAGCCTTTTTTGTCCAAAAGATCTACAGAAATAAACTTTTCCTAGTTTCTGGTACAAACAGAACATTAAGCAAAGTTAATTTCTTTCTCAAGGTAACGTTGATTTCTACAATTCCTTTGCCCCCAACATTGGCACGAAAATTGTTTCCATTTGAACTTCTAGTTTAGTTGTTCCTTCAAAAGTTTTGAACATAGTTCGATTATTGCAAACATGAATAGTAGCTCCAGAATCCAACCACCAACCCGTGGGTTCACTTGCGATATTGATTTCAAAAATTATAGTCACATCAAGACTAAGACCTGAAACCATGGCATCCTCAACCATGTTTGCCGAGCTCGTACCACTCTTACATTATGTACATTCTCAAGCGTTGTGTCCTGTTTCTCCACAAACATAACGCTTACTTTTTCTTTTGTTAGGATTAGGCTTGTTTTTTTGTCTGGATTTCTTAAATTGCTATTATTCTTTTTATCACCTAGACCTTTTTCTTAGAAGATGTTATCTCCAAATAGTTAACACTAGACTATCCATGAGTCAAATTCTTAGCATTACATTTTTTAGCCTCCTCTTCAATACGCATATATTTTTGAATTTGATCCAAGGAAAAGTCCTCAGATTATGCATTAAGGTTTTTGGCAAAATCCTTCCAACTCGAGGGCAATTTAGCAATTATAGCTCTAACTTGGAAGGGTTCATGCAAAGCAATTTTAATAATTCTCAATTTGTTGACAATAATTTGGAGCTCATGCACTTGCTCTAAAATAGGCTTGCTATCAACCATCTTAAATTCTAAATATTTATTTGTACCTTCATCCTCAACTTTGTACTTGAATTTCAAGGCTTCCCACAACTTCCTAAGTGACTTCACATTAGTGTAAAGATCATACAGTCGATCATAGAAAGTGTTGAGGATAAGTCCACAAACGAGCTCCTCATCTTCTGCTCTCTTTCTCCTCTGCTCCTGTAGTTTGTTGATTAAAGCCTGATATGGTTGTTGACCTTCAACTGGTTGGGGATCCTCCGGAATTGGCTGAAGGTTGGGGTCCAACACATAAGCAATTTTCAGCACAGTTAACAAGAATTTCATCTTATCTTGCCAACGCCTTAAATTGTTCCCATCAAAATGGTCCAACTTGACAAAATCTTGGTTCATGGTTTTGAACGATTCTGAATCCATCTCATGATAAAAACCTTAAGATTGTTAAGAAGAATGTCTAATGGAAACAGAAAAGAGCAAGGAGTGACACGGGTGTTCCCTATCCTTAAGGTTTTTATTGCCTTCACTACTATGAGTTTGCTAAGGGTTGCAGGCAATACACCTCTAGGATGTATGGCAAGCCTCAAAAATAGTTTCAAATGATAGCAATTCACTTGAAAGTATAGAGAGATTTTCTGTGGAAAGATGATATTAATTGAAGGAGAAGGGGACTATTTATAAGTGAGGCTATTTAGCTATTATATAAACATTTCATAACCGCCCATCAGTTACAGAAACGTCTAGTAACCACCCATCGGTTACAGAAACGTCTTGTAACCGCCAGTCGGTTATAGAAACATCTTGTAACCACCAGAAACTTTTTATAACTATAAAAAAAGTCTTGTAATAGCCAAACACTTATGTGTATAAAATTAGTTTTGTGAACAATTAATGCACCTTGTTATGCATCCACTTTGAATATAATTTGAACACTTGAAATAATTCCTACTTAAATTATATAAGGTGCATATTAACAGTACTTCCTTTAAGAGTACTATTTGTTAAACAGTTAGTAATATGAACTAAACTAGTTTTAAAATCATAATGCTCTTTGGAATCATTAATATTTTGTAATAATCTACAAAATAATCGACAGTAGCTTTTAAAAAATCAAAATGTTATTTTCGTAAAACCATTTGCGCATTTTTTTCCCTTAAAAAAAGTAATGAACTAAAGTTTTTGAATCACATCTGCATAACTCTATGCTATGCCCAAGAAAAATATAGTGTTTGAAAAATATGATAATAAGTGTTTATTTTTTATGTTTAGTAAAGTGTTGAAAAAAGATAAAAATTATTGAGGAATGATAATAGTTACAAAAATTATCCTCTAAGTAGTAAAATGAAATAAATTTATTAATAGTATTAATTCATATCTTTATTATAATTTCAATGTTTCTATGTGGTGAATTCTAGAAGCTATATTGGAGAAGAATGTAGAGAGCAAAACGAGTGCACATGGAGGAGAATATGAGTTGTATTCATCCATGAAAGGTTATAGAGAATATATACAATGCATGAGCCCAGAAATTGAGGAAACAACATTACTAACAAATAACTAGCACTAACAAATGAAAGAATATTCCTAATTAATTCTGGACTACAACTGAATATATATATACACACACACAAGATATAATACACTAATACACTAACCCCCCCTCAAGATGGACTGTAAATTTCCTTTACAGCCATCTTGGAAAGAAGTTCTACAAGAACACCGAGGGAAAGAGCTTTTGTGAAGATGTCCGGAAGTTGGGGAGCAATTTTATCACTCCAAAAGTTAACTTATCCCGAATGAAGTGGCAATCCACTTCAATATGCTTAGTATGTTCATAAAATGTTGAATTTGAAGTAATGTGGATGGCGGAGCGATTATCATAGAATCACAAACTAGTTGATGTGGAGGAAAAACTAAAGTCAAGGAGCAACTGTCCTAACCAAACTAATTCAATGGTGGTGGAAGCTAATGCCCCATATTCTGCCTCAGTGGAGGATCTAGAGAAAATAGATTATCTCTTGGACCGCCATGATATCAAAGTATCACCAAGACAAACACAAAAACCATTAATTGATCATCTAGTGGCCTTACAAAAAGCCCAGTTAGCATCAACAAAAGTACGTAACTAGAGTGAGCAATTTGCAGAAAAGAAAAAGCCCTGACCAGGATGTCTCTTCAAGTAGCGCAAGAGATGGTGAGCATCATAAAGATGAGGAGTTCTCAATTGAGCAAGGAACTGGCTAAGGAGACGTACCCAAATATAATACCAGGCTAGATATTGTAAGATATGGAAAAGAACCAATACGATTGTGGTATTGAGATGCATCGGGCAAGGAATCACCATTATCATATAAGATTTCATAAGTTGTCTAGTTATGCAAGTAAGGTGAGGGGTGTAGTTAATAAGATAAGTGGCCGTAAAGACACACTCATGCTAGAGGTAGAGAGGAATTTTGGCTTGGAAATAGAGGACATGGGCAACATTTAGTAAGTATTGTTGTTTTCTCTCAACGATGGAGTTTTGTTGTCGCATTTGACGCAAGATAATTGATGTATGATTCCATGTTGTGGGAAAAAATCAATAAGGGCCAGTTTCTTGGCATTATCAGTCTGAAAAGCTTTAATTTGGCATTAAATTGTGTATGTATCATATTGTAAAAATGGAGAATGACACTAGAAAAATCATATTTCATCTTAAGTAGGAACAACCATGTAAAACGACTGTGATCAACCAAGGTAAGGAAATAGCAATGCCTCATATAAGTAATAGTATTAAAAGGCCCCTAAATATCGGCATGTATTAAATCAAAACAACAAGGTGATTTATGATTATGTGAAATAAAAGGTAAACTGTCTTTATTTTGCAAGAGGGCAAATATAACAAGGTGCTATTACATAAAGATTCAGATATATGAAGTTGATTTTTCAGGATGGTGAGATGATGGAAGGAGGGGTGCCACAGAAGTTGATGCCAAGTTTCTAGTATCACTGAGTTGATGGAAAGAGAAGCTAAAGATAAGGGCATGGATAGGACAAAAGGCCATTGATATTGTTAGTCTTGCCAATTGTCATCAGGTTCTGAATAAGATAATGATTAGGAAAAAATGAAACGATGAGAGAGTTATTGTGGAGAAAATAACTCACAAATAAGGAATGAAAAACACATTGTGAAGGGTAAAATGAGTGCATAATGAGACTGTCCCCTTGAAATTTACAGGAATGGATTAGGCACTAGGTAGCATGATAGTGGAATTGTGTATGGTTGAATAGAAGTGAATGCATAGATGTTGGAATATATATGAGTGCTGGCACCAGAATCAATGATCTAATCACTGGCTGAGAGGAGAGTATTTGAGGCAGATAAAGTGATACTTGTAGCAAGATTAGAATTATGATTCTAAGAGACATGAGTAATTTGTTGAGGTATCTGGGAAAGGATAAGGCTGAGAAGTCATTGGCATTAAGCCTTATTGAGTCTTTGAAAAAGGTTGCCAAGATGAGAGATGGAATGTGAGGTTTCAGATAGACAGCTGGTGAACTTGGGGGTTGGAACCAGTAGAGGCAGGTTGTTTTAGCCTAGGCTTGAAACCAGACAGGTAACCATGTATTTTGTTACAGTTTTTGATAATGTGGCAATATATATTGCAATGGGTGTAGTAAAGGCAACAATGAATAGGAGGATGGTTGGAGGGTAGGGGAAGAGACTTGGGGGATTGATGTTTAACTAGGAAGGCCAAGGAATTGTTCAAGTCAGATGGTGTGGAACCAAGGACATCGAGTTAACGTTAACATTTTCCTTGAACCACCAAGGCAAAAAACTTATTAATCGACAGGAGGGGATCCATCATCAGTATCTGGACATGAACGTGAGCATAAGAGTCATGAAGGCCCATAAAAAAACTGATCATGTACTCAGATTGAAAGTGGGATCCAAGATCTTTCAAGCCACCACAAAAGTAAAGACCACATGTGCAAGATGGTTGAAAGTTGGTAAGCTTTTCCTAGATAGGGATGGCAGTGGGGCGGGCTAGGCTCACCCCATACCCCCCTCCCGCCCCACCCCTCCACGCCTTATCCTATCGGGTTGGTGGGTTTAACCTGCCAACCCAGAAAAAAATTAAAAAAATTGGAATAAGTCAATGAAAGCATCAAATCAAAACTACTTGACAATAATTAAAATTCAAATTTCAGGTATAAAAATAAAAGATCCATGCAAACAAGATAATATTCTAGAAGAAAAATAGGAGATAAAAATAGAATTAAAGTAATAATCAGTACAACATCCAAATTTTTATACATTGTGAGTTTGACAGTAAACTAAAACAAAAAAAACTCAAAATTTTTAAGTCCAACAAGCATCCATCATATAGTTCTAATCCTCATCTAAATTAACTCATCTCACACTCTTCAACATCTTCCTCTTCATTGAGCATAGTTGGACATTATTTTTAATTAGAAAAATATAAAATAAATTATTATTATTATTATTATTATTATTATGGGCGGGGTGGTGAGGCGCGACGGTTAGGTGGGGTGGCAGGGTGGATTTAGGGTAGGGTCGGTAAACCCCATACCCCATCCCAAATAATTCGGGTTAGGAAAATACTGCCACAAACCAGTCTCATTCAGGACAAGTTGAGCTTGAGCTCGAGTTTTGCCCCGTCTTATTGCCACCCCTATTCCCAGATGATTTTTGATTTAGTGAAGCAAACACCAACAAAATTAGAACCTTGATTGAGAGACATTAAGTCACAATAGAGCTGAAAAACCAGAGGGCCATCACTTTGTCGGAATTGCTCCTTAAGGTTGAGCCACGTATCGGCGGCCGATTTAGCAAAGATGAGACTGACGGAGATGTCATTGCTAATAGAGTTAAGAATCCAGTTGATGATGATGTTGTTGCTACAAGTCTAGGCTTGGAGAAATGAAAGATCCGTAGCTGATAGTTTGGGAAGGGAGCCATCGATAAAGCCCAACTTATTCTTCACCAAAAGGGCTATGATCATTACCTTGCTCCGGGAGGCATAGTTATCTCCTTGGAGGGGCTAAGAAACCAAGACAAGACCAAGGCCATTGTTGTGATGAAGAAAGTAAGGACTCATAGGGTCATCAATGGCAGGAGCAGCCATTTAGGAACAAAGATTATGGAAGAGAAGGGAAGAAATGGAAGAAACGGGAGGAAAATGGTGAAAGAATGTTAGACTTCCAATACCATGTTGAAGAATGGACCCTGGGTCTAACTTACCCTGAAAGCTAGTTCAAGAAGTGAGAATTATCTAAGGCTATATATAGAGATCACTACTTATTTATTTCACCGATATAGGACACTAACACACCCACACATGCCCAAGAATGAACATCTAAAGTGTAAAATAATATAAAATGGGTGGTCCCACAACATTGTGTAGCCCAACATCGGGAATAGGTGACTCCGATACCATGTTGTGAATTTTGAAAGCTATACTGGAAAAGAATATAGAGAGTTGAACGAGTGTATATGTAACACTCCTAGATATGCATTGATTTTTCATAATTTATTTACGTATTAATTTATGAGAATTTTAATTTTATTTATTTGATTTTTCAAAAGTTTTGTGGGTGAAAACGCGAATAAAAAAGACTTAATTGCATCACTTTTAAAAAATTCATGAGAGTCAATGTGTAATTTTAATAGTTAGAGGACCCAATGTGAAGGTTATTAGAAAATGGCAGCTGAATAGAATTAAATAAAATCGATGGGGGTCAATTTGTAATTCTGAAAAGCCTAAATCTATAAAAATGAAAATTTTAAATTTCTCTGCCACATTTCATTTCTTCCCACCGAAACACCCTCTCCTTCCTCTCTCACCGGCGAACCTCCGGCTACCACCCAACCTCCGAGCCAACCTCATAAACTTCTTCCCCACTTCACCCTGAACACATATATACCTTCTACTATCTCCATCTTCGGCAAAACCAACAAAAAGCATGAAGCTCGAACGAAGCCACGGCGGAGCTTGTTGGGTTTCCTTTTCTGGCGCTGAAAATGGGCATGCAACTAGTGGGTTCAAAAGAGTGCAACTCAAGAATGAAGATGATGGTCTTCGATTGAAGTTTTCGACGACGGCAACAGCAAATTTTGGATGAAACAGTCACGGCAGCATGGAGCTTCCAGGTTGAAATTGGAGGACAATCCGATAGCGAAGGTTTAAATTGAGTTGGGTGTTGGGTTGGTTGAGCTGAAATGCTTCTTTTGGTAGTGTTGGTGATAGTCTTCGGCGGCGGCGGCGGCGGCGGCAGAAGAATAGAATCTTCCCCTCGACGAGAGGAACACATACACGAGGTTTGATCGTGGAGATTGCGATTCGATAGTGAGATATTGGTAATTGACCAGAAGAAAATGATTTTTGTATTGCATGTATATATATACACATTCAAATCATATCTACCATTATATAATAAAAAAAATGGATCAACTGAAAAATATAACCATACATGGGAAATCAAACATGCATGCACGTATTTGAGCTCGGAAAAGCCCAAAATTGCATTATTTCATGTGATACATGGTTAGATAAACCTATTAAGTGAAGAAAACTCTAATTTTATGTAACCATAACTTAAGTGACAAAGTTTGGATTTATATATATAATTGGGTCGCTATAATCGATATAATGTAATGTTATAAGGTTACATAGGTAAATTAGGGATTCAATTGTACTATTTTATTAGTATAGGAAGAACTCTGTAAATAATTTATATATCCAGTGCGAATAGCATGTTATGGCGATAATACTTAAGCATAAACCCTAACCACATTTTTAGGTGGTCAACTACAGAAAATAGGATAGCTATTAGAATGATTATAAATGTTATACACCATTAGGGTTGAACAAGGGTTTTGATAGAAAATTACTGTTGTGAATAGGTGAGGGAAGAGTTTGTCCCGAGGATCAGTAGATATTAACTTCACTGCCAAGGTTGATAAGGTGAGGATCCGCAAATCTGGCAACTCTTGTACCTATCGCTTTTCTTGATAAACCCCTATGAGGGTTGGTATTGATTTGATTATCATATTCTGTGAATTATTGTTGTCCCTATGAGGGATCTGCCAATTGGTGCTTGCTTGTATGAGCTTATTCCATATCATTGAACCCGTTAGGTTCTGCTGATTTGATATCTATCTTGATTACTATTATTGATTATCTAACCCTGTGTGGTTCTCTTGATTTGAAAATCATTGGTATTTATCTGTGTTTCTTGAAAATGACCGTTTGAAACGAACTCTGTGAAATTCTCTGAAATTGTAAAATTCTATCTGAAGCTGAAATGTACGCCCGAGTGGCTTGTGGTTTTAATACTATTCTGATCACAAACTGATTTACCGTTCTGGTGCCATGAACTTTCTCAATTTTATCAAATTGTTCTCGTTGAATTGAAAATTATTATTGTCAAATATCGTATTGATTTTCTTGATTTTTCAGTGTATCGTAGATCGCCTTGATGGCATAATTGTTTAGTTATTCTGCCTCGTTGATAATTGATCGTTCAAAATATTAACTGAAAATGATACAGGAGAATTGTTGGGCCGAGAGCATTGCCAAGCTGTCATGCTTGTGCCAATGTTATTGCCAAGTCATCGTGATTGTGCCACTGTTTCGCCAAGCTATCATGCTCGTGCCACTGAACTATTATTGTTGATTAATTATATTGTTATGGAGGCACAATGGTATTTTGATATGCATATTTTGCTCTTTTATTGAAATACGTATTCTGTTGGATTTGTACTATTAAATTGTATTTTGCTCGTGGAGCAATAAAGTTGGAGTGAGTTCTCGGTCTGGATCGGGCTGATATCCCAGGCCAACTGAGCCGTCTGTATTTCCTCCCGAATTGTGATCGGTTGAGACGTTCTAAACCTCCCGAATAGCTTCGGTCGAGATGATCCCGGGCCTTTTGAGTTGATGGTTACGCATTCCAACCTAGCAATTGTTAGTTGTTGAAAACTGTCCCTTTTGCTTCATTCTGGCATATGATTTGCTTCCATAGTTTAAATTGTTGAACTCCATTGTTATTGATTGACTCTTGACATCCGTCGATTGTTTTGCCTTATTCCTCACTGAGTCATTATGACTCATCCTCATACCGTTTATTTCCTTTCAAACAGGTATGAGATCAGAGGCTTAGACTGAGGGTTTTAGCTTGATGTTTTGTATTAAAGTTTGGTGAATGGATGTTTATATATGAATTCACCATTTCTGATATTTTGGTATTGGAAATGTGTAAACTGTTGGGACAAATGTAAGACTTTTAGTATGTATGAATTACGTTGCTTATGTTGATATCTTGGTTCTGATTTTTGATGGATTATTAGTGTGAATTGAGCACTCTGATATTATGGCATTAAGTTTAAAGCATGCTTTGAGTTATAATTGTTGTGTTTTATTGGAGAATTTTGAAAAAAAATGTATGGGTCTATCGGATATGATACTGCATGCTATAGGATTTAACTGGGTGGCATTCTGACTTTTGGGTGATATCCCAAGTGGGGTACCACAGACGTGGTATCAGAGCTTGGGTTTGGAAACCCGAGCTATACTGGGACAAGATCCTAGGATAAGACCCTTGATGTCTTCCATATGTTGAGAAATTCTGTGTGACCCAAGGACTTGAGGTGAATTTGATTTATTTGAGATTGATAAAGGAGGTTATGTATTACATGATGGCAAATGGACATAGGGAAGGCAAGGAACCTGTAGAGGATGATGAGAGCATGGATGTCCTAAAGGAAAGAACTAGGGCTCTGGAGGTTGAGAAGGAAAAGCTGAGAGAAATATGCCAAAGTCTTGAGGAAAAGCTTTATGACTTGAGAGAGACTTTAAGAAATAGTCAGGCTGAAAACAATTACTTGAAGTCAGCAATAAGGGCTAGAAACTACATGGTAGCAAAGTTAAAAGAGGATCCAGAAAGGGAAGAGCGATGAGTTAGCATTACTGAAGCACAAGTTGAGGGACTTCAGGCTATCCGAAGGCACATGGAAGAGACTTTTTGGTTGTTGGAAATTGACTATAGGAGAATTATGGATATGAACTACATCAACATGAATGAGATTAGGAAGAGATAGCTCATTACGGTAGAGCTATAGATCAGGTGATAAGTGTAGGTATAGGCATCGATGTTGGTGCTGGACCATCTGGAGTACGCCACTCACTCCAGCATAGACATGGGCTTGGTATACGTATAGAAGAGGTGCCTGCGAGGATACCGAGACTTGCACCTGCAGCGACCCATAGGAGGATCCTACTGACGAGGAGCTTGCGATGTATCCAGTATTGGAGTTCTTGGTAGACGAGCCGCCTGAGGATGCTGATGCAGAGATCCCGATAGCTTATGAGGATGTAAAGATCCCGATAGATGAAGAGGATGTAGAGTTACTAATACCCGATGAGGATGTGGAGATATAGATGGATGATGACGAGGAGGATGCAGAGTCCGTTATCACGAACGTAAGAGACCTAGACTAGATGGTTTCTAATGTAGAAACGAAATTACTATGTATATAGACTAGTACAATTCTAACCCATAGGTAGGGCAGTACGAGCTATAGTTACTCATATGTGATGGGAGTCCCCTCGCACTAGCCTTGTCATTTTTTATGACCAGGCATACAGTTAGCTTAGCCAATTTTGAAATTTTTTGACCTGTAGATACTACAGTAACTGCTAATGCTAACTTGATTATAAATGAAATGTTACCCTCAGTTACTATATAACTTATATGGTGTGCTAAATTGCCTTTGTTCTCGCTTTCTTTTTAAATTTTGGAAATTTGAAAGAATTGATTTATGATTTAAATTTTATTTACGAATCAATGGTAACAAACTTAAGTAGCAAGGAATCAGAAGACGATGGCATCCCATGAGAGTAACGATGTTCCTGCCCCAATAAGAGGAGGTCGTAAGGAAAGACCAGTAGATAGAAGACCCAATGTGCCTCGAAACCCTAGGTAGGAGGTTCATGCAAACCAACAACCCTGGCAATATGATGAAATTTCACTGACTAATCCGGTTGACCAGCCTCCTATGGGTTTATCTGTCAAACCCAGGAATCCTGAGGGACCAAGGCACCAGCCACGTGGTCAACCCAGAGGTGGTAGGGCAAGAGCCGTAAATGAAGTTGCAGACGATCGAGCATTGGAATGATTCTTGCGTTTCCAATCTCTTAAATTTTTGGGAGAACTAGATGACCGAAAGACAGAAGAGTAGATAAACAATTTGGAGGGTATATTTGAAACCCTTCACTAGCCTGATGAGCAAAAAGTTCGATTTGCTGCATTCTTATTAGCAGGGCTGGGACGCAGCTGGTGGAAAATGGTGGATTGAAGATAGACGGCCACAGGAACCCAGAGAACCTGGGCAAACTTTACTAGAGAATTTATGGATAAATATATTCCTCTGGTAGTCAAGCAGGCAAGGGAAAGGGAGTTTATGAATCTACTCTAGGGAAGTCGAACGGTTAGTCAGTATGAGGCTACCTTTAGTCGATTGGTTCAGTATGCCCCTTATATACTAGAAGATGAGAGTCGCCAGATCCGACAATTCATACAAAGATTGCAACTAGAGTTCAGAAGAAGATTAGCTCTCTTTGATCTACCAAATCTCAATGTGGCGGTCAGTAAGGTTCTACAGTTGGAGTCAGAGCTGTAGGACATTCAGAATTGAGGATAGAACCCGAAAGGGTAGGCTGTACCCTGAAAGGCAAAGTAGTACAGGAAAGAAACAGCCCCGATTGCGAATAAGGAACACAATGCCTCGAACCCCCCAGTCTGGCAGAACAACAAATCAGACCCAGGGAGGAACCCAAAAATAATATGGATATTGTGGGAGATCTGGACATAAAGAAGTAGATTGCTGGATGAAGCAGGGTAGGTGTCTACGTTATGGTAGTGACCAGCATTTCTTGAAAGACTACCCTAGAAAAGAAGGCCCGATGGCCACAACGAGAGGAATTCAAGTGGTAGGAGCTAAAGGGAAACAAAAGGTGCAGACTCGTGCCTATGCTTTAACAGAAGAAGACGCGCCAGATCCACAAAAAGTGGTAGAAGGTATGGTCTCTATAACTGGTATCTCTGGTAATACCTTATATAACTCCGGTGCATCTCATTCTTTCATATCTTTTATTTTCTCTCAAAAGTTAGACAAGCAACCTGAAACTATGACCTATCAGATAGAGGTTTTGACCTCTCTAGGGATAGGATTAACAACATATACTATATATCGGGACTGTCCAGTGTTGATAAGGGATTAGGTATACCCAGCCAACCTCATATAGAAACCCATTCAAGGGTATGATATGATTCTTGGGATGGATTGGTTATATAAACATCAAGCGCAGATGAACTGTTTCACCAAGAGAATTATGCTTGGGGACAAGACATCGATATCAATGCGCCAAACTACGAATAATGCTACTTCGATGTCACTAATATCAGCACTAGAGGCTAAGAAAATTCTAATAGATGGAGGGCAGGGATTTTTGGCATATCTTATAACTAAGCCCCGAGACACGGCCAAAATAGAAGAAGTGGATATAGTGGCCGAGTATCCTGAGGTATTCCCAGAGGAGTTGGATTCGATACCTCCTGATAGAGAGATAGAATTTGTTATTAACACTCTACCAGGAGCCGCGCCTATATCAAAGACTCCTTATAGAATGGCCCCAGTAGAGTTGAAAGAGTTGAAGGACCAACTTCAAGAACTACTGTAGAAGAAGTTTATAAGACCAAGTACTTCTCCATGGGGAGCCCCAGTGTTGTTCGTTAAAAAGAAGGATGGATCCCTGAGAATGTGTATTGATTACAGGGAGTTGAATAAAGTCACTATCAAGAATAAGTACCCTTTACCGCACGTGGAAAAGTTGTTTGATTTGCTACAAGGGTCTACAATCTTCTTGAAGTTGGATCTAAGGCAGGGATATTACCAGTTAAAGATCAGAGAAGAGGATGTACCAAAGACTTTTTTCAATTCCCGATATGTTCATTTCGAGTTCATAGTCATGCTGTTTGGTTTGACTAATGCCCCAGCAACATTTATAGATCTAATGCATCAAGTGTTTCGGCCATATCTAGATAAATTTGTGGTTATATTTATAGATGACATCCTTGTATACTCAAAATCTCGAGAAGAGCATGCAAAGCACTTACGCTTAGTACTCAGAACTTTGAAGGAGCATCAATTATATGCTAAGTTTAGTAAGTGCTAGTTCTAGATAGAACAAGTAGCCTTTCTTGGACACATTATCTCCCAAATAGGGTAGAAGTTGATCCTTCTAAGGTAGAGGCGATAGTCAACTAAAAAAGACCCAAGAACGTAACATAAGTTCGTAGTTTTCTGGGTCTAGCTGGCTATTATCGGAGGTTCGTACAGGATTTCTCTAAGTTATCTAGCCCATTGACTAAGCTAACACAAAAGAATCAACCTTTTCATTGGGGTGATGAGTGTGAGAGGAACTTCCAAGAACTCAAGAATAGATTGACGACGACCCCAATCCTGGCTCTTCCAGATGGATTGGAAGATTTTGTAGTTTATACAAACGCTTCTAAAGAAGGGCTTGGGTGTGTACTGATGCAGAGAGGGCGTATCATCGCCTATGCATCGAGAAAGCTCAAATCACACGAAGAAAACTACCCAACTTATGACTTGGAGTTAGCTATGGTCATATTCGCGCTATCAAAATGGAGACATTACCTCTATGGAGCCACATTTGAGGTATATACTGATCATAGGAGTCTCAAATATCTGCACACTAAAAAAGATTTAAATATGAGACAACGTCAATGGGTAAAATTCCTTAAGGATTATGATTTCTCAATAACGTACCACCCAGGGAAAGCAAATGTGGTAGCATATGCCCTGAGTCGCAGAGCTGGGATAGCTCACCTAACAGGAACAACAAAGTTGAAGGTTCCAAAGTTAGATGCTGTGATAAGAATGAGACAAAAAGTTTGGCTTGCTAGAGTAAATGTGCAACCAGAATTGTATGCTGAAATACAACAGGCTCAAGCTAATGACAAATGGGTATCAGAAAGAAAGAAAATATTCAAGAGGTTTGGGGAATTCAAGTTCAGTACTGATAGGCAAGGTACTCTTCTATTTCACAATAGAATCAGCGTGCCGGAAGAAGTAAAAGGGAGATTATTGGATAAGGCACACAAGTCAAGGTTCGCGATACATCTCGGGGTACAAAGATGTATTGAAACTTGAGAAAACAGTTCTGGTGAAACGAAATGAAGAAGGATATCGTAGATTATATACGAAAATATCTAACCTATCAGTTAGTGAAGGTGGAGCATCAACGACCATCAGGACTACTCCAACCACTTCCAATACCTAATTGGAAATGAGAACAAATCACCATGGACTTTGTAACACACCTACCAGTGGCCCAATGTGGATATAATAACATAAAGGTGATAGTAGATAGACTGACTCAATCTGTGCACTTTCTAGCTGTCCAGATACAGTACATGATCGAAACATTGGCTGAGTTATATATCAAGGAAATTGTCAGATTGCATGGAACCCCAAATAGTATTGTGTCGGATCGGGATCTAAAGTTTACTTCAAGAGTTCGGAAGGCTTTGTAAGAACATTTGGGCACAAGGTTGCAATTCAGCTCCACTGCCATCCCCAAACAGACGGGCAATCAAAGATAACCATATGAATATTAGAGGATATGTTACAGGCTTGTGTTTTAGAGTTTAGGGGAAGTTGGGACCGACACTTGCCTTTAATTGAATTTATATACAATAACAGCTACCAGTCCACCATTTAAATGGTTCCATATGAAGCATTGTATAGTAGAAAGTGTTGATTTCTATTACATTAGGATCTTGAAGAATACAAGAGCAGCGACCACAAGATCCCAGGAACTATAAGACCTAAACTGATCTAAGAGACTATTGAGAAAACGCAGATCATTAAGCAGAGAATGAAAACTGCACAGGACCGACAGAAAAGTTATGCAGATAAGAGGAGAAGGGACTTAGAATTTGAAGTCAGTGATCAAGTATTTCTTAAAGTTTTTTCGAGGAAAGGTGTTCGAAGGATCGGTAAAGGCAAAAAACTTAATCCAAGATACATTGGTCCTTTTAAGATATGTGAGAGAATCGGACCAGTAGCATACCGCCTAGAGTTGACCCAGGAAGTGATAGACATTCATGATGTTTTTCATATTTCGCAACTTCAAAAATATCATCCCGATCCTTCTCATGTTATTCCTCAAGCCAGTATATCTCTACAAAGTGATCTAACATATGAAGAACAGCCAATTAGAATTTTGGACCGAAAGTTTCGAGAACTTAGGAATCGAATGATTCCTCAAGTAAAAGTTCTCCAGTGAAATCATAACGTTGAGGAAGTAACATAGGAACTAGAAGATCTTATGCGCCAATAATATCCTGAACTCTTCTAGTATTCAGGTGAGAATCTGGGGACCAGATTCATTTAAGAGGGGGGGAGTCTGTAACACCCCTAGAAATGCATTGATTTTTCATAATTTATTTAAGTATTAATTTATGAGAATTTTAATTTTATTTATTTGATTTTTCAAAAGTTTTGTGGGTGAAAACACGAATACAAAAGACTTAATTGCATCACTTTTAAAAAAATCATAAGGGTAAATGTGTAATTTTAATAGTTAGAGGACCTAATGTGAAGGTTATTAGAAAATGGTAGCTGAATAGAACCTAATAAAACTGATGGGGCTCAATTTATAATTCTAAAAGCCTAAATCTATAAAAATGAAAATTTTCAATTTCTCCCCAACACTTCATTTCTTCCCACTGAAACACCCTCTCCTTCCTATCTCACCGGCGAACCTCCGGCTACCACCCCAACCTCCGAGCCAACCTCATAAACTTCTTCCCCACTTCACCCTGAACACAAATATACCCTCCACCACCTCCATCTCCGGCGAAACCATCGAGAAACGTAAAGCTCAAACGGAGCCGCGACGGAGCTTGGTAGGTTTTCTTTTTTGACGACGAAAACAAACATGCAACTAGTTGTACGCCCGAGTGGCTATGGTTTTAAAAATGTTCTGATCACAAACTAATTTATCGTTCTGGCGCCATGAACTTTCTCAGTTTTATCGGATTGTTCTCGTTGAATTGAAAATTGTTATTATTAAATATCGTATTAGTTTTCTTGACTGTTCAGTGTATCGCAGATTGCCTTGATGGCATAATTGTTCAGTTATTCTGCCCTGTTGGCAATTGATCGTTTAAAATACTTACTGAAAATGATACAGGAGAATTGTTTGGCCGAGAGCCTTGCCAAGCTGTCATGCTTGTGCCACTGTTATTGCCAAGCCGTCGTGCTTGTGCCATTGTTTTGCCAAGCTGTTATTGCCAAGCCATCGTGCTTGTACCACTGTTTCGCCAAGCTGTCATGCTTGTGCCACTATTATTGCCAAGCCGTCGTGCTTGTACCACTGTTTCGCCAAGCTGTCATGCTTGTGCTACTGTTATTGCCGAGCTATCATGCTCGTGCCACTGAACTATTAATGTTGATCGATTGTACTGTTATGGAGGCACAAGGGTATTCTGATATGCATATTTTGCTCTTTTATTGAAATATATATTCTGTTGGGTTTGTGCTGTTAAATTGTATTTTGCTCGTGGAGCAATAAGGCTGGAGTGAGTTTCCAGTCTAGATCGGGCTGATATCCCAGGCCAACTGAGCTATCTGTATTTCCTCCCGAACTGTGATCGGTTGAGACGCTCTAAACATCTCAAACAGTATCGGTCGAGATGATCCTGGTCCTTTTGAGCTGATGGTTATGGCATTCCGACCTAGCAATTGTTAATTGTTGAAAACTGTCCCTTTTGCTTCATTCTAGCATATGATTGTGCTTCCATAGTTTCAAACTGTTGAAATCCATTGTTATTTATTGACTCTTGATAGCCGTCTATTATTTTACCTTATTCCTCACTGAGTTCTTATAACTCACCCTCGTACCGTTTATTTCCTTTTAGACAGGTATGAGGCCGGAGGCTTGGACTGAGGGTTTTAACTTGATGTTTTGTATTAAAGTTTGGGAATGGATGTTTATATATGAATTCACCATTTATGATATTTTGGTATTAGAAATGTGTAAACTGTTGGGACGAATGTAAGACTTTTAGTATGTATGAACTACGTTGCTTATGTTGATATCTTGGTTCTGATTTTTGATGGGTTAGTAGCATGAATTGAGCACTCTGATATTATGGTATTAAGTTTAAAGCATGATGTGAGTTATGATCATTGTGGTTTATTAGAGAATTTCGGTAAAAAATTTATGGGCCTATCGGATATGATATTGCATGCTATATGATTGAATTGAGTGGCATTCCGACTTTTGAGTTTTATCCAGAGTGGGGCGCCACAGCATATGGAAGAGAATATGAGTTGTATTCATCTATGAAAGGGTACAGAGAATATATACAATGCATGAGCACAGAAAATGAGGAAACAACATTCCTAACAAATAGTTGACACTAACAAATGAAAGAATATTCCTACTAATTTAATTTGGACTATAACAGAAAATATATATATATATATACATACAAGATATAATACATTAAATTCTGTTTTCTTATATTAGATACTTATTGGATATTTAATTATATTGTGCACCCATAAACTTCAAACTTTAATTCCACTATTGAAGTTTTAGCAATAAAAAGGCGAAAAAATAATGTTATATCTTAAATGAGTCACATACACATTTCTTCTTATAATTTTTTTGTACAAGAATAATTCAAAATTTTAAGATAATAAAATAATATCTATATAAGAACGTTATAGTAATTGATATTAGTGCACTAAATTATGCTATCCACTACATCAGAAAATCAATGAACTTAGAGTGTATTTACTAGTGTTTCGATGATTAGTATCAATTCCTGTATAAATATATGCCTTTTATCACTTTTAAATTAACATTGAAAAACAATAATTTATGAAACATAATGTAGCATACATGAAACATTAATTAAACCAATTTACTAGAAGATATTATACGAAGAATGACGAAGACAGCAGTTAATGATCACATAGAACTATTAGTTATATAAGTGATCATACCACCTTCTCGATCCGGGAAAAGAAAAAGAATTCCTATTCTCAAATGCTTCAAGCCATGGGAGTCAATAATTTGAATTTGCTTATTTTATATAATATATGCATTACAATAACATACAACAAAGATTAGAAACTAGAATAGACAGCTTGTAATTATTGTTGAAAATAAGTTTTAAAATTTTTTCAATTTAATTTGTTTCCAACAATTATTTTATTTTATTTTATGTTTTAATATCACAGTCAATGTGCCTATTAATTTTAATTTATTTTATATTTATGGCCTCATTAATTATTTTATTATAATTTTATAAATATTTGACCGCCTATTTATACTGAATTTATGGTGCCTTATGGTGCTTTTATGGCGTTTTAGTGACCCATTAATCTTTTTCAATGGTTAAACTTTTTATACTTAGATAAAGGGACCATAATCCATTTTTATGCACATAGAGTTTGTGAGTTTAGATAATTTTATTTCCTACACTCCCACAAGACTTTTATGTTTTTTTGGTAATGTGACTATGGACTGATTTCTAATCTCCTCGTGGTCGTGCGCATGGAATGAGAAACTTGAGTGCTAATGAGGGTTTATCTTTAATTCATGATCAACTATTAGATACTGCATGTAGGGAGGCAATTATGACTTTAGGACAACGACAAGTATCGTGACTCTCCATTGATCTAGCTTCGATATCTTGAATATTTTTATGTGGTTTGATCTATTACTTTATGCATTATATTTTACGTATAATTATGTTTATGATAATTATATAATTATATTTTTATGATATTTGCATAAATCATACAATGTCCACAATATTCTAAAGTCGTGATTGGTTGTTTGTGTTTTAGTAGTAAATTATGCAATCACAACTAATTAAAAAGGCGTTTGGGTGAGCTTATAAGCTCCTCAAAATATTTTATAAGATGTTTAAAAGCTTATAAAATGTCTAAAAATGTTTGGTAAATCTATCTATATAAAAAAAATGGCCCTTTACACACTTAAAGTAGCGGTTACGCCATGCTACACCAAAATTATTTTACCAATTACACCCTTAATTTTTAATTTAATTTCAAAAGTGAATTTATCACTTGATTTAACATTAAAAACACAAATAATATAGTGAAAACATAATGA
The DNA here is from genome assembly GCA_018894105.1 of Jacaranda mimosifolia. Taxonomy (NCBI): domain Eukaryota; kingdom Viridiplantae; phylum Streptophyta; class Magnoliopsida; order Lamiales; family Bignoniaceae; genus Jacaranda; species Jacaranda mimosifolia. The sequence goes on from CM032126.1 coordinate 25,136,270, forward strand.
CAAAACTTATAGAACGTGTAGGTAGACATATTTAATAATTTTGAATTTTTTATGTAGAAATTATTTGCTAAATATGAGTTTATATTAATGGATAATTAATATGGTATGCTATAGATATGATTATTGTTAAAATTATGTTATTACTAATTACACTAGAAAAAAATGAGCACTTTATTATTTATTAATATAATTTATCATTAATAATATAATAAACTAATATGCACGCGGGGACTGCATGCCACGACGACTAATTTTTAAAAAAGATAGCTTATAAGCTCCTAAAATATGATGTTAAAAGCTTATAAGCTCTTTTTAAAAAAGTAAGGAGTTCCTAACTTATTTTTAAAATTTTAACAAGCTCCCTTAATTTTAATTATATTAATTACAAATTTCTATTATTAACATCTTATAAGCTCCAAAATCTTATTTTATCCAAACACTTTAACAACTTATTCTTTTAAAAAAATCTAGTATCTTATAAGCTCCAAATTAAACATCTTATAAAATATTGGAGCTTATAAGATCTTTTAAATAAGCATACTAAACACCCTCTCGAAGTCTAACTTCTTGTTTGTGTCTTTGCATGTTTACGTGATGCTCGAGAATTTGTGACTCAACCAAACATCACATTCTCTGTTCAATTGTTAGAGGCTTGAGAGAGTCGATTCTCATTTTAATAAATAAAAATGTCAGAAACTCTTAGACACTTCATTATAATTGGTATGTTATAGCTAGCTAGTTATAGAAATACATGAAGGCAGTGATACCTTAATAGCACTAGAAGGAAATCAGGTACGTTGAGTAATTTTGACTAATTCTACTTTTCCTTAATTTAAGTGGGAGGCCGAAGAGACTCTAATAATTTTTATTTGCTTGCATGCTAATTTAAATTTTGATATTGCTACAGTTTATTTTTAAAAAATATATATATATATTTATTGCGTTGCAATGCTCATTTAGCTTTATAATACTTGGCACTACAATTGCTTTGTCTAGAAACTTATGTGTCGGTTCTATGCTTGGGATTTATTAATCTTGATATTTATTCAATCAGCAACGTCTAATGAAAAGAAAATGGTTGAACTGATATTTTTATTTATTTATTTATACACACGCACACATATCAGGAATCCGTTAGCAGTCGAACTCCTGACCTCCCACATCATATCAGAAACTTATGCCATTAGGCCAAAGGTCACTTGGCAATGGTTGAACTGATAATTGATTAATGTGTGTGTAATGAGTAGGAGATAGCACCAACATGCCACCTAAACTAACGGCTTGTTTGCGATAGTGTATTATTAGTGCAATTCAGTCAATAATTAATTAATGGTTATATATTATTTCAATATACTAAATGGTATGACAAATTTAGTGCAAATAATAACCAATTATTATAGTTTAAGTTCCTCTTGTGCCAAAATAGTGGATTAATACATGTGGAATTGATCAGTAGCATGCAGTACTAGCCATTTCCTAGCTAATATAATTTCTCGTCTTATAAATGGGTCATAATCTGTTTGTTGACCTATTATTTTAAAAAAAAAAATTGTTTTATGTGCTTTTTTTTGTGGTGATTTTTTCATACCTTAATGTCTTTTTATATTTGCTCATCTACTAGCTAAAAATATTGTACAAATTAAGATGCATAATTATTGAGATCATAAGTAATTATATAAAGTCGCTGAATAATACATGCACAGTAAGATATAAACTTTGCAAATATGCACACATTATACTATCTATTCATGAATTAATTCCTTTTAGAGAGTTATATGTGCATACAACCAAAATATTATTAAACTAGGAGAAGTTCATACATAGAGACATGATCATGTATTGATTAACATTGTGGAATATATTATATTTGAGTAATTACCTTTTTGTTCTGTATATATGTGTGTGTACATGTGTATTTACTAATTCATTGCAAGAGTTACATATTTCTCCAACGGCTAGTTAACTAATTAAGAATTATCAATAATGAACGTACATTGAACTAGCTTATCATGTTATTGAGTCCTTGTATGGGAGTTACATGTTGTCAAAGACTATTATTTAGTTGTCTAATTTTATTTAGAAAATGATGAAATTTGTTGGTGGCCTGAAAATTAAGTTGTCTAAATTATTTCATGTTAGATAAGTAAGACATATGCATGATATTTTCAATTTCTAAAAGGTATAGTGATGTAATGATCATAATTAAAAGTTTATTGAAATATGAAATTGAAAAAGGAAGATTATATTTTTTGGTTGTTGGCTGACATGCTTATATGTTTGCATGTAATATATATGTATCCCATATATATATATATATGTGTGTGTGTGTGTGTTAAAAAAAAAAAAAAGAGGTGTGAATATTTAGTTACACGGGCATTTTAATGTTTCCAGTGCACTCTTTATGGTGCTAAATTTATCTCTATCATGTGTATTGGTTTGATTTAAAATTAGAGACAGTAAAAGTGGAGTACATGTATGCAGTAAAATGTGTGAAAGAATTCCTCGCAAATAGCTTGCATTATAAAGCTTTATCAATATACAAGTTTTATATTAAGAAAATTTGTTTCTTTGTCACAAATTTGTTGCAAATTCTCTTAAGATGTGGGGTACAATTATTTATGTTGATTGTTGAGATTATAAAATTTTGTGTGCAAGCAAATAGCATTTCTTATTCGAGAAATGTGGTGGTTCATTTATTTATTTATTTTCCATATACTTAAAATGTGGTCAATATTATTTTGATTGGGTTAACGAGTATTTATGATGTGAGTGTTGGAAATTTTAATATGACTAAGATTTCAATCTTATTAATTGCCACTTTGTACTAGTAGGAAATGCAGTTACAGATTCAATTATTTCTCTTAAATTTAAGTGTGCGGAAAAATGATATCAAATAGATGAAGGCCAGAAACAATAATGCTCCGAGAAGAAAATTCAAATTTTGGATTGAAGATCCAAAGAATTCGCAGATATTTAGATTTATTCATTATTTCATATATATTTGTGAAGATTGGTCTTGTAAAGCAGGTGTACATACATGAAATAGGAAGGGCAAGGAGAAAGAAAATAATAATAATAAAAAAAAAGAGGTGAGTGATATCATATTCCATGAGATAGAAAAACTGCATGGAGGAACTAGCACAAAGGCTAGATTCTTAATCATCAAAGGGGATGGGCTGAACCCATAAGGGAGTCATGTTGGGAAATAACAAAAACTCTATGATTGGAGACCCCATGAAGGTTTGAAGGAGGTTCAATGGGTAGGAACCATCCATATTGCGTGACTCGTATGTAACACTAATTTTAAGAAGTGTACATGAAATACCTATTTCCCATCCCTGAGGTGAAGTGCTATGAAAATGTAATGCTAGATTGGGCTTTGAATTTTAATGAGACTGAAGTAGGATTTCTACAAGGTATGGGTCACGCATATCTTTGAAAGGCTTACCTAAGTGAAGTTGCTATGGGCTGTGGCTATGGGTTTGGCTAACCTTGGAGACCTCACGAGAATCAAGATAGAGCGTAGGACCATTAACGCGTTAACCCCACTATAATCATGTCCTAAGTCAATATCGTGTATGTGGTAATTGATATTTGGCTCAAGGGACCTAATTCAAGGTTAAGTCCATTATGGTTCCCTCAAACGGATATTACGAACACTAAGTGTATGTTCAAGACCGAAAGGCACATGCACCAATTGCACAACATAAGTTGCCATTATATTTCCTTTTTATATAAAATTTCAGAATTTTTAAATCTTGTGGGGGATTGTTGGAAATAAACTTTAAAACTTCTTCAATTTATTTTATTTCTAATAAATAATCATTTATTATGTGTTTTTAATATCAGAACAAATGAGCCTATTAATTTTGATTTATTTTATATTGATGGCCTCATCAATTATTTTATTATAATTTTATAAATGTTTAACCATTTATTTATACTAATAATTGGGCCAATTTATATTGGATTTATGTTGTTTTTTGGTGTTTTAGTGGCCCACTAATATTTTTTAATGGTCAAACATTTTACACTTGTAAAGGGGTCATAATCCATTATCCATTTTTGGGCATCTAGAGTTTGTGAGTTTAGATAATTTTATTTCATACACTCCCACAAGACTTTTGTGTTTTTCTTGCAATGTGCCCATGGGTTGGTTTTTAATCTCCTCGTGGTCATGCACATGGAATGAGACACGACATGCTGGGAACCAATGGAGTTCTATCTTGTAATCATGAACCTGTACGAAAGGAGGCAATCATGACTTTAGGATAGCGAGAAGTGTTGTGACTATTGATCTAGCTTTGATTTCTTGAATATTTTATGTGGTTTGATTTATTACTTTATGCATCATATTTTACGCAGAATTATGTTTATGATAATTATATAATTATATTTTTATGATATTAGCACAAATCATATAATATCCATAGTAATTATATATTTAGTGAAGATAATAAAATATTGCTTTAGTTGATATTATTATATCTCCCGCATAATTTCACAAAATATAAACATTATATGGAACTATGGCTCCTATAAATACATACATACAAGTAAATATGTAAAACTAAAACTAAAATTATGTTATGCCAATAAAAAGATAAACCTTGAGGCCCCGTTTACTTGATGGTATGGAATGTAGAGTGATGAGATGAAATGAGGGATGAAAAGTAGGATTAAGGTAATTTTATTTTTTAAAATTATATTTACTTTGTAGGATGATTTGTATAATAAAAGTGGATAATTGTATTGGATGTTTACTTTGATAGATGATAATATTGGGATAAATTTTAAAAGATTAAAATACCCTCAATTAAAAAATTTATTTAATTTTCCATTTAACATAGAGAAATTAATTTTCCTCCATTCTAGCACAATATCCAATTATTTCTTCTTTTTTCCAAATATAAAAAAATTAATTTTCCTCCATTCTAACACAACATCTTTACACATAAAAATAAAGAATTAAGGGTATATTTTTTTCGTTATCAATATTATTACCTCAATTGCAATTTATATATATGTATATTTATGTTTTAATTATTTTTAATATATATTGTGTTCAATTACTAAATTGTTATAAGAATCTATAATAATAATAATAATAATAATAATACAATTTTAATATAATAATTATTAATCAAACAAAGATTAAAAAAAAATTATAATAATTTTTTTCTCAAAAAAGAATACCATACATAAATTTTATTTACAACATATTCTCCAACCTAATTACTTAAATCGTTGTTTTAAAATATTATTGCAAGACAATTAAAAATAATTTCAAACATTATATATAGATATATTAGTCTATACTATAAATGGGAATGCACGTGGTAACAGTACCATGCGTGTGCCAAACCTTTTTTTTTCTTTTTCTTTTTCTTTTTCCTTTTTTTTAATTCAGGAACTACATAAAAATAATGTCGTTTTACGGCGAGTGATAAGCATTTGTACCTATGGTTTTGCCTCTTGTATGATTGGTTCTTTATTTTTAGGTAAGTTTGGGGGCTACTAAGGGCCTGTTTGGTTTTATTCCATGGCCCATTCCCAGCAAAGTTACTATTTAAAAATTGAAAATTGTTTGGATGCGGCCTTTCCCAAGGAACAAAAATCCAGTTTTCATTTCCATTTTCACATTTCCCAATAAAATTACCCCTTACCAAACCTACTCCATTCAATTATCTGAAAAAGCTTACCATGCATCAATCAAACTGTCTCTCACATCAATCGGCCGTTTGGAGAAAAAAAACGAAAAAAAAAATATTTGGCAAGCTTTTCTTTCTCATATGGTAATGTTTTCATTTTCCCCCAAATCAAAAACCCTCCAAAGTTTGATATCCCCATAGCTTTGCTCAGGCACAATGACAGAGGGAGAAATCGTTTCATCGTCTGGCGAGAATAGCCAACCAATACGACCGCTGAAGCGACGGAAGGTACCGATTTCCTTTGTAACAGTTACACCTCCTTCTCCGGTGAGTTTATTCGGGCTTCAGGTGGAGGGGATGTAGAAAATAATTTTGCTATCCCCTCGGTCTGTGTTTTATACCCACCAAGTGCTACCATTCTAGTATAGGTTACATATTCTGTGTATGTATGTAGCATAAAGTCCTGATTTAGGTGTTGTAGTCTACGGTTCAAATGTGGCTAGATTTGTTTTTCATGCAGTATATAAGTTCTGATCTATTTAGGCATGACGTGTGTTTCCAATTTTGCGATTTTGGCATTATGTTGTGTGGCTGATTCTTGGTTGCTTGTGTGGAGGGTTGTCATTTAGGGGTAGGATTTACTGTTAGCCGATGTGTAGTTGTATTCCAGTGTGCGTTAAAAGGACTACCTTCACCAGAATGCGTGTTTTTATATTCTGAAATATCCTCTGTGAAGCACACTTTTTAATTTTTTATGGTTGTTACCACATTATACTAAATTAGGTGTTGAAGAACATCTTTACTCCTCACTGCATATGTGGTTGTTCTTGTGTTTTATGTCACTATTGAGCTTTAGTCCACTTGAATGTGCAAAGGTTGCAATGTGAGGAATATGAATGAAGTTAGAACTTATATCTACCTGTTCTGGTGTTATAGGTGAACTCTTAATTCGCTTTCTTTATTTGCCAGAAGACTATATTTGCAGTTTATTGTGTTACAACATATAGCCACATGGGAAAATGAGTTATTGTTAATATTCCATGTACCGAATGTGTTTATATAATATGTAGATCTTGTTGAGTTCTTGAATGTTAGGTGTTGTTGGGATGGAGGAAATAGGATGAGAGATAGACGGCATTGACGTGTTGTGTACGCATAGGTGTAGATATCAATACATGGCATGTTCACCCGTTACATAGAGTTATGCTTCTTGTTAAGATCAAAATTTTGTATTATGGAGATACATAAAATTTTGTACTACTTCTCTTGTGTGAGGTAACATATAAAATGCATTATATTAGCTTATCCTCATCTAACTTTGATCACACATCTCATTAGATGTCTCGTCGGCAACAAAGATTTCGCAGTAGGGCAAAGATGCAAAGTGGGAGTTGCCCGCTGTGTCTATCTTGATTGAGTTGATATATGATCAATTCATCAAGGGCTAGTTAATTTCAACAACCTTCACTACCACAATTTGGCTAGAGATTCAAAGAGAGTTGCATGCACGTACTGGCCTTCACTATGAAGCCGATCAACTAAAAAATAAATTGTCTACGGTGCGTCTTCTTTGGAGAAAATTTCATGATCTAATAACAAAGCACGCTGGTTTGGGGTGGGATAGCAACACAAGCACAGTAGAAGCCACGGAGGACAATGGGCTGAGCAGCTAATGGTAATATATAAAGTTTTGCATATGCTCAATATGCACACTTGTTATATTCCATTAAATGCCCTTTTATAATGTCATGTGCTCCTCGTTATAGGAAAATTCGAAGGAGAGTTCTCTAAAGAAGCAGGGTCTTCCACACTATCACTTGTGCACATAAATGTTCCTTAACCCAGTCACAAGTGGGAGTGGTGCCAGGTTTTCTTCCCAACCACCAATTGATAGTGAGGAGGACGTAGAACCTGATATGCCAAACTTAGACGATTCTGGCCCATCAATGTTTACCAACCCCCAATCTGGAGATGCAAACCTAGAAGTCCCTATTAATCCATCCCAACCACCCATTCATTGTGCTAGTCCAAGCAATAAGTCTAATAAGTCTAAGAGTAACCGTTCATCAAGAATTGATGAGGCAATAGATGCATGGACTTGTGTTAATAGTGCAAAGGCTAGAAAGTTGGAGAAAAACTCAACTACAAGTGTTGAAGCTTGCATGGCGTCGTTGAAGACTATGGAGGGCTTACCCCGCTTTCTTTTCTTCAAGGCTCAAGACTCTCTCTTGAGCAAAAGGCGTCGTAGGATGTTCCTTCTAATAAGTGATGAGGAGATGAGGGAATGGGTGGAGTCATTGGGAGATGCTTGATGGGGGTTATTAAAGAGTGATATAAGTTTTTAATTTGAAACTGCGATGAAGGTCCTTGCTGCCCTGTTTGTATCTTATTCCATTTCAGATAATACTTTTTTCTGTGTTTAAACTTATGTTGTGTCATGTTATATGTCATTTTTTATTGTTCCTTTAGTTTTACTTATGATGTAAGACACTTGTATTAAGGTGAACAGAGATGTTTAGGATTTATATAAGTGTAGCTGCAACCAATTTTCAATTTATGTGTGGCTGCATTCTTTGTTAAATCCGCAAAGGTTGTCTTTCTACATTCTTTGCTAATTCTCATTCTTTGCATTCTTTCTGCTTCCATACTACAATAGACAACTATTAAATCAAGGAGCCACCACACACCGGACACCACAGGAAAGTGTCATTCTTGGCCAATAAGTACCAAACACAGCTGCCAGAGATAGCATATTAGCATAACAAACAAACAACTTTTTAGTTAGACCTTTAATGTTAATTTTGGAATCCTTTTAACTAGTGGAAATGGAAAATATATGTAAGCCCAATCAATCTATTGTTGTAGGAACGTATAACTTCAATTCCACTTACAAACTAGGCCTTGTAATGGTGGTGAAATACAAATAAAACAATTTACAATTCCTCCAATGTGGCCAGCCCAACTGGCGATAGAAACCACATCCAATTTTGGCTACCTCAGTGCTTGTACAGGCGCCTTCCTCAGATGATTAAACACTTCCACCACTTATTGGAACATTTACAATCCAACACATGGAATGCAACAATACTCACAACTCACCTTCCAATAACGTAACATCTATATGACTACATTAACTAAATTTATATAAACAAAAATACATAAAATATCAATAAATACATAAAATACTTAAAATATTTATATAAATTAAAAATTGTCTACTCTTTATAATAAAATCATGAAAACTATATAAGTTTACATTTTAAAATTACATATTATATATTTATATGTTATGTAATGACAAGAGGAATATGTATATAATGGTATATACATATATATAACAAATTATGTACATGAAAAAAATATATAAATACATATATGAATATATATATATTTATATATATATATATACAATTATTTATAATTGTTCTATATACTCATTAGGGGTGGGAATAGGTTAGGCTAGGCTAGGCTTTGTCTTAAATAGACTAGGCCGGTTGTATAATTATAAGCCTAAAGCCTAGTCTATTACCTAACACAGGCTTTCTTTTTAAGGTTTGGCTTAGCCTTTTTAAATTTTTTCAAAGCCTAGGTCTAACCTTAGAAGCCCTATTTTAGTTAAAATTCTAATTAGGCTTATTGCCTTAAAGATTGGTTCAAACTTTTAATACGCTTAGGCTTTAATAGGCCTAAGAATTCTATAATTTATATTAAGCAAAAATAATTGGCGATTATAATACATTTATCTAAATAAAAAGAAAAGCATAACCAAACATTATTATAGGTTAAACAAAAAATTTGATCAATCTTATGGTTATGTATATACAACTATATAAAATTAATAAAATTAATTAAGATAAAATAAAAAAGCAATTATATAAGTATTATAAATATTTAAATATATATTATAATAGAATTTAATTATATAGGCCCGCCTAATAGGCTTTATAGGCTCACCGATGTGCCTATATCTATCCTTTTTAACTAAATAAGCTTCTTTAGAAGTCTAAATCTGGTCTATTTTTTAAATAGGCTAGATCGAGCTAGGCCTCAAATAAGCTAGGCCGTAGGCCCCTGACAGGTGGCCTATCCTATTCCCATCCCTAATACTCATAAATTTAATTTATATTTTTACAAATACAAAATACATAAAATACTTAAAATACATAAAAATATGTATTTAAATTTAAAATTGTCTACTCTTTATAATACAATCATGAAACCTATATGAGTTTATATTTATAAATTACATATTATATATTTATGTATTATGTACTAACAAGAGGATTATGTATATGATTGTATATACATATATATAATAAATTATTGACATGTAAAAAAATATATAAATACATATATATTTATACATTACCAATATTTTATCATTGTTGTACATACATATAATTTTAATCTATGTTTTTCTTGTTGTGTTCAGTTTAATGAAAGATTACGTGATTGTATATTTATGAAACACATATACAGAGCAAGTAATACTTAATACTTATAAATTTACCAACTTATTGACTGCATTTGTGTAATTATGTTGAATAAATAATATGACATTTAGGAAATCTATAACAGATTTAAGTAATTAAAAAACTATATATTTTTTAATGGATAAGATATACATGATTGTTGTTAGGCCTCCAATAATCAATTGCATGATATTAGTTATTTTCATCATATCCAAACATAATCAGTACTTCAAATCATGTGCAGAACTTATTTAATGGAGGGTGCCTCGACGTCAAACCCATCAACCCTTAATGAACAACAGAATACTGGAGATGGCTCTAGTAGTTCCCCTACCACAGAAACAACTTCTGATGAATCCTCATCGAGTGACACCACCACAAATAATGATAACAATTCCAATGACTCTGGTGATGGGATGGCCTTTGTCTTTGTCTCACAGGTCCTATGTCCATCACAATTACAATTCCAAAATGAAGTTCCAATGTACACTTCTCGGCTTAGAGGGGCTAATTGGGTGGGAGAACTGTTAGATGGTCATCCCGAGAGGATTAGAAAGGCATTGCGAATGAGTAAAGATAGTTTCAACGCTATATGTAACATGCTTAAAAGTAGGGGTTTACTTAAGGCCGGTAGATAAGCTAGAGTTGGATTGAAGGAGGTTGTAGCAATATTCTTGCAAAGAATAGGACAAGGTAAGTTTCAATGAGATAACTGTAAGAGGTCCCAACATTCGACAAAAACAATCTATAGATATATCCGTCGAGTTACCAAAGCACTAAACTATTTAGCTCCAGAAATAATCACCCCTCCGAACTACAACAATGTGCACCCTCGAATACTATACAATCGCAAGTTCTATCCTTACTTTAAGGTATTTCTCAAAATACTTCCACTTTGTCTTCAATATATACATCTTAATCGTTAAGTTTACGAACGTAAGATATTTTTCCATGCAGGACTGTGTCGATGCTGTCGATGGTACTTATGTCTCGGTCTTAGCACATTCAGCAATACAAAATGCATATCGATGTTGTAAAGCTATAATTGCTCAAAATGTGCTAGCAATATGTGACATGGATTTAATGTTTAATTATGCCTATGCGCGTTGGGAAGGGAGAGCGAATGACGCATGTGTATTGGTTGATGCTCTTAGAACTGATCCTACCTTTCCTTGGCCACCTCAAGGTTGGTGTAATAAGTTAAATTAATTATATCATAAGATAAGTTTTTATGAAACACATATTAATATAATCTAATTCTATGTAGGTAAGTATTATGTTGTCGATTCTGGCTTCTACAACTTCCCAGGTTTTCTAGCTCCCTATAGAATGCATCATTACCATATTAACCAATTTGTGGGTAGGAGTTATCTATCGAGAGGCTCTGCTGAGATATTCAATGAAAGGGATGCCAAACTCAGAAACATCGTAGAACAAGCATTTGGTGTGCTGAAGTCTCGGTTTCCAATGTTGGCTGCCTAGATGCCTCAGTACAAGCTCCACCGAAAAGTACAAATATCATCGCCTATTGTGTCATCCATAATTTTATACGAAAACATTTTCACGATGACTTTTTCTTCCTAGAGGAACAAATTCAATATAACAATGCAATTGAGATCCATCCAAATGATCATCACCTTTCCTCACAAAACGATATTGATTGGATGTCGAGGTTCCGTGATAATGTAGCGAATATCATGTGGGTGAATCGTCACAATATGTAACTTGTAATCAAACATGACAAAAAAGTTTGTGGCTCCTTAATTATATACAAGCGCACTAGATGTGTGTAATTTATATTAACATCAAACACTTTCTGATGCATGTATGATCTTAAATGTGACAAAGTATATGCTTATTATCAATGTGGGCAATGTAGTTGTCTTCACTTTTTCTTATGCATATCGACTGCACATGCATATCAGTTGACTTATGCAGCTGCTTTTGTTTTTCCCTACATACAAACACACGATACATGGTTGTTTTAGAATAATCACATATATATATATATATATTTATGAACCTTTTATGTTAATAAAGCCTTATGAATTCACAAGAATAACAAACCATGGTACACTGATGTGTCCTTGTGGAGCTGGGCCAATGATATATCAAATGGCACGAATAGAAAATAACTATGGCCGCTACTTCTACCGATGGTTGTTGGGGTCTGATCATCGGGGTGCATTCATGTGGGTTTCAGGTTCAAGTGCTACTCGTGTAGCGTATACTGACATGTTGTATGTGAGGAGCGGTTTCCCCTCAGTTTATGTGGGGGAATCTTCCCACACATCATCATCTTCACATAACATCCATGCAACCCGTGCAAATCCAAACCTAGTTAGGTGCCTTTCAGAAGCATCAGCCATACTAGTAGAAGCATCAGTACTTCAACCAACACGTGCTGCTGCTTTATGCTGCTTGGGAATGTGTTCCCTCCTTATGTGCTTAGTAATAACTGTGGTAGCTATTTTTATTATAAAAATGATCATGTATTGATGTGTAACGTACAAGTAGCCAATTAATCTCTGTCTATGCACATTTTGGTTTGTCAAGTACTATGTATTTATGTTAGCAGTTGTAGCCTATGTATGGTGATAGTAATTGACTATTTTATTGAATAATGGAAAAGTTTCAGTTGTGATTTTAATCCTTAGGCATTTATTGTTCTATTTTATGCCTCTACATTATATTATAATCTGCCATATTTCTCGAAACTGCACATAATGTGTATCATTACTTGTACAACCATATTAACTTTGTATTTATTTGAATAGTTATGTGTTGGGTACTCAACAATAATGAATTTTCATAAGTAAACATGTTCGAACCGTCGAACTGCACCAGGTCACACTTTAATGGCATTGGACAGTGGGGTGAAGAGGAGGATGAGAAATTCCTTCATTACTTACTTGAGGCACGCTCGATGTCACCCTTGACAAATGCTAGAATTTTCGAGTTTGTACTTGATGAGATTCTTGGTCGATTAAATCACATTTTCCAGCGAGAATACATAATGGAGACACTGAGACGTAGGTTTTGCTAACTTTGTCGTGATTACAAGATTTTCTCGAAGATCATCAACACACATGGGGTTCAGTACTCGTTGCAGCAGTGCACTGTATATGTTCCACTAAATCTACGACGCCAGCTTCAAAGGGTAAGCATATTTGTACATAATTCTACAATGTTTATTTATCTGCTTACATGTACACATGCATCCTCTCCTAATGACATATATGTTTTACCATAAATGACTGATTTTTGTGCCTACTCCATTCATATCTAGGCTGTCATCGGTGCTGAAGACTTCTTTACGGAGTGCCCTCCCCATTGGCCATCAGTGAATGCAATATTTCAATCTGAGTATTTTCAAGTTGTGGAGCTATTGACAATTGTCATACCATCCGAGGATGAAATGGAAATTGGTGGCCCATTCAATCCAATCATTGTTTCCGACACATCGGACAGCGTACAAGTTATCCCACCCCCTCCTTCCTCCACTGCTGGCCGCATGCCTAGAAATGTGAACAATGATTTTCACAACGTTGAAGATGCCGCTGAAAGCACCAGTGTGCAGTCTACCGTAGCTTCTGCTAGCAGCTAGAGTGGGAGCTTTTGAAAGATGTGGTGATAGGATCCTAATTATGTTGCATGTGTAAGTATATATATTTAGCACTACTCGTATGTTGTAATATATGCATATGTTACGTTAATCCTAACCCCGAACACAGCTGTACAACTGTAGGATATGTTAATATGAATTCTACTACTTAATGAAACTGAGGAATGGCAGCTAGTTTTCACCTATTTTTCGAAGTCATCCCCCTTCCAACAAATGCTTCAACTCTTCTATTGTGGCTCATTATTCAACTTACCATGAGGCTTTTACTTGTTTCATTTCACATTTTAGTCTTCTGGAAGGTTACATTAAATCAATTGTTGGAAACTATACTTTACCATTTTCATAAAAATCATGGTTCAGACACAATTTTGGGGAGTTAGGTCCTAGTTCCAGTCACTAGTTCTATACAACAGCTTGGAAATATTTATGCATGTTCTGCCGCATGCATAGTAGCATTGACACGGTCTCCAAAGCCATAAAAATCATGATCTATTTTTTCTCTATTTGTATTAGCATAAAAACATATAAATATTTACTTTAAACTTCCAATTATGATAAAAGGAAAAAAAAAGTTAATAATTATAATTATCCAAACAAATCACATCACACAATTTGGAAATGTACGTCTTTTTAGGGTGAAAATTTCTTTCATTCAAATATATTTCATTTTCAACTTTATAAAACTCAAATTTTCAGACAACTCATCCAAATATATTTTTATTTTCACATCATATCACATAATTAATTTTCACAATTTAAGAAATGAAGAAAATGGAAATAAAACCAAATGGGCCCTAAAATTCCAAAAGAAACGTATTTTTGTTCACATTGATCGGAGGAACCATGTTTTCTTCACTGGAAATAAGAGGTTTGTGCTTCTAGGTTTTCGCTTGTTTTTTAATTGTTTTTTTTATATTTTTTTAGACATTAGATGTAGCGACGAAATTAGGTAGCGGAGGTTAGGGTTTGCTACAGCAGATTTTCTGGGATTTGGCAGCTTCCTTAGGAATTTTCACATATTTTGAAGAAAATTAGTTTTCCTCTTTCTCTTTTTCACTTTTATTTAATTTTATTTTTTGTTGTACAAATATAGAATGAGGGTTTATTCAGATTTGATTGCGATAGGCCGAAAATTAGGCTATGTTGCAATGGATTTTTTGGATATTTGTAGCTTTCTTGGACAACTTCTTATATTTTTTGAGAGGAAGGGTTTTCTCTTTTTTATTTTTTGGGTTTCTCTTTGATATATATAATTTTATTATTTTGATATATAAATTTATTATTTTAGATTAGAGAGATATACAAAGAGAGAGAGTGGTTATTCAGATCTATTTGAGGTTGCTCGAGATTTACAAAATATTGGAAAGGAACCATGCCGCCTGTACAAATCTTTCATTGTGCTTGGCTGTATGAAGGAGAGAGCTCCTTGACTCGTACACTGTAGGGGAGTAGTTGGCTTCACTTACTTTTGTTTGCTTTGGTTCAATATGTGCATGTTTTTAACTTTTTCTCATTTGTGGTTGACTTTATCACTTGCTTGTTGGGGGGTTTGGTTTACTGCACTTTCGTATCTCTAAACTAAGATTAGGATTCGTCATTTTTTTTTTTATAGTTTTACGTTGCGTCATCTATTGAGAATTTTTGCTCTGTGTGATGAGAGAGATTTCAATTATTTTTGCTTGGCATTTTCATTGGGTAATTATAGGTCATCTTTTCTATTTTCTTCTTATGCATGCTTGATTTTTGTAAGGATTGAGAGTTGTTCAATGGGTGCAGTATATGAGTTCAGTTCCTCCTTTTCTTTTCCTAGTTTGATGGTTTCTTGGATTGTTGTTGCATTACACTAGAAAAGGGAAGGGTTATAGTTTAGGTTTATTATATTTGATCTTATCTTCTTGTTTATGTGTGTTACTGAAAGTCAAGTATATGTTATTCTTAAGAATATGATGTATACTTTGGAAATATAGTTGATAATTAAGATGCATGATTTGAAAATTGAAAAACTGACAGGTAAAAAGGGAAATGTAATAAACCCTTTTAATTTCTTTTAATTTCTTCTTTGATACATTAGCAATTAGTATTGCTTGATTAGGTATTCTTCAATGACCAGTAGTCACAAAAAGTAATGTATTACTCTTGAGTGAGGATAGCATGTAAGGATCAGTTTTTAACCAAGAAAACATGGTCGCACAAAAAAAGATTGAGTTTTTGGTTTGGTTTTCCCACACAAGAAATGGAAAGAAAAGAACAACAAAGTTTCTTTAAAAATCATATCGACTTGCACTTGAATAAATTGACATAGTTTAGGAACATCTTTTATCATGAATAACCTCACATTAATTAATCAAATTTTAATTAATAAATAATTAATGAACATTATTTCTTTGGGCGAGAAGTTGGGGATATTGTTGTTTCTCTTTAGTCAAATTGAATTGCCTCTCTTCTTTTGGTTTTGTTAGGTTGGATTCAAGGAAGGTTTTTATATTTTTTGTTTTGTTTTAGATAAAATATTCATATAGAGGGAAAGAATTAGAGTTTATGTTTTTATTTTGGTTTTGTCAAATTGAATTCGGTCTCCTATGCTAATTTTGTAAATATGTTGTTTTTGTTTTGACAGATTGAATTGGGTGAAAAAATTTAGGATTCCAGTTGATAGTGCATATTGACTACGTTTTATTTTGATCTATATTTAAGAATTTTCACCTATATTTTATGCTTTCCTTGTAGTATTTTCATTTAACTACTTCAGCTACTTGACCTCTGAGGGATAACCTCTATTCATCGTACTTTCTCGGGACAGGTATTTGTCGCACTTTAGCTGATTTAGGTGCTTCTTATGCTATTTCGTATGTATTTACTTTTTCAATTTTGCTATTGAAAATTTTTGTTGTCTTCTATTTTTCTCAATTATTCTTAGTGTTTCGGAAAATATATCATCTGAAATGTTGCTATTACCTAAATTTTTACTGTCTTTCATTTTATGAAAGGTAGTCATGTTTACAAGTTTTCGCTAATCGTAATATTTTTAATGAAGGCAACTTAATCTAACTTAGGAATTTATGAGGTATAATCCTTGATTGAATTAGAACATCAGTGCCTTTGGATTGAATTATATCATCAGTACCCAAGTTTAAATTAAATAATATTCCTCATCTATTTATACTAAATATTAATTTCTAATAATTTAGAATCTTTTTATTGGGAAGGCAAATTCTCATTTGTTTGTTATTTCGACCAACTTTACATTTCAAATTTTTATTATTAATTTAAAGATATAAATTATATGGATTTAGCATATGGGGAGTTCAATTGTAAAATTGACTTTATAGTACTTTCTCTTTCTTTTTACCTTCACTTGAATTCTTCTTTTTTCCCATATCCATTATTTTCTTTTCCCCTTAATCGACACAATACTTTCAATTTATTTTAGTTTTGAAGAAACGTATAAGGATTTTTTTTGTTCAGTTGCCCAAATCCAAAAATAGTTCTAGATTTTCTCTCCTGTGGATATCATCAAAATTTACATTGAGTTCTGCCAAGCATCGTATAAACACCTTCTTTCATAAATTAGTATATATCAATTAATATTTTAAACTAAATTGCACAAAACCTAAGTACTTGTTATATATCAAAATTCTATTATACTTTATTTTTTATTTGTACTAATCAGTATTATCAGCTTATGTTGTTCATTATGAGGGTATTCATTTATTCACAAAACTATTTATTTATTTGAAAGATATTATATTATATATTGAGATACCAGAGATAAAGATATTTATATTACTTTTTACAATAAACATGTCTATATTTCTACACATAAATTTTTTATATTTAATTGTATATATTTCTACACATGTATATATTGCCTGGTCAATTAGTATGCGTTTCTTTTTTTCCCCCTTGATTCAAATCATTAGTATACATTTAAAATAGAGAGAATAGATAGGAAAGAAAAGGAGTGAATTGCATTTTATCTCCCTGTGTTATTCATAAGTTACAAAAATCCCCATAAGAAAAATAAATAGGCAGTGACCCCCCCCTTATGCTTTTGAAAAAATAGCAAATTACCCCCCTCCATCCCGCGGTGTAGTTCATGTGCTGCAAATGCAATTTGGTCTAGGGTTTTTCACTGCTAAAATGTCAATTTTGCCCCTAAACATCAACCATTGGATGTATTGAATAAAATTAAGGGCTCAAATTATTCCTACCTGTAAAAAAATATAAAATATATAAATATATTTATATACAATATATATGTATATATTTATTAAATATATATTTATTATAGACATATTTATATATAACTATATTTATATATAGTGAAATATATGTATGTATATTAATATATATAAATATATATATATATAACTCACCCCCTCAACCCACCAACCCTCCCCCCCCTTGAGCGGCAGCCATGGGGGAAAACGGCCGGCCATGCCCACCGTTATATATATATATGTATATAATTTAAAAAAAAATGAATATCGTCGGCCACCATGGCCAAATGTGGCCGGCCATGGTGGCTAGTGGTCAGATATGGCAGTTTTTGTGGCTGCCATGGCAGCTATAGCCGTGGCTATGGGTAGGGGTGGGGGTGCTAAGGTGGGGTGGGGGTGGGGTAGTTAAATATAATATAGTTATATATTTATGTTTATTTATTAATATATATATAAATATATTATATAGTTATAATGTAATATTATACACTTTATATTTATACTTATAGTATATTATATATTTGTATATAATATATATATATAAATGAAAAAAATAGAATAAATTAGAGTAAATATATTTATAAATATATGAATATATTTATGTTTACATTTATGTATAATATATAATGTATAAATTTTGTATATTTATTTACAAAAATATAAATATATATATAAATATTATTAAATAATTTATATATATCTATATATTTACATATTTATATATTTATTTTTAAATATATACAAAAATAAAAATAAATAAATTAGAGAATGAAAATAAATAAATTAAAAATAATTCTTTTTAAATTTAATATTACAAAAATTAGTGTGAAAGAGAATGATATAAACTATATAAAAATATCTGAAAAATAATAAATAAATTAAAAATAAATTAAATGAGTAAGGATAATATATTTTTTATATATAAAAATTAGAGTTAAATTGCATTAAATAAGTAAGAGGAGGCAATGTGCTATTTTTTTAAAAGTATAAGGTTTCTTGCCTTTTTTTTCTCTTTCATAAGGGTTTTTGACCTTTTTCCATTTTTGCAGAGGTAAAACCCAATCTGCCCAAAAGAAAAGGGAGGTGCCTATTTTTCCTATTCTCCCACTCCTTTCTCTACACTTTTTACGCTCGAAAGCGGTTTCATTTCCTTCATTCAAAATTACCATCTAGTTTGTGTTAATTTTTTATTATCTTTCCCGCAGAAAACGTAATTGCGGAAGTTGTATTGAATTCTCTTTCAGAGCAATTTCTTTGGTACAAGATTTAATTGCTTATTTCTTTTCCTTTTGTTTGGTGTATGTAAGGTTCAAATATTTCTGTGTTAGTTTCTTGTGCTAATACTAATGTGAATATTACTGGTTGTTATTAAATTGCATGGGTTAATTTTGGCTTTCTGCTATTTAAAGGGAGTAGTTTATAATGGGGGGGGGGGGGGGGGGTGTTGCAAGTATCAGTAGGGGTAATGGTTGATTTTTTGTATAATTTTTTGGGGAATTGTAGTCATGAAAACTCAAAATGGCTCTGTTTTGATGGTGCAATATATGTTTCTTTTACTTGACTTGATGGATTACTTCTTTTGTCAAAAGAAATAGTATTATATTAAAGTTCTGTGCAAGATGATGCCCCCCCCCCCCCCCCAACCCACACACAAAACGCATCTTATTGAACTGGTTGTGGCTTGAGGAATTCGAAAGGGTTGTAGTATTATCATTTGGAGCATATAAGTTTTTGAAGAAGCACAGGGATAGTAATGCATGAGTTTTTATTGTTGAATGTTTGATTGCATTCTTGAGTTCAATGATATAACCATCTATGCTCTTCATAGATAACTATCCTCATTAACTAACTTTAAACACTAACCATGTCTTTCAGAAATGAAATAAAAGAAAAAGAGTTATCTTTGGTTATGTTTCACTTATTTGTTTAAGTAAACCATCTCTATTCATGGTGGTCCCTATTCGCTATCTTACTTCTGGTTGTTTCCCTTTCCACCCGTCAACTAGATTGACCCTCCTGCCTCCCTATTTTTCATGCCCTGACGGTAAGATCATACTGTTTGTGTAAAACACTCTTTAACGTATCATATGTGCTTTGGTTGATTGCTAGTTGATGTCCTCAATTCACACACAGCAGCTCTTATACATTTAGAGAGTTTTGATACCTGATTGAATGTTAAATATGTCATTTTAGTTGTCTTTTGAATCTAGCTTTGGACTGCCAATTATATTTTCCCTTAATGAAATGTTCTTCCCAAACTTTATGCATTTTAATTCATAATGGTGTGTTCAATTCCCTCATCTTTCCTTTGTTTTTAGGTTTACCTTTATGTCATTATTCTGTCTTGTTTGAGGAGCTGAGCAATATATGTGTTCTTCCATTTAGTCATCTTAACGCATAATTTGTCCAGATCCTGATTTTATCTATTTTTTTTTTGTTGAGCTGAGCAATTTATGTCTTCTTCTTCTTCTAATGTAGTTATGTTACTGACTATGTGAGTAATCCCTTGTACTTCTGTGGGAGGTCATTTATTGCATAAGAACTGTGTGGTTTTTGCCACTTACTGAGTCTTTGTGGAATCTGACAGACTCAATTTCGTCCTTTTTCGGGGTGGTCAAAAAAGTTTCCAAAGAAGAGTTACTTCAAATGTCTGGTGTTGGTGTTCCCAAAGCAGTGCGCTTGGTAGCTACAGTTGCTGCTACATTTCTTGGTGGAAGTTTTGCTCTTGGTTTTTTGACCTCTTCTATTTCTGAACGTATTACCTCATTTAAAAAGGTTGCAAATGTATGCAGTTGTGCATGTGTGTGTATTCCTCTAGCATTTTTAGAACTAACTTCGACTGGATTTTGTGCTATAATATTGGGCCATTCAAATCCTTTAGATACCTATTCCTTTACGTCTCATCTCTCAGATAAATCTATATTCATTTTTTCTTATCATGATCTCCTTTTCCAATGATGCATTTTATTTTAGTTCAGCCAAACGAAACCCAACCCATGTGCTGTCATTGTGGAGTCATGTGTAGTGAGTATGCATGTGTTGTCGTGTAATATAGGTTGTTTTTGCAGAAAAAATATGGAAGGTCATGTCAGACATGTAAAGCAATAGGGTACTACGCATGCAAGCTATGTAAAGGGAATGGTACAATAAAGTGGTCTCCACTCTATGATCCCGTGTTTATAAACCCATGCGTTTGCCCAACATGTGATGGATCCAAGTGAGTCACTTTTGCTTCAAACTTCTTATCTCATAAAAATTAATCCTGTTGGGAATGGAAGAGGTCGTGAATAATCTTGTATCCATTTTGTTGTAGGGTTCAACGGTGTCTGAACTGCTTGGGATATGGCTCTGCATAATAAACAGGGCCGGGATGTAAGTGAGATGATTTTGTGTGTGGTTTTTCAGGATGTAAGCTAAATGATTTTGTCCAACATTTTTGAAGAAGTTTTATCTTGTCTGGAAAATTTATATCAGCACAGTTTGCTGTTTTTCTTATCTACAGTGTATTCTACCTTCCAAATGTACAGATCATAAATGCTTAGCAAACTGATTGTCTGAAATAATGAAGCTCTTCCTAAAATTCTTGTCCAATTATCCTCATATGATATTAAACTAGTTTAATAATCATGGATAGCTTGTAGTTTCCATTGATGGGCAAAGATGAGCCAGTAGTGTCGTGTCATCTTCTGTGTTGCCTTTTGGGCTAAAATGCATAGGGTGTCTTATGTAGAATGAATTGCATATTCCGTAGGAAAAATCATATTACTTTATTCAAATTTTATTTAAGTACATTGTAATGGAAAAACACAGCTGATTTCCACTTCACTGTAGCATTTGATTCAGAAGACTTACGATGGACTTAAGGATCATATACAATAGCTAACACTGTCTGCTTGTTTGGAAGCTATTTAATACCGCAAAGTTGGTAGAAAGCAAATTAGACTTTGAATCTGAAAGTAGAAAATAGAAAAGGCTGAATAATGCTTTACCACCTCAAAAGTATTTGATGGTTTTCGTTTGTTCCTCTCATCATGTGCAACTATTCCATCAGGATGCATGTAATGCATCCATGTTGAATATAGGTATTTATGTTTTCTTAATAACCATATACATATGTATATCTTATAAAAACAAATTGCTAAAAATAGTGATGTTAGCTAACAAGTGATGCTCCTTTCTTTTTGTTTATCTGCTTGCAGGGCACACAGGCCAGTGATGTAGTGAATATTTTTATGATAGTATAATTAAAGAGCATCAGAATTTTGACTACTGGGGCTTTGGAACACCTGAGATGATAGGTTTGAGGTTTATGGTTGTGAGGCTTATGGGACTCCCAACTTTTTTTTTCCTTTTTATTTTTTTGGCCCCTTCTTCCAGCTGTAGCAATTTGGTGTATGAATTACTGAGCTTCTTTGAGGAGCAGCAAGTCCACAGGACTTTTCTTTAGCCTCTCTCGCTGTAGAAGAAACTAAAATGTACTGTTGGGTGGGCGGAGCGAGCAGTGGGCTAGGATTCAATGGAGAAGATTTCTTTCTTTCTTCTTCTTCTTCTTCTTCTTCTTCTTCTTCTTCGGTTGCTTTTCCTTTTTCTTGCAATATTCATTTTTGTTTTAACCAATTAAGAATTTTTTTTAAAAAAAACTATTTTTGTTGTCTATTTAAAGTTTGAATTTAAATATAATTTCCAGCTTTTAAATGTGAAATTGTACTAACATTTAACATTTACATTTACCATTATAATTGGTAGTTTTTTTTTTTTTTTTTTTAAATTTAACACATGCATACACGTAGATTTGTAAGGTTTTGAATCTCGAACCTCGTGCTTACATGTGTAAGGGTGATGTCATTGACCTAATTAATTGCTTTGATGTATTATAATAGCTAGTTTAAAAATATTAGAATTACAGAGGTCTAAAGCATCATTAGTTTGTCTATTTTGTGGAATAATTTCAAATCTATTAACATTAAGATTATGCTAGTTTAAAATAATAAATTTGTATTTCTTATGCTATAATTTTCAAATATATTGATTGATGTGGAGATAAGCTTTGAGTCCCATGTAGTCCTTTTCAAAATCTTTGAGTTATTGGATTGAGCTTTGAAGTCCAATAGACTTTTCAGGGGATGACTCTTAAGTCAGTAAGCTACTAAATTGAGTCAAGCGACTAATAGGCCAAGTATGGTAATGGGTCGATTTAAACTAATGGGCGTAAGAAGTTGGGCTACTCAGCCAGATTGAGAAGGCCATCGGGAATAATGATGTAGGTCTGGAGAGACTCTTGCACTTCCACATCACACATGGAAGTAAAAGGTTCACTTTTTATGTGGACAAGAAAAGGAATTAAAGGTACGTATTTGTACAAACAAGGTTTGCCTATTTAAACAAAGGGCTTTCAATGTTAAGGCTGGTCCAAAGTCCAAACACAATTTTTCAACAACCATAATAATACATACATAAAATCTTAATTAAGATATATCTGTTATTTTCAACATCTTTTATATTTTGCCTCCCAAGCAAAACATTAGTGTTCTAGTTTAAGTATCGAAAAATTTTATTTGCGAAAAACTGCAATACTTCTAAAGTGTTTTTAAATATGATTTTGGTTGAGAGAAAATTTTAGTGGGTTTATTGGTGCTAATATGTAAGAATCAATTATGTTTTTAATTTTATTGAGAATTTTATTTGATAAAACAAAGAATATAAACAAGATTGGAATTAAATTTTTTTGGTTTTATCTCAATTTTATACCCTTTTTTAATTTGGCAATTGAAACAATTTAAATGTATAAATTATTGTGCTGCTTTTTTTATTTAAAGAACTTAATATATTTCTTATTATTTAAATGTGATTTTTTATGGTATTTATACATTATATGAATAATAATTTAAATGTTTACACTTATACTATTTTAGATTTAACTAGAGTGTAGATTCAAATATGTTTATATTTTAATTTGATTGAAATTTAGGCTGAAATTTTACAAAAGGAAGAATAATAATTATAAAAGGTATTATTATCCATCTTTTTATGTAAATTTAGGAAAAGCGTGTAATAAACTTATAATTACATAATATTTAGCCCTTTATATAGAGTAAATACAAAAATATAATGATTACATTTTTTTAGCATTACAATTAGCGCCCTAAGAATAGTTTTATCTGCGAACAGTATCTTGTGGGCAAAATATTTTTGTTGGCTGACGTTAGAGTGACGTTGGCATTTCCGGTTACAATGAGCAACGTCAATAAAAAAAAAGTAAAAAGAAAAATAAAAGAAAAATGATATCATATAGGACGAAGACAAACCTCAATGGGGTATTATAATTTTGAGATTTAGATGGTTAATTTTTTTGATTAGGAAAAACTTAAACAGTAATTTTTGTAATTAGCCAAAAAATGAAGCATACGGATATTTTTTCTAAGTTATACCGTAAGTAAGTTCTTTT
The DNA here is from genome assembly GCA_018894105.1 of Jacaranda mimosifolia. Classification (NCBI taxonomy): domain Eukaryota; kingdom Viridiplantae; phylum Streptophyta; class Magnoliopsida; order Lamiales; family Bignoniaceae; genus Jacaranda; species Jacaranda mimosifolia. Next base: position 25,160,683 of record CM032126.1, read on the forward strand.
CCATTTTCTAAATCATTTCAAGCAGGAAATAACACTTGCAAAAACTCACCAAATTGATTGTTCACAATTTGAATTCCTGTGTTTAAATTCAAGATGATATCGTTACACTTTTGTCATATTTGTACTTCAAATGATAGTATTTTATATTCTACTTTTCAGTAATTTTTTTTTTTTTTTTTTTACTTTCTTGATTAAAGTTTCAAATATAACATTAAATTTTAAATCCCACATTCTGTGACAAAAATCAATGCATTGTAGACTATTTTTATTTTTTAAGATCCCTATTCGAATATTGGTACGAAACATAAGATTAGATTCACTTTTGTATTTTACGGTTGATATCGAATTATTTCCTTCTACTAATAAAACTTTCAAAAATGTCTTAACTAAAAGGAAATTATATTAAGGGACAAAAAATTATCTCTTGAGTTAAATAAAATATTAAATTTACTTTGCCTAATTTGTCAAATCCTATATAGCACAACAAGCCCTTCCTAGAGTCAAAGTTTATTAATTTGATTCCAAATTTTACTGAATGCTAATTTTATAACACTACAAGAGAACATGGTATTAAAGACGGAATTTTTAAGACGAAAAAAAAATCATCTTTAATTTGAACATATTAAAGATGGAATATAGACAAAAAATAAATTCTGCCTTAAATTTGTAAAATAAGGACAAAAAATAGATAAATTAGAGACTAAAATTACAGATGAAATATTTCTGTCATTAATCCGTCTAAAATTGTTAATTTTTTAATATTATTTTATCAATAGAAATAATTCATCTTAATTATGTATTTTCGAGACACATTAAAAACAAAACTTTCTATCTCAGTTTAATTTCCATATACATTAGAGACATTACATCTATCAATTTTTACTTTTATAATTTTAAATTTTAAAATTTTATTTTAAGTCAATTTTTTTAATCTTTAATTTAATAAAATTTAAAAAATATCAAAGAAGAATTTGAGATAAACTAATATCCATTAAAAAATGAATTTAAACATAATTTTAAAAATAATTTAAAAACATAACTAATATTTTAATATATACATATAAAAGAATCAAGGGGGTGTCTACAGTGAGGTATGTTCGTACATACCTTATATGAGGTACCACTAAATAAATGACATATATTATTTTGCAATCGGTTATTGCTCATTTACAACAAGTTGTTAATTTAGATTTTAAATTTTAGTACATTAAATGTTTGGTAAATATTTTAAAAGTAATTAAAAGACATTTTTTAAAACATCTACTATATTAGATAATATAATTTCATAATTTTGAATTATATATTTTATAATATTTAAAAATAAATATATTTGAAATAATATAGTCAAGTATAATTATATTTATTTATTAACTAAAATAAAAAATTTAAGAATAAATATAAAATCTACCACCATCATCCTAACAATATAATTTAATAATTTTAAAAATGATTATTTTGAATCAATACTTAATATATTAACAAAATATAAATTTACTAAAATAATTTAATTAAATTTATAATTCAATTAAAAATAAATAAATAAATAAAATACCAAAGAAAAATCAAAGAAAAAAAAATCACCTTATTCCACCCGCTCCCCCCGCACCACTCGCCCCACGACTCCCCCAACCCCCTCCCCTCTTTTTCCTGCCAACACCCCACGCCCCAACTCCAACGCACCACTTGCAACTCCTCCCCGCCAACACCCTCCCCTCCTTTCACATGGCGGTAAGATTTGGTTGAAAGATGGGGTTTATATATATATATATATATGTGTGTGTGTATGTGTGTGTGTATTTATTTATATATATTAGCAGTTGTTTGTATACAGTACTTCATGCGGGTATAAAATATTTTGTAGTAATCATATTACTTTTACATATTATCACATACATATTTATAATTTGCATAATTATGAAGATAGTATTCACTTAAAGTAAAATTTTCATAACTCTTTATCATATTAAAGAAAGAATTAAAATTAATTAAAAAAGATAAATAGTGAAAGTTTTTGAAGAAATGGTGGTTATTTATGCATATAAATTTTTATTGAATATAGTGAAATGGTGGGTATATTGAAATTGGATATCATAACCTTCATTTTAGACACAAAAATTCCTTCTTTTTTATAATAGTATAGATAATATGATGTGTATATATATATGTATAATATAGATGTGTATGTATATATACATATATCTGTAAATATATATTATTGTAAAATATTTTTGTTGAGTGTTTTTTTCGTTTTTATTTTTTTATTTTTTTATTTTAATTTTTTTTAATAATAGAATTTTATTATTGATTGTCACTTTTTTAGTTAAAAATCAACTAACAACCAATTATACAGGTAATCGGTTAAATGTAATTATTATGTCGTCAACTAATTATTAAAATGAAATATTATGATTTTATATTTTATATCAAATAATTTACATTAAGTACATTTATATATTCCTTATATGAGGTATATACAAATAAAATTGTACCGTAAACTACTCCAAGAATCAAAATTAAAATTTTCTCAATCAAAACTTTTTCTCCTAAAAAGTTAAAAAGTTGCCCTTGATTTTTCATCATTTTCCTTCCAAAGCCCAGTGCCAATCGCCAATCATCAATCGGCAATCAACAATCGCCGACCATTGACCGTCGGCCATCGACCCGCCAACTGCCACACCCGGTTGACCGCCTCCACCATCCCCAAGAAACTTTTCTTCTTCTTCGACCGACCAATTGCATCGCCTCTATTCGATACCCATAATCAATTGATTTGATCTGTACAACCATTTCTCTTCAAGTATAAGGTAAACAAAATTTTCTTCTATCTGCTTCTGCTTCATTCAAGTTCATTACCCAGTCGCTAATCTATAAATTCATTTTTATGGCAGGTACGAAACTTAGCAAAACTAGAGATAAAAAAAAAAAAGAATTATTGTATGATTTCTAGACTCCATTCTTTAATTATTTTTCTTGATTTATTGATTGCTTGTTTTTATTTATCTAGACTCCATTTATTTCACATGTTATGGTATTTTTGCTCAATTTTTTTAATAAATTATTATTTTTAATCTAGGGTATTTGCAATCATTTGGTAATGTAGTGAGTATATGGCTCATGAATTATATGAAAAGGAAAACATCATTATCTTTCGTTCTTTGTACATCTATAGATTGATGCTTGCTGTTTTCTAAGTGGTCATAAAGTGAGTTTTATTGTGATTGATGGTTCTGTTTTGTTTAGAATTTCTAAAGTGTTATGTTTTGCTATTTCCTTTATACAGATGAATGGACGGACGTGGTATCCTTATTCCTTCACATGATTGAATTGGTTTTACTTTTAAGAATTTACATTTCTCTGGCTATTTTGTCTTATATTTTTATTATACTAATATAATCAGAACGAAAAGAAAAAAGGAAAAAATTGAGCTGTTGCGACAGTTGTAGATTGAAAAGGAATAAGTTTAATGTTGTTAAATGATTAATTTTTGCAGATTCATATGTCTTGACTGACTTTTCTTTTCTTTTCTTTCCTTTTTAATGGGTACATTTCTTGTCTTCTTATTGGCCAAAGGATGCAGTTTCTTTCTTGAAATCTACTATTCAATATTTCTATTGTTTTCTAATAGAAAAGTTTCTATCAAATACCTTGAAAAATCTTCTTAACTTGAATGGCTTGGAAATAGTTATTGCTATATTGATGTTTCACGTTTGTTTTATGCCAGTTTATAATCGAAGGATGCGGTTGCCTGGAAGACAAAATGTCTGGGTATGAAACATTGACCTTTTTAATGATATATATTGAACTTTCTGTGTATATAATTTCATTGCTTTGGGTTGTAATGACTTGAAATGAGAGCCAAAATAAATATTTTACTGCGATCTGATGCTCTGTTAATTTACTTTTTGAGGAAATCACGCTTTTATCCAAAAACAGAGGGGGGTGTGGTGTTGTCTATACATGCTTATTCCTCAAACCTTCCCACTAATTTTGATCAAATGAGAGCAAGACATTTATTTTTTGGGGAAACTGCATCTTTCTCCAAAAAAAAAAAAAAGAAAGAAAGAAAAAATGCTACATGGAATGCTAACTAAAACCTTTCCACTAATCTTGATTGATTGTGTTGCAGAGAAGAGCCTGTTGTTGCGGAGACACTAGCTCTTGCTCTTGGTGAGCCTATGGATATCATGACTGCCTTGCAACTTGTGCTTAAGAAGTCATTAGCTCATGGAGGTCTAGTTCGTGGCCTTCATGAGGGTGCAAAGGCAATTGAGAAGCATGCCGCCTAGCTCTGTGTATTTGCAGAGGACTGCAACCAACCCGACTACATTAAGTTAGTCAAATCACTGTGCGCAGACCACAATGTGAACCTAATAACTATTCCAAGTTCTAAGAACCTTGACGAATAGGCTGGTGTAAGTTCATTTTGTTGATTTCTTTTTCTTAACATTATGAGACATACATTCATCTGTGGTGCTATGACGATAAAAGTGATAAATTGTGTTTCTGATAGTCCCTATGACTGAAGTATATATGGAGGAATACCAATATTATAGGATCAAAGAACTCTTGCTGGCTTCTATTGGGAGCTATTTCGTTCAGATTTAATATCTATTTTGGTTTGTCCTCGACAACAATGATGATAACAGGATCATCTTGAGCCAGTTGTCATTTTTGTTACATAGAACATATTGAGATAGTAGTTGATTGTTGGTTTTGCAGTTGTACAAGATTGACTCGGAAGGAAAGGCTAGGAAGGCTGTCGGACCCTCTTGTGTTGTTGTGAAGGTAGTATAGCAGAACTGACGGTTTTCTTCATGTTAATTGATCGTAGGACTAATTAATCTTACTCTTTATCTTGAATATCTGACATAGGACTATGGCGAGGAAAGTGAGGGTCTCCACATCGTTCAAGAGTCTGTCAAGTCTCACTGAGAGACTTAGCAGTGAACTATCCAAAATGTTCTTTTTACGGAGTTAAAGACATAGAAACTCTCCTTTATTATGCTTTTAGTGTTTTTCCTTGATAAAATTTTGTCTGATTGTTGATGAACCAACAAAGTCCACTGGATTGAGTTGATGTAATTCAAGGACATTTTGAAAGGCCATTGTGTTTTTAATGTTTATTGGAAGTTTAACTGCTGGTTTTCTTGAGGTTTTATTGCTGTGGACTGAAGATGTGATGATTAGAGAGAAATTATAAATAGAATTAAAGACAATTTTTAGATAGATCAAAGATGGTTCATAAATGAATTTAGAGACAGAATTGAAGACAATTTTGAGATAAATAATGGACAGTTTAAATATAAATTGTTACTTTTGGAGATAGATTTGAGATAAATTAAAGGCAAATTCTAAGACTAATTTACCAACGGAATTCTCATAAAAATGCTAATGGAATTTAAGACAATTTGATACAGAATTAAAAACAAATATATTTTTCAAATTGAAGATGATTAGTCGTTATTTAAGACAAAAATTGAGACGGAAAATAATTTCATCTTAGAATTTACCAACGGATTTTTTTTCGTCTTGTTGATTACCCACGGTGGCATCACCAACATATTTTGAGACAGAAATTTTCGTCTCAAAATTATTCTGAGACGAAAAATTGGAATATAGAGACGGATTTTTCCGTCTCTGAAGCCCTGCACTCTTTACTAAACAAACTAAACTCCAATTAATTAAATTTAATATTATTACAATAGTAGACTAAAAGACATTTAAATAAAAATTATTTCAGGCAAATTTTTATGGCTATTATACATACATATATACATATATATATAAACTTAAGTTTGAATTTTACTTTTGCAAGTTGGTATAATTACAAAATTATGTTGTCTCATGAGGAAAAACACACTATTTCTTTTAGAGTTAATTGCAGTCAGCTTTCTAACATATGGCCTCCTTTGCACATTGCCCTTCAATCGTTGTCGATATGCAATTTTAACACCTGAATTAGTTAAAATGTGCGTCGACACCACATTTGCTAATTTTCAGTGGAATCCGATCAATGAGCATTGGGCACGTGGGCTGAAGGAAACGGAATATTCTTACTAGATTCCATCGAAAATGAGCAAATGTGGTGTCGGTGCACATCTTAACTAGTTCAGCTGGTAAAATTGCACATCGACAATGGTTGAGGGGCAATGTGAAAAGGATGCCATATGTTGGGGGCTGATTGCAATTAACCTTTTCTTTTAAGTAAGGTTTTTTTTCTTTCCTTCTTGTCCTTTAACAAGCGAGATTTTTTTCATATCTTATGATAAGTTTTGCTCCATCTTTATAAGACTATGGAACAAGATATCAATAGTCATTGGGCTAGTATTTCTCTTGAAGAAGAAGAAGAGGAAGGAGGTTTAATTCTGGACGAGAAGTAGGGAGAAGATGAGTCTATTCAACCACAATACTGTTTAGTGGGTAGTTTATTAACATCAAAACATGTAAATTTTTTAGCGTTTAGGAATACGATGGCAGCCATCTGGCAATCGGTTAAAAGAATATGCATCAAGAAATTAAATTCGACGATGTATTTGTTCCAACTCTTCCATGAACTAGATATGCAATGAATTCTATTGGGTGGTCCATGGACTTTTGATTAGCAACTTGTAATCCTAAAACAAGTTATGTTGGGTGAGCAGCCTAAATGTTGTTCTTAATCATATTAGCATTTGAATACATATTTACGATCTCCCAGTTGGTTTCCTCTTAGAGAGAGTTTGTAAGAGTATTAGAGACTATATTGGTAGCTATCTGGAATTAGATAAAAGTAACTTTGGAGGAATATGGAGATTGTACACGAGAATAAGATTGTCAATGGATATTAGAATGCCTATTAAATGGAGAATGAAAATGAAGAAAAGGGGGGGGGGACTAGTTTTGGGTGAATTTCTAATATGAGCGTCTCCTAACATTCTGTTTTTACTGTGGAATACTAGGACATTTTGAAAAGTTATGTGAAAATTTGTACGATTGTGGTAAGAACAATGTTTTGTTTGCTTATGGAATATGGTTGTATGCACCAACTCAAAGACAACATGCAGGAATTGATGAATGGTGGCCCTCTTATATTGTTTCGGAAGAAATTCCACTGGAATCTTTGGAAGAAAGAGATCAGATGAGTATTGACGGCAGAGATACAATTTTGCAGAGAAATATGGACCAACCATCAAAAATTGCGAAAGGTGGTAAGATCATGGGCTATCAGGAAGGAAATGAGGAAAATGACAGTTATGGTAATTAGCTGCTGGAAAAGGAAGGAGGTTTGCAAAAAGGGCTGAAATTCTTTGATCCAAAATGGCGACGTACTAAGGAGAGGCTAAAAAGTTCAAAAAAGGAGGAAATAAATTCTCAAAGCCCAGTTGAAAATGAGGTTTTGCTTACTGAGCCAAAAAACTTGACATTGGCGGGTACATGTATCTAGGCCGGCCAAGAATTATGAATACCTTAAGTTGGAATCGTTGTTAGCTTGGGAACCCACAGTAGGGATGGCAAAATTACCCATCTCTGCGGGTATCCGTGGGGAATTCCCCACGATGGGGCGGATTTGGGGAGAATTTTCTCCCCGCAGGGACAGAGGGGGTACAATTTAATCCCCATTTGCTAAATGGGGACGGGGTCGAGGTTCACAGTCCCCCGTCCCTGCGGGTGCCCATTACCCATTAATTTAATTAAATTAAGTATTTTAGTATTGGTATTAATGCTTCTAATTTACAAATCCTCAATTAACTTTTTTTCTTTTTTTTTTTCCCAAGGTTGTTCAAAAGAAAAATTGGATTTTGAATGCTTCACAATACAAGAGGATAAAGATGATGATGTAAATATTTTTGAAATTAATATCGAAATATATTTGGTTATTTAAATTATTTTTTCTTCTAATAAATACATATATTGTTGTAGGAGCCAATTTAAATGAAGAGCTCTTGGGAAGAGTCAAGCTAAATGGAGAGCTCTTTGGAGGAATTGACAAATTATTATTCTTTTTTTAAAATTTATGTTTATGTATTATTTATCTGTTAATATTTTATTATAAAATATAATTAAATATCGTGTGTTATGTACTTATGTTTGACATTCTTTTAATTTTGAAAGTAATTTACATTATTGAAAAAATTTAGTACTTTTTTTACTTCTAAATTTTTTTAAGAATTTGATAAATTAAAAATCCGTGGGTACCCATCTCTCCACTGGGGAATGGGGATGGGGGTAGGGATGGAGGGCATTTTCACTTCGTGGGGGGGGAGGGGGCTATCCCTGTCCCCGCCCCGCCCTTTCCCATTGACACTCCTAACCCACAGACAATTTAGGTCCTTAAAGACCTAATAAAACCAAAGAAGCCCAATGTTATTTTTCTAATAGAGATAATGGTGGGGAAGGAGAAAAATGGAAAAAGTCAGAGTTGACTTGGGTTTTGAAGGAATATTTTTCGTTGATAGTATTAGTAATAGGGGAGGTTTAGCTTTGCTCTGGAGGAAACAAGGTATGTCGAATTTAATCAGCTACTCAAAAAATCATATAGATGTGGAGGTTCATAATGAAAATGCAGAGAGATGGAGACTCACTGGTTTTTTATAAGAGATCATCGTTGGGAATTGTGGGTGCTTCTGTTCCACCTGAAAAGTATTTTCGGTCTGCTATGGTGCTGCATAGGAGATTTCAATGATATTCTGCATCCAGCCGATAAATGGGGATAATGTTTCCAACTATTGTGGTTAATTAAAGGTTTTCAATAGACTATTGAACAATGTGGCTTCTGTGATATGGGTCTTTGTGGCCATCAATGTACCTGGGAAAAGGGAAGAATGATAGATCAATTGGTAAAGGAAAAGCTTGACCGAGCACTCGCGAATCAGAATTAGCTCAATTTAATCAAAGATGCTAAGGTCTTTAATTTAGAAGCCGCAAGTTCAGATCATTCTCTTCTTTTCTTACAACTTAACCGTAATGTAATTAGAATGAAGAATAAAAGTTTTCGCTTTGAAAATGAGTGATTGAGAAATGATCAATGTGGGGAAATGGTCTCTAATTATTGGAACTGAATTGTTGATAATCCTATTAAAGTTCGGCTTAATATCTATGGGCATGATCTGTCATCTTAGGGTAGTAAGTTAGCTTTTCATTTTTGTGAACAAATTGAGAAATGTAAAGCAGGAATGCAGTTTCTCAAGAATATGATTTAAAATCAGTTGAGCAATTTTCTGCAATTCAAAAGTGAGTATTTTATGCTGCTTCAGCAGCAATAAGACTTCTAGAGGTAAATAGCCAAATAGTTCTGGCTTCAAAAGGGTGACCAAAACTTAAGCTTTTTTCACGCAAAGATTAAGACTCGACACAAACAAAATACCATTTCTCAACTGTGATACTTATGGGATATGGAGGGGATGGAATGACGGCTTGGAGCCAGTGGTTTTTAACTACTATACTAATTTATTTACTTCTCAATCGTGTTATGATTTTGAAATTCTAGATTGTGTTTCTTGTGAAACTACTAGCCAACAGAATATGGATCTTATGGAGGAGTTCAGTGCAGAAAGAAGTAAAGCGGGCGATATTCTCTATGCATCCAGATAAAACACCTAGCCCTGACAGAATGAATTTTCCAAAAATTCTAGCATATAGTGGGCGATAATGTAACAAATGATGTGCTGGAAATTTTAAGAAATGGATGCTTGCCACCAGGTTTAAATGACACTTTAATCACCTTGATTCCATAAAAGAAGAGTCCAGAGGTAATTATTGACTTTTGCCCCCGTTACCTTTTGTAATGTTCTATATAACATCATATCTAAGATTATTATGAATTGGCTGATGAAGGTATTACCAGTGATTATCTTAGATAGACACCTTATATCCGATAATATTATGATTGTCTCTGAAAGTATGCATTACCTTAAAAGAAAAACTCAAGGTCAGCAAAGGATGGTAGCTTTGAAAATCGACATGAGTGAGGCATAAGACGAAATTGAATAGAACTTCTTTTGCCATATGATGGAAACATTAGGCTTTGATCAAGGTTTTATAAAATTGGTGATGATGTGTGTTTTTTCACCGACTTATAGGATAATCCATGATGGCCATGAGACTGAAATGATAAAACCATGTAGGGGTCTTTGTCAAGGTGATCCTTTATCCCTCTATTTGTTTATTATTCGTGCAAAAGGATTGTCTTCAATTCTTAGGAGAGCGGAACAAGAAGGAAAACTCCATGGATGCAAGGTTGCTCGGGGTGCCCATCTATTTCTCACTTCTTTTTCGCAGATGATAGCTTGCTATTTTGTAGAGCAAGCTGGGATGAGTGTGAAGTAATTAAAGACTATCTTACAAAGTATGAGGTAGCTTTGGGTCAACTAATAAATTTTCAAAAGTCATCAATCTATTTCAGTTCAAATACAGGGCTAGCTGTGAGGAATGACTTATGTGAACATTTGAATGTCTCCATAGATGATGAGTTTGGAATGTATCTTGGGATGCTATCCTTAATTGGCTGAACAAAGAAGGATTTATTTAAGTTTTTGAAGGATAAAATTTGGGTGAGATTGCAGAGCTGGAATAAGAAACTACTATCTAAAATAGGAAAGGAAATTTGTTAAAGACAATGACTTAGTTTATCCTTACATATATCATGAGCGTTTTCCTCCTCCCACAAGACCTTTGTGAGGAGTTGAGAGAATGATGAATGAGTTCTAGTGGAGAAATAACAGACAAAATGGAGATGGACATTCAGGGATTTGGTAGATGTGATGGGAGTAACTATGTGCTACTAAAATTACTGGTGGGCCTGGTTTTAGAAAGCTACGTGACTTTAACCTTGCTGTGCTAGGAAAATAAGGCAAGCATTTGTTGTTCAACTTATGGGCTTTAGTTTCTTGAATACTACAAGAAAAATACTATATGAGGAGAACATTTTTGGAGGCTAAACTTGGTAATAATCCAAGCTTTTTATGGAGAAACATTTTCGCAAGCCAGGATATCATTATGAAAGGCTGTAGTCGCAAAGTCAAAAATGGAGAGAGTATTTCTATCGACAATGATCCGTCGCTTCCAGATGCTGACAATCCATTTTGTGTCCTCAAATTTGAGCCCAATGGATTCAAATAGAAGAGCTAACTCTCTCATGGTATCTGGTTAGAATAAATGAGATAGCAATCTGGTAACGTCCTTATTTAATGAGAGAGACGCCAATCTCATTTTAAGTATTCCTCTGAGTAATAGATAATTTAATGATGTGTGGATTTGGCACTGGGATTCCAAATGAGTATATTTTGTTAAAAGTTGTTATAAGTTTTTGTAGGGTGATTAAGAGAATCTGAGTAACATTCCTCATTCAAATATTTGGAGAAAGATTTGGAAGTCTAGAGTATCCCCAAAAGTTCAAAACATGGTTTGAAGAGTTTGTTCTAATACCCTTCCCACTAAGGATAACTTATAACTTAATAAGTTGACTGTGAATCCATTCTGCCTAGTCTATTTTGAGGAGTTAGAATCAATTTATCACATTCTGGTTAAGTGTCGCATTGTTGTGGAGTGTTGGCCCTAAGCTTATTTGATGAACAATGTTCAACTTGGTGAGGCTGATGTGTTCATGGGCTAGTTGGAAAAATTATTAGATCGGCTGGATATGGAAAATGGCAGAAGGGTGCTTATGATATTATGGAGCCTTTGGAGTAATTGGAATCAAACATTATGGAGATCAAAAGCAGGGTCTATAGCTTTGGTCCTTTTTTAGGCAGTTTCCTCTTTGCAACAATGGCAAGATGCTCAATCTAAGAAAAATCTAAATTCTAATTTGACCCATGAGACTTTTAGTAACAAGTGAGGTTGTCCTCCGGTTGGCTAGCCAAAATGTAATATCAATGCTGCAGTACAAGATAACCAATAGAATTTTGACTCTGGATTCATCCTTAGAAATGATCAAGGTGCTATTCTTGATGCTCTAGTGATTCCGATTAGGGGATTAGTACAACCTTGTTTGGCAGATGCTATTTCCTTTAGAGAGGCTCTTAGCTGGGTAAAATTTCGAAATCTATCAAATGTCATATTTGAATTGGATGCACAATTAGTAACGACGACTATGGTGAATAATGGTGTTGATTTGTCTTACTTTGGTACAGAAATTTCTGATTATAAAGCACTTTTGGCTAAGCTAACTAAATGTAGTGTTATCTTTGTTCATTGGTCAGCGAATTAGGTAGCCCATTACCTTACTAGAGTCTCTGTTTCTATGTCTAAACCTATTATGTAGGAGGATGATGTTCCTACATATCTTTTGGATGCAATTATTTCTGATTTGCAATGAAATTTCCTTTAGTGCCAACACAAACACACACACACACACACAGACACACACACACATATATATATATGAACTTAAAAAGCATCTAATAGATTTTGTTTACACTTAAAATTTTTAGTTGAATTAGTTAGTAGACGTTAGAAATTTCTTGTTTTCTGATTTTGGTTGCACTTTCACACACACCCACACCCCCCCACAAAACAAGAAAAAGAAAAAAGGCTATAAATCAACTTTTTTCTTAAATATGTATCAAAATATACAGGCACATCTTATTACAATAGTAGCGTAATTTATACCATTACAATAAGGGCGACTTATTAAAAGTATCAAAAATCTACTTTCACTTTCTAATTCAATTCTTATTCATGAATTTTATAATTTGCACTCTACAGTCCAAGTTTCATTTTAGAGTAATTTTCCACCTTCCAGATTTAACAAAAACGCCCTCATACTTATTGTTTTTTTTTTTTTTTCTTGTTCTAAGTTGATTCACCCTAATTACTCTCTACTAACTAGATCCAAGCCCGTGACTGTAGTGCCATTTTCTCTCCCTCTATCTACATGACAAAGATGTGAGCTTCACTTGAAAGACAACCACAATCGCCAATCAACATAATTTTTTTATTCTTCTAAATTTTGACATTGACTACCACTCTACTACGCAGGAGCAACACGAAGTTTAGGTTTTTTCAAATTTTCAACTTCTAAAAAATGTTTGAAAAATGGAAAAAGAAGTTTAAATTAAAAAATTAGGAAATTGTGTTTACAATACTAAGCTATATATTTAGCCAATTTACCAAGATATGAATCTAATGACATTATAATTTGAGTTTATAAAAAGATGGTATAAAAGTAGTCCCCAATTGATCACATTGCACTAGCTCGCTATTAGTAAAAAAATGTATGTTATGTTGAACAATGATGATGATGTCTCCAATGTGGCCCAACTATATATGTGCTTGAAGTTGACCATCGTTGACATGATAGTCGTTCGACAAATGAACTCAACGGATGTGGAAGGCAAGATAGTTATATTTGTATGTAAATGTTTCATATCTTCGTATTCATATTGCATTTTTTGGTATCCATCAAGTGTGTTACAATAATACCTTTTTGCAATATTTTGTAATATCTATGTGTTGAAATACTTTATTTATGTATTATATTACTTAGAGGTTGAATATGATTAACACTACATTGATGCATTTTAGTACTTCTGCAATATTTTTGGCACACTTTCTATTCATTTTACTTTGTTATTTATTCTTTTGCAGTCAACACTTGTTAATAGTGAAATAGAGGAGGATATTGCCTTAATAAGTGAGTCCAAATAAGATATGGCCGTACAAGGAAACTCAATAGATGCTTGGAGTTATTGTATTTATGGAGAGGGTCAAAAGTTCGAGGATGCTAGGAAAAATAATGGCAAAAAGACCATAGTTTGCAATGATGAAAATTTAAATGGTGAATATATGCATCGAGACATGAGGCTGACAAATTGTTTGGTATTCAAAAATGTAATTTGCAGCAAATAGGTAATGAGGTTAATCTTTAGATGAAGGAACATCCTAGAGCTAATTACGCATGGGGTTGCTAATATAGTCAAAGACAAAATGAGAGGATAGATGATGTGAGAATTGGTTAAGAAAATAACTATGCATGAAATTCATGAGGCAGGCAAGGTCTCCGATAATAAAATGAAGTAGTATAATAAACCAGGGAAGTACTATATATTATGATATTGACCTACCTACTCTGAAACTTCTTTGGTTTTCATATGCTTCAGTGTTTGTCTTGTTGGTTTTTTTAGTGGACGTAGACCTTTGATATTCTGGAATGCGCATATATTAAAAAAATAAGTATAAAGAAAGTTTACTTAGTGTTGTGACTAAGGATCCTAATAATGATTTATTCATATTAGCATATGCAATTGTTGATGTAGAGAATGATGCTAATTGAGAGTGGTTTTGATTAAAGCTACTAGATTCTCTCTATGGTACATGGTTCAAAAAGTTTATATTTTTCTCCAATCAATATCCATACTTATTAAGGTCATCCATTAGTGTTTTCAGGTATTCACCATACATATTGTTTGAGACACTTGATGCATAATTTCAAGAAACAAATAAGGCCATTATCTTTAATTGTGAAACCATGATATGAATTAATGTTTCAAATAGTACTTTACAAACTTAACATTTCTATAATTTCAATTTAAGTACCCCTACACAACAAGAAGCTTTAGGGTTCACTACTTGAAAGTTATATATGCTATCCACTATATAAACAACATATTAGTGCTGATAACTTTTGATAAAGACTTTATCATGCAATTGGAGATATTGTGCAAGTTCTTTATTACTTGGATATCAATGTGGGTGATCAATAACAACCAAGTAAAATATTGGAATAATTGTGTGAAACTTGCATAATTTATGTTAGTTATGGCTATGGTTGATCATATATACAAATAAATTATGATTATGATGCATGGTTGATTAGAAAAATCTTATAAACTCGTTAGGGAATTATTTTGTGATCAAGAGAAGAAGCCAACAATAAATTACATGGCATCTTGTACATCAAAAGTGGACAAGTCTAGCAATTGGAGCTTTGAGGTGATTAACAATGGCAAATCATATATTATGAATTTATAAAGTTATTGTTGTAGGGCATGATAAGTTGATAAAATGCCGTGCAAGCATGTTTTTGCTTGAGCCAAAGTCACTTTCAATGCATAACCAGGTTGAGGTGTATCAACAAATGTCCAAGGAACAACTTAACCTCATTTTTACTTTTGACATGCATACATTCCATCAAGAGGAATAAACTATCAATATCATTAATGCACCCAATGTGCAACTTTAGCCAGATATAGAAGAACATAGATGATCCCATCACAAATTGATATATGGGTTATTAAGTATCAACCCGTGTAATATATCTGGCATAATTATCATACTTGTAAAAAATTAGCTACAACTAGCTAGATTAACTTAACCTTGATCGCGTACTTGCTTACCCTTTTTTTAAAAATATGTATGCATGTATATATTACCTTTTGTCATTACTTACTAACTATTATTTTGTTTCCTTTTATGTTTTCTTAATCAACAAAAAGAGGATGCATGCAAGACACAGTCTAAGAAAGATGCCGCTAAGTTCGTTGGTGCTTGAAACATATAAATATGAAGTATTTGTACTTTACTATATTACTATTTGGATAATTTATAATATATTATTTATATTGTATTATTTATAATATATGGACATATCATACTGTTATTTAGTGTGAAAGAGTCATAAATAACATTTCTTGTTTAGTTATTAGGCATATGTGTTTGTGGAGCTATATCATGATTTATGTAGAAACTGGCTGTTAAAATATGCATTACAAATTGGTGAATTATACAGTATTTTCAAGGTATATAGTTTTAAATTTTACATATTCAACACTAATCAGATTATAAAACGTAAGTGTTGGAACTTGGCGACAAGAAAACGATCCTAAAACTAATAAATAAATTCATATTATAACAGTTAAACGATGACGAAAAGAAGTCAAATTCAACAAGCTTTCAACTATAAAAAATAATATCACAGTTGATTTATTCAATACTTTATTTTCTGCGAAGAGTACAATGAATACTTTCTTTGTTGTATTTAATACCATATTGTGCAAGCCTTATGCTTGATGTGGCCTATTTTGGCTCAACCTATTGGATATAAAATGTTCAATGCATAATAAAATACATGAGTTATGCACTTTGAATGTAGTAGTTTAGTGGAAACACCGTACTAATGGTTGTTAATAAACTACTTACACTTAATAAGTTATGTTCTCCTTCATACTAGTGCAATACAATATTGAATGTGATAACACATGATGCTACTTCAATGATCCAGCAATTGTTGTTGTTCATTACTGAAACAATCCTAGAACTATGAGTTCATGTTATAATAATAGAGTGAGAGCCAAAAGAAGTCAAATTCAACATGTTTTCAATAGTATAAAAATAATACCACATGCAATTGGTTAAGTATTTTCTATAAATGGTATCTTCAATTTTGTACTTAATACTTTATCTTCTATACTTGGAACCATATTTTCAAAAAATAGTACTAAGTTATAGAACATTGAACACCTTATTTACTGAATGTAATATTGTATTGTCCAATATTTATATCGATGTATTTTATGTCCTATTTGACTCAATATGTTGGATATACATACTTTAATACACAGTAAAACACATAATGATGTATTTTGATATTAATAGATTAGAGGAAGCATGTGTACTATTGGCTGGTAATACTTGTTCACACTAATGTAATACAATATAGAAGATAACACATGGTGCTATTTTAATGTTGTAGTAATTATTGTCATTCAACATAGAAACAATCTTCCAACCGTGAATTTATGTTAAGATAGTCGAACGAGGACCAAGGCGGCGGGGCATGTGCTCACTCAAGCGGCAGAGGGGCACACATGCTGGCACCCAGGCACAAAGTGCGCGCACATATCGGTTCACAGTGCACATAATAAAGAGTAATGCTATTTTTCTGAAAATAAAGTACTAAATACAAAAAATAAAATACTTCATATAAAAAATAAAACATTAATTTATTTATTAATTTAGGATTCTTTTCTTGTTGGTATAGTAAAATGAACAACTCCAAAATAGTTTTTTGTTTTTTGCAAAATACTGTGTCTAAAGATAGGAACAACCTATTGCATAATTCCAAAATAAATACTTTTTTGTTTTTTTGCGAAATACTCTGTCTAAAGATAGTCAAGATCCCTTTGTTATTGCTATTAAAAATTTGGGCGCTAATAAAACTACCTTGAATTGGTATAAAGGATAAAGGAATTTATCATTGATTTACCGTTAAACTGAAGGGCAATCAAGAAATCGTTTATCCCTCTTAGATGTAAAAACTTTGTATGCATAAAAGGGCATAAATATATGCATATTTTATTATAAATGATAGTACGAATAGCTTTATATATGAATATT
Organism: Jacaranda mimosifolia; assembly: GCA_018894105.1. Taxonomy (NCBI): domain Eukaryota; kingdom Viridiplantae; phylum Streptophyta; class Magnoliopsida; order Lamiales; family Bignoniaceae; genus Jacaranda; species Jacaranda mimosifolia. Next base: position 25,177,996 of record CM032126.1, read on the forward strand.
TTCTTAACAAATGGTGTATCATTTAAAAATAAATAAATAAATAAATAGTTTTATTAAAAAATTATTCTAACAATGATGAATGCAAGTTCATAATAGTGATGATTATAGTTTATCCAATTTTAATTTACTTAATAAGTAAGTATTTATATATAGGTCAAATGAGTTAATATAATTTAATGGTATAAATGATTCTATTTTGTAAGGTATACATGCATAAATCAAACATATTAACTTTTTTAATCTGAATGTATAACTATTTATTTGTGAAAGAAAATTCGAAATTAAAAATTTAAAAAAAAAAAAATCTTATTAAATATGTCAATGCAATTAAGAGCTTTTGAGTGAGAAAAAAAAATGTATGAGATTTATATACATATATTATAAATGGTTGTAATATAAATTTTTACGTGAGATAATTTAAATTTAGTGTCTTGCCTTTACTATGGAAAATAATATTTTTCAAATTTATTTTTTTAAAATTGCATTGAAGGTTACTTTTTAACAAAATTAGTGTTGAATAAATATGAGATTTAATTTGTGAAAATGTCAAATTACTCTATCTATATTAATCTTAGATAAAAAGGTTGAAGAATAAAATGGATATTTTCTGCGATCTTTTAACAGAGGTGGCTCTTTAATTATTCCATCAATCATTTGAAATGGAAAATATGAAATTTGAAGAATAAAATAAAAATTCAACTTATGAAAAGCAATTTAAGTACCAATTTACTCAATATTATTCTAATTTTACCCTCCAATTATTCTTTAAAAATGGTAATCCGATAACATGGTAATTTTACTTTTTATAAAAACCAACAAACTCATATTATCAAAAAAAGAAAAGAAAAGAAAAGAAAAGAAAAGAGATCTAAAAAATGTTTTTCCTAAAATTCTCCTTTCATCCACTTAATATCCTACCTTTCCTCGACAAATATTTACTTTCTATTATACTGATTAGTCAATCTTTTTAGTCAAATCATAAATAAGATATATGTTTATGATGTGTGATTAAATAAAAAATAGGAGAAACAATTCTATAATAAATTGGTCAGGTTACTAGTATGGTTCCCTATCCACAATTATGCTATTTATTGGATTCATTTTTCATTTTTCATTATCTTCTTTATCATATCAAATGACTAACACAATCTTAACTTTACTCCACAATTTGTATTACTTTTTGCATTAATTTTGAGTAACTAAAAGTATTTATGCACACAAAAACTGCCCACGATGATCGCTAGTAGTTTATGAAAATGACAAAGTACAGTTTATAATATAATGTCAAAGTGAATTTATTTTTTTTACTTAGTAGTATTTTTGTCTATAAATATTAGTTATTTTAGTTTAGAAGCAATGATGACCAAATTTGTCATCAAATATAGAGATTCAACCACGTTAAGATATTATCTCAACAATATGCATTATGTGTGGGGTTTTGTATTATATTATGCAAAGACATTAGAAAATGTGAGATTAAGGAATAGATTGCAAACCATTCCAAAATTCTCAATTCATTTGATGTGGAACAAATCAAGTATCATCATAATCCCCCAGTTGAAGGGTTTGGGAAAAATGTATATAATTGTCAGTAGGAGATAATATATATATATATATATATATATATGGAGCCAATAATAATGACAAAATCCATTGCCGAACATAGAAGCTTAGTAGTCACATCAAATTATTATCTCAACAACATTTTTTTTTCCTTTACCACCTTAAAAAAGGGTTCTCAAAGGATAAGAAAATGGATGTGAAATAAAATAGATATCTTCAAAGGAATATTTCAAGATTTTGCTAATAGAAAGGATTATTGATACCAATCCTATAGTATGAAGCAGTTAAATAAATTTAACCCCAATGCCCAAAAAAAAAAAAATTATTATTGAACGAGACTCTTTGTTTGAACTTCAACTTTTTTTTTTTAATTTTTATTTTATTTAATTTTATTTTTGATAGTCGTTAACTGCGGCCCAGCGGAATTCACGACAAATAACGTCGTAACATAGAAATGTTGGTATTATAGGAATTAGAATGTCCCCATCAACGTAGTAATATTCCAAAATGCTGGCCATCAACAAATATTAATCAAACATGTTTATTTGTTATTTCACGTGTGCCTTCAATAAACTTGACATTTAACAAATGCCAGTTGATATACGTAAGGTGCGTGGTCAACATGCTTTTGTCTGGAAGACTCAAAATTTCTTCCCATTATAGAAGGAACAACTTGGTGGAAAATAATTACTGTAAATTATATATATATATATATATATATATATATATAAGAGGCAAAGTGTAGACAAAATTGTTTAATTGCCTTCAAGTTGGTAGCGTTAGCTTGTTTGACTATTTTTGGATTTATCATATTTGTGCAGAATTTACTATTATTGTTTAATTTTAAGTTCGGCCAAGTTCATTTAAAATTTTCTTTTAAAATTTCTATATCTTATAAATTATTCTTGAAGCTTATAAAATAGTAGATCTTATTTTATAGGTGAACTTTTGAAGTTATTGAATATACTAAAATTTTTAAAACTTATGAAATGTTAATAATAGTAACTTTGTAATAAATATACATACATATATATATGTGTGTGTCTGTGTGTGCGCGCGCGCATGCTCTATTGCAAGCTAAGAAATCATTTATTTAATAAACGCCAAAGAGAGACCCTCGGTCCCAATCCTCTTTAAATAATCACTACCAAAAAATTAGGTATCTGCTATGAAATAAATTTCATACCTATAACTACAAACTGTAGCTATAAATTTTTCATAGCAAATGTAATTTTTTAAAATAACAAACATAAAAAATTATTAGTTATTAGCCCTTAGTCATGTTCGTTGCAAGCTCAACAATTTAATTCCACATTATCCATAAGAAAATTACTATATATATGTGTATATATATATATATATAAGAATAGTTATTAGTTATAAATTGGTCATAATGAAGGTTAGCTATGAGAGCATCCATTTTGGGTTTGATTAGGTCAACTTTGTATCTAATTTGAAGTGCACACATATATATAAAAACCATGTAAGTGCAAATTTGAAGTATTTTTATCCAGCAATTGAGTATCAGTCTATCAGATACCTAAAGGCAATAGTACTCCAATATTATTTTACAATATTTCAATTCTACTAAAATTTAATTCTCCTGTTCTATTACTTCACAATATTCCAACAACTTAAAGCTCAATACTACTGCAATATTCGTCTACAATATCTTAGTGTGCAAATAACTTGAAAAATCATATTAGGACTCATTTGTATAGGCAATATCCTCCTCTATTTCATTCATAAATAGGTGTTTATTGCAAATAAATAGCAAAATTAAATACATAATAGTTGAGAATAAAATATAGTGGTAACAATGTGTAAGTACTAAAATGAATAAATCTATTATTGAACATAGAAAAGCTAAGTACTAAATTGCATAAATAAAGTATTATAATAAAACAAATTGCATATAACTAATAATGCAAAGATGTACTACTTATGACACTAGAAATATACTAAACAATTAATACATGATGAAATCCAAACATACAAGCAAGCCAAATTACTACCAAAATTGCAATACTCTCACAGAAAATCTAGGATTCATTTCGTAGTATAAGGGTAACATTAGCAACATTCATTTGTTAGATGAGCCCATGTGCTTGCTAATTTTTACACCTTTTCTACAAATCAAGTCCTTCACACTCTTAACATAGGGATAACCATAGGTTATATAAGGCTTCACCTTTTATAATATTTCTATTGTTCTTTCATTTTTCTTCACAAATACCTTACTGAATTCTTTCTTCAATCTCAAAGAGCACAAAATCATCTGAGTGTTAGGGTGCATGTTATTTTTACCTCTGATGCATATGACAAATAGGAGCTTGGATTCCAATGTCACTGGTGTTTGCCTTATTTACTTTCCCCTTCTCTTAATTGAATAGAGTCCAACTCCTTGTCGCAAAATTCTAATATAAGTAGCTCGAGCTTCTTGATAAACAAACTACCAGACTTGAGACGTTTAACACTCTCTTATAATTGTAATTTCCTTTGAATTGCCCAATTCTCGTTGTTCTTCCTCTTCTTCAAAACCACGTCCCGGATGTAGTTCAAAGCTACTGCTAGCACCTCCTATGTGGTTATGATTTCTGATTGCTTTTCCAAAATAGTAAAGAGAGAGGAGAAGCCACAAGGAAGGACTCTTATTCACGTTATTGTATTCTTAGAGATCGAAGAAAAAAAGGAGGGGAATTCGTGTTTTGGCGGGAATAGAGCACATGTAAGAGAAAGAGGGATGAGTAGAGAAACGAAGATGACAATGACTTCTCAGCAAATAATAAAAATAAAAAATAAATAAAATGGGGACATTTTTGTCAATCTAAGTGGTTCTGGAGTGAACTCAAAAAATAAATTTGAGATAGGAAGTCAAAACTACAAAATTGATGAGTAGGGATTGATTCATAAAATGTAAATAAGTTTTGATATTTTTAAATAAGATGCCTTAAATAATATATCATATGTTATATAAAAACAAGCAACATATTTGACCACAACTGACTCCCCAATATATAAGTAACCCAAATAAATTATATTCATTTTAGAATTAATATCGACAGAATATTTTCTACACGTTATTTCTTGAAAATATTTCTTCAAACGAAACCTACTTTTTTGAATTGTTGATTAAGAAAGTCACAACCTTTTTCTCAGAACTTCTCTTTCATTGAAATTTCATAAGTAATAATTTTTGATAAATACGTCCAAACATGATTGATATTATTTACATCGGGCCGGGTCTTCTATACGTATATTCCTTGATCCCCCCACCTTTTGCACAGATTCATACACGTACATAGCACAGTATCTGTCATTCTCCCTTCTCTCAAAACGTTGATATGATGGAGGAAAGAGGAGAAGCAGCAGAAAATCTGGAGACTTATCAACAGTTATTCGGAATTCTTGAAGCCCTCAACCGGGTTTCGCACGATTTGCAACTGAGTCACGACTCGCCGGACTCCGATTCATCCGCCATTAAAGCGTTGTTCGAGCTCCGAGCAGTTTCAAGCTCGATTCTCTCGGCGAACCCGCTTCCATTTTCCGTCTCCCAGCACCTCTCTCAATTGGCTGATTCAGTTCAGGAGCTCCATAACTCGAAGCCATCGAGACACGGCCTCATATCGTTTGTGAATCGCCGAGTCAGGTCCCACGAGGTTTCTCGACTCGCCGCCGAGATCGAGTCAGAGCTCCAGCCCTTGATCGACCGCGAAACCGTGTCTAATTTAACAAAAACTATGGCGGGGATGCACTATTCTTCTGGACCACCGTCGTTCGATGAAGACAAACTATGCGAACAAATGTCTGTTTTGCAAGAGAGGCTTTCACGGGGCTTCGACATAAACTTGCAAGATTTGCTGTTGAAATCAGGTATTTTCGCAGAGCTGCAATGGGTTCTGTGCAATCCTGTATTTTCGAAAAAGTTCCGCGAAACGGCGGCAATTTCGATGAAAGAGCTCGTGCTTTTCAACAAGGATGTGTTTGTAGGATCAGTGCTAGTTGGGGGAAGCGTTAAAGCATTAGTTTCAATGGGTTCTTTGTGTTCCTTGCAAGTCCTTTCATCGTTAATAAAGGCCATCAAGAGCCCTTTCGTGGATGAAATGGAGTCGTGTGGCGGCATTCTGAAGGTGGTTGGATATTTGTCGTCGGAATATGAATTGGAAATGAGAGTAATGGCCTTGGATTGCGTGATGGAAATCGGGTACTTCGGGAGGAAAGAGGCCGTGGAAGCGATGATAAATGGTGGTCTGATAAAGAGGCTTGTGGAATTGCAGAGGTCGGAAGTGGGAGGGGATTTGGTGCATCCATTTGCGAGCTGTGTGGCGAGGTTCGCAGTGCAGTTGGAGGTGGGAGAAGGACTGAGGCAGAGAGAAAAAAGAGCTTTCAAGCAGCAAATATTGAACAGAGTTAGGGAGGCCTGTGATTCTGATGCTGAATCTGCCACCATTGTTGCTGAGGTCTTGTGGGGTTCGTCGCCTTGAAAATTGTTGAGAAAATTGATGGGTTTATTGGGAATTTGCTTGCTGTGAATAACTTGTGTAGATTCTTGGTGTGACATGCTCCATCTATGGTGTAAAATGGTGTTTGTTGTTGTTCAATATCCAATTAATTTTTGAAGATAAAAAATAATTTTGATGTATTCCTTCAAAATTAGTGCAAGAAGTTGGACCGAACAGGAAAGTTTAGAGAGTGATTGCCTTTGAGATATTTGTTCATTTTTATTCTCCAAAGAAAAAAATTGAAAATTTGTCGTTTTATTGCCCGTTTGATTTTATTTTCATTTTTATTATTTTAAAATTTTTTTAAATTAGTTAGTGAAAATGAATTTGTATTTGGATAAATTATTAGAAAAGTAATGATTATGTTTGGTTTTAATAAGTTGTAGGTAGAGAGAGATAGAAATAATGAAATAGTGAGAGAGAATATATATAGGTTATTTGAAGAAGACATATAGGTTATTGGAGAATGTGTTTTAAAAATAAAAATTGTAACACCTCTTCTCGGGACAGCACCCAAGCTGAAGCATCACCAATTTAATCTTAAATACAATTCAAATAATAACTATGAAATCTGTAATTTAACCATCTTAAGGGAGAACAAATCATCCTAGCCCAAAAGAACATTTCATAGTGCAAAATATATACATATCAAGTGACTCAAGCTCCATACATACATTCCCATAACATTCTTCAGGTAATTGTCTCGATCAGGTGCTGACTATATACACAACCATGACACCTAATCTATTACAAGATAACATCTAAACCCAATGCATGAACTCTAGCTGCTCACTCGGCCCTGTCTGGAAAACAAATAACAACAAGGGAAGGTAAGTCCTAAGGACTTAGTGAGGGAAACGAAAATAATAAGATTTAAAAAGAAAGTTAATGAGGTACAACTATCAACAAACAACTTGATAACAATAGAAGGAAAATGATAGACAACAATCAAAGACAGTTTGGTAACAGAAAGAGTTTCAACATAAATCAACATTGTACCAGGTACACATGATATCAATTTAACCGATGGTATAGATACTAGTACCGGACGTCGGTATAGTAGGAATAATACTTCCTTATCTCTCCATTGCTCGAGCACTCAGCTCGGTGGTCAATTAACTTGTCTTATGGCATGGTTGACAACATGCCAAATCCCAACACTCACAGTTACCTACCTGTAAGTTAGGATTTTTGGTGGGTTCTAGCCAGAAAGACCTGTGTCCGTCGGTCTATTCCGCCTGGCCGTCTTCCAGACCTAGTTGCCGGGCCCATACCCCCTGTGGTGTCCCTCCAGGTGAAAATAGCCCATGGCGTCCCATAAGTTGAAAGATATAATATTAATAGATAAAATTGTAACCTTTAGACAATAACATAAATAGAATGAAATGCAATCTGACCATCAATATACTGGCCAACAAGGCTGTTCTGGAATAATAATCCAAGCATTCCGGGTACTTAGCCAATACAACCGATAATCAAGTATGCCATCAAGGTCAAATAACCGATATATAGAACGAACTTAAATGTATTAACAAGATTTCTTGAACAACCAACATTATAGAAATTGAACAAGTGATGCGGGGTTAGCCGGCAAGGCTAAGGGGTACAAGGAATAGCCCTCATAGGGGCGTTCATATCAGATAACAGAAAACAATTGGAATTCAAACAATTTCTAGATTTCAAACAAATCAAAGTACGGTACCAAAACATAAATAAAACAGATATAAGAAACCCACGCGGGGGTTTATCACAAAACAGATAGTATGAGAAGTGCTAGATTGGCAGACCCTCACCTCCGTAATCTCAGAAAAGTCAGCCACAACAGCAATCTACTGGTCTTTGGGACCCGTTCCTTCATCATCTATCAAAAGAGTGTATTTACTAATCGAACCTTTATTCAACCTCATAAACCTTTACTAATCCCAATTTTATGATTAACTACTCAAAATTAGTAACAATCGAATTAATTCGGTATTAGGGTTCACTATATCAGTTATAGAAGTCTTAACGTTACAGTCAATAGAATTAACCAATTTTCAAATTACCTAATTAACCCCGCAACAGTGTTGCCAAGTTTGTAATAATAGACTAATTAACTCGGTAATCCACGTTTGCCATGTAAGTCCCCAAATTCATAAAATTAGGCATTTCATGCTCATTAATCTTAATTATTCAAACTTAATCATACAACAACATAAGTCCATGCCCAATAATTCATACATGATCCATGCATATCACATATATAACTGAATCTTCATGTTTCTTCATTTCTTTCCATAATACATGCCTTAAGAATAATCAAACGGTACAACCAAGCTTAAACTTTAAATTTTAACACCCATTTACCCAAATTGGTTATTGAGACCTCGGAATCAAGATCCAAAGACATCGCTATGACCACTGTGACGAGACGAACATTCTGTCTCGAAGCCGACGGACCACCGCCGTGCACAGTCGCCAGAATTGATCCAAACCATCACCAAAATATGCCTTTCAGCTCACTGAACCAAATGCCCAAGTCAATTTCACCAATTGCCCACGAATTGAGCTCCAATTTTTGCCTCACCCGCCCAGCACCACTACCTTCGCCGCGTCAGTTTTCCTTAACTCCTCTGTCCACGGTAGTCCATTTGAGAAGGTGGAGACACCAGTGTGATCCTAGAGCTTAGCCCATCAAAATGCTGCCTGGGTCCGCTGCAAAAAGTCATTGAAAAATGGAAACCCATTATCCCCCGCCGTCACTGGATTTTTGGCCTCAATTTTCGGTAGCTACACCGGTTGTTGTCTGGAAAGAGATCACCGGTGAAGGAGGAAACTATCGGTGCATGGAGGAGAAAATTGGAGGGAAAATGGTGAAAAAAAGAGTCAACAAACTTTTAAAATGTGATTTTTTTCAAAATTGCAATTCAGCCCCAAATTTTTACCTCATTCTTCAATTAGGTCCTCCAGAAAATCTTAGTGCATAAGATTAGACCCTTTGACCCATAATTCATCCCATGCAAACCCCCAAGACTTTTAAATGATCCAAACAAGTTTTTGAAAATTGCAAATTTACCCTAAAACTTTCAAAATTCTTGCAATTAAGTCCTTTTCATTTGTTTTCCGAGCCCTAGAATCTGAGCAACCCATATCTTGAATTCTAAATCCTTATTTTCCAAAAATATCGAATTCTAGGGGTGTTACAAAAATGAAAATAATGTTGGATGAAAATGTTTAAAAAGTTTTGTGATTCATTTCTGAAATAATAAAAAATGTGAAAATGAGCTTTGAAAATGAAGCCAAACAAGCTTTTAAAGAGAAATGGGAATGAGAAATGAGTAAGTGATTGATTATAAGAATAAAGTATAATGATAAGAGTTGATGTGATACAAGAAGTAATATAAGGTTATAGATATCTAGTTGTGAAATATTTTTTGTTTATTTGTCATGGAAAAAGAAGTATATTCTTCAGAAGTGGAATATTTTTTTTATTTATTTGATTTATCTTATATGTTTCAAATACAAATTTTTTATCAACATTTCCATTAATAAATGATTCATCTCTTTTCTAAAGATCCTAATTGAACATATACTTTTATATTTGTATGTTTTAAATGTTAATATTTTTAATTAATTGAGTTGAACATTATCTCACTAATCAAACTAGGGATGGCACCCGAGTGGGGCGGGGGCGGGGAGTTACTCCCCCATCCCCGTCCCCGATCCCTGTTATGGGGAATTTTTTGCCCCTATCCCCGTTCCCCGAACCCCTGCGGGAATCCCCAAAGTTAGTATTTTTTTTATTGTGTGTATGCAATAGACTAAAAAATAAGAATAATCTCTATGCACATGATTAAAGCAACTCTAAGTCGTAATTTCAAGCACAATCAACATATTTTAATAAATTAATATATTTTATGACTAATAAATTTTTATAAATTATATGAAATTACTAAAAAGTATAAAAAATAATACATATATATGTACATATATTAAGAGTATTTTAACGGGGGCGGTCCGCCCCCGTCCCCGAAGTAGCTTCGGGGGATTTCTTCCCCATCCCCACCCCGCGGGGAAAAATTCCCTGAATTTGAGGATCCCCGTGAATTGAAGATTATTTTGCCATCCCTAAATCAAACGTTTCTCTGATTGTTCTTTAAGCCAATTTGATGTTTGGATTATGTAAGGTTTATATGCACGTTGAAGTATTATAAAATCATTGCGTTTCATTTATTGCTTTTTGCTTTCTTCTTTTAATTAATTTTGCATTTCTTGGCACTTGCAGCTGCACTTGCACTGAAATTCCAACGTTGCTTTCACAAGAGCAATATACTCTCCAATTTTTATATAAATTGTTCTCTTGATATATAATTTTTTTGTCCAGTGACATTAGTTTCCCTTACTATATGGGAGGTCTCGAATTCAAGTCTGAATGGGCTCCTCTGTGCACTTTATGTGCATCTAATTGTGTTGTTTATATTTCAATTTATTTGATTTGAAAATATAAAAATATTGATTTGTTGAAAGGACAAAAATTCATCATTTGTTATGTTTTTTCTCAAAATAATAAAAAAGATATATTAGTTTTAAAACTATTTTAAACATTTTTCTGAATCACCCTCATCTTAGACACTTCTTTCACAATTGACATTGTAGTCAAGTGTTCATTCAGTGATTTCAGATTAAGATGGCGATTGGTATGCATGAATGAGATTATATGAGAATTAAATGACTTTAGGAAGGGAGTGAACATGGGAAAGGAATAATGATATTATAAGTTATCATATATTTGGTATGATAAGGAATGGGAAAGGAATGAAATTGTCGCTCATTATTTCATTCTAATATCATGATTGGTATTTAGCAATAATACATATAAATGGAATGAGAGTATTTTAAATGATCAAATTATCATTTTGTATAAAATTATTAAAATAAAATATTTTATTGATTAATTGTTTGTATCTCATAATTCTATATTTTTATCATACAATCTTTATCATTTTATTTTATAAAAATGTATGACAAAGATTATGATTTATTTATATTTTGGGAAGTAAAAATAATTTTTTCTGAGTAAGAATAAAAGAGATGTGGTACTTAGTTAATTTTTCTTTTACTAGAGTTCGATGATTGTGGGAAAAATCTATGTAGACAAAAAGATACCATCAAGAAGATATATACAAAGAGTTTTTGTGATGGTTTAAAACTCTTTTATATTAGAGAGTAATTTTGTCAAATACAAAAACAGGTTCATTCCCAATGAATTGGAAATGACTAAACCCATGGGGGAGGGAAAGAATTGTTAAACCCATCCTTTTGGGAATGAGGATTCTGATGGGAGTGGACATTCTTATCTCTAAATTATACCAATTATTATGAATTTAGGAATGAATTTGGAAATGTCCATTCCATTCCCTCTTCATTCGAGTTATTCCTGCATATCAATCATACTATAAAAGTGGGTGCTGACTATAAATTCATTAGGTAATAAAGAAATAATTAAATAAAGCCAGATGGAAATTAACGAAGCGGGAACCTCATATTAAAATTTACAAAATGTACTTTTTTTAACACAACTCCAACTTTTCCTTGTTTCAAAATTTATGAGAGTACTTATTTTATGCTTGTGTCATTTTTTTTCTCTTTCCTCCATTGCATGTGTCTATTAAGCCACTCAGTAATGTTAAAAAGACACTGGTATAAACTTTTAATTAGTAAAATACAGGACGAATGAAAACATTCAGGTAATGTTTCATTATGTTTTATGTTTGATTATAATATGTATTTTGGGGCAATGAATGTTGTAAGTAGGATTGAGAATGTAAAAGTTGTGTTGAAGAATGTAATGGATTTTTTGTTATATTTTGGAGAATAATTAAAATTTTATTTTGGAAAGTGTTGGTATGTTTGTTTATAATTTGAAGAGATAATTTTTTACTGTAACAATCAAATCAATAATTTTTTTTGTTAGGTTTTTGGAATGAAAATAGAATTGAGTAACTTTTTTATTATAAGAATAATAATAAAATATATATAACATATATATATGATATATATGTATGCATCTATTGAAAAATGAAAAAGTTTTAGGGATAATGAAGAATAGGAGATGGAATTTTGAAAAAAAAAAATTATTTTAATATTTTGAAGAGAAAATAAGTGTATGTTTGGTTATGTTTCCTCAAAATAAATATATTTAATTATATTTTCTCAAAATAATTTTATTTTGAAAAAACATGAATTATTTTAGGAAAACATAATCAAACACTCCGTCAATATATTACTACGTACAAAAATATTAAGAAACATTTTTCAAAGTTGAAACTCAAAATATGATCCATGGTACGTGCGGGGAAAGACGAGTTATTTGTCTATTGATATTGGGAAGAAAATATGGTATTTACACTACATAATTGAATCCAAAAGTAATAAGTATTCTGCATTTAATTAATTTGAAAAGTGTACACAAAACAGAAACACTTTCCACTTAATTTAAATGTCTTTCACTAATTATAATAAAATGATTGAAAACTACTATTAAATCACGTTTAAAATCACAAAAGTATGAATTAATGTACATAAATAGTCAATACAGCATACAAAGTAGAACCAATGGTATTTTTAATCTTAGTTAAAAGTAATTTCTAATTTAATTTTAAGAATTTCACAAAAATAATTTGTTTTTCATCTTATGAAATATCACTATAATCCAACAACTTGATATACTATAAAATCTAAGAAAATTAGTTAAAAATTTAACATATATAAAATAATTAATTTTTTTTCTATCTAAAGGAAAAAATTTATAAAATCATATAGAAAAACTTTATTAAAAAATTATTTAGGATAATTTAAATTAATTCAATAAGGTCTAACTCTTTGCAACTTTTGCAAATTAACTATAATTGAATCATGAGTATTTGTTAATTCTCATTATGTTTCTTTCCCAATATTTTTTTTCATATATCACTATTTAGTGAATTAAGTATTTTATAAGGATAAATTATGTAAATTAGTTAAAAAATGTTTGTGACTACCTAGTGATTGGAGTAAGTTTATGAGTGAATTGTATCACAATATCAGTCACAACCAAAGACCAATTAATGATCGAGTATGGTTGACAAATTTGTGATAGATTAATGAATCAATTATGGCCCATTTGGGTTTTTTTTTTATTATTATTTTCAAAATTTGAAAAAGTAGTTAATGAAAATAAATTAAAAATGAGTTTGTATTTATATAGATTGTTGGAAAAGTAATGATTATATTGGATTTAATACATTATATGTGGAGAATGATAGTAATAATGATAACAGAGAGAGAATATATATAAATTATTGAGAAAAAATATGTAGGTTATTAAGAAATGTATTTTGAGAATAAAAATAAAAATATATTGAGTAAAAATATGTATAAAGTAATGTGTTTTAATTTTAAATAATAGAAAATGTGAAAATGAAACCAAACGAACCCCTCGTAATTGAAATATTGGCTATATCCAGTAATCACCAACTAGTAATTGGAATATTGGTTATACCGAGTAATGGTCTACTAATCAACTAGTCATTGACAAATTCATAACAGATCAATGATCGCAGTCAGTTGTGACCCATCCATGACTAACATATTAGTTGCAACAAGTTATCAATTAGTGATCAACATGTGTTTGTGATCAATTTGTGATCGCAATTAGTCAAGTTGGTTATTTATACAATTTTTATGACCACTTTTCTACCAAAAAATGTCATTCATAGATGTAGTGATTGGCTGATGACATATGTAATTTTAGTAATAGATTTGATTACTTATCAGTTACCATTCCATTGAAGAATATAATCTAATTTTTGTAGTTGATGAGGGTAGAATTTGTTGGATGTTGGATCAGCTAAAAGACTCGGTGAGACTCGACCTCTCTAGTCGATATACGTGTATAGGTGGGCTGAATCCTGCAATCACTGACAAACGTCAGGCTAGTTGAGGAGCCATTGGCTTAGGCCCTCTGACGCTCAAGTCAATATGGGTCGACTTGATAACATGAGCAGCAAAGTATGGATTTTTTGTATAAATGAGAGCATACTTTTAGAAGGTTGGAATGGGGGTATTTATAGCATTCTCTACTTGGGAATTTGTCTGTGATGCTCTTGATGTGCAGAGAGGGCATTTGTTCTTGCATGAGGGGCAATTGGTCAACTCACCTCCCTGTGCTATTCCAGGTGGCCGTCTTCCCAGGTTATAAGGCAGGGTAGTAAACTGTTGAAGTGCCTACTGCGTCAGGCGGTAATGGGGCGGCATGCACCATTAATGATTAGGCATGCCGCCGCCGGTTAGTGCATTTAATGCGGCAGCAGAGTATTGTACTATACCGACCTCTCTGGTCGACCAAGAGGTCGACCTGACAATGTTCTGGGGAATAGATTAGCAGCACAGGTCGAGCAAGAGGTCGACTAAGGTTGATTGCGCCTATGGGCCTCGGAGACAAGACTGGGCCTAGTTCTGCATCTTTGGGCCAACTTAGTTTGGGCCGAGCTGCTTGGGCCATCCCATATCATGAGTCCCCCCACTTCCCAAGGCTGAACGAGGAGTCAACGAGAAGCGTTGGGAAGTAGCTTGATGGACAGTTACAAGAATCAACAAGGGTTTTCGAAAATCGACCAAGGTTTGGCGCATTTAATGAGTGGTTACGTCGTGGCGCATGTGGGGCGGCGCGGCGGTTACAACATTATTACAACTGTTGGGATTCCCGCGCTACTCATGACTATAAATATCCGCTGTTAAAATGAACATTTTTACTTTTACTACCTTAGCATCTGGTCGAGCGCCTAATCAACCGCTTCGCTGCTAACACTTTCTACTTTTAGTTCTTCGATTCAGTAAGTGCCTCATTTCCTTCTTTTCAACGCCCTTTAGCTTTATTGATATAATGTTGGGTTTATCTGCTTCGGAGAGTAGTGGAGGGGGAGATAGTGAGGCTACCCAATCTGATAAGCTTGGGGGTTTATCGGGGGAGTCCAATGAGTTGTTGAGCGGAAGCTCTAGCTCTAGCAGATCGAGCAGCAATCACGGACAGATGAAGCGGGGCCTAGCCAGGCTCCTCCCTCGTGGGGTCGACTGTTCACCCCTGATCATTATAGCGAGATCGTGTCAACCGTCAACCCTGCGGACTTAAGACGTCTTAGGGAGTTATACCATATTCCTCCTGAATACGAACTACTGACCCCTGGGGCCTCTGGTCGAATGCATCGTCCCCCCGTAGGTTGTATCACTGTTTTCGAGGATGCCTTTAGATGTGGTCTGAGGTTTCCTTTAAGTGCCCAGATGGTCGACCTGCTTAGGGGCCTACAGGTGTGTATAACCCAGTTACTTCCCAATTGTTTCTCGACCATCAACAGTTTCATCGTGTTAATGCATCTATTCAACCAGCCAGCCAACTTTGACAACTTTTCAAACCTTTTTCATCTTCACATGTCCCGCAAGTCAGGTAGCATCGACGAGTCGGGCTTCTACTATTTAACTGCTCGATCCCGCCATAAATTCCTTGTTTCCCCAGCTTCCTCTTACGGGCAAGAATGAAAAAAAATGGTATTTGTTTGTTTGGGTGGCTGGGGGTTTTAATATTCCTCAGGGCTGGTAGATAGGGCATGTCGAAATGCTAGGTAACCTTACCCCGACCTGGCCCAATACCTTCGTTCGGGACCTAGTCGAATTTGGCCAAATGGAGGCCTCAGTGTTTATCGAGGAGAGGAATTTGGTATTGGCTGGGTTATTGCCAGCTCTACTAAATTTGCCTACAGATGACCGAGACTAGGTAGACTGTGCTTCTAACAGTTTATTATTTTTCTGTCTTGGTGCTCGATTTTGACTTTTATTATTTTGCTTCTTGGCAGATCGCGATGAGATCATGAACCGTTCAAGGGTCGAGGCTTTATCGAGGGCAAAGAGGAACCAACAGTGCCACACGGCTACTACGGCTCGTCGAGCGGCCGATGTGATCGAAACGCCTCGTCAGGAGGCCGAGGCGCATATACCTTCACTAACACCATCACTCGCCCAACCTATCGCAACAACAGGCAGCAGTCCTGCGGGTCGAGGCAAAAGAGCAATGGTGGAGCAAGCAGGACCTACTCCAAAGAGGGCTGTTGTCGAGAAGGGAAAAGGGAAAGCTGCGAGGTCGAGCCCGCCAACCGAATACGATCTGTTCGGCGCTCGCGGGGACTATGTCCTGTTCAACCTGCCGAAGTTGCCCTCGCCCTGGTTTGGGAATGAGCCAGGTATGGTTGTGCATAACTCGCTCTCCATGGAGACGACGGGGTCGACGAGAGCTGCCCCACTGAAAGTGTTAATGGTTGGTCAGTTCCTGGCCGACCAGAGGAAGATTATGGGGTAGAGCCAAGACGCGGCTCTTCGGGCGTTGGCTTATCATGCCAACATGGTAAGGATTTGTTCACGCTTACTATGTTGCTGTATGCTGATCGATTATCTAACAACGTTGTCTTTCACGTCGGCCAGCTGGGGTATAACTTCTACTGGAGGTCGGAATTGGCCCTAGCCAATCAGGAGCAGCTGGAGGCTGGGGGGGAGGGACATGGATACTCTGAAGGCTCAACTCGAGTCTTCACAAATGAGGGTCAACGAGCTAGAGAAACAAGTCGGGGAGTTGAACAAGCAGCTCCAACTGAGGGATGAACAGTTGGTCGCATCTGTCCAAGAGAGGACAAAGATGGATGAGTTGCTGAAAAAGCTGAGGTTAGATGGGCAGGTCGCCTTCAATTCTGGTCGAATTGCTGGCCGGAATACAGGTCTGAAGGAGTCTCGAGTTGAGTTTTATCGTATATTGCCATTGGTGCGCCGAGAGGCGGTGCAACAGTTGATGTTATGCTCGGCGTTCTAAGATACAAGTGTCGTGTTTGCTCTCAACGACGCCCGCAGTTCCTTCGAGAAAGCTCTTAAGCAGCTGCAGTTTCTGGGCTACGCCTTCTGATCGGAAGATAGACACCGCCTGAGCCATTTGCTCAATAAGCAGTTATAGCCTTACCCGGAGGACGAGGGTGGGGTTGAGGGAGCAGGCGTCAAGGCTACTATAGCAGAGGGCATCTCGAAGGCTCCGCCATCGACCTTGCTGGCAGATGAGCAGAGGAGGCGAGCCGAGGTCGAGCAGAAGCTGAAGGCCATCGCCCAGGAGTTTGAGTTCGCTGGTGACTTCGCGTTCGAGGTCAAGGAGGGGGCGGTCGATGCAGCAGCATATTTCCCTCCTCCAGGCAGACGATTCCTCAGTGATGTGGTCGGTCCCTCTCTGCTGGCGACCGCTGCTGTGCCTGTCGCTGTGGCTATGCCCGAGCCTACGCCGATAGCTATCCCCTCGAGTGATGAGCTCGAACAGGTAATTGAGGAGGGCGATCGAGCGGTTGGTGATGAGGGTGCCGGTTCTAGCTAAGTTTTTGTTCATTTTTGTTTTTGATGTGAAACGAAGGTGCCTTGATGTGGCGTTGTATAAACGAATGTTTTTCGCTTTCTAGCAAGTTTTGCTAATCTTATACCTTGACTATCTTTATTCTGTTGCAAATATGGCTTTGGTACTTAGCCAAGATTAATTCAAGGACCTTGTCGAGTGAATTATAAGAAATATACAACATGACGAATCAGAGACAATAAGTCGTTACCTCACGGGCGTGATTTAACTGAAAAAGTTAACATATATGACTACAAACCGCTGTGTTGATTGTCCAGTTAGGTGAAGTAATCACTCGATGATAAATTATAAGTTGTTTTGGGACTATGTGGTTAAGATCCAATAATGGATAAAAAATTCTAACAGTTTACCAGCAACAGGGCCGACTAGTTGATATGGATTGAAGCTTCGACTTGACGGCTTGAAGCTTGCTTCGTTGACTACGGGGTCGATGGTTTGGTCTAGGCTGAAAAGCCTCAACTTGACGGCGTGAAGCTTAGTTCGTCGACTACGTGGTCGACGGTTTGGTCTTGGCTAAGAAGCCTCGACTTGACGGCGTGAAGCGTGGTTCGTCGACTATGGGGTCGACGGTTTAGTCTTGGCTGAGAAGTCTCGACTTGGCGGCTTGAAGTCTGCTTCATCGACTGCGGGATCGACGGTTTGGTCTTGGCTAAGAAGCCCAACTTGGTGACTTGAAGCCTACTTTGTTGACTACGGGGTCGACTGTTTGGTCTTGGCTGAGAAGCCTCAACTTGGCGGCATGAAGCCTGCTTTGTCGACTACGGGGTCAACTAAGGAGATGAGATTTTGTAAGTTTCGTGTTGCCAGAATGTGTTATAACTTTTATTGCTAGTGAGAGATACAAAGGAGGCTAATGGCCTTTTACACATAGAACTTTTTTAGGTTTACTACGTTCCAAGGTCGTGGTAGTTCGAGGCCTGTCGCGTCTGCTTGTCGGTATGCATTGTTTTTTGACATGTTAATCACTGAATAAGGTCTTTCCCACTTTGGATCGTGTTTTCCCACATTCTTTGATACTTCCAATTTTTTGAGGACTAGGTCGCCAATCTTGAATGACTGGGGTCATACTATTTTGTTCTAACGTTCTGCCATTTTCGACCGGTATCACTGCATTGTATTGTAAGCTGTGTGGCGCAGTTCGTCAACAGTGATTAGGTCCAGGGTTCTCTCCGTCAAGTTTCTAACCGGATTATAGTGAATTACTCGAGCTGTATGCTGGATTAGCTCTGACGGAATTATTGCTTCAGATTCGTAGATTAAGTTGTACGGGCTGCGGCCCATGGCTTTTTGAGGTGTGGTCCTGTATGCCCAAAGCAACCCTGGGAGGTCATCTGCCCAACTAGTCCGTGTCCCCGTTATTCGAGCCTTGAGGTGGTCGAGAATTGTTCTATTTGTGACCTCGGTCTGACCATTAACTTGGGGATTGCCCACCGACGTGAAGTGTTGGGTAATTCCCAAGGCTTCGCACCATTTTCTGGTGCTCTTACTTTGAAACTGAGTGCTATTATCCTATATTAAGACTTTAGGCAACCCGAATCGATAAATTACGTCCTTCCAAATAAAACTCTTGATGGCCGCGTCGGTGATTTTCGGAACTGCTTTGTCTTCCACCCATTTGGTGAAGTATTCGACCGCCACTATGATAAACTTATGCTGGCCCAACGTCTTCGGGAGAGATCCAATTATGTCAATCCCCCATTGGTCGAATGGCCATGTGATCTGGACGTTGACCATCAATGCAGCTAGTTGGTGCGGTATGTTAGAGTGGATTTGGCACGACGGGCATTTTCTAGCAAAGTCGACTGAGTCTTGTAATAAGGTGGGCTAAAAATAACCGTAACAGACAACTTTGTGTGCCAAGGACATTCCTCCAGAATGGTTACTGTAGATACCGGCGTGAATCTCCTGCAACACTTCATTTGCCTCTTTGGGTGTTAGGCATTTAAGTGGGGGTCCTGATATCGACCTCTTGTAGAGCTGTCCATGGTCATCGAGGGCAAACTTGGCCCCGCCTGCCCTATAATAGTGCGGGCTTCTTTCTCGTCGTTGGGGGTGGTCCCCTGACTGATGTACAGCTTGATAGGGTCTTTCCAAGATGGAGTTGTCTCTTCAACCCATCTGATGAGAGTGTGATCGAAGGCTTGAATACAAGGTTTGTTGGCCACCAAGAATGTTATAGTTCTTTACCGGGTTCCTTTCGTCGAGCTGGCCAGCTTTGAAAGTGCATCTGCTCATTCGTTCTTTGCTCGGGGGACTTGGATCAGGGTGAAACTCCTAAATGATGGTCGTAATTATCTTACTTCTTTCAGATATTGAGTCATTTTGGCCTCTTTCGCCTCAAAATTGCCCTCGACCTATTCCGCGACTAGATAAGAATCAGTGATCTCTACAAGCTGCTCGACGCCGCGAGCTGCAGCAATGCGTATTCTTGCGATGAGAACCTCATATTCTGCTTCATTGTTGGTAACCGGGAAGTCGAGTTTTATGGAAAAATCATGCTCCTCGGCAAGTGGGGAATAGAGGGACACACCTATTCCGCCTTCAGAAGAAGTTTCCGAACCGTCGACGTGCAGTGTCCATACTGATGAGTTCTCAATAATTTGGTTCGGCAAGTCGAGTCTTTCGGCGACGAAGTCAGCCAGGACTTGTGCTTTTATGGCTGCCCGTGGCTAGAATGTGATGCCGAACTCCCCGAGCTCGATGGCCCATTTGGTGAGTCGACCTGAAGTGTCGGGCTTCGACAACACCTGCTTTAATGGTTGATTCATCAACCCCACGATCGCATGGGACTGGAATGTATCTCAGGCGGTATCTCGAGCGTTCAACCCTATCGTGCTGTGGGGCTCGAATGGGTCGAACATCATGGTCGATTGAATCTGCTACCTTCTCCCGAGGTAAAGGTCGAACCATCTCTTTCGAAAAATGGCCCGGGCTCACTTCGCGCCTCGACGGCGGCCTGCTCAATTCTGATCGCTCAAAATTTGCTTTAGGCTGTTTTCCCTCCGGGTCCGCGGGCTGCGGTGTTGCACTTGCTGTCGGCTTTGGTTGGGTGGTGTGTCAATTCAGGACCGCTGAGAGTTGAGCTGAAATCTGCTCACTGATGAGCTGTATCAATTGGGGCATGGTCAAAGTGACAACTGGCTTTGGCTGGGCGCTTAACCCTGGGACTCTTGGCTCTTAGTGAGGCCTAGGCGGGGGAGAGCTGGATCTCCTGCTTTCTTCCCTTCCTGAGGGGGCTCGCCTGGTGTTTACCATTATCGATAGTGGATTCAAAGGGTTCCTACAGACGGTGCCAAATGATGAGGGTAGAATCCATTTGATGTTGGATCAGCTAGAAGACTCAGTAAGACTCGACCTCTCTGGTCGATATACGTGTATAGGTATGCTGAATCCTGCAACCACTGACAAACGCCAGGCTAGCCAAGGAGCCCTCGGCTTAGGCCCTCCGACGCTCAAGTCAATACGGGCCGACTTGATAATATGAGCAGCAAAGTATGGACTTTTTGTATAAATGAGAGCATACATTTAGAAGGTTGGAATGGAAGTATTTATAGCCTTCTCTACTTGGGGATTTATCTGTGATGCCCTTGATGTGTAGATAAGGCATTTGTCCTTGCATAAGGGGCAATTGGTCAACTCCCCTCCCTGTGCTATTCTAGGTGGCCGTCTTCCCAAGTTATAAGGCAAGGTAGTACACTGTTGAAGTGCTTGCTGCGTCAAGCTGTAATGGGGTGGCATGCACCACTAATGCGGAGGCATGCCGCCTGTTAGTGCATTTAATGCAGCAGTAGAGTATTGTACTATACCGACCTTTCTGGTCAATCAAGAGGTCGACCTGACAATATTCTGGGGAACAGATTAGCAGCGCAGGTCGAGTAAGAGGTCGACTATAGTCAATTGCGCCTATGGACCTCGGATACAAGACTGGGCCAGGCGCTGCTGCATCTTTGGGCTAACTTGGTTTGGGCCAAGCTGCTTGGGCCATCCCATATAATGAGTTCCCCCCACTTCCCAAAGCTGAACAAGGAGTCAACGAGAAGCGTTGGGAAGTAGCTTGATGGACAGTTACAAGAATCAACAAGGGTCTTCAAAAATCGACCAGGGTTTGGCGCATTTAATGAGCGGTCACATCGTGGCGCATGTGGGGCGACACGGCGGTTACAACATTATTACAACCGCTGGGATTCCCGCGCTACTCATGGCTATAAATATCCACTATTAAAATGAACATTTTTACTTTTACTGCCTTAGCATCTGGTCGAGCACCTAGTCAACCGCTTTCGCTGCAAACACTTTCTGCTTTTAGTTCTTCGATTCAGTAAGTGCCTCATTTTCTTCTTTTCAACGCCATTTAGCTTTATTGATGTAATGTTGGGTTTATCTGCTTCGGAGAGCAGTCGAGGGAGAGATAGTGAGGCTACCCAGTCTGATAAGCTTGGGGGTTTATCGGGGGAGTCCAATGAGTAGTCGAGCGGAAGCTCCAGCTTCAGTAGCTCAAGCAGCAATTGCGGGGGGGATGAAGTGGGGCCCAGCCAGGTTCCTCCCTCGCGGGGTTGACTGTTCACCCTTGACCATTATAGCGAGATCGTGGCAACCATCAACCCTGTGGACTTAAGACATCTTAGGGAGTTATACCATATTCCTGCTGAATATGAACTACTGACCCCCGGGGCCTCTGGTCGAATGCATCGTCCCCCCGTAGGTTGTATTACTATTTTTGAGATTGCCTTTAGATGTGGTCTGAGGTTTCCTTTAAGTGCCCAGATGGTCGACCTGCTTAGGGGCCTATAGGTGTGTATAACCCAGTTACTTCCCAATTGTTTCTCGACAATCAACAGTTCCATCGTGTTAATGCATCTATTCGACTAGCCAGCCAACTTTGACAACTTTTCAAACCGTTTTCATCTTCCCATGTCCTGCAAGTCAGGTAGCACCAACGAGACGGGCTTCTACTATTTAACTGCTCGACCCTGCCGTAAATTCCTTATTTCCCCAGCTTCCTCTTACAGGCAAGAATGGAAAAAATGGTATCTGTTTGTTCGGGTGGCTGGGGGTTTCAATATTCTTCAGGGCTGGTGGATAGGGCATGTCAAAATGCCCGGTAACCTTACCCTGACCTGTCCCAATACCTTCGTTCAAGACCTGGTCAAATTTCGCCAAATGGAGGCCTCGGTGTTTATCGAGAAGAGGAATTTAGTATTGGCTGGGTTATCGCTAGCTCCTAAATTTGCCTGCGGATGACCGACTCGATAGATTATGCTTCTTTCAGTTTATTATTTTTCTATCTTTGATCTCGATTTTGACCTTTGTTATTTTACTTCTTGGCAGATCGCGACGAGATCATGAACCATTCAAGGGCCGAGGCTTTAGCGAGGGCAGAGAGAAACCAATAGTGCTGCACGGCTACTACGACTCGTCGAACGGTCGCTGTGATCGAAACGCCTCGTCAGGAGGCCAAGGCGCCTACACCTCCACGAACACCATCATCCGCCCGACCTATCGCAACAACAGGCAGCAGTCCTGCGGGTCGAGGCGAAAAGCAATGGTGGAGCGAGCAGGACCTACTCCAAAGAGGGCTGCTGTCAAGAAAGGAAATGGGAAAGCTGCGGGGTCGAGCTCGCTGATTGGATACGATCTGTTCGGCGCTCGCAGGGACGATGTCCTGTTCAACCTGCCGAAGTTGCCCTCATCTCGGTTCAGGAATGAGCCAGGTATGGCTGTGCATAACTCGCTCTCTATGGAGATGGCGGGGTCGACGAGAGCTGCCCCATTGAAAGTGTTAATGGTTGGTCAGTTCCTGGCCGACCAGAGAAAGATTATGGGGCTGAGCTAAGACGCGGCTCTTCGGGCGTTGGCTTATCATGCCAACATGGTAAGGTTTTGTTCACGCTCATTATGTTGCTGTATGCTGATCGATTATCTAACAGCGTTGTCTTTCAAGTCAACCAGCTGGGGTATAACTTCTACCGGAGGTTGAAATTGGCCCTAGCCAATCGGGAGTAGTTGGAGGCTGGGGGTGTGGATACTTTGAAGGCTCAGCTCGAGTCTTCACAAATGAGGGTCAACGAGCTAGAGAAACAAGTCGGGGAGCTGAACAAGTAGCTCCAACTGAGGGATGAGCAGCTGGTCACATCTGTCCAAGAGAGGATGAAGATGGATGAGTTGCTGAAAAAGTTAAGGTTGCATAGGCATGTAGCCTTCAATTCTGGTCAAACTACGGGCCGAAATGCAGGTCTAGACGAGGCCTGAGTTGAGTTTTATCGTATACTGCCATTGGTGCGCCGAGAGGCAGTACAATAGTTCATGTTAAGCCCGGCGTTCCAAGATGCAAGTGTCGTGTTTGCTCTCGACGACGCCCGCAGTTCCTTCGAGAAGGCTCTTAAGCAGCTGCAGTTTCTGGGCTACGCCTTCCGATCGGAAGATAGACACCGCCTGAGCCATTTCCTCGATGAGCAGTCACAGCCTTACCCGGAGGACGAGGGTGGGGCTGATGGAGCAGGCGTCGAGGCTACTGTAGCTGAGGGTGTCGCGGAGGCTCCGCCATCGACCTCGCTGACAGACGAGCAGAGAAGGCGAGCTGAGGTCGAGCAGAGGCTGAAGGCAATTGCCCAGGAGTTTGATTTCGTCAGTAACTTCACGTTCGAGGTCAATGAGGAGGCGGTTGACGCAGCAGCATATTACCCTCCTCCAGGCAAACGATTCCAGAGCGATGTGGCTGGTCCCTCTCAACCGGCTACCGCTGTTGTGCCTATTGCTGTGGCTATACCTGAGCTTGCACCAATAGCTATCCCCTCAAGTGATGAGCTCGAGTAGGCAATTGAGGAAGGCGCTCGAGTGGTTGGTGATGAGGGTGCCGATTCTAGCTTAGTTTTTGTTCATTTTTGTTTTTGATGTGTAACGAAGGTGCATCGATGAGGCGTTTGTGCTTTGGATCATTTCTGATGATGTATAAACGAATGCTTTTCGCTTTCTAGCAAGTTTTGCTAATCTTTTACCTTGACTGTCTTTATTCTGTTGCAAATATGGCTTTGGTACTTAGCCAAGATTAATTCAAAGACCTTGTCAAGTGAATTATAAGTAACATACAACATGACAGATCAGAGATAATAAGTCACTACCTCATAGGCGTGATTTAACTGAAAAAGTTAACAACATGCACGACTACAAATCGATGTGTCGATTGTCTAGTTAGGTGAAGTAATCACTCGATGATAAACTTATAAGTAGTTTTAGGACTATGTGGTTAAGATCCAATAATAGATAAAAACTTCTAACAGTTTACAGGCAACAGGGCTGACTAGTTGATATGGATTGAAGCCTTGACTTGACAGCTTGAAGTTTGCTTCATCGACTACGGGGTCGACTGTTTGGTCTAGGCTGAGAAGCTTCGAATTGACGGCGTGAAGCTTGGTTCGTCGACTATGGGGTCGATGATTTGGTCTTAGCTGAGAAGCCTCGACTTGACGGCGTGAAGCCTGGTTCGTCAACTACAGGGTCAACGGTTTGGTCTTAGCTGAAAAGCCTCGACTTGGCGGCATGCGCCTGCTTCGTCGACTACGGGGTCGACTATTTGGTCTTGGCTGAGAAGCTCCGACGAAATTACTGCTTCAGATCCGTAGACTAAGATGTACGGGTTGTGGTCCTGTATGTCCAAAGTACCCCTAGGAGGTCGTCTGCCCAACTAGTCCCTGTCCCCGTTATTCGAGCCTTAAGGTGGTCGAGAACTGTTTTATTTGTGACCTCGGTCGGACCATTAACCTAGGGATTTCCCACCGACATGAAGTGTTAGGTGATTCCCAAGGCTTCGCACCATTTTCTTGTGCTCTTACTTTGAAACTGAGTGTCATTATCCTAGATTAAGACTTTAGGCAACCCGAATCAACAGATTACGTTCTTCCAAATGAAACTCTTGATGGCCGCGTCGGTGATTTTTGGAACTGATTCGGCTTCCACCTATTTGGTGAAGTATTCGACCGTCACTATGATAAACTTACGCTGGCTCGATGTCTTCGGGAGAGATCCAATTATGTTGATCCCCCATTGGTCGAATGGCCATGTGATCATGACGTTAACCATCGATGCAGCTGGTTAGTGCAGTATGTTAGAGTAGAATTGGCACGACGGGCATTTTCTAGCGAAATTGACTGAGTCCTGTAATAATGTGGGCCAAAAATAACTGTAACGGACAACTTTGTGTGCCAAGGATTGTCCTTCAGAATGGTTGCCGTAGATACCGGCGTGAATCTCCTGCAATACTTCGTTTGCCTCTTCGGGTGTTAGGCATTTAAGAGGGGGTCCTAATATTAACCTCCTGTAGAGTTGTCCATGGTCATCAAGGGCAAACTTGGTCGCCTGCCTTCTAATAGTGCGGGCTTCCTTCTCGTCATTGGGGTTGGTCCCCTGACTGAGGTACAGCTTGATAGGGTCTTTCCAGGATAGAGTTTTCTCTTCGACCCATCCGATGAGAGTGTGATCGAATGCTTGAATACAAGGTTTGTTGGCCACCAAGAATGTTATGGTTCTTTACCGAGTTCCTTTCGTCAAGCTGGCCAGCTTTGAAAGTGCATTTGCTCATTCGTTCTCTGCTCGAGGAACCTGGATCAGGGTGAAACTCCTGAATCATTGTCGTAATTGTCTTACTTCTACCAGATACTGAGTCATTTTGGCCTCCTTCGCCTCGAAATTGCCCTCGACCTGTTCCGCGACTAGCTGAGAATCAGTGATCACTACAAGCTGCTCGACACCGCGAGCTGCAGTAATGCGCATTCCTGCGATGAGAACCTCATATTCTGCTTCATTATTGGTAATCGAGAAGTCGAGTTTTATGGAAAAATCATACTCCTCGGCAAGTGGGGAACGGAGGGACACACCTATTCCGTCTTCTGAAAAGGTTGCCGAACCGTCCATATGCAGTGTCCATACTGATGAGTTCTCAATGATTTGGTTCGGTAGGTCGAGTCTTTCGGCCACGAAGTCAACTAGGACTTGTGTTTTTATGGCTGTCCGTGGCTGGAATGTGATGTCAAACTCCCCGAGCTCCATGGCCCATTTGGTAAGTCAACGTGAAGTGTCGGGCTTCGACAACACCTGTTTTAATGGTTGATTCATCAACACCACGATTGCACGAGACTGGAATGTATCTCAGGCAGTGTCTCGAGCATTCGACCTATCGCATTGCAAGGCTTGAATGGGTTGAACATTGTGGTCGATTGAATCTGCTACCTCTTCTCGCGGCATAGGTCGAACCATCTCTCTCGAAAAATGGCCCGAGCTCACTTCGCGCCTCGACGGTGGCCTGCTCAATTCTGGTCACTCAAAATTTGCTTTAGGCTATTTTCCCTCCGGGGCCACGAGCTACGATGTTGCACTGGCTGCCGGCTTCGGTTGGGTGGTGTGTCGATTTAGGGCCGCCGAGAGTTGATCTAAAATCTGCTCACTTATGAGCTGCATCAATTGGGGCATGGTCAAAGTGACAACTGGCTCTGGCTGGGCGCTTGACCCTGGGACTCCTGGCTCTTAGTGAGGCCTAAGTGGGGGAGAGCTAGATCTCCTGCTTTCTTCCCTTCCTAAGGGGGCTTGCCTGGTGTTTACCATTATCAATAGCGGATTCAAAGGGTTCCCACAAACGGCGCCAAATGATGAGGGTAGAATCCGTTGGATGTTGGATCAGCTAGAAGATTAGGTGAGACTCGACCTCTCTGGTCGATATACGTGTATAAGTGGGCTAAATCCTACAATCACTGACAAACATTGGGCTAGCCGAGGAGCCCTCTGCTTAGGCCCTCCAACGCTCAATTCAATATGGGTCGACTTGATAATATAAGCAGCAAAGTATGGACTTTTTGTATAAATGAGAGCATACCTTTAGAAGGTTGGAATGGGGGTATTATAGCCTTCTCTACTTGGGAATTTGTGTGTGATGCCTTTGATGTGTAGAGAGGGCATTTGTCCTTGCATGAGGGGCAATTGGTCAACTCCCTTCCCTGTGCTATTCCAGGTAGCCATCTTCCCAGGTTATAAGGCAGGGTAGTGCACTGTTGAAGTGCCTGTTATGTCAGGCGGTAATGGGGTGGCATGCATCATTAATGCGGAAATATGCCGCATGTCAGTGCATTTACTGCAGCAACAAAGTATTGTACTATACCGACCTCTCTGGTCGATCAAGAGGTCGACCTGACAATGTTCTGGGGAACAGATTAGTAGCGCAGGTCAAGCAAGAGGTCGACTAAGGTCGATTGCGCCCATGGGCCTCGGATACAAGACTGGACCTGGCACTGCATCTTTGGGCCAACTTAGTTTGGGCCGAGATTCTTGGGCCATCCCATATCAGTATTTAATTAGTTTATAATCGATTATCAATCGTTCACTTATTGATGTGGAATTCTACCGAATTTTCTAAGGTTAAGAGATTTATATAATTCAAGTCAACTTCCAAGAATAATAGCTTGGATCTCAGTATGCATAAGAAGTAGTTGAGTTTATTAATCATTCCACAAAAACACACGTCATGTTTATTGAGTTGCTTGTCAGCTAAAGTATTTTAATACTTAAATTAGGACTGAATTGTAAGAGATAAATATAAGCTGAGCCTAAGATAAACTTAAAGCATAACCAACACACTTCCATACTCTAATATAGCACTATTTCTAGTAAGTTTAGAATGATAATTACTGCAGGATGCTAGCTTTTGAATCTTGAGAAGTTAGATGCTTCCTAGAATAATAGCTATTAGAGTCAGTTAAATCTTCAAGTGAGTTCAGACCCATTTCAAAGAAGGTTGATCTTTTCTTGTAAGGACATTACTTTAAGTTATAAGGACATTTTTGCCTTTTTACTATCTATCCAAGTAGGTACTTGATCATTATATATATCCCTGACTTCTTAAGTGCGTTTAAGAGTCGCTTGGATTTGTTTTCTGAAGGCATTTTCATTTTTCAGTGAAAAGAAATAGTAAAAAGTTAGTTATAAATGTGTTTTTGAAAATGAAATATTGTTTGAAGATTTTGTTTAAAATGTAATGATTATATAGGGTTGAAAATGAGTTATATTTGAAAATTGTAGTGTTTTGTATTAACAGTCGTGCAAATATGAGTAGAAAAAAATGAAAAGTGAAAATAGAGAGAAAGTGTAATAGTGTGGTTGGAAAAATGTGCTAAAAATGAAAATGTCTGTGAAAATAGAGGAAAAATTGAAAGCTTTCTATTTTCATTTTCAAGAGAAATTGAAAAGGGACTTTGAAAACAAAACAAAATGAGTACTTAGGGCCCTGTTTGGTTTTATTTCCACAGTCCATTTTCAGCATTTGCACTGTTTAAAAATTAGAAAAGGTTTGGATGAGCCCATTCTCAAGGGACAAGTTTCCACTTCTCATTTCTATTTTCACAGTCCCCACGAAAATTACCCATACCCAAACCTACTCAACCTACTCCATTCACTCATCTAAGAAAGTTGCACACCCATCAATCAAACACCCTCACATCAATTGGCCATTAGGAATTAAAAAAAAAAAATACATTTATCTTTCCCGAGTTCTAATGTTTTCCCCCAAATCAAACACACTCCCAAGCTTGGCACACCCATAGGTTTCCTCAGGCACAATGATGGATAGAGATATCGTTTCGTCATCCAGTGAGAATAGCCCAACAAGACAACCCTGTAAGCGCCGAAAGGTACCGATTTGCTCTCTCATGGTTAATCCTCCTTCGGTCAGTTAATTAGGGCTTCAGGTGGGGCGAAAGTATAAAGTAATTTTGCTATCCCCTTGGTCCTGGTCTTGTAGCGAGTAGCGTGAACGTTTTCCACTCTATCCTGCTTATTTTCTGTATGTTTTGTAGTAGAAATAGCTGATTTAGGTGTTGTTGTGGGTAGTGAAAAAGTGGGTTATATTCTTAATCCAGCAGCGTATAGGTTAGATTTGTGGCAGCATGTTCTTTTTTTTTTCCCCATCTTACCTTTACTTGTTGCGTTCTATTATATGGATGGTGGTGATTTGTAGGTAAGGTTTATTGTTCACCAGTTTCTCATGCATTCAGTGGTGTCCACTGAATTTAGCTTTGCCATTTTGCATGTTTTCATCTTATGTTGGGCCCCTGTGAAGCAGATTTTGTACTATTGTTGTTGCTGTTATCTCTGAATGATGGTTGGAACTAGCATGAAAATGGTTAATGTTCACTGTATATGTTGCTAATCTTGTGTTTTATGTGACTACTGAACTTTGGTCCACATGATTCTGAAAATAGTGCAAGGTGAGGAATACGAATGATACCAGTAGTTATCTTAAACTTTATGTTCTTATATGTGAAGTTTTATTTCGTTTTCATTAGTAGCAGCAGAGACCGAGTGTGCAATCTTCTGTGTTACAACATAGAACCATGGAAAATGAGATTGTGTAAATGAGGTCGTATAGGAATCTGTTTATGTAATATGTAGATCTTGTTGAGTTCTTGATTATTAGGTATTATTGAGATGGAGGAAATATGCTGAGTAAGTACACAACAATGATGTGTGGTTCCCATACATGAATAGAAATACATAATTGCCCTGTTCATCCCATAAATAAAATTATGCTTCTTCTTAAGATTAAATTATTGCAATATGGAGATACATAATCCTTGCTTTTTTGACTTTGCATATTCTTAATGTGTCGAGTAACATATAAAATACACTATAGTAACTTATCCCCATCTAACTTTGGTCACCCATTTTATTAGATGCCTCGTCGTCAACAAATATTTCGTAGTAGGGCAAATGATGCGAAGTGGGACTTGCCTACTTTGTCTGTCTTGATTGAGCTGATGTATGATTGGTTCATAAAGGGACAATCAATTTCAACTACTTTCACTATGATAATTTGGCTAGAGATTCAAAGAGACTTGCATGCACGTACTAGCCTTCACTACGAAGTCGAGCAACTAAAAACTAAATTATCTAAGATGCATCTTCTTTGGAGAAAATTTCATGATCTATTAAAAAAGCACATGGTTTTGGGTGGGATAGTAACACAGGCATTGCCACAGCCACAAAGGAGCAATGGGCTGAGTGGCTAATGGTAATTGACAAAGTTTTGCATATGCTCAATATATACACTTGTTATATTCCATTATATGCCCATTTTTAATGACATAACTCATTGTGTTATCTACTCCTCTTCATAGGAAAATCGAAAGAGAGTTGTCTAAAGAAGTGGGGTCTTCCATACTATCACTTGTGCACAGAAATGTTCCTCAACACAGTTGCTAGTGGTAGTGGTGTAAGGTCTTCTTCCCAACCACCGATTGAGAGTGATGAAAACGTAGAACCCGAAATGCCCAATCTAGATGATTCTGGCCCATCAATGTTTCCCAACCTACAATCCCAAGATGCAAACCTATAAGTCCTTATTAATTTTTCCCAACCATCCATTCATCTTGCTAGTCCGAGCAACAAGTCCAATAAGTCTAAGAGTAACCGTTCCTCAAGAATCAATAAAGCCATTGACGTGTGGACTTATGTTAATAGTGTAAAGGCTAGGAAGATGGAGAAGAACTCCAATGAAAGTTTTGAAGCTTGCATGGCATCTTTGAAGAGTATGGAAGGCTTACCCAGCCGTCTTTTCTTCAAAGCTCAAGAGTCACTCTTAAGCAAGACGCGTTGTAGGATGTTCCTTCTCATGATTGATGAGGAGATGAGGGAATGGGTGAAATCAGTGGGAAATGCTTGATGGGGGTTGTTGAAGAGTCATTTATGTTATTTCTTTGAAAGTGCAATGAATGTGGCTGCTGCACTGTTTCTATGTTATTCCGCTTGTTATGTAACGATTTATTTCTTTGTTTTAACTTGTCTTGTGTAATGTTTGATGTCAGTTTTTGATATTCCTTTACTTTTATGTATGATCTAAAAAGCATGTACTAGAGTTGTGTACGATGTTTATGATTGAATTATGTTTAGGTGCAGCTAATTTTCAATTTGGTGTGGCTGCAATCTTTACTGAAATTAGTGAGCTTGTCACTCTTCCACAATCTATCTATTATTACTTTCTTAAATTAATATAACATATTATGCATCATGCTTGGGAATGTGTTCTCTCTTCATGTGCACTAATGATTGTGTTTGCTGTTGTTCTGTTGAAACTTATCATGTATTGATATGTAATTTCTATGTATCAAATGAATGTTTATCTAGGCACAGTTTCTTAGTCAATGTAAGGAATACAATGTATGTTAGCTGTTGTAGTGTATGTTTGGTGATGGTAACTGACTTTTGTATTACAAGGTGGAATTAGGTAAATGGGTAGGGTATCACCCTACCCGTGCCCAAACAAAAATACCCTATATCCTACCCTACCCTAAAAAACGTAAAAGAATGAGACCCTAATTATATCCTACCCTATCTTACCCAAGACCCATTGGGTCTAGTTTATTGAACTTATGTTATTAATGTATATACTAATTTTCTCAATATATATTAAAAATATTATTTGACATACAATAACAAAAAATTTAAAAAAAATCTATATTTAACTTAATTTAAGTTAATCTTTATTTTCAATTTTTCATTCATTAATAAAAATTTTATTAACAAAGTTTATTCATTAGCAAAATTAATTTTATTAACTGTTTTTATAAAAAATATTTATTCCACTATTAATTTTATTAATGAAAAATATTCAACTGTTGTTATTGTTATTCCAATTTTTAAAATAAAAAAAAAATTGCTATCCCAATATTTTAACTCCATTAATTTTGTTTAATTTTTAATGAAGAAAATTATTTAATTGTTACTGTTTATTTACATATTTGTAATTTTTATATACAAAAAGTTTATCATTAATATAAATTTGATTTTGGTATAGATAATTTTTAGATTTATAAATTAAATTTAAATATAAAGTAATGGGTAATTAATGGATATGGGTACATGGGTAATTTATGGGTATAGACTCTACCCATACCCATTACATTATCTTTAATAAGTATGGGTATGGGTATGGGTATGACATTTTTGGGCCTGACCCTACCCATTTACAGGCCTAGGTGGAATACTTTCAGCTTTTCAAGATAATAATTCGCCATTTAATGTTATAATTTGCTCATTCAATAGTTTGATATTCTGCCACATTGGACAGTGGGGTGTTTACTAAGCATATAAACTCCGTATGTTTTGCCAACTCCGTCATGATTATAAAATTTTCTCGAAGTTCATCAACACACCTGGGGTTGAATATTCACTGCAGCAGTGCATTGTCTATGTTTGTGGTGCCAGCTTCAAAGGGTAAGCATCTTTGTACAAAATGCCTTACGGTTTATGTATCTTTTTGCATGCACACAATGCTTCAATTCAATGCATATATATGTTTTGGACAAAATTTAATTATGTGCTGACTCCATTCATGTTCTAGGCTATCAACGGTGCGGATGACTTCTTCACAGACTACCCTTCCCATTGGCCATAAGTGAATGCAATATTTCACAATCAGAGGATTTTCAAGTTGTGAAGCCATTGCAAGTAATGGAACCAGCTAAGGATGAAATCGAGATTGGTGGCCCAATGAATCCAATACTTGTTTTCGACACCTCCGATAGCGTACAAGCACTCCCAAGTCCTCTTCCCTGTGTTGTTGCCCGCAATCCTGGAAAATGTGTGGTAGCCACCCACCACGGCAATCGAAAACATACTAGCTACATATGTCCCAGTCGTCTTCACACCTCTATCACCATCTTCTCCTCATTTGGATCTGATAATGCACGAGTCGTGGAAGAGTCAAAATCTCGTTTGTGCCAATACCACTCCAAGAATGTGCAAATTGATATAGACAACAATGAAGATGACAAAGACACCACCAGTGTGCAGTCCACCACAGCTTCTGGTGGCAGTTGGAGTGGAAGCTTTTGTATTGTGATTCACCCTATTGGAAAATATGTTTGGACCTAAACTATTTTCCTTGTTTCTAACTTTATTTAGCACTATCCCTGTTTATGTAATATATGTAGGTAATCTTAATTCAAACCCTAAACATGGCTTCTCCAATTTGGGATATGTTAATATGAGTTGTGGTACTTAATGGAAGGTGGGGAAATGGTAGGAAGTTTTCAGCTATTTTTCGATGCCATTCCCCTTCCAAGTAAACATGCATCACTTTTTTTCTTTCTCTTTATTTTACTTACCATAACTGACATATTTCAGTTCACATGATTGTCTTCTGGAGAGTAGAAAAAGCAATGTAATGGAAATTATAGCAAACGGGGTTAACCATATAATGGTTAACACATCACATGAGGAAATGAAGTTCCTTATACCAAATTTTCTGTAAATAAAATTAAAAAAATTATGTATATTTCTCCTCCTTATCAGTACCATGCAAATCTTCTACACAGCCCCAAACCTCATGTGAAACAATTTTTTGGGTCAAAGGATTAACATAAAAAGAACAAAATTTTTAATTTGTACGTTACATTTAGAAAATTAAAAAATAAATTAATAATTACAATTATCCAAACATATCAAATCATACCATTTGGAAATGCACATCTTTTCAGACTGAAAATTCCTTTCATCCAAATGCATTTCATTTTCAAGCCTATAGAACTCAAATTTCCAGTCAACTCATCTAAATACATTTTCATTTCCACATCATTTAACATAACTACTTTTTACTATTTTGGAAATGATGGAAATGAAAATTGAAAATAAAAATAAAACCAAATAGGTAATTCTTGGATACTAGATTGCCCAATTTACTCAGAAAAGTCAAATCAGTGTAATCGTCTTCATTAGATGTGCCCACATGTCGTCCTTAAGTCATACATGTTTTCAAATTTCTCGACTATTAACTGCCATAAAAGTTGTAACTTCACTATTCTTTCTATTCACTTTCACTTATCACATTTTAATGCCTTTTCTCTTGGAGATTGGAGTGATCCCACGCCTATGAGAGTTACCTATATTCTTGATGGTTGAATCTCAATTCTCTTGTTTTTTGTCTTTCCCATTCCAACTACCGCGAGCTTAAGGCCTTCTTTTATCAAAATCCTAAACCTTAGTTGCTCAAGGGATAGTGACTCAGAGATGACTTCTTTTTCGAGCTCTAGGAGCATCGCCATTATTGGAGTGATTCCACTAATCCTATTTCTAGGAGAATGATTCGAACAATAGTAATTCCAACAACTTTAATGACCCCAATCAAGAAGATTGTGAGTATATCCTTTTAGTGTCCCTTAGCTCGTGATAGTTTCGACCTTAGCGGGTCATGATGTTGCTGAGATTAGATCCGATACTTCATTCCAAATGAGTATGAAACTATCCTCCCGACTCTTATAGGTAGGATGCATCTTCATCTCGAATGTTGCAGAGTTTTTTATCTAGCTATGTTGGATATTGGACTCTCCCCTACTTTGAACACTTCTACTCTTTGTATTCCATCACCTCATCTACTTGAATTGGAGAAAGGGCTTCTACTACCTTACAACTCATCACTTTTGCAAATATATAAATAGGCCTTCTTTCTCTTTAGACTCTTGAAAAGAAAGATTTCAATTTATCTGAGCTTTTGTTCATTGCTCATGGCTAGCTTGGTGGCAATGACATTATATTAAGCTAAAGCTTAGTAGTTCAGATAAGGTGTCTAGGGATGAACACTTTGTAGAAACTTGATTGATTATTTGTATAAAGATGGGAAACTATTGAAGAAAGAAGTCCTGAAGCTTATTGGTTTAAGTCTTGCTAACATTAGCATTAGCTGGACCCTTGATGATTATGGGTTCTTCTTTTTTCTTTTTTTCCTTTTCCCACAATTTATTGATATACTCTCATGTTCGTGGTCATTATGTTAGTATTTTCTTCCATCTTCTATCTTAGACATGATGACCAAGGGTATGAAAGTTATTGATAAGATGAAAGCTAAAGGGAAAGCTTTTGACATTTGCTAGTTCCTATTCTTGTGGAGCCTATCCTATGCAAGAGAGTCCTACAAGTGACAAATTAGAGTAGTTCTCTCATTTTGAAATAGAATATGTTAAATCTCTCAATGAAGTGATGGACTTCCACATGAGCTTGCAGTGTAGGGGATTCATAAAAAGGACATCACTTTCCATGAAGAGTTCTCATGTTGATGAAAGTCCTTGTAAAGATAAGATAGAAAGACGCCAATAGTAAAGCTCAAAAGACAAATCTTAAAAGCATTGAGGTTCTAAGGATAAGGACTCATGTCGAAGTCAACTTAACAAATGATATCGAGTAGAAGTTGGGCTTGAGGAGGATGAGGTGCACCACAAGAAAATAGTAATAACTTGGCCCATATAGAGACCACCCCAGCTAAAGCACACTACCCTTCCATGAGCAAAGGTAGACGAAGCATAAGCGAGAATGCCTAATTGAGTGATGCAAATGATGGTGAGAATCTAATGCTCCAAAAATCTAAAGATTCCTTTACAAGGTTTGTGCATAAAGAGTGAGTCAAACACATAATATTTATAACTACAAATATTAAGTTTCCTAAGGGTTTTTCCAAACCCATCCTGATCCTTGACTGGGAACCCACAAAGCATAGCTTGGTACTCTATTTTTATTATGTAGAAGTTTCATTTGGATTGTGTAAAGGTTGTCGCTTGAGAGAAGATCAGCTCACGCTTGGCCCTAGTAACTTTGCCATATTAGAAAAAAAAGGGGCTTATTCCGTGACATAGGCTCAAATTCATTCCTTTGGTAGCTTTATGCACATGTTTTTTGCCTCATATTTGTTCTTCATTTAAGTTCATTCATCATCTTCATTTATATACTTTTTACGGTCATTCTTCCACCAATTGATCCTTTAATGCTCCTATTAGCGATATTGTTTCTTAAGTCAAAGATAATAGAGAGGTCTCTACTACGGAAGGGGAAAAAATAAATTAGCTTGAAGCAAACTTAAAGTCCATCCAACCATCAACAGATCAAAATATTGCCTCCCCAAGGAAGAAATGGAAGAAAGGAACAAGGACATATAAGAGCGTGAACAATAGTTGTCCTTCTTACAAAACTCAATGGACATAGAGTACAAGAGAGCCTATGATGAATCTGATTTCATCCGGCATACCCATCACAAGGCACTCAGGCCTTCAAGAAATAACTAAATTTCAAAGTTCTATTTGAAGAAAAAGTTGTTGAGTATGGTCTTATAAACTTCATGAAGTGCCAAGCCAGCTCAAGAAACTTCGAGAACTTGTTGATGGTTTTGATTTGGACCCCTCAATCCTTTTAAAACTATATATTAACCTCTAGGATTATCCTTCTACATAAGCATCTCCCTATGAAGATTATAAGTTTGCTAATT
Organism: Jacaranda mimosifolia; assembly: GCA_018894105.1. Taxonomy (NCBI): domain Eukaryota; kingdom Viridiplantae; phylum Streptophyta; class Magnoliopsida; order Lamiales; family Bignoniaceae; genus Jacaranda; species Jacaranda mimosifolia. Next base: position 25,214,795 of record CM032126.1, read on the forward strand.
TAGGAGAAGATGTGGAGGAACGGGAAGGAGACACCACGTAGATGCTCAAATAGGGAAAGTTCTACTGGTTCAACAAAATAGGGTTGAAGGTCGATGAACTTCCACCATCATTTGGACTGATCTTTTTATAGCTTCGATATGAAGCCCATTACTTATGATTTCCAACTTCTCTATAGTTTTTTGACAATGACATACCATCTCTATTTTTTAATATAATGAATTCAAATAAAAATTTTAATTTTTTCTAGATCATTATGAGTTCGAATCCATAATATATTTCAGATTATATTATAAGTTCGAATTGATAGCTAATGATTTGCAAATCATTATGAGTTCGAATTGATAACTAGTCTTTCCACTACAAGAAAAACACCCCTTCAGTAATGGAAAACTTGTGACGAAGGTGGTTTCATCACAGTTCGAAGATAATTGTAATGGATTTTTGATGGATTACTAACAAATTTAATAAAATGAGAAAAAATATAAATTAGTTATGATACTTGTGAGGGATATGAAGAGTATATTGATATGAAGAGTCCATCACAAATTTTACAACCTAAATATGATTTTTCGATTCGTGACAGAAATTCCATCGTAAAATTAGTTTGGTCACACATTTTATTTTTGTCACAAAATTAATCAATGACAAAGTATATACTAACAGATTTGTGAAATAAGTCCGTCATAAATTTGATAAAATCTATCATTCTGTGATGGATTTATTTCTACATCCATTAGTATATGCTTTGTCACTTATTAGTTTGTGACGAAAACAAAATGCATCACAGAATAATTTTATAATGAAATTTCCATCATAGATCGAAGAATTGTAGTTAGAGTTATGAAAATTGTGACAGACCTTTCATATCAATATATACTCTTCATATCCGTCACAAATATCATAACTAATATATATATATATACTTAATTTTTTAAATTCATTAGTAATCCATCAAAAATCCATCACAATTGCCTTCAAACAGTGACAGAACTATCCTTGTCATAAATTTTTTGTTTGTGAAGGGGTGTTTTCTTATAGCGTTCCTAGCTTAGTACAAGCTCAAATTGGTAACTAATTTTTTTTATAGGGTTAATTACAAGGACCTCCCCTGAGGTTTGGACTAAATACAGAAACTACCCCTGAGGTTTGCGAAATTATAAATACCTCCCATAGCATTAACAGCTATTTAAAAAACATAACGAAAGGTGTGAAATGATTGTTATACCCTTACTTATTCAGAAAAAAATAAAATAAAAAAATAAAAAGTCATTTCTACCCATTTATCTATGAAGAACACAAAGGTGCAGATTTTTTTCCCTCCATTCGATCACTTCTCCCCCCAAAACACACCTTTTTGCTACTGTGCCGTAAATGGTGGTGCATGGTCATTTTCTGGTGAGAAAATTGACCAGAAAAACTGCAGAATCTTTTGGATCGTGCACACCAACTGACTAGATTGTGAAGTTTTTGTGGCATTTCACCTTTTCAAGCGAAAAAGGTATGGGCAAGTTTTTTCACAACTTTTTTTTCCTCATTTTTATGTTAGATCAAGTTAGTTTTAATTGTATTTTGTGTTGGGTGTTAGTATTTTGTGATTTGAAAGTGGCGGGTGACTTATTTTTGTTTCTAAAAATGTGATTGTTTGTGTTTTTTGACATATTGGAATGTTTATTGATGAATGTATAATTTTATTTTGCATGATTTGATGTCTTTTGTAATATAAAAAAAATTGATTTTTTATTGTTTCTGTCCAAATAAAAACCCTATATTTGGATTACTGTACCAATTTTTGTTGCTTTTAAAAGCTTTTGAGTTGTTTATAAAGAAACCCTACCTTTAATGCTGTGATTTTGTATTTTTTGGACATTCTGTAAACCTTCTGTTCTGTAAACATTCTGTTTTGTCCCATATAATCTGTACTGGAATCCAAATTAAGGTGTCAATTGTATTGAATTTAAGTTGCAAGGGTTGCATTTGTAATGTTTCAAATCTTTTCAGGGTACTATTTGTAATGTTTAAAACATTGTAAGGGTGCTAGTTGTAAGTTTTAATGTTAATTGAGGGTGTCATTTATAAGGTTTCTTAGTTGGTTTTCTGATATTGTACATTGCTCTTTATTATAATATAGGGTTGTGTGGAGACAATCAGTGAATTGATGTCATACTCAATCAACAGAAAGTGTATAAGGCATATTTACTCCAATTTTAGACTTTCCTTTTCTGGAGTTTTGCTAAGGAAGTATTTTTGGATAGCTACAAGAGCTTACCATATACAAGAGGGCCATGTTGTACTTGTTCACAAGGATCTTTGGACTTATCCATTATTTAATCATTATTGTACTTAATTATTTGATTTATTTTTATTTTGTATTCTTTTTTTTTTCTATTTCAGGAAGACATTCCTCTGGCTCAAATATGCACTGATTAATGCTTTATTATCACTATTTTTTGTCATTTTAAACTTGAGATTCATGAACAAAGTAGACAACTTTTGCTTGATGTTTTGTGCAGTCAATCAATCTTTTTGTATAGCCCTTTTGAATTGTACAGGGCTTTATTATATGAAGCAAACTTGTGTAGTTCATAACACTTGAATATCTTATTGATTGGTTAAAGGTGACATAGTTTATTAGATTGTTATGTTTTTGTCCTATTTAAAGGGACCATATTGCAAGTTATTAAATTGACGAGGGCCGGTTAATGTAATGTAGAATTTGTTCAAGGGGGGTCTATGTAACAATTCATTCATATGAGGGTGTTATATGTAACTTCAAAGTTTACAATAAAAATTTAAATAATAAAAAATTATATTAAAATAAAAAAAATAAAGGTTGATTTTTATTAATTTTAATTAATATAATAATTAATTATTTTACTTAATTAATTTCCAGTTGTTACATTAACCAATTGGTTTAATTTCTTGCAATAAACCCCCTTTAGTGATTTTAATATCACAAATAGATCCACACATACATGACACACATAAGGGTATTTTGGTCCAAACACATGGCCAACGGTCAAGTCTAGTCAAACTAAGGGCAAAATTGGATTTTCAAAAAATGTCAACGCTGACATCAGCAAAAATCATTAGTTTGACTAATGGCTGGGTCTACTTGTTAGATGGAGACAAACCACGGGGGAGGTATTTATAATTTTGCAACCCTTAGGGGTAGTTTATGTATTTAGCCCAAACCTCAGGGGAGGTCCCTGTAATTAACCCTTTTATATTATTATGAGTTCAAATTGATAACTAATCTTTCTCAGTCATTATGAGCGTGAATTGGAACTAACCTTAATAGACTTTTATGAATTCGAATTGATAATCTCTTACAAATAATTATGAGCTTAAGTTGATATTGTAATTTAACATTAGTTTAGTAGAACTATATAAATTGATACGCAGGAGAGAAGGGGGAGAGATCATAGGGAGGGAGGAGGGAGGAGGGAGCGCACATAGGAAGAACGAAGAGAGCGATCAATATACATGTCCGCGCGAAGAATAGTAACCCAAAAATAGCCTCACATATGTATATACACAAATACATGCACAAAGCGTGGATACCATATGAGCTATTGAGTTAATACATGGAGCGAACAATGCTCTTAAAAATGAGCTATATGAGCTATTCGACCTGCACAATTCCTGAAGGCACTAAAGGAATTGAATAACAAGTCTGCCGATCCTATGGTTGCTATTGAGTTGAAGATGCTACTGAACCTTGCAACTAAGCCGACAGTAGCTACTGAGCTCAACATCCAATCCAAACAACCACTAGTACCGTAGAAAGTTCATTTTAACTGGAAGAGGGGATTTCATATATCATAAACAAAAGAGAGGGATCGGTTTGATCTATCATCCCATCGACCACATCAAACTTCCATTTGAATGAAGAAAATTAGTGATACAACAAGTAATTAATATAAATTATTTCCAATTCGTCTTTAGATTTCTTTAGCTGGAAATCTTTCTTCAGTGACTTTGTGTTTCAACATTTGGTGATGCTAGAATATGCATTTCAAATTTTTCTCATCTTGTTTTGGTTCCAATGACTAAAAAATTGCCATTTTAAGCTTCTTTACTGCATTTGAAATTTAGAGAAAAGTATATATTATAATGTCCATACTTATGCTACCACAAAATTAGGAGAGATATTAATAATCATTACTTGAAATCTAACTCTAGTAGTGATTTATAAAGCGATGTATAACCCCAAGAAATAATTAAGACAAAAGTCCCTCAGTAGGAAACTGTTTAGTATAAAATTCCTTGGGGTTTGGGATGTTCCAACGTCTAGTTGGTTCATTGCCACCTTTATCCTGCAACATGTATGTTTTCTTTTTTGTGATTTAACAACTTGGTATGGCCCCTCCAATTAGGGTCCAACTTCACAATGTACTTTGAGACCTCTACCTTTTCGAAGACTAGGTCTCTTAACTAAAAATTTATGATTTAACTTTTTTGTTTTAGTGCCAAATCAAGGCATTTTGTACTTTTGTATCCTCAAATGATCTTAATCTTGTGTTCCATCAACAAGTTTTAGTTCAAAATTTTCTAGCTTATTCGTCTAAATTCTTCTCGTGGGTTCTCTAATTTCAGCAAGTATCACTATTTCTACGCTACACGTTGTTGTTCTATAAATCAATCTATAAGCCCATCCTTTCATTTGATGCTTTTTTTTTTGGGACTCCGCAACTGTAATAACGACTTTCAAATTGCAATCACATAATGGATTGGAGGCATACCTTAGGTCCAATGATAGTTTGAGAAGCCAGTTCTTGTTCGACTTGTGTAAAGAAGACATTTTTGTACAAAATTACAACCATTCAATAGGGAGATTTTGGGGTCGAGGCAGAGGAGATAAGCAAGGAAGAAATAGTCTAATTTATTTATTTTTTACCAAGGGTATTAAGGTCATTACACTATCCAAATTGAAGACCCAATTATATTTCTAAGTGCCTTGAAGACGATCTCCCAATTCGAACCTGTTGAATATTTATTTTAAGAATATAAAATGTTAATAGCCATTTAATTTTTTATGAGGAGTTATTAGCTAATTAAAATTTTCACACGGGGTTATTTGCAATTCTCCCCTCTTTTTTTGAAACGAAGGTCTATTCACAAGAGATTGGAAGGGTGAAGGTGGCATAGCTTCTGTTGCTTTGATTCTCTATTCTTAATCTTGCAAAAGTTTCTTTCCTAATTCATAGAGCATCTACTCAAGCTCACATATAGTCAGCTGCATCATTTGCTCACTTGGAGATCTTGAAGGATTAATGAGTTGGGTTAATTGTTTGGAACACTCTATGGTACCAATTTTAATGAAGATGATGGCAAGACAGAAGAAACTTGGATTGGAACCTCTTGAGTTCTTCTTCAATATTTTCGACATCTCTTAACTAATGATTTCTTACTTTTTTTAACATAAAAAATATAGATGGCACCAATTAATACTGGATCATGCCAAACTTTTTAAAGTCAAGGTGTGTTTGATTTAGATTGGATTTGAAGACTAGTAGCTCTTATCTCAATTCACAAGAGCTGTTGAGTTTACTAATCTGTACACAAGAATACACGTAAAGTTTGTTGAACCTCAACTAAAACACTTTGGTTCTTAAAATAGAACCAAATTACAAGAAATGGATACAAATTGAGGTCTAATGTAAAATTAAAACATAAGCACTATAGTCTTTTGATGTTGTACTGTTTATAGAAAGCTTAAATTTATCAATATTGTCCAACACTAGCTCGTGAATCTTGAGTGGTTAGCTGCTTCCTAAATTGACAACTAGTATAGTGAGTTGAGTTTTGGATCAAGTTCAAACCCATTTAGAAGAATGTGGATCTTGTCTTGTAAGGATATAATGTAGAGCTATAATTGAGCTAATGCCTCAATGCAAGGAAGGAATTAAAAATAAATAAATAAATAATATTAAAAAATAATCACTTTGGACTTATTTAAAAAAGAATAAGAAAAATGAAAATTGAACACTATGCAATGAGACATGAATCTCAGGATAAGTGAATTTTGAAATATTGCAACCACTTGCCGTATGGGGACCCAACGCTATCCAAAGCCAAAAGATTAGGATTTGCCAGTAATAATAAATTGAGAAGGAAAAATGTTACCCAAAATAAGCATGAAATAGAAATACAACTTAAAACAGTAAAACAATCTGCAATTCAATTTTGATACGCAACTTCGAAAGGGATCACACAACACAACAGATTCATCACTAAATTCCAATCTTCCCTTCGACAACACAACTCATTGTAAATCTTCTTGCTGAAAACATCTACTTTGTCATATATATACATATATATATATATATGTTTTTTTTTAAAATTAAAAATAACTTGTGGCAACTTCTAACTTGAGGAATCACGTGGGAGTGGGAGTTCTTGTTAGTACATCCTATGACCTACAAGACTTAAATGTCAGTCCATTATTATTCATTATGTATGCACGGTGTCACGAACTTGTCCTTTCCACAACTTTCGTGCGGCACTTAGCTTCTTGATCGCCCCTTGCGACACTTGCTAAGTCAGCCTTCTACCCTTTCGAAGTTAAGTGTGGTGGGTGCTCAAAGTGTTGGACAAAAGTTAAGAACAAGAAAAGTAAGTGAAGAGAGGTTACAAGAAAACTTTAGTAAACTTACTTACTTGAATCTTTTGAACAAAGCTTTCTTACTTGACACTTTACAAATGACCCCCTTGGCCTATTTATACTAGTCTCCCTCCCGAATGAACGGTGGAGATTAATTTCATCTTACGGTCTAGATTGAGTGTTCTAGATTTTTCCTAGTTCTAGGATATTCTACAACTTTCTTACACTTTCCTACAAGTATGTACAACTTTCTAGAGACTTCCAGAGTCTCCCAAAACATTCTAAAGTATTCTAGTACCTTCCAAACACTTCCAAAGTCTTCCAAAGTCTTCTAGAACCTTCTAGAGTCTTCTAGAACCTTCTAGAGTCATTCAGAACCTTCTAGAATCTTCCAAAATCTTCCACCAGCCTCTATGATTTTTATTCTTCGGTACATAATTAACCAGGTCGTGACAACGGGCTACCTTGTCCTAAAACTCATCCAATCTCAAAATTGACCAACGACGCACCGGAAGCAGCTATACTGTAACATTATCAGCACATCCTAGTCCTAGGAACTAGGGCCTACGCCATTAAATATTATTGAACCAAGATTGGCCAGCACAGCACCTACAACATTATTTCCTTGTTTTTAATTATTATTATTATTACTATTATTATTATTGGTCAAAGTTGAATGAGCTATTCAAATACTCAACCAAAGACCACTGGGCCCCTTATCTTCATATAAATGATGATTATATTATAGACTATAGTGATCCAGAGCAGATCTCATCCAAAACTGAAGATAGGCAATGTCAATATTATGCTCAATTTAAATTCAATTTATATAATGTTCAATTCAAACATAATCCAAAAAATTTCATGTAAATTTTTGTTGACACAAAAGCTTCTATTCGTGAATCTATAATCCACATCTCAACTCATATCAACCTATTATTATACGTATTGTTCACTATATTGTTTTATTAGTGAAAAATAAAATTATTATTTTAAGAAAACCAAAAAAAAAATAAAAAATGCGAAGAAAGAAAGAAAGGGCATCAGATATAGTAATGTATAAGCATGAATTGAAACAATTTTATTAACCGTAACCTCAGAATTTCACAGTAGTCACTTTGGTACACCTGATGCAGCAGCCATCTGCCCATCACCAATGTTAATGTACAATAAGAAAACAAAAAACTAACATCAAAGTGTTCTTACTGTCTGTATCTCGAGCAATGCTTCTTGAGTGTCGTCCAACAAATTGTCCTATATAGCCTAACAGGTCACAAAATTCAAAAAAGATTGCTATTCTTCAACAAAGCTTCTCCACTGAAATCATAAAGCTTCACTATCTTCTTGCGAGCATCACTGAGTTTTCACTTTTGCATTATTAAGCTATTTCTCAACGATGAACTACAGATTTCTGCACTACAAATATCAACTATCAGCAGTGAAGTGAACATTAGATGAAAAATACTATCCTGTCTCCAGAGTTTCTCTACTGCTAACACTGTTATATGACTTTTTCCGCAACAGGCTTCTCAAGACAGAGATAACAGCAAACAAAGCTATCTCCATGTGCTCGGAGCTACTCATCTTTAAACATACCTGACCCATCTTCCGGCTATTCACATTGGCATTTACTGACATTTTTGTACCCCGGCTCAATCTAAAGTCAGACTGTACATTTCCACCCAGAACTGTCTCATTTTTAAAAGAGAGGAATGTCATCGCCAGACTTATCTTGTCATCTCTCACAGGGTAGTCTTTCCCCTTTAAAATGGCTTCAAAACTTCCACCGTAAGCCACTTGCCCAGCACCTGTTATCCCACCAACATTCATTTTAAAATCCAGCCTCTTTTTAGTTGAGATGATATCTTCAACCTTGGCACCATAATAGTAGTTATTTTCAAATGACGTCACAGAAACACCACATTCAGTAACATTGTGTTTCAAATTCTTCAGCTTTGCGTTACTACGAAGCGAGCAGATCAATTCCTTGCCAGCAGATTGGACATCAAGGCCTACACTATAGGTGGGCCCTCTAGGATCTAAGAAAGCAGCTGTTGATTCACATTGAACGCTGAAGTCTTGCTTGTCCTTGCTCATTTGTCCTGCAACATAGGTAATGACATTCTTCCTTACTTCTGCAGCTATCTCAAGGTTGATTCCATCAAAGCCTACATCATGATCCCATCCATGCGGATCTAGAACTGGTCTTGCAAGCCACTGGTCAGGCGTAACGAGGCAGCGAAATCTATGCATAGGGGAATCCGAATCAAAACTTGGAGGGACAGCCATGTCTGGGAGCATAATTGGTTCTGGAGGTTCTTCCTGATTAGCAGTATTATCATCAGAGGTCACACCATCAGTGTCTTTCTTCTCTCTTCTGATGTATTCTTGTTTAATCTGTTTCTTCAAATAAAGTGTCTCCCTGTAATCCAATTCGTCAAGATAATCCTTTTTCTGAGAAGGGGTCATTTTCTGGAACTGAGCTTTAGTCAGAATGCGGATAGGAGGTAATTGATCATATTCATCTTCTTCCTCCGTGTCAGAAAAAGAGAGTTCATCAAATTGGTTTTCTGGTTCGTCTGGGCTCAGCTTCACACGATGTTTAAGAAAGGATGAGAGCAGATGAGGCAAAGAAGGCAACCGGGATTTACCCAAAGGCCCTAATTGCACACTGTCTTCAAATTCCAAAAGAGTATTAACATCACCAAGAATTTTGGTGCATATGCACAGCAACATGAACTGGGTCATCCATACCTGTCCATTAGGAAGAACCTTCTTCCCAGAGTTATCCACCTTACAGGATGGATGATTCTCGACCAAAATCACGGGATTTTCAAGTTTCGTATCCAATATTGCCTGGTGAATATGGTGTTGCAGCATCTGTGTGCAGTAACTGACATAGGAATCATAGCTTACAGGATACCCATTCTGACCTTCGGGAAGGACTGCACAAGAATGAGTCAAAACAATGTTGGTGTTGAACCAAATTGCAGGACCGAGAATGTCAGTTATAAGCTTCAGTAATGGAAAATCACAATAACCCATGTTAATCAAATCAAGGCGTTCAAAATACAGGATAACATCTGGATGTGATTTTCGAATAAATCGCTTGACAGAGTGCAAAATTTTCCGATTTTTAATGTCCGAATTTGTTGAGGAAGGCAGCAGACCAGGAGTGTCGATAAAAGATATCCTGATGCCATTCACAATTCCAACAATCTCTTGAACCTGATCAGTAGCAGGCCGAAAAGCATCAGTTGTTAGCTTTGATTCACCAAGTATGTTATTTATCGTGGAACTCTTGCCGACACCTGTTTTTCCCAAAACAAGGATCTTAAAAGAGAAATCCACTTCAGGTAGACCAAGTTCTTCTTGCTCTGAAGCTATCACTCGAGCTCTATCAATATGAAGCTTAGCTCTTTTTAGATCTGATTCCCCTGCTCGTATCAGAGTCGCCAGGTGGATCCGATATAAAACCTTTGCCACTGTAAGATTATCATGCGACAGGCCAAGTCGTCGAAGAAGACGCAAAAACTTAATTTGTAGAGCTTCAACCTTTGCAAGAGGATCCAAATTCTTCTCCCCAGTGCTAAGACTAGATCTAGAAGAATTTTCGGCCCGTTGTGACAAGGGATTCTGAGTTATCTGAATATCACTAGATGAGCAAGGGGTTTCAGTAGAAACTGACCGTGAAATTAAATTGGCACTGGTTTGAGTTAAACCTGATACGAAATAGCAAGCAGCTGCTGTCAGACAATATTTATAATTAGTTAATACTAAGAAAAACCCAAAAATCAACAAAAAAAAGAATTCCACTTTTAGAGTCTTATACCAGATTCCCAATTGGGAGTCAAAATTAGCCTTCTTTAATCATAGAATATAATGAAGAAAAGGCCATTCAATTTGATTGGATACTGAATGTCCTCTATTACTGGAAAAATAATCCCAAAGGATACTGAAGTTGACCAAAATGCAAACTGTTACTTCACCCAATGATAGAAAAAATCCACTTATTTTTCATTGGAGAAAAAAAAACATGTTGAGAACAATAACTTCTAGAGGCACTCATAGGTTGTCTGTTAGACATTTTCTAAGGATCTCCACAAAGATAGGTTCTTCACCATGGCATACTCATGACAAATAGATCCTGCAATAAATTTTTCATGCCACCACATAACTGAACTTTCAGAAAGAGTACTTCTGAAGTGGATCTCAAGTTTAAGGGTTGCATAAGACTAACTACAAATTAGCAAAATAAGATTCAAAGATTTAGGCAGCCCAAAGGAAATCAACCAAGAGTGGACCATTAAGATTGAATTACTTCAATGATAATTGACATATCAATTACAGGACCACAATGAACTACAAAAGTCTATTTCGTTTTGAAGTTTAACTAAAGTCATGTTCAGCCCTAAGTCATCAAAAAATCTCACAAGGACTTCAGCATGCAGCAGGTCTTTTTGCTTTTTAAGTTCAAATTATTCAACAATATAAAATGTTAAACTTCCAAACAGCCCTTTTTTCTGGCACTTAAAGATTGACAGATAATTCCAGAAAGTTTTGGAATATTCATGCAAGATAAAACAACTAGAAGGTAGCATATCTCTAAATTTCCTACATCTCACTACCCAAGCCCTATAAGAAAAATAGAAAAGTTGGGCAGCCTTCTTCATGAACCAACATAGAGAGAACACTGCATTCTAAAGGGAAAATTTCGATATCATACCACCAAATTACGTTGCATGCTTTCGCATTCATCACTCTACCAAGGTATAAATCAAAAAACAAAAACAGCAAAACAACAACAAAGAGAAAATTTAAGCATTGTGCCTAGAGTCCCATTTATATTATGCTCTACAGATAGGAAAAGCAATAATAATAATAATAATGCAAGGAAGGTGATACCTCGGTTTCCAAGCTCTTCATTTTGAGATTCCGGTGACAAAAAGCCTTCTGATGCTGACAGTGGTCTGGTAGAACCTATTGACTTTGATATCACTTGAGAGAAAACCCAATCCTTAAAGCTTGTCATGGTTGCTGCCTACAATAAAAGAAATTAAGCCTTTTTGATAAACTTCACATGCAAGTTAGAGAATGACAATTTTCCGAGGTGCAGTTAAAGGATTGAGCCCAACCATAACTGAACTTGACCAAGCATTACATATTATGCAGAAAGGCCAGATCAATGACAATGTAAACAAGACAGCTAAGTGAATAAACATTAAATTGGAGAGAGAAAAGGATGTCAAACAGATACCTGATTGATTTGTTTAGGGAGACTAACAAAAGTTTAACCCATTAACTTTTCACCACAGCAGTGTATATGTCCAGTTAATCTGAGAACACGACTAAGATTATCCTTGCATCCTTTCCCTTGAAATGATCACTGCAGATTATGAGGTCTAAAAGTATCCTATATAAACTTTTAACTTTCACGTGAAGACATTCCAAGTGGTATAAGAGAAAAGAAGTTTATAAAGAAGCTTGGCCATAATGCAATTAAAATGAAATACTAAAACTTAGGCAATCAAAGGCTTCAAATTCAAGTTCAGTCTGTGAGTTTATTCAGTTACCCATATGTATGTCACAAGCTTATATTCCTCTCCCTCCAAAAATGAAGGCTTATGAAAATGATAGATAGGCAGCCAATTTAACATTTAAAAATGAGGTATGCTTCTAGGGCATCAAAGTACATCGCTTCAAAAGCATGAAACCTGACAGTAGACTACAACTATTTGTGGCTATGTTCAAATGATTGTCAGTGAAAACACCTTTCTTCAGTTAGGAGCAAAGCCAAATCCTGGTGCCAAGGATTCAATTAATAAAACCATGGTTAATCAGTACTCATACACATGGTTGTATATGTAAGTGTATGAGAGAGAGAGAGAGAGAGAGAGAGAGAGAGAGAGAGATATTATCTATAATGGAGTTCAACTGAATAGGCAAGTAGTGAGTCAAAGTTTTTTGACGCTTTACTTTTGAATGGAGATGAACCAAATAAACTACCACATTCTACCTTGTTTAATACCATTACTTTCTTTTCATGATGTGAAGTAGAACAACTATGGTCTACACCTTAAGAGGTTTTTGATAAACAAAAACTTTGGAGCTCAGAAAGATACACAAATGAAGATACTCGTGGGCAGTTTGAAAGTTTGGTCAACAAGACTAATAACACCATCAGTGAATTAATGGTTTTTTGGTTCGTAGCCATGGAGTTCTTCTTAACCGTCTGCAATTTCACCCTAGTCATAAAAACAAAGCTTTGGGAAGGCCACATAAAACCTGACTGAAGGTACAAGAAAGCCCAGGAAATTGTAAAGTAAGATCGTAGAACAAAAATACCACTTAGACTCTTAGCATTTGGAAGTATGAAGTAGCCTTACAGTGTTCAGCTAACCAAGACAAAATTTACATAGGTTAACTCGTCTCTTAATTCTCATAGATCTCTTTGGAGGGATTTTCTTTGTTAAAAACTTAAAATCTCATTAAATGCAAATCCCAGTCAAGATTTCCTTAAAAATCTCTATCTGTTCTTCTATGAGAATGAGGACGAGGAGTTGGATAATATCTATCTGAACCTCCAATCTCTGTCTCTTTAGAATCATAAATACAACAAATTCTTGTGGCTTAACAGGAAAACCAAGGCCTTCTTCATAAACAAAATTCATCAAGTCTGAAAGTCTAAAGTTTGATTTTGTGCTTGGGATTCTAGATTCTTGGTCGACAAGAATCTAGAATCCGTGTTCTGCTCATTATCAACTGCTCCTACCTGTGACAGAGTACCCTTATGAGCTATAAAAGCGCAACATAATCCTTAGTATGCACTTCAACAGGCGCTCTACTTTAAAGAGGTCTAATGGACGTACTTAATGATGTCATTTTGAGTAAAATGGGTCTCTCATAGATCGCAAGGTTACCAAGAGAAATTCTTAGAAGGGTCAACTGTACCAAAATTTCACTATCAGCATGTCTGATCTGCCAATGAACATTGATGACCCTAATTTTGAAGTAGTCCAACATAGACTGTTCTAATAAATTGAGGTCCAAGTTATCATTCTTGACCTTGTCCACCCCAAAGGCATCTCCCATAATTGGTTGATTGTCTGATAACTTAGCTTAAAAGATGTTTGGCAAGACTCTCAGCATATGTTTGGCCACTTGTTCTTCCTAGTCAATTACTTGATGGGTTGGCAGTCACTTTCAGCTTTTCTGAAATATCCGTAAAAGAAATTTCCATCATTCTGGCCCTTGAACCAACATCATTCATGCATGCCAGCTGAATATTATCACCCTCTTCAACATAGACGTTCAGCTGCTCCTCAGAAAACTGTCGCCTTGATTCATGAAGCTGTGAAGGAGCCTCACAATCAACAGTAATCCCATGTGCATGAGCAGCCCCATTATTAGGACTGACATCATGGGCATCGTTTTAATCTCCTAAATTCAGACAAGTAGGAACCAGCCAGTTCACAAGCAGCACTATCTACTTTGAACCTGTTCAATCCATTAGTGTTAGAAATGTCGCAATGTTTTACGTGCCAGTTGGATACAAACGAAATACAATTGATTTATTGGATCTGAAAATTGCTCTGTTCTGTAGGCACCACTTCACTCTGATCTGTCACTTTTTAAATCACCAATGGCCTTAAAAGTTACTTCAAGCTGCTTTAAAACCCAAACCCGATGAGTCCGAGCCACCTTGCTCCTTAATAACTCAACTTCACTAAAACAAATCAAAAAGACATGGAAAGAAAGGAAAAAAGATAACCTCTCCCAAAGAGTCAGGATTGTAGGTCCTCACCGAAATATTTTCATTCTTATGTTTATAAAACCACTATCATCCCTTATCCATATCAAACCTACTACATGAATTAATTTATGAATACTGAAATTTCCATTTATATGATTAATACTATTTATTCAACAAATTTGATTGGGTCATAAGAGTTGAATTTTTTGTTATGATAAATTGATAAAACAATTAGCTGGTCTAATAGTCACTTTAGTGTTGCTAGTGAGACGTTCTTTCCATAAATCCTCTGAGTGAGAAAGGTGGAGCACTAGGTTAAAGCACTGGCGGGGCAGCTGAAGATCCAACATTTGTATTCTACACCTTACAGGCCACAACAAATGAATGCCTACTCTTATGGACTGACAAGTGAAAGGCAACTCAAAGCAGAACATTTGCTATCATAAAGAAAGCAAAGGAGCTACTGACTGGCGCTAGCCAACCCAAAAGGCTAGATCATATTCATCAGATAGGCCCTAGCATCTGAAGTAGATTCCTGCATAAGAGAGATGAGGCAGCGGACCAGGCAATATGGCATAAGAAAGATAAATTCCTGCGCTGCAATAACTTTGACAAAAATTAAGAAAAATGATGTATTGAATTACTCTATCCCTCATATAGAGAGATAGGAAGGTTAGAGTACAAGACTGGTATGGGTATAGGATTTAAGCCTAAAAATAACCTAAACAAAAGAAAACTAGATACTGAAAACATTCTCACACTCTCCCTCAAGCTGAGGATATCTACCAATCATGCTCAACTGGTTATACAAAAAACAAACACAAAATAGAAGATAACCAAACATATTAGAATATTCTAACTCTCCTTCAAGTTGACCACTATTGAAGTCAAGAGGAGCGAAGAGAATGTGTATCATTAAGAGCAGAGGAATAGAAAATTGAGGTGAAAACTAATGCTCTGAGCTGCAGACAGGGCAGATAGAGGTTCCCGAAAAATCAATAGGGTCATGATGGAATTAGATAGGGAACATGGTAGGATTCTATGTGGCCATAACAATACAGATAGAGCTCACAGTGAGACTATACCTAACCGTAACAAAATTATACTGGGACCATGATGAGATTTTATAAGGCCATCACAGAATCAAACTAAGATCACAATAAGAATTTATCTAGCATTGAGAGAATAGACAAAGATCACAGCGAGATTCTACCTAACCATGATGGAATCCGACAAAGATTACAACGAGATTTTACATAGTTATAATAGGATCAAATATAGATCATCGTGAGATTTTACTTGGCCATGATGGAAGCAAACAGAGACCACAGTAAGATTTGACATAGCTATAACGTAATCAAACAATTATATAAAAATCTTGGCGTGGCCACTAACAACTAGACAAAAATCAAAATGAAATTTTAGTGAGTCTTATAGCTATAGCTAGAGTTTTTATGTTTCATTTTTAAGATCAGACAGACAGAAAATTAAGGACATAGATAGTTAAGAGTTTACTAAAGCTTACACCAAACACCAACTAGAGAAAAACGGAGACAAAGTACTTGGCAAAAATGATTCACTGTTTTTTAAAGACACATATAAAAGAACCTCAAAGAAAATAGGAAAAAGGAAAAGATAAAATATAATGGAGGCAAAGAGAGAGAAGCAGGCGCCAAGACTAAGCTTTTTTTTTTAATGAAAGGTAGGCAAGAAATGAAATGAGCTTAACCACAAAAATAAAATAAAAAGAAGCTTGTCTTTAATTTGTGAAGAATGAAAAAAGAAAAAAGAGAAGGGGCTCAGTTGGTAGATAGGAGCGTCGGTGAGCTCCAACCAAACGCGGAGGATAGAGAAAAGATAGGGCCTCAATTGGTCATTATCAACGACAAAGCCCCAGTGGCAAACGAAAACCTTGCTTAAGTGGTACAAGAATTGGGTTGGGGAGACACGACAGACACGACAATGCCATATTATGGAGAGTGCCAGATGGCTTTGCTCATCATGAGGCCAAGTATTCTTCATAATCTCATAAAACACTAATCTGCAGTAAAATTGAGTAAACCTTGGCACTTCCACAAACCCAACTACATACATCACCATATTTTTCTATTATAATCTAGAAACTAATGTCCTTCCCTCATGTAAATACATCAAGAACCTCAGATTCTCCAACCTTTCACTCAACTTACATCACAAATTAATATCACAACTTAAACAGGTGACATGCCAGGCCAGTACATGACAAAGTTTACAGTCCTTTTTCGTAAAATAAATCGCAAATTTCTACGAAAATTTTCTTGGGGGGAACAAGAAGTAGCTCAATGAAACTCAATACAGTGACAAAATATAGAGACAACCTAGCACAACCCATTTGCAAAAGAAGAATATAACTTTTCTGTAGTAAAGAACACCAAAACAATCAATTGAACTATAAAACTGTACAATAAGCCAATACAAAATAAAAACAGTCAAACTAGTTTCTTAATGAAACAATTAAGCAAACAAGGCCAAAAAAGAGCAAATCAGTATAAAACGAGGAGGTATTTTACCTGATTAAAAATTAGACTGGCACCTCCAACCAAAGATTTGCAAGTGCAACGAGGTCAAACAAATATATCAAACTGAAAATGAAGCAGATTTTCCCCAATTCTCCTACCCATCTGGGGGATATCAAAATTCTGAATTTACAAAGCTCAATAGACAGCGATAATAAAATTATTTTGTGGGCTCGCAGTTCATGAATATTTGGACAAGATTGAAGAAAAACGAAGGATTTTGGGGGGTTGATATATCCAATTGGATAAGCCCGCAACACGCAGCTGTATTTCTAACAATTTCGAGCCATTAAAATTAAAATCGTCAAATTTGGAATCTGAAGATGATATGGTATTGGCTTTCTAAGTGAAAATCTCAAATGACGTAAAACACCCTCGCAGAATTCTTGTCAATTTATATATTTCCACACACACACGTTTCACGCCGCGGATTAAAAAACATATGTTCTTCAGAGAATATTGATTATATTTTTTCAAAAAATAATATATATTTTTAAATTTTTTTCAAAATATACATTTTTTAATATATATATATATATTATATATTTTATTATTATTTTAATATTAAAAAAAATACTTAATTTTATTTTTACCTTAAAAATTCAATAAAAAAATACTAATTTGATTATTACAGTAAAAAATACCTCCCCCAAAACATAAATAAATATTCCAAAAAATAATTTTTATATTTTTCAATAATTTATTCTTTCAAAATACATAATAAATATATAATAAAATCACACAAAATACACAACCAAACATTTCCTTAATTGGACGGAGAACTAGAAATGAAAACAATGGGATGGGAGCCCACCACTCCAATCCCGATTAGATTAAAATTAAATTGGTTATAAGAATAATAACACAATAATTAGTAACAGTTTTCTGGGATGGAGCCCAAATTGAAAACATTGGACGGCACCAAATATTTGCTTAAGTAATTTACCGATTATATTTAGGATTCAACTACAAAAATTTGAAATAAATATTCCTCGACATACTTAAAAAAACTAGATATTTGTATCTTTCACGTGATTTATCAAATAATAATTAGCTCCTTTATTAATATCGTCATAAAATTTTCTGAAAAAATAAAACTTATATCCTTTATTAGAATTACATATCTCTCTCTAGAAACATGTTTAATATACACAAGTCTCCTTCTCCGTCAAAGTTTTGTTTCACACCTAGAGACATACATACATATATATTTACACTATTAGTAAATAATCTATCCTATTTTTGTGTGGTTTTAATTTTATTTTTTTTAAAATACCCTCATTTTCCTTTTTAAATACTCTATAGAGTAATTATCATCATACTACTAAACCCACTACTACTACATAATAGTTTCACAAAGATTATACAATGATTATATATAATTTCATTTTTCTGTAACTTTTTTCCATATTTCTAACTTCTTTTTGTAGGTGCAATTTCTTCCCTAAATTAATTTTTTACTTTTACCTAATAATATTCTATCCACAGCTACATGAACAAGTTTGTCATTGGTGCTAATGAATTATGTTGGAAAGAAGTTTTAAAATTTCTTCAATTTATTTTATTTTCAACAAATCATTTTATCATGTGTCTTAACATGACAACTAATGTGCCTATTTATTTTACTCATTTCATATTTATGGCCTTAATATTATTTTATTTAATATATTTGATCATTTTATTTTATCATTATTGGGCCTAATTATAATTGAATTTATGGTGGTTTTATGATACTTTTAGTGGCCCATTAATCTTTTCTAAATGATCAAACATTTACTATTATATAAAGGGGTCATAATCTTTCTTTGGCACATAGAGTTGGTGTGAGTTTTAAATTGTTTTATTTTATACACTCCCCACAAGTTTTTGTGTTTTTGGCAACGTGAATATAGACTAGTTCTTAGTCTCCTCGTGGTTGTGTATATGGGATGAGACACCGCTATGACTTATGGGTTTTATCTTTGTGTCATGATCAGCCACTAGTACCGGCACAAATAGAGGCAATCATGGTTTTAGAACAGCGACAAGTATCATAACTCTCCATTGATCCAGCTCCAATTTCCTCATTGTTTATGCGGTTTGGTTGATCACTTTCTTAATTATTATTTTATAAAATTATGATCATATGAATTATTTTTACTTTATTTTATATTTTAACAAAAATCACACAATTATCCACAACAATCTAAAGCCATGATATTATGTTAATTTGTGTAATAGAAAACTAACTGCTAATGATTATTTTATGCGTTATGATTATATTTCTACGTGAATTTGTTGATCGAGAATGCTTCCCAAACAAACATACTTGCTAGTCAAATCATATGAGAAGTATTAAAACTATATGGTGGAGAAGTGGTATCATTTTCTTCAAGCAGTACAAGAAGAGAGGAAGCTTGAGTGTTGGTAAGCGTGCATGATTAAAGCAATTGGAAATGTATGCTTTGTATAATCCTGCTCTACATTCATCTATTCATTTATCCATAATGCGAATCCCATTGCGTAGTTTTAAGCTAAAAATGATATGGAGAATTTTATATCAAATTTATGGAAGAAAAGAACACTTAAAAAAATATTAAAATAAAATAAATAAATGGAGTAAATAAGGATTTTGAGGAGTATGATGCAGCGTTAAAAGGTATTTCAAATTATGTGATCTTTACTTATTATTTCTAATTCTATGTAAAACATATATAGATGGACAACTTGGGGGATGTAGAATTTTAGAGTGTTATTTCTTAACTGACGGTATATTGTATGATTATTCCAAATAGGATATATAGAATATTTAGCATAAAGTTAATGGACAATTGCTTTCGTTATTTACTATCAAATCTCCTGATATTTGCCCATCTAGTGCTCGTAAGACCTATTACATGGGTTTGTAATTTGTGAAAATCTCTATATTTTAGAGTTTGGTGGGTGTATTTTGTTAATTAATGGTCTCTTACCTTCTATAATTGGGATCCACTATATAAAGTAGTTATTGAATATTATTGTTAAAACTCTTCTAAAAGTACAAATTATTTTAATAAGATGCACTAGTGTGTATGAATTTAGTAAAAGGGAAAAAGAAGAAGAATACTTGGCGAATGTTGTGTCAGGATCCCTCACCCACACAAAATTAATGGAGTGGATATATGAGAAATAATGGAGTGAAATTATGTTAATAGAGCAAAGTAATGGTTCGTGAGTCATTTAATTTCATAACGGTTGATTTATTCTTAAGAGGTATAATGAGCAAATAAAATATTTATTATAATAAATAGAGGTGATTATTACATAATTGATTATGTGCAAATTATAACATAATTATGTGGATTAACACTGCATTATTAGCTATATAACGTATGATATGGTAATGGATACAAATAATAGTGTCTAATTGCTTCATCAATCTCTCCCTAGAATTGAAGGAAAATTACTGTAAATGATGATGACGATGATATGTACATATGTGTATGATGTATACATATATATGGTGAATAAGTCGTAACTTGGATTGCAAAGGAGAATTAAATTCACATTTATAGCATCCCTCAAATTTAATCTAGGTGTCTATATGTCTAGTGTACTTGATTTTCTGTATCCAAATACATTATGCGTAATTTATAATGACATTATTGCTGAGTTTGTATTTTCAGTTAAGTGTGTAACTTTCAGGTTTTATATGACAATAAGAAATGCTTGCCAACGTAAAAATTTAACTTCTTGACCTACAGTTCAACGTTTCAATTGGATCAGTTCACTAAGAATGAGATTGCTTTCAAGAAATAATTTTTTTTTAAATTCTATTTATAGTGCTTTACATGTTATTTTATTCATAAGATGGAATTCAATTATTAAATTTGAACCACTTTACATTTTTATTTCGTAAAGGGAACACATTACTTTGGGAAAATTGTTGATGAACCCGTATGTTGGTTATTTCCAATTGTTAGTGGTTCAATAAGTGGAGAATTTATTTGATCTTTAGTGGCTGTTTATTTTATTATTAGAAATGTGAAATATCTTTGCCGTAATGATTTACCAGTTTAGCAGCATATTTATTGAAATTGATGGTGATGCTATATTGCATTCATTGCCATGTTAATTCACCATAAGTACTATAGTGAAGTGTGGGGGTAAAAATATTCATTTGGTTTGCAAATAAAATTTTGAAATTTGTTGCCCTAGCCCTTGTATTAACACCATGAATTTATATTTTAATATTTTAGTTGCAAGTGTATAATTGTTGGTTTGTATATGAAAGCTTAAAAATACGAAGAGATCACTTCTTTGTACTTTCTCCAATTATAACAAAAATGTGGGGATTTAGGTGGATTTCAAAATCATTTAAAAAATTTTAATACTCTATTTTCTTGAATTTATAAGTATTCAGGAAGTATGTATCAAATAGATGGGAGATGGCCAAAACAATAATCTCTTAAAAGAAAACTCAAACTCCAAAAATACTGTTAAGAATTTACAAGTGATATTTAGTTTTACTTTCATGGATCTAATAATATATTATTTGTGGAGTTTTATCTTATAAAACAGGTCCACGTGCATAAGTGAGTGAATACAAGAAGGGGTGCAAAATGAAATAAGAGGCATGTGATGTTATATTCCATGAGATGAAAAAACTACCTCGGGGACTAGCGTGGAGGCTAGATCCTTAATCATCGAGGGGGATGGGCTAAGTCCATAAGGGAGTAACCTCCGGGAGTAACCCAACCTTGTAATTGGAGACCCCATGAAGAAGGTTTAATGGGTAGGAACAACCCGTACTGTGTGACTCATATATATAGCACTAATTTTAAGGAGAGTGTACATGAGATATCTCTTTCCCATTCCTAAGGTAAAGTGCTATAATAATGTGATGTTAGGCTAGACTTTGACCCTTAACGAGACCGAAGCAAGATTTCTGCGAGGTATGGATCACACACACCTTTGGAGGGCTCACCTAAGTGAGAGTTGCCATGGGCCGTGGCTATGGGTTTGGGCTAACCCTAGAAACCTCATGACAATCAAGATTGAGCGTAGGGCCATTAACGCGCTAACCCTCCATAACCATGTCCTAAGTCAACATCGTGTGTGTGGTAATTGAAGTTTGGCTCAAGGGACCCAATTCAAGGCTTAGTCCATTATGGCTCCCTCAAATGGATATTGCCAACGCTAAGTGTATGTTCAAGCCCGGAAAGCACATGCACCGATTGCACGGTATAAGTTGCCATCATATTTATTTTTATATTAAATTTCAGAAATTTTAAATCTTGTGGGGGATTGTTGGAAATAAGTTTTAAAATTTCTTCAATTTATTTTATTTCCAACAAATCATTTTATCACGTGTCTTAACATGACAACTAATGTGCCTGTTTATTTTACTCATTTCATATTTATGGCCTCAATATCATTTTACTTAATATATTTGACCACTTTATTTTATCATTATTGGGCCTATTTATAATTGAATTTGTGGTGGTTTTATGATGCTTTTAGTGGCCTATTAATCTTTTCTAAATGGTCAAACGTTTACTATTATATAAAGGGGCCATAATCTTTCTTTGGCACATAGAGTTGGTGTGAGTTTTAAATTGTTTTATTTTATACACTCCCCATAAGTTTTTGTGTTTTTGGCAACGTGACTATAGACTAGTTCTTAGTCTCCTCGTGGTCGTGTATATGGGATGAGACACCGCTATGACTAATGGGTTTTATCTTGGTGTCATGATCAGCCACTAGTACCGGCACAAATGGAGGCAATCATGGTTTTAGGACAGCGACAAGTATCGTGACTCTCCGTTGATCCAGCTCCAATTTCCTCATTGTTTATGCGGTTTGGTTGATCACTTTCTTAATTATTATTTTATAAAATTATGATCATGTGAATTATTTTTACTTTATTTTATATTTTAATACAAATTACACAATTATCCACAACAAATTATTCTACGTCAATTATTTTCAAATTATATAAATTTCGATATCATTATAGTAAACTTAATTTTTATTAAATGCATACGCATTAAGGTGTGCATAGACGATTAGTATATATACATCAAACTTGGTTTGGATATATATTATTATATATATATATATAATAATAAAAATTTTAGTTGTTACCCTTTTGTCTCTTTATGTTTTTCTCATTTATCACCATCTATAGAAAAACTCAAAATCAAGCTCCAACATCCTCTATCATTGCGTCCGTTGACATTGAAATTGATGAGACGAGTTCTGTTTTGGCATTGGGTTTGGGTGTTGGTCACCAACAACAATATTCATATTGGTGCCAAAACACTCTGTCTTAGTCTGCCTTACAATGACTATAATATGCGCTCCGATGGCATCAGCTTGGTGGTGTCAGGTGTGTGAATAATGAATATGGGGAAGGATTTTGTGACTAGATCGTATCTCTATACTGTGTTATACAGGAATTTGACATATTTAATCATAATTAATTAATGATATTTTTATTTTTTATTATAATAAAAGAAATTCTTATTGATTGATAACTTTTTTATGCCATTCAAAAACTATCAATACATAAATCATTCTCCATTCTTATTGCTATTATTTAATCAGAAGTAATTTCTCTAATTAATTACTAATTTCTACCTTGAGTGTACATGAATTGTTGTTTTAGTGAATTCATCACAAATCTTCTTCTTTAACCTAAATCCTTTTTTGTGGTCTTGATGTGTGTTTTGATCATATAGTTATAGTTATTTAAAGGTTGTATTTAACTAAACGTAACTGGTGAAAACATTGTGATTGAACTAATATGTCTTTTAAAAAAGTATTGATATATTGGATAAACATGTCTATTAGAGGACATGTATCTTATCAAAGTGTTGATTGAATAGACATATTTACTAGAGTGCTTGTATAGAATCTCATTTTTTACACAATTACATTAATTCTTTTATATAAACATATTCTTTCTTATTAATGACTCACCTTATCTCGACTATTAATATATATATATATATATATATTTGACCTACTAGCTAGACTAGTTCAATAATTCAACCTACTCTGAGTGGGCGCCTAAAAAATTTCCTAAATTTTAAGCTTAATTTTAATTTATCATGAATAAAAAATTGAAAATAAGTTATGAAGTACAATTGAAAATAAGACGTAACCTTCTCCTCGTTATTATTAAGGCTAGCCTGAGATTTTTTTATCTCCAAGTAGTTCCATTTGGCTCCCTGTTAAGTCCATATTTTTATTCATATTAATATCAAATCTAGAAGTTAATAAATAATTTTCTTGCTTAGAAAGTGAATCTCATGCTAATTGATGTAAAATTGAACTTGCAAAACATTAGATGAAAAATGCAAACAAGGGAGTACTTAGCACAAGGTGGCGGAAAAGTTTGGTGATTTAAGTTAAGGGCAGACAAAAGAATCATTTGATTATCTTATTTTTTACAGGACTTTGTTATATAATACAAATAGATTTTTTATATAGTTAGTTGTGGTTCAGATTTTTTAGTTTTGAAGACAGACTTAGAGTTTCATGAATTTTCAGGATTTGAAAGCAGAAAAAATTGGGACACTTTTCGTTTAAGAATAAAGTTTCTTCTCCTTTTTACTCTTTCTTTTTAATTTTGTAATATTTATAATATTTTAATTTAATCATATTTTTTTTGATGATTCAGATATGAACTAATTTATTTTTTTAGAATTATGGTTGAACAATTCGAATAAATTGGTGTTTAAAATTTCCTCCATCAATTTAATTGATATTTCAGTTATTTTTCTATAGTGTGTTTTCCCCATTCTGACCAACAATTGAACATACTTGTAAAACCCTAGAAATCTTGGAAAAGTTAATTTAGGATTAATTAATGATAAGAGAGAGCCTAAGGTTAGTAATTCGTAGTAGATGGATAAAATAATTAATTAATTTGTTAATTTGTGAGTATGATAGAAACTTACCTACTTGTCCTATGATATATTTTCATCCATAATTTAATTAATTCACATGAAAATATAGTAAATAAGGAATTTTGCCACAAATAACTTAGGAGAACCCTCTAACTTCATTAGGCTCAACACAATATTTCATTTATTAAATTCCGATGATGGAATTAAAGAAACTAATGCAATCGAATTAGAAAAATCATAATTCTAAGCCTTAAATTCTGATTCAAAACCCACTTTATTAGAATGTTTCATTGTATAGTTTAGTCTTTAAAATAAAGTCAATTAAATTATTATTTGGATAAAGCAAGTATGTGATAATTTGTACTTAGTAATGAAGAGTTTAGTTCCTTATGGGATTGACACTTTCTTTATTATTGTATTACTTGTTGCAACACATATTTTTGTATTATTGTTTTTATTACTCATTTTGTAGTCTAATACATAGGTCGATGGGTGAAGCCATCAATTGAGACTAAGACAAGTTGATTGCCTCAGTTGATACTACTAAATGAAGAAAAAAGTGCCTTTCCCTAAATAGGCTTAGCTAACAACGGTGGCGTCAACTCATATTGCTTAAAATCAAACAAAACATTCCTTAGAATTTTAAAGAATGGAAGGTTGTTACCTACCATGTGCAAAATGAATTGATTAAGAGTAAAAGTTTGACCGACCAAGCATTGAACCATTTTGACCAATACTTTGGATTGTCTAAATCTTCTTCGTGTTAGCCTCGATCACTAATTGACTAACTAAACATCCTAAAAATTTTCCATCTCAAAGGCCAAAAGTGCATTTTATGAGATTGAGCTTTGTGCCAAAATTTCTAAGGATAGCGAATGTATGCTCAAGGTCATCTAGGAGGTTAACCTTCTTCTCGCTTTTTATGACCATGCCATTGATGTGTACTTTCATTGACTTCCTAATATCATCTTTGAATATAAGATTGATAGAGGTGTCGATAAGTTGCCTCAGTATTTTTTAGCCCGCAGGGCATGACCATACAACAATATATGATCTTTTTTTGGCAATGACATAAGGTCTTATCTTTATCTTTGACCGCCATAAAAAATTAGATAGTAACCATAGAAGGTATCCATCATGCTAAGCATTGTAGATATCACTACAAAATAGAGGAGCATGTTGATCCTTGGTAATATAGGTAATGGTCCTTAGGACACACCTTGTTTGCTTATTTGCCATTTGCCTTCGTGCTTAGGTACTAAAACTATGCAACACTCCTAGTTTCTGAACTAAGCCTTGACCATGTATCCAACATCGAGCAACTTGTTTATCTCTTCTTCAATTATTTTATTTATTTCTTCCTTAGAGATCTATTTCTTTTGCTTGATTGACTTAAATGCATGAGCAATATTCAATCTATGAACAATGATGTTAGGTTCACGTCTTGCAATTGTGATGCCTTCCATGCAAAGATGCCTTTATTCTATTCTAGAAACTCAATTGATATACACTGTGATTAGTGGTCCACGTGTTTACCAATCTTGGTTATTTTTTACAAATTCCAAGGCTTGAGCTTGATCATCTTATTATCCTCCATTGGCTCCTAATATCCTCAAACTTTCTTTTTTTGCTACTCCTTTCCATGGGGAAATTTGGCAACTAGCATATTTCTTCCATTTATGCCTTGACAATGCTCCTTTCTTTACCAGTACATCAATTGAGATATTGTAAGATTTCTCTAATATTGCTCAATACCTCATCTAGTTAGGAATTTCATTTTTATGTGGTAGGTTGACATAATTGCTTAGAAGTTGTTCAGAATTGGCCTTCAGAAATATTGTAAGCAAAAGGCACATGGACAACCAGATACTTCACTATTAGCATGCACCTCTTTCGAGTAGTGCCAAGTAAAATCACTGGTTGGATAGATCCTAATGATGTTACTTCCGATCCTCTGAACCCAACCAGGGATGTGTGAATGGCTCAAGGTAGATCCTCCCTAGATCCATTTTCTTCAATATTGAGTAAAATATGATCTTGGCCGAGCTACTATTATAAATCAGTATGTCTTATAGTAATAATTGTAAACTTCAAAGGTAACGACCATATATATGATAGTTGGACCTCTCTTCCATGACTAGGAAAGAAATGTGCTCAAGGTCGTCATCTATAAATGAGTGAGTATCTCTACTTGAAGATACGTGCATCACATCCTTTTTGGAGGGCTTTCTATTTATTTATTTATTCTTTAGCCTACCTTGACCTATTTTCTTGATAATTTAAAATCCCCTCTTATTAATGTACTAGTGATTGTATCTAATACTCCTTCGAGGGGGAGTTTCTTCTTGTTAATTCCATGCTTTTTGTGGTTTGTTCCTCCTTAAATTGCTATGACAATCCCATCATGTAAGTAATCATCTCGTTGTTCCTATTGCCTTTCCTTTTGATCAATTACAAATATTAGGATAACTTTACTGGATCAGGTGCTCAATCTCATTGTGTAATTGAAACAGTCCTCCATATGGTGGCCTTTTATTTGTGGATAGACAAAACTTATTGCAACTTATGTTATCTACTCGCTTAAGGATCTTTTGGGGGGTTTTCAACATATTCTCATATGTGAGGCTAATAAGAACTTTCCTGGTAGCATTGAGGGGTGGATAATTGTGAAATCGTTGGATTAGTGATGATTCCCTTCTTACTATGGTTAGTTCTCTTTCTCATCCCTTTAATTCTTTTCTTTCTTCTTGGGGTTCTAAGCCCCATATCTCATTCGGTTCATGTTTTCTTGGGCCATGTACCTCTCCACGAGGTCGAGTAGGTCTTCGATTGTATGGGGTTGTTCATGGACCAAAGCTTGGTACATTCCTTGTACCTCAACTTGAAAAGAGAATACAATAAGGAATTCGATTAGTGAGTTATTGATTTTGAGGACTTTATTATTGAACCTAGTGAAGATATCCTTAATAATTTTCCCTCATTCTGCTAGAAAATGTGGATATGTATGTGGAGTGGCTTGCTTTTAAAATTTGTCACAAAGTGGGTTGTAACACAGGACCAACCTCGGTCAAATTTGGTAAACCAATATAAGGCCACATGTTGAAAAATGGTTAATAAAAGCTTTGGATGGATATGGTTATTATGCCCATGCAATTGTATGATGTGCTCAACTGCAGCAAGTGGTCTTGTGGATATGATGATTTATCATATTTAGCAAACCGATTGGAACCTTATTATCTAATGCTATTCTCTGATCTAAGATTTTTGTTAGGAATAGATTTCTCACTCTTTCCGCTACCACAAATCAAAATCATTCCCATAAGAGTTAGGGTCAAAGTTTTGGCATGACAAGCTTTCTAGGTGCCTATTCAACTTTACACCTACTTAGGTACTTCTTCCACTTCATCTTTGTTGGTAGGACGAAATGGCTTGCTCTATGAAACTTAGGTGCTTGACTGCTTGTGCAGTAGGGCTTGTTGGGGTCGGGAAAGCTCATCCACTATATTTGTAACTTCATTTTATGGGTAATATGTCTACCTAAGTCGATTATGTGAGAAGTCACAATCTCACCAAAGAGAATAAGTAATGTAGTTATACCATTCCTTTCTTGTGATCGTCATGCATGGGTTCCTACCATGATAGGTAATGTATTAAACTTGCAATCGGTCTTATGGGAGTATGTTTGTCTCTATTGATGTTGGAGAGCCACCGTGCTTTACTTGTCAATGAGCTGATGGAGTTAGCTCATGGATAAGGTCCTAAACTATTTAGGCTGAGCACTAGGCTTTGGTATGCCTTTGTAGTTTTGGGATGGCAAATGTGATGGTGGATATGGTGGTAGTGATGGCTAAGAGTGCCTGTTGCTAATAGAGATAGGCATTCGGGTCCGGGTATTGATCTTGAACTTGACCCAATCAAAAAATGTACAATCGAGATGTGCATTTTTTGGTTTTATTGGGTATTGGTGCTCTACATCCGAACTGGGATTTGGGTATTAAATCCATGCCCGATTGGGTACCGGGTACCTAATTAATTTAATTATTAATATAAAAAACAAAAAAAAAAGGAAAACTTATAAGTAAACAGCAGTTGCAGCAAGCCAGAAATAGAACATAAGAAAGAAACTCCACCCCCACCATCCCCATCCAAGGCTCTGATTCTGTTTCTTTATCCCTTCCCACCACCCATCCCCATTTTAGTGTCTTCTTCCACCGAATCCCACCTCCAATTGCTAAGTGTCGCCTCCCTCCTGCCTTCCCTTTACCACATGCGGCTTGGCACTCACTGTTATCCACATGTGCCTAGATTTTGATTCAAAATCTAGCCATCCAAAATTTGCCCAGGTCTTTTATTTTTCTTTAAAAAAAATAATAGTACTCGGTACCCAAACCAAAATTGGGTCCAGGATTAGGTACCTAAGGACCTAATAGTCTTTAACCTGGCCGAGATTAGGTATTATAATTTTGATCCCACCTAACCCGATCGTCTCGAACCCGGTCCTCCGGTCCCGATGTTCGCCCCTAGTTGCTAAGGCTACACCTACTGCTAACCATTTTTCAAATATCATAGCACTAGTTGATAAAGGTAGTTTTGGTGGAGTTTACAGATGGGTTTCAAGTCAAGCTAAATAAAGAGCCTATTTGAGTCGGTAGAAGGGCGCCATTCAAACTTTCAACACGAGAAATATGAAAACTTGTTGAGGTAGCCCTTAGTCAAAACCTTTTAATTCTTAAATCAGATTGAACAACTAAGCACAAAGTTAAATAAGAAAGTTGAAAGGTGATCGAGGTATTAAAAACATATCGGTAGCATTAATGAGAGCATATATTTATAGTATATAAAAATCATTTGGGTGGGAGGTTGAAAAAATCCAATTACTCTTTTCATATGCTATAGAAATAAACTACAATTATTGAGGTATAGGGACCTATGAGTTTTTTTGGTTGCCCCTAACTGGTAGGCAGTAGGGTCCTCTATGGTGTCATTTAATGTGATGAAGATGTTATGCACATGAGACTCGCGAAGCAATTAATAAGACATCCGATGCATTTCATGAAACAAAATAGCCACCACCATTAGGTGTGGCGGGCATATTATGGACCTCATAAGGTTGTATATATGGTCGGCTTATTTTAGCGCCATGAGCTTTCTTAATTAAGTTGAGTTTTGCATCGAACATGAGTCGTCGACTTGAGGGTGGTTAATCCCAAATAGATCTCTTAACCACTAGCGACCTATAAATGGTTGTATAGTGTGAGACCGACTCATAGGTCCAATTAGGGTTGGGTTTCGCCAAAACTTTATTACCATTGTATGGTCCTATGTGTCATGAAAAACATGCCACGGGGGCCTTGATTTGTGTCAAATCCTCTATTATCAAAATGAATTCTTTTAATAATAAAACTAAATGTCAATGACAAGAATATCTTAATAAAACTATGTAGATAAAACGGTGTTTGTTTGAATCTTCAAATTGAATCTTTTTATTTTTCACTATTTTAAATTAGAATATTTGTCTATATAAATATTCATTCGAACTAGTATTTATTTTTATTTTTAATTTTTTATATTTATTTTATTATCCTATTATCATATCAATTAAAATTAAATTAAATTAGACATAAAAAAGTATAGTACTCATTTATCACTTTAAAATAATTAAATTATTCATTTTTTAGAAAAAACATGCCTTTTTATGCAGAAAAATATAAACTTAATAAATTGTCATCCCTACATCATCCCTATTCAATATTTCGAGCAAATTATCTAAATATAATTTAAAAATCAATGAATTTTTTTTTATTTGTTTTAACAAACTTAAAACTCAACAATTGAATTGAAAACACAAACCACATATACCCCGCTATTGAATTTAAAATCCTTTCTTGTTTGAAGAGCTCAAAACACACAATTAGCCAGGGTGAGTGAATCAAATTCTGAAAATGAGCTGGGATACTGAAAAACGGCTTACCCATAAAAGAAACGTTTTGTATTCCTTCTTTTGCCCTTTTCCTGTACTTATGATGCTAACTAAACTATCAAGCCTAACAACCCCATCACCCCCGACCCCGAAACACTGAATATAGCAAGAAAAAGCCCCCAGATATACACAGATTTCTCTGTATATAAGCTCAATGCACTTAGATCTGAGTACTTGCTGATTCACTGTCTCCCATTGTCACCAGAAGCGGGATTCATATTTGCAGTTTATGCGGAAATTCCATTGATTCTTGGTTTGATTCTTGCATTGTAGGGCGCTTTCGAGCCCAATGTCAACATCGGATCACAAAATCCGGCTCAATCCATTGAAGATCAATTCACAAGAAACCCAATTGGCGGCTGAATCCCAGAAATCGGTTCCTAATTTCGGGGATTCGACAGAAGCAGCTACAGAAAACCCTAATTACTCCTGCCAGCACTTATCTGAGCTCCGATCTCAGCTGGGCCCGAACCCCTTCCGCAATCTTCGGGAGTCCATCCGCGTCCGACCTCTGGGTCGCGCCTCTATCCGCCGCGGAGAAAGCATCCGGTGCGGCGACTGCGGCCGCGCGCCACCGCGGCTGTACGCCTGCGTGTCGTGCGCTGCCGTTGCGTGTGCTGCGCATGCTACGCCCCATGCAGAGGAAACGGCGCACCACGTGGCGGTGGACGTGGAACGGGCCGAGCTTTTCTGCTGCGCGTGCGGGGACCAAGTCTACGACCGCGATTTCGACGCTGCCATCGTAGCAGCCGCCGTTGGGGTTGGACCCCTCCCCCCACCGGAGAATCTGCGAAAGAGAAGGCGCGTGGATTACAAACCGTGGAATCCAGACCTCAAGGAGCGGGCATTGATTGCGGAGAACTCGAGCCCTTTGCCACCAAGTCAACTCGGTTGTGACTCGGTGAGTCGACTCGAAGGTGACCCGGGTCTGCTCCCCTGGGGTTTGAGAGGGCTCAGCAATCTCGGAAACACGTGCTTCATGAACTCAGTTTTGCAGGCATTGCTTCATACGCCTCCTTTAAGGAACTATTTCCTGAGCGATAAGCACAACCGGTTTTATTGCGAAAGAGAAAATAGAACCATTGTTACTCGTAAAAGCGAGGTCAATAAAGGCAACAACAAGAATTTACAGTTGTGCCTAGCGTGTGATTTGGATGCCATTTTCTCGGCGGTGTTCTCGGGGGATCGGAAGCCGTACAGCCCAGCAAAGTTCTTATATAGGTCTGCATTTGGTAGAGTTTTGTGGGTGCATAATGATTGGAATTTCCTTTGGAATTTCGTTCCTTTTGTTTGTTTGCTTGATTCCCATTTCCCAAAGTCAAAATGTTACTGCAGTTAGATTTGCTGTTTGAGTCAAAAAATGTAGTAATTTTTTCTAGTGGATCCCTTTGGTGTTTTAGAATTGAAGATCTTTGGTGGTAAATCTACTTTAGTTTCTTCTATGCAATTGATATGTTTGTCCTTGTACAGCTCATATTTGTGATTGGATGTTTATTATACTTTTGAGCAACTAGGTAGATTTTGATGCACATGTTAATATGGGCTGCTTTTTTGTGGTACAGTTGGTGGCAGCATGCCTCAAACCTTGCAAGTTATGAACAGCAGGATGCACATGAATTTTTCATTTCCATGCTTGATGGCATTCATGAAAAGATGCAGAAGGACAGGCGTAAGCCCCATAGTCAAGGTAAGACCAAATATTTGGTTTATTGTGCTGTCATTTTAGACCCTTTTGACGTGATAGTGAGTATGAGAAGAGGTGAGTCAAGAGTGATGCAAAACTGGTTTCCGATTGTTTTCCCATTACTAAACAGTGCTGCATGTGCCTCAAAACTGGGGTCCTAGGAATTATTTCTATTTGGTTTTTTATTTGGAATAGATTTCAATTATGATAACAAACAGTAGAAAATGAAAGAGAACAGAGAATATAATATTTTAAAATGTTGAATGGTTGGTAACTCTAGGATCCGTTTGCATTTCTTTCCTCATCTTCTTTTTTCTTCTGGACAGGTATTTTGGCTATGGTTGGGTCTACTAATTAAATTGATCCGTTGTATTTCATTATTGTTGTTTTGGAAGACTTATGGTAAATGAATGAATTTTCTTGGAATAATTTTGTAAGAATACGACCAAAGTTCTTGACATCCTCTTATCTACTAAGCATCCTACTTTCTCATACATAGTCTCTCATCTGATCTAGGCAACCCAAACTACTTTAACGGATAATGGAGTAACACCAATTTCTAAATGCAGGATACCGGTCTAGGTTTTCCAATTGCCTTAGGCATTGATATTGACAAGTGCTGTGAGATTTAGGGCCAATATTCAAACTGCGAGCTTGCCATCTGCTTCACTCCTGTAAGTCTCACTTTCTTTGGTGCACTTGGCTTTCATCATAGGGTTCTTGCGTCGCACTAATTAATTTGCTAACTTCAGCTGTACTATTTTTAGAGCCCTCACATCGGAAGATGAATGTTGAAGTTCTCATTAGGCCATGTCAAGTTGAATCCTTTTGATTCAAACATTTGGATGTTTTGGTGTTCGTCAAGAATCTTGTTACACTTTTCTTCTTAGTTAGATACTGTCTTATGTTTTAGACAAAGTTCTTAGTCCTTGGTTTTAAGTTTATGGGATTAGATAGAGTCGGCTGCAGCTGCAACTTTCTGGTTCTGTCTTTGCTGGTAGCTCTCACATTAAGTTACTCGTTTCGTTGGATCCCATTTGTTCTGGCTACAATCAAGGTGGGATTCATGAATCCTTAGGACTCGTGATATATGACTGTTCTATGAATTTAATTTTGGTTTACCAATCTAGCTATTTGATGATTAGACGCCTCAAATGGTTACAATCACCCACCAATTATTCTTTTAGGCTACCAACTTCCAATTAATTTTACGTTGAAAAAGATGTTCTTGTGGATTGGAACTCATGAAGGCTCGAATTGCTAAGAATTCAGAGTTCTTGAGAATTCATTTGCTATCAAATGAATGGAATCTAAGAAAGCTCTCTGCATTTTATTGTTCCTTTCTAATAAGGCAACTTATCCTGTTGCTATGCTGCATTTTGGTTGTTTCATTACCCTAATCATCTGAGAATCTGGAATCTGGAATCTGTGAGTGTGCTTTATCAGTGCCTGAATCATGAGTTTCACATATTGTCCTATTTGCGATTTAGACTGCGAAAATGGGCTACTTCCTGAACATGTTTCAGTGAGCATGTTTGTGCTCATGATATTATTGTGACTGCGTGTTCTGCTTTGCAGGCAGTGGAGATTGTTGTATTGCTCACCGTGTATTTTCTGGCATCCTGAGATCTGATGTCATGTGCACATCCTGTGGTTTCACATCTACAACATATGATCCATGTGTAGATATCTCATTGGACTTGGAACCAAATCATGTCGGTTCTGCAAAACTGGCATCTACAAAATCCAATTATTCTGTCAACAATGAGGCAGATTCCATGAATTCTGGCCAAACCCCCAATGTTTCTACCTTGGTGGGATGCCTTGATCGTTTCACAAGACCAGAGAGATTGGGGTCTGACCAAAAATTCTTCTGCCAGCAGTGCCAAGTGAGGCAGGAATCTCTCAAACAAATGTCTATAAGAAAGCTTCCTCTGGTTTCTTGCTTTCACATTAAACGGTTTGAGCATTCTCCAATCCGTAAAATGTCAAGAAAGATTGATCGCTATCTACAGTTCCCTTTTTCTTTGGACATGGCACCTTACCTGTCGTCGTCAATCCTTAGAAGTAGGTATGGGAACAGAATCTTCCCATTTGACGGGGATGAGCAAGATGCTTCTAGTGAATTTTCATCACAGTTTGAGTTGTTTGCTGTCATCACTCACTCGGGTAAACTTGATGCTGGTCACTACGTGACTTATTTGAGATTAGGCAATCAATGGTACAAGTGTGATGATGCTTGGATCACTCAAGTCAATGACGACATTGTCAGGGCTGCACAAGGCTACATGATGTTCTATGTGCAGAAAATGCTTTACTACAGAGCAAGTGAAAGGACAGTTGCTGCATGAGGAGCTTGTTTGGTGAAAAGCAAATGTATTCATGGACTCCCCTTACAAATTATGGAAACTGATACTAATGTGTTTCTGGGTAGTCTTTGGTGAAGGCCATGATGCAAGTTCCAGCTTCCAGGTGCAGCATCTTAATGAGCCATCTTTTCATTATGTTGGACATTTTATAAGTCAATTTCTGAGGCCCGACCCACACCATTGCTTCAAGAAATTTTGTTAAATGCTGAGTTGGATTACTTTAAAATGAATAATATGATCAGCTTTAATTCTTTCTGACCATGTTGTTGGTATAAAGCGCAAAGGCTACTAATCATTCAGAGTGACTCTCTGGTGATCAACTGATTGAATATACCTCTAGCCTATATTAATTTTCATCATTACAGCATTTTGACACTTGCTATAGCGTTTCGTTTGGTTTGGTTTGGTTTGGTTTGTTGCAGCATTTTGACGCATGCTATAGCATTTTGTTTGGTTAGTATAATTTTAATACCCGGCCATTGTAAAATCCCTGAACTTAGGAAGCAGTCTACCCGATAGGATATTATTCTACTCAAGTTCATATTTTAGAATACCAATGGTAAAATTTTATACTCTTTTATCTTATTTTACTCAACCTATAGATCCAGTTAGTATTTTTTTATTATTTATTTATTTATTTATTTTTGATAAGGTGATCTAGTTAGGATTATATCTAGGGGTGTTCAAAAAAATCAAAACCAATTGAAAACTGAAAAATCAAATCCAACTGAACCGAAGTGAAGTAGTTTTGGTTTGATTTTTAATTTTGTATTTAAAAAAATTTTAGTTTTTGTCTCGGTTTGGTTTTTGTTACTTGGTTAATCGAAAGAGAATCGGAACCACCCCACTCGCCCCAACCCAAACCAAAAAAGGGGTTTGGTTCGGTCAAACTAAATGGAAAATCGGTGTTTCAATTTTGCGGTTTGGTTTTTGGTTCAGTTAAACCAAACCAAAATTGATTTTCTAAATAAAAGAAGAAGTTCTTGATAAGGTGAAACAATTGAGGAAAAAAGAAATAAAATTGAAGAAAAGAAAATAGAACAACATTGTCATTGTTTTTTAAAATAAAATTGATTGTATCATCTTATACAAAATATATCAAAGTAGTTGTTAGAAGTCCTATATTTTATAAAAGATAATAATATATATGATATATAAAACAATGAATAATTATGATACAATGAATCAATGAGAAAAAAATTGATAGTTTTTCTAAACTCAAACCATATAAGTGTATAGTTTTCTTAATGTACAATTCAATACACGTTACATATAAAAAAATAAATGATTATAGTTTAAAGAGGAAAAAAAATGTGATATAAAAAGAAAATTAAAATTTCTACTTTAATTATTTAATTAAATTTATATATAGAGTGCATTAATGAGTAAAATAGAAATTTTTATTTAAATTGCAAATCAAAGGGTTGAATCATATATTCATATTCCTGTAACAGTAGCCAATAGTACATTGCATTTGTTGGCCGATAAAAATTTCACTATACTACTATAAAAATAAAGATTGTTTTACATCTAAAATGAAAGTTATTTTTGTTCTTTTACATAATTTGTCCTTTTAATTATTTTAATAACAAAAATTAACAATATAGTTTGAAGGATAAATGGGAGAATTTAGTATAAAAAAGATAATTTGGATAACAGTTTATCAATATTTGAAATTTATCTTTTAAATTATCATTTAGAAGTGATAATTTAATAAGGTTACAATAGTATTTTTCACAAAATTTACAAATCCATAATCTATATTAGGGATGCAAACGAACTGAGCCAGCTCATAAGCCTTACGAGCTGGCTTGAAAAGTGTTTGAGCTTGAGGTCGAAGAATCCAAACTTGAGCCGAGTTCGAGCCACATAATTCTTGTTCGCAAGCTCGCGAGCTTATATTTTTTATTTAAAAATATATTTATATATAAAAAAATATAATAAAATATACTAAATTAATTTTTTTTTTATAAAATAATTTAACTTTTCGAGCCCGAGCCTATAGCTAGTTTTAAATATAATAAAATAAAATATAGTAATTTTAAATTTTTTTATAAAATAATTTAACTTTTCGAGTTCGAGTTCAAGCCGAACTCGAGTTATAACTTGATTATGAGTTCGAGCCTAATGAATGGAGCCGAGACCGAATAAGTGCTCAAGCTCAATTTCCTAAGTTGGTCAAGCTCGAGCCTAAAAAAATGTCAAAACTCGGCTCGACTTGTTTGCATTCCTAATCTATATTATGATGCGTGTACCAAATTTTTTATAATATTTTAATAAAGCACACTCAGTTTGTACACTAAAACTTTATAACCTAAAATAAACAAAATATTTATTTATCTTGTTAGATTTATTACAATTTTTAATATTTTAAATGTATTTGTTTAGAAAAAGTAACTCAATTCAAAATTTTCACCTAATAACAAATATTTTTCTATCAAACTTATTTTTATCAAATAAACTTTTTAGTACTAAAAAATAAGTAATTCAATTCAATTTTTTTTACCTAAAATCAAATTTTTTTATCAAACAAACTTTCATAACATTTTTTGGTGAAAAAATAAATTTTTTTAGAAAAGGACCTTGAATCGGTTCGATTTCGATTCGGTAAAACCAAAATCGAACATAACCGAAACCGAAATAACCGGTACCAAAATCGAACCAGTTGCATTCGGTTAAAAACCGAACCGAATCGAACTAAGTTCGATTCAATTTTTGATTTTTCATTTCGAAAAATTGAAGTTTTCGGTTAACCAACCGAACGATTTAGTCGGTTATAACCGAATGCACAGATATATTAGTTCAATTCAATTTTTGATTTTCCATTTTGAAAAACTAATTTTTTGATTAATTGAACGAATGGTTCAGTTGGTTATATCCAAATGCACAACCATTTATAGCCTAAAATGTCTAAATAATAGGTCATATACTCTATTTTATCTTATCGAACTCAAGATTTTGTTAGGTCTTCCTTTTCCTTTTTTCTTTCTTTTCCTTGTTTTTGTAGCGGGGGGAGGGGTGGGTGTAATCATTACTCATTTTAGATATCTTATTTTTAGTTTCCAAATTATTTTCACTGTAATCTCAAGTACTGAAACTATCTGGTATGAGAATGTTAAAGAGTAATTACAAGGTATGTTTTTCAATATATCGATTAAATTTTGTTGGTATATATCAAAACAATTCTTTTTTTTTTTTGTATACTAAATAGAAATATTTTCAAATTTAATTTAATATATATTTAATTTTTTCGTTTAAGTTCATTTAATTAATCTACAATTTTCTGTATATTAGTCAAAAAAAAAAAAAAAAAGATATCACTTTTCCCTCTCTTCCCTACATATTAATTTTTCTCTCCACTTTTTCACTAGTATATTATTTCTTTGCTCTTTAACTTTATTGTTTCCAATTTTTTAAATAATATTTTTTTCATATAATATATTCAAACAAACATATATAAATAGTTGAAAAATTATGCTATTACATAAGTTCACATTTTCTAGAAGCAAACGTGTTTGATAAAACATAATTGTAGGAAACATTTAAAAAAAAAAGAATTAAGTATATACTGATATTAAGTATTGGCTATTTTATAGGTAAAACAATCATACTCTTGCACATTCTAATTATTTTAATGGGATTGAGGGGTAGTTCCCATGTTTATTTATTGAGTTTTAATATGAATATGAATATGAATATTATTCTCATAAAAATTAAAAAAGAAAAAAAATGAATGGGTATTATAATATTTTTTACTAGCATTGTTCCTGTGCTATGCACAATTTATTTTTTTAAGTACTATATATTAATCTAATTGTTAAATTAAAGATATAATTAAAAATAACAATATAAAAATAAAATATTGGTAAAATTAAATATAAATCCAATATATCAAAATTTAGTATTTAAAGGCTTGTAACATACAAAGACATTAAAGAATATGAAAATTTTATATACATGATATCATGGAAAATGAATTTCAAGATCCTGTAGCGAGAAGGTAAAAAAGAAATTCAAAACTTCCAAAGGTAAAATCCTATGAATATGATTTTATACTTTATTATATATATATATATTTATATTACATAACCAAAAACTAATAGATTGTTGCCTTAAGAAGTAAAACAATATGAAAATGATAGAGCACAAGATTCATGGCTTAAAAATTATTGGAATAAATTTAAAATTATAATACTTTAAGAATACTTTAAAATTAAAAGACAATGAGTATATGTTAAGTTGAAATTTAAAATATAAAGAATTAGATAATATATCGGTTGCAAAAAAGTTTTAAAAAAAATCTTATCTAATTTTAATTTTTGATTAAAAATCAATTAAGTCAAGATGTAAAGATAAAAAAAATTTAAAAAATAAAAATAAATCTATAAAATAATTATAAAGTTAAAATCAATATTAGAATATAAATTAATAATTTTTTTTTAATTTGACTCATAGTTAAGTTATTGAATAAATCAAGAAAAGAGTTTGACATTAGTAATACAAAGTTAAAATAATAGTAAATTGATAAAGTAAATATAAATTCAAATTTGATTTTAAAATAGAAATTAATGAGAGGATATGAGGTGATGTATGAAGGAAGTATGAAAAAAATAAATTATTATGTTTATTCTCAAATTTTATCGTGTAAGTATAATTAAATACTCATATTATATTATACAAATAGCATGAAAAAAAGAAGAGTAAAAGAACTTGTTAACTTTCAAGCAAAACAAAATTTAAAAAATAAAAAATAAAAAAAAGATATATGTTTTGATGGATTAAACCCAATGTTATAAAGTTAAAAAAATAATGGGTGTATTTTTTATTGATACAACCATCTCATATTTTTCCATATAGATCAAGAAACATCTAAAAATATATACTGATGAAATTGTATATAAATTTTTTAAGAAGAGTTGAATTATACATACTTATACATGCATAATCACATATAAATATAAGATAAAAATTAAATTACATACTTTTAAAATTATAAATATTTAGAAAGTGAAACAATTTTTAAAAATATTAAAACAAAAGAATAGATCTCGTCCTATAAAATTATAAAATTAGATGAACAAAAAAAAGAGAATATAAAAATAAAATATAAAATTTAACAAATAAATTGATAGCTTCATCCAAAGAATGAGTGAAAAGATACTAAATGCATAACAATTAAAATAAAAAAAGCTAAATGACATAATCTATCAATGGTTGAAGAGAAAAATGTAACTAATTGTCACACCACAAAATTAAACCATGTATTCTAGTCTTGAGGCATGAAACTCACTCCCAAAAAAATGAGTCGCCAATCAAAACTATA
The DNA here is from genome assembly GCA_018894105.1 of Jacaranda mimosifolia. NCBI lineage: Eukaryota > Viridiplantae > Streptophyta > Magnoliopsida > Lamiales > Bignoniaceae > Jacaranda > Jacaranda mimosifolia. The sequence goes on from CM032126.1 coordinate 25,254,938, forward strand.
ACCTTAAATAAAACTTCAAACACTCTTAGTAGCCCAAATAAATCCATACATGGAAAATTCAAAATGCTCAGTCCTCTACCTTCTACTAGTAAGCTCATTAAACGAAAGAAAGAAAAGAACTAATCCGTCCATATGGTAATAATATACTAACATACTGCTAATTCATTATCAAAAGACTTTCAACTTTGATTCTCATAAAAAATGGATTCAATATCTTCATCAGGACTAGGGTCTAAATCTGCCAGAAGGAAGTTTAAAATATAGGAGTGTGAATAAAGGACTCAGTGAATGCCAAGTGTGTGCAATGTGAGTTCGTGAATTTAACATGATTAGTTCAGTGAAAATAATTGAGAAGAATATAAGTGGAAAGCAATAAATGGTCAAGCAGCAATGAAACAAGAATTTAGCAAATATTTTCATAGACTGACAATTTAAATGCGATGATCATACAGTATTTGCTGTAGTCAGTCAATCTTATGACTCCCACTGTAACAATCCTTTATTGCTCCGAGAAAGGTGTGACCATACCAAAATAGTGCTTGAGCCTAGGTCCTTGGGAAATCCTATGACTCACCTCAACCACAAATTGCTTATGTGCTGCGTTGGGGGGAATTAGGCCATGGGGGCTTCAGGTTAAACCGGCAAGCCCGCTGCTGCATGGTGAAGTCCCTCGCACACCCAGATCAAGTTGCATCCAACGTACAATATCAGTAACAATAGCGGTAATAGAAAATTCAGTCATCAATTGATCATCGAATTTAATTGCTAGTCTAGAAGCATTAAAAAAAATCATAAAAGCACATAGTTTCTTTCATCTAGAAATAAAATAGAAAAATCTTTCTTTTTATGCATAGTGGAATACATATATATAGTGTAGTGTAAAATAAAAAAGTTGTCAATGGATTACATACAATATATCCTTCTGGGTTTTAAAGAAATACTATATAATATGTATAAGTTTAGGCACTCACAATACTTATTGGTCGTATCAAAAGTAGACTCTCACATGTCAAATCCTTGATCGCCTGCTGAAATATTCGTAACACTCAACTTAATTAATATCTAATCCATGGAACTTCAATTGTATTCTAACTTATACCATTCAAAACATCATGCATCTTATAGGACTATAAAAGTTAAATTTCTCTCTCCTTTTATTTTATAGACTAACTAGTATTAGTTCCAAAAAAATTAAATCTAAACTCCCATATGCACAAAATAAACTTGATCCTAAATATACTCAATTAATTGAGTTTGTTCTATATTTTTCATTTAAGGTCCATTCAAAATCCCAAAATTATAAGTAAAGAAGATTAACCCAAGTAATTACTAGTCTCTAATAATAAACAAAGCCTAAAATTCCTATATATATATATATTTATATAAAACACACATACTCTAAGAAAATTTATCAAAAGACCCGTATAGATGCAAGGTTTTCCACTCACGGTTTTCACAAACACTCACATGCCAAAGAATTTCTCGTTCTATTCTAAAATTAATTCACATGCCAAAGAATTTCTCTTTCTATTCTAAAATTAATAAGTCATCATGTATGGTAAGAAAAAGGTATTATAACACCCCTAAAAATTCGGTACATTTTTAAATAAGGATTTAAAAATCAAGATATGGGTTGGTCGGATTTTAGGGCTTGGAAAATAAATAAAAATGACTTGATTAAAAAAAAAATTGAATTGAAAGTTGTGGGGTCAAAGTGCAATTAAGCAAGACTTGATTGGGTCACATTTTCAAAGTTTTGGGGTTGCATGGCTAATGTTTTTGGTCAAAGGGGTCAACGTGAGGAACTCACTTTGTTAGGGGCTGAATTGAAAAACTGACGAACTTTGAAGGACTCAATTGCAAGCTGAAGGAAAGTTTTTAGGGCCAAAATCAAAGTTCTGAAAGTTCAAATATATATATATATATATATATATCATTTCAGCCCTTGATTTCTTTGTTTCTTCTCCATGCATCCGCACCTTCTTCGTTTTCCAGCGAGTTCAACTGGCAATGGAAACACCTCAAATTTGGTATCATTTTCATCCTCTCTTTATGAGGAACACAACCATACCACTTTCTTGCAAAACCCGTGTAGCAGCCAAAAATTGAGTCCAAAGTCGCTATCACAGTAGAGGTGATGGGTAAGTTAGCTCTGGCGATTGAACCTGCAACCTGGGCAATGGTTCTAGTAGAGTCCAGCTTGAGGAGCACAGTGATGGTCTTGAATTGAAGATTGGTGCGGCGGAGCCGGCGGAATTGAAGAGAAACCTCACTGCGGCGCTGAGGCTCGGAGCTTTGTTTGAGGACCTTCATGGCGGCAAAACATGCAATTGATTGGTGTATTGTGTTTGTGTTGAGCTGAAAGGCACCTATTCCATCTCTGGCTGCGGCAGCGTAATGGCGGTGTTAGGACAAAATGTTTTCCTCGTCGCGGTGATCATGGTGGTGTCCTTGGTTTGTAATTTCAAGGTTTCGATTAAGAGATCTTGGGTAATGATTGAATTTGGATTTAAGATTTGTACTGTTGAATTCTTGTGATTCCTGTATTTTGGAAGAATGGTTAAGAAATATGTGTCAAGTGATGATCTCAATATACATGCATAGACCTTGTTTGAATCAGTGGACCTGGATCTCTATTGATATATGTTAAATTTGGGATTTATTGAGATTAATTAAGCAAGAAAACCCGAGTTTTGGAGATTTAAAACTTAAGTGGCAACGGTTGGGATTAATTATGAAGATTAAGCCATTATTGTGGATTTGGAATAATATCATGAGAATGATTATGTAATTAAGGACTAGATTACGTGCCATTATTGGAACCAATATAAAACCCCATGGCTATTCCTGAAATAATCGGCTTAATTAGCGTACTTTGTATCGATAGTAATTAGTGAATCCTAATTATCGTGTTGATTGATAGGTTAGTGATTTTAGTTTGCTAATGGTGTAATTTGTAGAGGGCTATTAGAGTTGAATGAGGATTTTTACGATGAAATTCTTTTTTGATTAGGTGACAAAGAAGTGGGTCCTGCTGATCAATAGATTGCTGGCTGTGATTGTTTTTGTTGAAACAACTAAGGTGAGGGTCTACCAATTGGTACTTGCTTGGTATAAGCTTATTCTATATTTGTTGCACCTTGTGAGGGTTTGCCACTCTGGCTTTGATTATAACTATATGTTGTTGTGATAAACTCTTGTGAGGAGTCCTGTTTCTGTACCGACTGTATCGTGTTATTGAAATCTGTATATTGCTTGAAGTCTTGATTGTTATTTGTTTTCTGATATGTACACCTCTATGAGGGCCTGTCAAACCTGTCACGCCCTAAAATTTGACCATGCAGTTTAGTTCGAATCGTGAAAATCGATCCCAAATAATCAGTATCATCTATCAAAAAATCATAATCTTAAATAAAGAAAACTCCAAAATTCATAATAACTCATATGATTCTTGCAACATAAAAACTCAAAATGCCCAATATTCTTCTCTCAATTGGAAAATCATTAAAGGAGAAGAAGTAATTTGCCAACACAACAATAAAGCTAAACCCAATGCAAAGTCCTCATTCCAAAAGGAATTCTTCAATTTCGGTTCTTGTCAGAAGCAAGTTCAACACTCTCACTAGGGATAGGATATAGGTCTGCCAGAAAAAAGTTAAAGAAGAAAATGAATATGAGTAAAAGATTTAGTGAGTGCCAAGTGTGTGCAATGTGAGTTCCGGAATTAAAATCATTTGTAAAGTGAAAATGTTCAAGAATTCGTACATTAAAAATATTTGAGAAAAACATAAATGGAATTCATAAAATAGTTTAGCAATAACAGTTAAGAAGTTTATAAACAGTCAAATAGTAATAAGTCAAGAATTTTATAAACAGTCAAGCAGTAACAAGTCAAAAGTTTAATAAATGGTTTCCCTAGACTAACAACTTAAATATGATGATCAGACAGTGTTTGCTGTAATCAGTCAACCTTATGACTCCTACCTAACAGTCCCTTATCACTTTGAGCAAGGTGCGACCTTACCAAAACAGTGCCCGAGCGTCCCCAAAAATTCCTATGACTGACCTTAGCCACAACTGGTTTCGGTTGTGTGCTAGGAGGATTAGGCCACGAGGGCTTGGGGTTCAATTGGCTAACCCGCTGCTGATTAGTGAAGTGCCTCGCACATCCAGATCAAGTTGGATCCAACTAACAGTAACAGTAACAGTAACAGTAACAGTAACAATAATCAGTTGAACATTGAATTTAATTGCTCGTCTAGAAGTATAAAAAAAATCATAAAAGCATGAGTTTTCTTTTATCCAGAAATAAAACAAGAAAAATATTTCTTTTTGTCCAGAAATAAAACAAGAAAAAAAGTATTTCTTTTTGTGCGTAGTAGAATACATACATAGTGCAGTGTATATTAAAAAGAAGTTCCATAGCATGCGTTATTATACATATATCCTTTTGGTTTTGAAAAGTAATATCATATAATAGTTATAAGTTGAGGCACTCACCTTCAAAATCAATCATAGAAGTCAATCACCTATTTCAGAGTCAATCGAATAAGTAGTTGAGTCACCTAATTCATTTAATAAGCATATCATTCACCAATTTATCTGACTAACAATACAAAGTTTACTTAGAACTAGCTTTACGGGTACCATCAGCCTGTAGTACCTTAAATCCAAAATCCTAATTGGTATTATATAAAATAATTTACTATATATTTATATTTATATATATATATATATTAATATAAACATTAAATCATCTCATCATTAATTAATCTAATAAAATATATAATAATATAAAAATATTATCTTACACAACGTACTTACCAAATACTAACTACTTTCATGCATTAATATTAAAGCTATTACAGACAAAAGCAAGGCCTAAATTAACCAGAATTTTTCATCAATAACTCCACATGCAATCGAGCTCAGTCGGGCAAAATTTTCTAATTCTCCACCGCAGCCCATTGGCTATCAAAGCCATGGTAAAGTAATTCTATTATTCCTAAAGAAATTGCATGCAAAAGGAACGGATTGCATGCAAAAGACAAGTTGATAAGATTGCATCCAAGGAAATAAAACAATCAACGAAATTGTTGATTAAATTCAAAATCCATCAAAGTCAAAATTTGAGGCTGAATTGGTCAAGGGAAAGGAAAACTACATTTCATTCAAAATTGGTCTACCCATGATCAAAATTGGTGGCTGCAAATAATCATAAAAGGAATGCATAATGGATAGTTAATCAGAATATACCCTTGAAAATTTCTACAGTAGGTTGCTGGTTTTCCTCTCGTCGGCCTCCCTATTCTTTCTTCTGCTGTTTCCTTTTCTTTTTTTCTCTCTTCTTTTCTTTTCTTTTTTCTTAAAGCTAAATGTGAGTCTATGGTTTTAGGGTGTAGGTCTAATATCTTGTATAGGATAAGTGGCTTGCTTCAACTAGAACTCTAATTATTAGTCACCTAGGAATAGAATAACCCTATAGTAAATCTGACCTCTTTATTTTAATTTCTAAGGTTTTAATTACTAATTCCTAACAATAATATAATATTATTATAAGAAAATTATAACTTTTTTTTTAAAATTTAAATATCAAACATATATATCATCTTCTAACTGATATAGCAAATAATAAAAAAAATTAAATAAATAATGGGTAAACATAGGATAAAATAATTAAGAAATTCTAAGATATTACATTTTTTAATTTAAATAATAAATAAAATAAAATAAGGTAAATTAGTCAATTAAATATGAAGTAATACTCCGGGACATTACATGCCACCCCCCTTAAAAGAATTTGGTCCCCAAATTCTTACCTGAGTTAGCGAAGAGTTCTGGTGATATTTTTGTATTTCCTCCTTATTTTCCCATTTCACATTTTCTATCTTATGACATTTCCATCGTAGTAGGATACTCTTTTGTGCATAACATTTGTATTCTTAATCTAAGATTTGGACTAGTTGCTCTTCATACATCAACTCTTCTTGAAGTGATAAATTCTTATATTCTGTATTATGCTAAGGATCCTCTTGACACCTACATAGTTGTGACACATAGAAGATATTATGTATTTCCCTAAAGTTTGATAGTGAAATAAGCGATAAGTTACTATTCCGATCATCGCAGATACTTTTCTTAGTGACAATTTTGAAACTCCATATCTCCAACACTAAATTTCAAAAATCTTCTTCTATCATCTACCTAGCTCTAAGTTATGAGTTGGATAGTTTTGCTCATATAGATTTGATTTTCTTGAGGTTTTGAAAAACTAAGAGAAAGACCTAAAACTTTTATGTTGATATTGCAGTCCAAGAAAGCCAATATCAAGGTGTAAAATTGAGCCTTAGGTTCATAAATGTGAAGAAAATTCTGATTGTGATATATTGAAGTCTAGAAGGTCTCTAATTTGACATATCTTAGCATTCTCACTCTAATTTTTTCCCCCCATGTATATCTAGGGTGATTCAAGTGCCTATAGAAACCCAACAGATAGAGCTATAAATCATATGTTGACTACTTTTCTTAATTCTATCAGGATCAAGCCATAAAAAGCATCACAAATATCTGTTATATAAAAAAAATAAAAATCAAAGTCAGTATTTTCTACCTTGACACATTTTAGTATTTTAGTCATAACTTTCTCCCTGTGTATAAGATTGAAGTGATTCAAATAGATATAGAAACCTAAGGTATAGATCGACAATTCATATGCTAACCATCTTGCCCAATTAAATTGGAATTGAGTAGTGAAAGTCATCAAAATATTCTGTCCTAGGAAAATCGAACTCCTATATTTTCTGTATTGTCACACTTTAGCATTTTAGTCATAACTTTCTCCCTGTGTATTATATTGAAGTGATTTAAATGGATATAGAAATATAAGATACATATCTCCAGTTCATATGTTGACCATCTCACCAAATTAAATCGAAAAAAAGTAGTAAAAGGCATCACGATATTCTGTTCTAGGAAAATCAAAAGCCCTGTATTTTCTGTCATGCCACACCTTTGTATTTTACTCATAACTTTCTGCCTATATATCTAATTGAAGTGATTCAGATGGATATAAATATATAAGTGATAGATTTACAAATCTTAAGTTGATTCTGTTACTTAATTCTATCAAGATCAAGTAGTAAAAGAGTCTAAACTATTTATTTTCGGAAAATAAAAATCCTGTATTTCCAGACTTGATATATCTTAGTATTTTGATCATAACTTTCTATATATAAATCGGGTTGAGGTTATTTATGAGTATTTAGAAACCTAAGACACAGACCTAAAATTTTTATGTTGATCATTTTGCTTAGTTCTATTGGTAAGAAGTATTAAGGATGTCACCAATATTCATTTTCGAGAATTAAAAGTCCTACATATTCTGGCTAGACACATCTTAGTATTTTGGTAATAACTTACTCCATTTATTTCAGATTGAGGTGATTCAAGTGCCTATATACTCCTAAAGTATAGACTCACAATTTTTCTGTTTGGTATCTTTCCAGATTCAATTATTAACTATGAGAAAAATCCACTATAAAAACTGGTTGTGTAAAACTAGGATCCTAGGGGAGCATTCTTTCATGTAGCATTCCTTTCCAAAAGTCAAATAGTTTCCTCTATACCAAAATATATCCAAAAACTTTTAATTTGACATCTTAAATTCACCCAAGTCCTAGTTGATTCATATCTCAAAATAGGGATCACAAAAATATTCAGGTACAATTATTATTATATATATATATATATATTTCTAGTAAATTACATCTCCAAGAAGTCTCAAAAGTTTAATAAATCAAGTCCAACTGAAATGGATTTCCAAGGTTTGTCCTCCTATGAGTATTGATGTAAGCCTTTCCTGCTTGTAAATTGACTCTCTCACACTTTCATGATAGGGGTAGCCACAAGTAACATAAGGTTCAATCCCGTGCACCATGTTTACTATACCTTGTTAACTTTCGAAAATTCGTATGTACATACATATCCTTAACTTGTCAATTCCTACTGAAACCCTCAGCCCTTAGTGGCATTATATCTAATGTATATAACAATATGTATGAATTTGTACATCAAATTTTACAATTCACATTCCATGGTTGCCTTCGCTCCTGCTTCCTAAATAGATGCCACTCCTTGCGATAAAGATTCTCACCTCTTCCCTTTTGTTTTGTTTTTGTTTTTTTTCAAATCCTCCTCATTCTAATAGAATAATTTTCTCATAAATCCCAAACAAATTTCAATTATCGACCGAAGGTTTTTATCCCAATATCATATGCCTACTTTATATCTAAAATCGTAACCTAAGTTTTTGAAAACTAACCTTCATTGTCAAAGTGAAACATCTAAATTATGAACCGACTTATGCGGGATTTGACTCATTATCTTATCAAAATAAGCCTAGATCAATCAAAGAAAATATCTAAGCACGCCAAGTAGTCATTCAAAAAAAAAAAAAGTAGCAAGCATTCACAATTCTCAAAGGGAAGAAAACTATCAAATCCTAAAGTACTTCCAAGCTAAGTCTCATAATATGTCAGGAATCCTATCATCAAGTATCAAAAGTTTTCAATCGTATCAATTGGCATACCTAATAACAGTCTTTCACAACCTCAATATCAAATGAAATTTGATTTTTCAATTCAGTGGTCAAACTTAAATACTCAGATCAATCCCTAAGAGTTTTACCCCATATTCCACAGTCTGAGGACCTTATCCCGACATACCTAAGTTCAAAACCTAGGCTCTTATACCATTCTATCAAGCTCCAAAATTTGACCATGCAGTTTGGTCTCCAGGCGTGAAAATAGATCCCAAATAATTAGTATCATCTATCCAAAAATCATAATCTTAAATAAAGAAAACTCCAAACTTCATAATCACTCAACTAATTCTGGTAACATAAAAACTCAAAATGCCCAATATTCTTCCCTCAACTGGAAAATCATTAAAGGAGAAGAAGTAATTTGCCGACACAGCAATAAAGCTAAACCTACTGCAAAGTCCTCATTCCAAAAGAAAATCTTCAATTTCAGTTTTCGTTAGAAACAGGTTCAACATCCTCACTAGGGATAGGATACAGGTCTGCCAGAAGGAAGTTAAAAAAGAAAACGAGTGTGAGTAAAAGACTCACTGAGTGCCAAGTGTGTGCAATGTGAGTTCCAAAATTAAAATCATTTGTACAGTGAAAATGCTCAAGAATTCGTACAGTAAAAATATTTGAGAAAAACATAAGTGGAATTCATAAAATATTTTAGCAGTAATAGTCAAGAAGTTTATAAACAGTCGAACAGTAACAAGTCAAGAATTTTATAAACAGTCGAACAGTAAAAGTCAAGAGTTTAATAAATGGTTTCCCTAGACTAACAACTTAAATATGATGATCAGACAGTGTTTGTTGTAGCCAGTCAACCTTATGAATCCTATCTTAACAGTCCCTTATCGCTCCGGGCAAGATGCGATCTTACCAAAATAGTGCTCGAGCATCCCGAGAATTCCTACAACCTACCTCAAGTCCTCAGGCACAAACGACTTCTGTTGTGCACTGGGGGGGGGTTAGGCCATGGGGCCTTGGGGTTCAACTGGCTAGCCCGCTGCTGCCCAGTGAAGTGCGTCGTACACCCAGACCAAATTGGATCCAACTAACAATAATAGTAGCAGTAACAGTAACAGTAACAGTAATCAGTTGATCATTGAAATTAATTGCTAGTCTAGAAGTATAAAAAAAGTCATAAAAGCATAGGTTTTCTTTTATCCAGAAATAAAACATGAAAAATATTTCTTTTTGTCTAGAAATAAAATAAGAAAAAAAGTATTTCTTTTTGTGCGTAGTGAAATACATATATAGTGCAGTGGATATTAAAAAGAAGTTCCATAACATGCGTTACTATATATATATCCTTCTGGTTTTGAAAAGCAATATCATATAATAGTTATAAGTTGAGACACTCATCTTCAAAATCAATCCTAGAAGTCAATCACCTATTTTAGGGTCAATCGAATAAGTAGTTGAGTCACCTAATTCATTTAATAAGCATATCATTCACCAATTTATCTGACTAACAATACAAAGTTTACTTAGAACTAGCTTTATGGGTACCATAAGCCTGTAGTACCTTAAATCCAAAATCCTAATTGGTATTATATAAAATAATTTACTATATATTTATATTTATATATATTAATATAAACATTAAATCATCCCATCATTAATTATTCTAATAAAATATATAATAATATAAAAATATTATCTTACACAACGTACTACTTACCAAATACTAACTACTTTCATGCATTAATATTAAAGCTATTACAGACAAAAGCAAGGCCCGAATTAACCAAAATTTTTCATCAATAACTCCACATGCAATCGAGCTCAGTCGGGCAAAATTTTCTGATTCTCCGCCGCAGCCCACTAGCTATCAAAGCCATGGTAAAGTAATTCTATTATTCCTAAAGAAATTGCATGCAAATGGAACAGATTGCATGCAAAAGACAGATTGATAAGATTGCATCCAAGGAAATAAAACAACTAATGAAATTGTTGATTAAATTCAAAATCCCATCAAAGTCAAAATTTGAGGCTGAATTGGTCAAGGGAAAGGAAAACTACATTTCATTCAAAATTGGTCTACCCGCGGTAAAAATTGGCGGCTGCAAATAATCATAAAAGGAATGCATAATGGATAGTTAATCAAAATATACCTTGGAAAATTTTTATAGTAGGTTGCTGGTTTTCCTCTCGTTGGCCTTCCTATTCTTTCTTCCGCCATTTCCTTTTCTCTTTTTCTCTCTTCTTTTCTTTTATTTTTTCTTAAAACTGAATGTGAGTTTAGGGTTTTAGGGTGTAGGTCTAATATCTTGTATAGGATAAGTGGCTTGCTTCAACTGGAACTCTAATTATTAATCACATAGGAATAGAATACCCCATGAGAAATCTGATCTCTTTATTATTAATTCATAATGTCTCAATTACTAATTCCTAACAATAATATAATATTATTATAAGAAAATTATAACTATTTTTTTAAAATTTAAATATCAAATATATATATATATATCATCTTCTAACTGATATAGCAAATAATAAAAAAAAGTTAAATGAAATAATGGGTAGCATAGGATAAAATAATTAAGAAATTCTAAGGTATTATATTTTTTTTAATTTAAATAGTAAATAAAATAAAATAAGGTAAATTAATCAATTATATATGAAGTAAAATTTTGGGGCATTACAAAACCTATTTTTCTGAGAACTAATATAACTTAAACGTTGAAATCCATTATTGTTTGAGTTCCTTATGTTTTTCAATCTTTGCTTTATAAATCCTTGTGAGGGTTCAGCCTGCCTTTTTTCTGGGAAATATGTGAACTTCGATTGTGAAATCCTTGATTGGCATCAATTATTTGGCCTTGACGGCATAATTGATTATTGATTGTATCGGCTGAGTGCCAATCCCAATGGAATGCTTGGATTTTTTTTACAGAATGGCCTTGGTGGCTAGTGTATTGTATACATTGTTGTTCCAGACATGTACCTTGTTATATTCATGTTGATTAATTAAAAGTTAAATTCTTATCTGTTGGCATTATATCAATTCAGCCCATGGGGACGCCCTTGGGAAGTTCAACCTAGAGGAACGCCACAAGAAGTTGGGCCTGGGGCTAGGCCCGAAAAGACAGCCGGGCAGAACGGACCGACGGTAACAGATCTCTTGGCTAGTACCCACCTACGATCCTGACTCAATAGGGAGCTGGAGGTAGCGAACTGTGAGTGACAGGATCCGACATGCGGTCGACCATATCATATAACAAGTTGTTATACACTGAGCTGAGTGCTCGAGAAATGGAGCGATAAGAAAATCTTGTTTATGCTATACCGTGCCGGTATTAGCGGTTACATATTGATTTGGGAGTAATAAGGTCAAAATGACCAACGGTCTATTAAAATTGTTATCATGTGTACTACATTACATTGTTGATTCGATCTGAAAAGTCATGCTTGTTACCGAATTTGTTTATTAATTATTGCTTCTTGATAGCTTTTCCTTAACTTTGATAATTTTCTTTTTCCTCACTAAGTTTTTAGGACTTACCCTTCTATACTATTTTGATTTTTCTGAGACAGGAGTAGGTAATGAACTCGAATCAATAGCTTGGACATAAACATATTTTGTAATAGATCAGGTGTTGAATGTAATATGGAATCATCTGAATGTTAAGATTGGATTTTGAGATGTTGTGATATGTTAGGATTGACAGTGATAACCTAAAGGTATGTATATGCTTTGTTGAATGTTAAGGAATGAACCATGATATGTATTTCTTGTTTTGTCAAGGTCTGTTTAAAATGAATTCTGCTGCTGTCTCTGATAAGTTTTGAAAAATTTTCTTGTGGGCCTAATACTTGTTTATGGTTAAGATTAAGATTGAATTGGTGGCACCTCAACTTAGGAGTTATCCTGAGTGAAGGTGCTACAGGTATAACTTGCCATATGTCAATAAGATTTTTATCTAACCCTTTGTTTTAATTTACAAAATGACATAGCCTATTATGCACTAATTCCCAAAGAATAGCCCATCCGAACACCATTGATTTTCAAGACAATACTCATGGTACAATTAGGTATAAGAAACAAATGGACCAATGAAATAACATTATTCAATTTTGCATAATGAGCCCGATTGCGGCGGCTCTTCCAATTTAGCCAATAGGAATAAAAATGCTAATGAAAAGTTCCTCGTTTTTTTTTTTTTTTTTGCATACAATTCGAAGTAAACTAACAGTAGGTGGGCTTTGGCTTGTCTAATTTGTTATACTAGTTTAGTTAGGAGAAAAGCTCTGTTTGTGATTGGGGTATGCAATTTCGTGTCTACTTTCAATTATAAAAAAATCTTATATCCACAGGAATGGAAGAAACAAAATGAATTAATATTCTTTACCGCAAATCTATGTCGGCCTGCGGAGTCCGTCTCCCTTTCTTTCTTTCTTTCTTTCTTCAGCACCACGACCGACGACTCTTTGTTTTCTTCACTCTATTGTCTTTCTTCCTTCTTCTTCCTTCTTCTTCTTCTTCTTCTTCTTCTTCTTCTTCTTTGTCTTATAAGATTAGGATTTTGTTCCTATGAATTATATATATGGAAAAAGTAATTTAATTTTAATAGGTCTCTAATTGTTTTCCTCTAGGACTAAGGTAAGTACTTGCTATAATTCTAATTCCATAAAAATTTAACAAGCCCTATAGTTAATTATTGATGCTCCTAATAATATTATAAACTAACCAAGAAGAGTAAAATTTACTATAACCAAAGACATAACATTTTATTTTTAAAATAAATTCAAGATCGAATATAATAGTTATCGTTATATGATTGGGAGGAAATTTAAATTTTCTTTCTATTTTTTTTCTAATTCTTTTAATATATATATATATATATTCGTAAAAGAATGGCATTTTATGCCTTACTACATTCTTTAATTGATTTGCTAAATAAATTAAAATATGTACAATAAAGAAATCAATTCAATATGATACGAAATTCTCAGGCATTACACTAATAGAAATGACAAAAAATTAAAAAAAAATTAAGAACAATTAATAAATCTCATCTCATAAACTATAAAATTAAATTAACAAAAAAAGAATTTAAGAATAGAAATTAAAATTAAATAACTAAATTGATAACTTAAACTAAGTAATAAACAAAAAGATATAAAAGTCTACAAATTTAATTACAAATAAAAGCTAAATAATAGACTTTACTTATGATTGAAAAGAAAATTATAGGAATTAAAATCCAAAAAATCTCATCCATCTTGTAATATATTGAAATTAAAATTACTCTATACGCAGTGGTATAGATATAAATTAGTTACTAGAGATAAGGGAAAAATTATGAAAAATCTATCAAACTATAGAGTTCAAATAATCAAGAAATCTTCCACATATTGATAGTAAAGATGAAAGGAATTTTGTAGATAAAATACAATCATTTTTTGGTATCAGAGGTAAATTCAAAATGATTTCTTCAATCAAGAAAATGATTTCAAAAATTTAGATATTCTTAAATGGAATAAATAATATCCAAAATTAATAACCAACATCTAATGTAATTTTTTTAATTTAATTAAAAAGTTTAAAATTCAAAAAATTCAAAATTTAATTAAAATTATATAATTATGGATTCCACACATAACCGTTATGCTATATATAATAGTAATTGTGTAGGTGGACCTAAATAAGACAGTCCTAGTTGCCTAGGTAGCATTAAAAGTTCCCTTAGCATTTGATTTTGGTTGCATCTAGAGGTGTCAAAATGGGCCGGGCCGATTGGCTTTGCCTATCCTGGTCCATGAAAAAATCAATTCGGCTCAACTCGTGGACTGTGAAAGGCCAGCCTGCGAGCTAGCCTGCTTAGCCTGCGATATTTTTTAATTTAAATTGTAGATTATAATTTTAAAATAATTAAAAATTAATAATTTTTAATTTATAAATGACAAATTATTAATTTATAAAAATTATAAAATATTAATTTTGATTAAGCATTGAGAATTAAGAATTATTAATTAGTTTTAATTATTAATTGGGTATATTTAGATGTTTAGATATTACAAAGTTATTTAATTAATTTTACAAAGTTGTTTATTTTCTTTTTATTGGTAATATGTACTTTTATTTAGAATTTTGGTCATATCCATCTTTATGTAATTATTCTTTTTAAATTAATGACGGGTAGGAGGGTTTGTGCGATACCCTTCACCACCTTATTTGATGATGTTTTTGGAAAAATATAATTGATACAAAAATTAATAGAAGTATAACTTTTAAGTTTTTATAAAAATTTAAGTGCAGTAAAATATTAAAAATCACATAAATATAAATTATTAAGCCTTTCAAAAAAGTATAAATGTTGAAAAAAAATTAAGAATCACATAAATATAAAAACTTGAAATTTTTAAACTTAGTTTATATATATATATATATTTAAAAAATGGGCCAGCTCATCTAGCTCTACTCGTATAGAAACCGGCCCACCTATATGATAGGTTGGTTTTGAGTCGAGCTGGATTCTGCAAAATTTGGCCCGTCACTGTTCATCCCATGAATGGCTTGTGAGTTAGACCGGACCGGCCCGAAACCATCAAAACTATGTGTTAGATGGGCCAGGCTGGCCGGCCCGGCCCATTTGACATCTCTAGTTGCATCTCTTTCTATTCATTTATCAATCCATATGCATCGTCAAATAAGTTAGTCACAGAAATATGCGAGCTGTTCATTTGGAATTGGTAGGCACTAATTTAAGATATCAGTGCATAATTACTTTCAACATTTGAGTATACTATCTATATTCCTTTGGTGATAATAGAATTTAGGGTTTTTCTATTTTCTAAGGTGCGTCTGTTTTTCTTCTGGCCTCTCTCACACTGTTTGGTTTATGGATTTTGATGAGGAAAAAAAGAAGAAGAAAATACTAAGAAAAATATTTTTGGTCATTTGATTGGTAAGAAAAAAAACTAAAGAAAGAAAATATTGAGGGAAAATATAGTGTATTTGAGGAAAATTCAAAATGGTGAAAAAAATGAATTTTCCTCAAATTGAACTACTCTATCTTATTCTCCTACACTTTCATCGCTCTTTTTTTTTTTTTTTTTTTTCGCATTCTTTTCTTCATTGTTTTCTTTAACAATCAAATAAATTTGAGATTTTACATTTCTTTTTTTTTCCCCTAATATTTTCTTTTCCTTGTCAAAATTCTTAAACCAAACATAGTGCTGATGTTCTCAATTTGTCCTTGGGGAAGTCCTTTATGGACTTGAGAAGAAGGAAGTGTTTGTGTTAGGGTTCGAAGTACTTTCCTGCATTGAAAAGGAAAATTCTAACGAGATGGAGGATGAAATAATGAGTATAAGAGGTACATACTTTGTTGTACTCTTGGCATTCAAAATATCTTGGTTTGGGCTTATAATTATGCATACATATATTTTTTGGTCGAATTGAGCAATAATCAATAGTTGAGTTTTCTCATATATATATTGAAACCCAGAAGGATGTATTGTAAAACTATGAAATAACAGTAAAGTAATTTGATGAAATATGACAACAGGATTTAACATGGTTCGGCAATGTACTTAATCCACTCGATAAAGAAAAGAATTTTGTTGATATCAAATCAAGTAACAAGTACAAACTTGAATCCCATAAATCTCACGAGAACACCTGACACCCTCGTTCTAAACTTTGTCTCGAGAAACTAACTCAAAAGCAGTCTAGAAACTCTCGTGTTATGTCTGAATTAAATTGTCCCGAAAGAAAACGCGAATTTATAGATCGAAAATGAGTCTTGGGCCTATTGGGCTTGCGCCGCGATTGCTACCAAGTCAGTAACTTGGTCACACCATGCGCCCTGGCGCAGAAGATTAGCGCCAGGGCGCAACATTGCAGAGGCCCGTGTGCCAACTCACGATGGTGCCCGCTGTTCCATATTGCTCCACAGCCGGGCACACATCACATGTTGCTGCCCCTGTTCTCGCCTCGTCCCGTACCTTGGTGCACGGCATCTTGCCGGTGCACGCCAGGGTGTGCTCCTCATGCCTATTTCTGCCCCTTGCTCCATTTAGCTCCATCTTTCTTCTGGTTTTCGTCAATTTAGCCTAAAATTCAATACTAAATCAATAATTCTCCACCTCAACTTGAAATTTACTATCTTTCTTCTTGTCTCTGACCCCAAAAGGCCCTACCATTTGAGTCTGCAAATATTAACCAAATCCAAGCAATGCTCAAATTTAATTCGTGGAATAACCTTAGTTAATATGTCTGCCGGATTATCCTTAGTCCCAACTTTATCAACTTGAATGGCACCTTGAGGTACCATATCTCTGACAAAGTGATACCTTATGTCAATGTGCTTTGTTTTCTCATGAAAAGCTTGATTTTTTGACAAGTGACTATCACAAAATATTGAAGTAATATCAGAATCCATACCTATATCCTCAATCAGCCCCTTTAGCTAAATGCCTTTCTTCATGCCTTCAACCAAAGCTATGTACTTAGCTTCTGTTGTGGACAATGCAACTGATAATTGCAAAGTTGCCTTCCAGCTTACTGTACAACTCGAAACACAAAACACATACCTAGTCGTGGACCTTTTGCTGTCGTAATCTCCTGCATAATCCGCATCCACATAGCCAATAATTCTAATAGTAGAATTCAATTGACTATACCTCAAACATCTGTCGGCAGAGCCTCTCAGATACCTCATGATCCATTTCACAGCCTGCCAATGAGTCTTTCCTAGCTTGTGCATGTATCTGCTCACAACACTGACTGCATGTGAAATATCTGGCTTAGTGCACACTATGGTGTACATCAAGCTACCCACTACACTAGCATACGATACATTAGACATGTGCTCCACCTCCTCCTCAGTTCTTGGTGATAGATCTAATGAGAGCCTGAAATAGAGTGCAAGTGGCGTATTAATTGGCTTGGACTTATTCATCCCAAATCGCTCAAGTACTTTCTCAATGTAATGTTGTTGAGACAAGTACAACGTTCATGCGTGGCTGTCCTGGATGATCTCCATGCCCAAAATCTTCTTTGCACTGCCTAAATCCTTCATCTCAAAATTTTCACTTAACTGAGCTTTTAATTAGTTGATCTTAGATATATTTCTAGAGGCAATCAACATATCATCAATGTACAACAACAAATATACGCAAAGGCTATCACTAAAAATTTTATAATATACGCAATAATCAAATTTTCTTCTAGTATATCCTATCTTGGTAATAAAAGCATCAAACCTTTTATGCCACTGCCTGAGAGACTATTTCAAGCCATATAATAACCTATTCAAAAGATACGCTTGATTTTGTTTCCTGAAAATAATGAATCCCTCTGGTTGGCTCATGTAGATTTGTTCATCCAACTCACCATGTAGAAACGCTATTTTCACATCCGTCTACTCAAGCTCCATATCAAACAAATCAATCATGGCAAGTAAAACACGAATAGAAGTGTGTTTTACAACTGAGGAGAATACTTCATAAAAGTCAACTCCCTCTCTTTGAGTAAAACCTTTAGCAACCAGTCGCACCTTGTGTCTAGCATCATTAACCCCAGGAATTCCTTCATTTTTCTGGTGGATTCATTTGCAACCTACAATCTTCTACCCTTTGGGTACATCAACCAGCTCCCATGTGCTATTTTTGTGTAGAGACTCAATCTCTTCACTTATAGCTACAACTCATTTATTATAATCTGGCCTGGAAATTTCCCTTTGTATGAGACTGGATCATCTCTTATAAATTCCTCGGCTGAACTCGAAGCACAAGCTACCAGATTTGAATAAGTAAATTGCTGTGGTGGTTTGATCTACCTCCTATCCCTATCGTGAGGCAAGTTATTATTTTGTAGTGGTTCATTTTCCTGCTGTTGATTAGGTGATAATGCACTCTCACCAGCTTCATCTATCACATTCTGTTTCCCTTTGGAACTTGTGGGGTGTCAAGTTTAAACTCCATCTTCTCCTTAACACCCTGTTGATTGCTTTCAGGTTGCTCCACCTTCTTCATCATTGCAGACTCATCAAATGTCATGTCCCTACTGATAATCATCTTGGAGCACTTGTTATCATTACACCACAAACAATAACCTTTGATTCCATCTGCATAGCCTAGAAATATGCACTTCCTAGCCCTTGACTTAAGCTTCCTATCCTGGACATGAGCATAGATTGGACACCCAGATACACTTAGATTTGAGTAATTAGCAGAAGACTCGGACCAAATTTCCATTGGTGTCTTGTAGTCTAAAGCAGTCGATGGTGACCTATTCACCAAATAACAAGCAGTGTTAATCGCTTATGTCCAAAAATCCTTAGACAATACGGCGTTAAAGAGCATGCATCTAGCTCTTTCCAAGATAGTTCTATTCATCTGTTCTGCAACTCTATGTGTATGTACAATTGTGTAATGCCTCACAATTCCTTCTTTATCGTAGAATTCCTGAAATTTCTTGTTGCAGAACTCCAATCTGTTGTCAGTCCTCTGGCGCTTGATCTATTTTCCTATCTACTTCTCAATTAAGGTCTTCCATTGCTTGAAGTTGACAAACACCTCATCCTTATGCTTTAGCATGTACACCCATACTCTCTGTGAGAAATCATCAATGAATGTCATCATGTATCTAGCACCTCCCTTTGAAGGAACCTGAGAAAGCCCCCAAAGATTTGAGTGAATGTAATCTAAGGTGCCCTTGGTCCTGTGAATTGCAGTGTTGAATTTCACCCTATGTTGCTTGCTAAGCACACACTACTCGCAGAAATCCAACTCTCCAGTCTTCTCTCCACATAGCAAACCTCATTTGCTCAGTTCTGACATCCCCTTCTCACTCATATACCTAAGTTGTATATGCCAAAATCTCGTAGTATCATTAACTGATGAAGAAACTGTTGTAGTACTAGAAATCGTGTTTCCTTGCAATATGTAAAGGCCATTCCGCTTGTCTCTCTTCATGATAAGCAATGCATCTTTGGAAACTTGCAGAATTCCATTTTGAGCTCTGTACTCATAACTATTCTTGTCTAGAGTACCTAACAATATCAAATTTTTCTTCAAATCTGGAAAATGACACACATCTGTTAGGGTCTTTACTATGCTATCATGCATTATGATACAAACTGAGCTAATTCCTACTACCTTACAAGAAGCATCATTTCCCATAAGTACTTTACCACCATTGTATTTCTAATAAGTGGTAAGCCAATCTTCTCGTGGCATATGTGGTGGGAATAGGCACTATCCAAAATTCATTTAGAGCTTAGTAAAGTTTTGACAACGTTGAGATCAAGCTCACTATCAGACTCATCCTCAATAATTTTTGCGACATCATTCGTTTCTGATAAGAAGTTTCACCTGCATCCTTCGCCTTTCCTCGTTCTGAATAATTTCATTTCCAATGCCCCTTTCCATTTCACCTAAAACACTTGTCACCTTTCTAAGGTTGGTTCGGGATTTTGATTGGTCTCTACTCCTTCCCCTTTCTCTCGATGTCCCTTTCTCCACCAATCCTTCCCCACTTTCACCATCATTGCTGCCTAGGACATGTTTTCTCAATTCGTTGGAATTCAATGAAGCCTTTGCATCCTCCATTAAAATCGTATATCTCCCATACAACAAAGTAGTAACCAAGTGCTCAAAAGATTTTGGCAGAGAACACAAGAGAATTAACTCTTTGTCTTCATCTTCAATTTTAACATCTATACTAGCAAGATTCAGAATCACCTTATTGAAAAATCAATATGCTGAGTGATAGATATACCTTTCTTCATCCTCAATATGTGTAATCGTTGTTTTAGATACAACCGATACGTCAGGGACTTCGTCATATATAGACTCTTCAGTTTCTTCCATAAATTCGTTGGTGTACTTTCTGTGGCGAGCTCTCTCAGTACATTATTTGCCAATGTAACACCAGAGTACCATAAGCCTTCGCCATAAAATCGTCCTTCTCTTCGTCTGTCACTGTCTCTGGTAAGGAATCTCTGCCCTTTAACGCTCTTTATAAACCTTGTTGACACAGAAGGGCATGCATTTTCATCTTCCACAGCCAAAAGTTGTTCTTCTCATCGAATTTCTCTATCTCGTACTTCATGCCTGGTATTTGGTCCAACCTACTTCGATACCAATTTGTTGAAACCCAGGAGGATTTATTATAAAACTATGAAATAATAGTAAAGCAATTTAATGATATATGACAACAGGATTTAACATAGTTTGGCGATGTGCCTAATCTACCCGACAAAGAAAAGAATTTTATCTATCTCAAGTCAAGTAACAACTGCAAACTTGAATCCCACAAATCTCACGAGAATAGCTAACATCCTTGTTCTAAAGTCCGTCTCAAGAAACTAACTTAAAAGCAGTTTAGAAACCCTCGTGTTATATCTGTGAAATTGTCCCAAAAGAAAACGCAAATTTATAGCCCGAAAATAAGTCCTGGGCCCATTGGCTTGCACCGTGCACTGGGGTACGCAAGACTTATGCTCTGGTGCGCAAAACTACTGTCAAGACAGTAACTCGGTTACGTCGTGTGCCCTAGCGTGGAAAACTAGCACCAGGGCGCAACATTGTGGAAGCCTGCACGCCACTCGTGCCAGGGCGTGCGGTTCTAGATTACTCCGCGCCCGAGTGCTAAACTCCTCGTGCCCGGGTGCACGTCGCGTGTTGCTGCCCCTGTTCTCGCCTCGTGTCGCTTTGGCGCACTCGTCCTCCACCGAGGTGTGCTCCTCCTGCCCATTTCGCTCCATTTTTCTTTCGATTCTCGTCAATTTAGCCCAAATTTCAAGGCAAAATCAACAATATATATGTAGGCCATGGTCAACAAGTGCAATAAAGTTTACTTAAGGCTAAAGCTTTTTACTCGATCATTTGTTAATTTATTATATTATCTCCCTCGATGTCGATGTTTGTGATAAATTTGTCAATTTACCAAAACATTATTAGCCTTAATTTGTGGTGGAACTAAAAAGCTGGTTTTGGCAAAAATTTGTAATGAAAATACGATGAATCATTTCATCTTCCATCCTCATGATTGCTTTATGAGATTGGCAACTTCTAATTTTTCATGGATTTGTTCAACTATACATTCATCTCTCTCAAAGTTTGTATAATAAATATTTATGCAATCTCTTGTGAGGATCCATAAGTGCTCGGTCTTTAATTTCCCAAAATTTACATCCAATTTCGTCTAAATTTCCCTTCTCAATTTCAATTTTAAATTCATATATATTTTAATGAAATAATCATTCTCTAATTTATCAATAATCTGCATCAAATTAATCCGTGCACAACCTCATCTATGGTTCATAAAAAATTCATCTCTAATTTCATCTCAAAATCTGTCTCTATATTCTTCTTTAATTTTTACTTGTTCATCAATCACCCAACTTAATTTCCGTCTCTAACCTTGTCAGTTGTTAGTAAAAGGTTCATCTCTAATTTTTAAATGTGACATATGTAGAAGAGGAATATATGTTATTCTCTATTTCTATCCCTAAATCCGTTGATATTGACATCTCTCATTGTGCCTTTAGATTCGTCTCTAATTAATTTTCAAATTTATTTATAATCCTTAATTTTTCTCTAAATGCAAATTGAATATATTCATTATAACATTTCTCTACAACAAAATAGTATTACATTTTAAAGCAATTATACTAACCATCCACAAACAGTATAGCTCATTTAAAACATGAAAAGATAAATATCAATCAGTCACTTTAGCCATCAACAATAATGTGAATAACAAATGTTTAACCACCACAATTTACAAAGTTATCCGTTTAATCAAGAAAAACAAAAGCATTGACGATTTCTACCGAAATCCTATTGCTCTCAGGTTCCAGGTCTATTGGCACATTAATAGTTTATATTCTCTACATCTTGAAGCAATTTGTAGAACATCTCTTGTAGTCTAGTCTCTATCTTTCTAGCCTCTTGTTTCCTCTTGGAGCCTCCTCGAGAACTTGTTCTAGCATCCTCTTACTCTTTATTTCTCTTTTTGTTGTTCCATCTTAAGAATAAATAATGCGCATCTCATTCACTGATTTTCATAACTCATAAACTATTTCTGTGTACGTAATTTAATAATTTGATTTCATGCATGCAGCATATATAGTATATATGTTTCCAGAGAAAAATAATAGAATTGAAAGTGCTCTCATGGTAGGATATTGGGAAAGTTATGGGCTTAATTAATTACTTGTTGGTTGAACGTGTACGTACCAGCTTATTAGTTTTGCATCTTGGTACGTATACCAAAAAGCATTTTCAAATATATCTATCAATTCAAAAAATTCTCATTTAATTTCCCTTTCAATTTTTAGTTAAAATAGTGAATCAAAGCTTACTTGAGATTGATTCTTAATAATTGCACTTGAAAGCAGAGATATATGTTCATGCAAATAATATTAGGCTACAAAACTCTTCAGCCTTTAGCATCCATGCATATATGCACATGTTTTATCGCTCATTTTTTGTTGCCAAATGTGTAGTTATTGTCAAATTTACAATTTGCATAAATCATGCCAACTTAATTTGAATGTTATTTTTTCGTAAATAGTACGTGAAGATTTTTGTTCAAGTTTCTCCCTCCTGTTGCAATACTGGTACTCTCTGTAGTTTATCACTAGGAAACGAGGATTTATTTTCCACTCCATCATAGATATCACTGATTTTACAAAATTATAAAACATACATTGGATGACTTGGTCATATCATAAGCCCATGTTATATGGTTATGTTGATTAAAGTAGGGCTACGATATGGGAGAAAACACAAAAATTGCCAATTCCAAAGAGTTATACTAATAATGGCAAAACTAAGCTTTAAATGCTACATAGAAATTTTTTAACTTTTCATAAAATTATTTTAATGCAGGTGTTATTGTTTGTCTTTTCGGATGTGTGTGTAATAATAATAATATATGCTATTTGAGCAAAATTAGAAGTGATCTAATATGGTTTAAACTTAAATAGGCCTACATCATCTCAGAGAGTATAAATTTTATTATGCATAGAAACTTATTCAACATTTAGCTATGATTGATGAGTGGTGACTTAAAATCATGAAAAAATAATCTGAATTTAGTTGTGCCATAAAACTTTATATACCAAGAATTTAAATTCTCAAACAAACGAATAACATAGGATCTCATGTATATTTATTAGATAGTGATTCTTGAAATCATACGATAAGGTCATGACCCATAATGAAACTGAATACTTTTGGAATTTGGAACTTCTAATTAAGTCTTAATACTTTGTCTTTTTATTTACTTTAAGATGGAGTGGGGGAAAACTGACAAGTTGTATCCTACTTTTGAACCATAATCCTCGATAAGTCAAACACTTGTAATTATTGGCCCATCAATTTTAACTAAATACTTAATGGGCTTCCATACATAATAAAGCCCATACTTTATGAGCTGACTTAGGCAAATTTAACTTTGAACTATAATAGAGCAGTTTTAACTTGGGCCAAACTTTTATGACAATGTATTATATACAATTAATTTTATTATTACATATATGTCCAAAAGTCTAATTGTGCCGCTCCGCTCAGGATAACTCCTAAGTTGAGATGCCACTAATTCAGACTTAAATCATATCATACAGAATATCCGATAAGCCCATAAAATTCCAACAAGACTCATAGATAGCAACAAACTTCAACTTAGAGCAAGATATTACAAGGGTGCGGTATATACATGCCATAAGTCTCCCAAATAATCTCCAAACACCACAACAGTCTCAAAACCTTAACTCTGTTTAGGTATAGTTGGTATATACATGTGAAACACCTAATATCTTACAAACGGATCCTTCGGGCCAAGCCATAAGCCCTTGTTCTTCATTTAATTCTATTTGGGAAGAAAATGAAAGGTAACAGAAGGGGTTAAGTCCAAAGGACTTAGTGAGGGGAAGTATACAAGCAGTCAAAAGGATCTGTCGAAAAAGTAGTAATTCAACAGAATATTAACTGGCACGATATAATAATTGAAAATACGAATATGCCACATCATAAACATTATCAAACTCAACAATTGGAAATCTCTCCGTTCTTATTGCTCCCTGATCAGAGTACAAACGGAGCAAAACAAACCTAAGTATAATATGCAATCTAAATAACCCAAAGCATAACATGCATATCAGATTCTCCTTATTCCTCCGTAAAAGTTCAGTAATCTAAGCATGACAGCTCGGCGGGTAACAGTAATTCAAGCATGACAACTTGGCAAGTAATAGTAATCCAAGCATGATAGCTCAGCATAGGCACTCAGCCCAACAATTTCCTTTTATACATATCTATTGATACAACCAATAAACCAATTGCTGACAAGGCCACACAAATACTGTACAGATTGTAATCAAGTATGTCGATAAGGCTAAACAAATAATAACACAGATTGATTCAAATATGCCAACAAGGCCAAATAATGGGTGTACAAAATGATTCCGATATGCCGACAAGGCAAAGTAAACAATAAGCAGAATAGATTCAGACTGGATGATAACAGATAAGGCAATGAAATTTCTTGGCACCAGAATGGATACAATCATTTTTAACAGAGTCAAAATCAAAGAATTCAAACAATCCAGGAATTCAAACATTTAAGAGATTTGATAAATCAAGGAACGTTCACTTCCTAGAAATAGAATAAGGCAGACCCTCACAGGGAATGCAAAATAATAATAGATAAACAATCAAAGAATTCAGACGTTCCAGGAATCCAAACAATTACGAGATTCGATAAATCAAAGAACAATCACTTCCTAGAAGAACAGATAGGTTAGACCCTTATAGGTTGTACAGAACGAATAGCAAAAAGGTTAGACCCTCACCTCAATAGTCACAGAAATGCTATCCTAAGCTACTGATCTGCGGGATCCTACTCCTTGTCACCTAACCAAAAGAATGAACATATAGTCAAAACACTCATTTTGACCTTATAACAATAATTAAATGGATAATATTCTACTATTTGCCGTATTACAATTAATACTATATTTTAAGGTTTGGGTGCCCAGATTACCGAAAGGTGACATGCTGATTACACGTTAATACCGTAATACTCATGAGGATCATAATCAATCTGATTAAGGAATAAATTCAGATTCCTATTTTTTAACTATCCTTGTAACGTTACACAAACTCGATAATGATAGTCCAACTATCATTAATAATCCAAATTTTGTCACTTAGTGCTCAATTATACAAAATTAGGGTTTTATCACCAAATTAACTTATTTAACCAAGATTATCATATAATAAATTCGGGTCCACCAAGTTTATATAATTATACATGCGTGTCTCATATCCGAATCTCATTTCATGTCTTTTCATTTGCTACAAAAATACATGAATTGAGCAAAAAATAATCTCAAGAACATCATTAATATATTCAATCCCAATTCCAACTCATATATACAAAATCTTGATATTGGGGCACAATCGTGACAATCCAACTTCGCATGCATGATCATTGCGGCGAGGCGAGAAAACTGGCTCAGAACTATTACTTGCTGCCACTACTATCTGTCGCCACCGAAGTAGTTTACAACCACCGCCAGTAGAAGCATCTCAACACCACCAAGTCAATGCCCAAATCAATTTCTTAATTTTTCGTCAAATTAAACATCAATTGAAGCCTCAAAGCTCCAACGCCACCACCTCCGCCATCACTGTTTCTCCTCAATTTTGCCATTGCCAGCGATCCAAACTAAGAACCAAGTACACCAAACTGTTCCCTATATTGAACCTCACAAAACCCACACCTCAAACTTGAGCTTCTCCCACTGCACCACCACGCCCGCCACTCACCTCCGTGGCTCAATTTTGGACTTCAGATTCCTGATAGCCCACCAATTGGATTGTGTTGCATTTTACTTCGTTGTAATCCTGGTAAGGAGAAGAAGCTTTTGGTCGGGTTGGTTTTAAGTTTTAGGCCATTGCTGGAGGTGATTTTTGGAGAGGAAAGAGGAGGGTGTATGGTGGGAAATGAAGAAATTCTTTTTTTTTTGGGGGGGGGGGGAATGTTATTTAAAGAATAACTTTCAAGAATCTCAAAATGACCCATAAAACTTCCTTCCAACTTTCAATTTGGTCATCCAGAAAATTAGCCACATTCCAACTAACCTCTAACTATTTTAGTGCCTTGAATTTGCCTATTTTACCCAAAATAATTCCATTATGACCCCCCAAAACTTCCAAAATCCTTGCAATTAAGTTTTTTTTCTATTTGCATAATGACCCTTAAATTTTCAAAAATGAATAATAAAATTTAATAAAATTCACAAAAATAATATTAAATAAAACTCCACCAATTATATGATTTCTAGGGGTGTTACACTAACATTCTCCAATTTAGATTATATATACATATCACTTTATAATGTATATCTTGGTATATCCTTATCAGCCAAGGTTTTTGCTATTATAAAAAAATTCTTGGAACAATCTCCTTCATTAATTATGTTAATATAGGATCAAGGCAATCTTTGTTGCATATGTCCCAACTAAATCCATCCATGGTCACATATATCAGCATCAACAAGCAACATTGATAAAGTATAGATGTGTAGATGGAAATTTCAGTAATGTGATCTAAACATGCTTATTTCCAACTGATTCAACTTTATCCTTTATGAAATCATATTAAAAACTAAATCAAAATTAAGTATAAAACTAAATACTTCATTTTTGCAGAAAATATCTATAAGCAAAAGATGTGTCTAAAATAGAAATGCATATAAATACTTTCACCAACTATTCTAGTGTATTGTTAAATGATACGACACCCGTGTAAGCACTATGCTCATAAAAGACCTTGAACAGTAATCCCTTAGTAAACAAATCCACAACCCTAGGGTTTGAATATGCGCTACAGACACCAGACCATTTTGAACTCTTTCCCTAACAACTAGGAACTTGATGTCAATACACTTTGACTTTATCAAGCTCTTGTTGTTATTGAAATATAAGGCTACTAGCTTATTGTCACAAAATAACTTAAGTAGTCTATCAGCTCCATCCACAATTCGTGCCTCTATGAAAAACTTATATCCATATTCTATGGTTGGATACCTCATAACATGCTATAAACTTAGCTGTTATGTGGAAGAGCTATGAGTGTTTGCTTAGCACTCTTCTAGGAGAAAGGATCTCCAACAGGCAGATAAATATAGTATGAAATAGATCTACAATTGTCTTGGCATCTAGCAAGTCAGAGTCAGAACATCGAATAATCTCTAACTTATCTAACTTCCTGTTTGTGTGCATACAGTGTTTTGTTCTGAAAAGATACCACATAACTCATTTGGTTTCTTTCCAATGAGCTATTCCTAGATTGCTCAAATATTTGCCTAACGTCCCATAATGTATGCAATACTCATACGTGTATGAATTTTAACATACAGTAAACTTCCCATTGCTAAAGCATAGGGAACTTTATGCATTTCCTTAGTTTCTAAATTATTCTTAGGCCATTGATCGAGATTGAACTTATCTCCCCTGGAAACATGAGTGCCTCTTAGTATGTAACCTAGACCTGTGAATAGGTAGGGTATTGCCCCACCCAAGCCCATACTCTAAACTATCTATCAATAAGGCCCTAAATTTAACCTACCATAACCAATCCATAGACCTAATTAGACCCACACCCTAAAATACCCATACAAGAGACCCTATACTCTATCCTACTCTACACAACCCATTGGGTCTTGGATTGGATTTAGATTATTATATTAATTTTTTTTACTTGAATTTTGATCTAACCTATTTTTTTCTTTCCTTTTTTGTTCTTTCCACATGAATTATCCTAAAAATATGTAATTGCAAATAATGTAAGTTTTCTTGGAATAACTTTGAGAGGTATATTCATTTAGAATTTTGAATTATAGACCAAATAATAGACATCTTTTATAAATTTTGTATCTAAATAGCTATACATAAAATTTGTCATTTATGATCAATAAACAAAAAATATATATATATATATATTACTCTATTTATTGCAAATTTATATACAATATTACGTCAAATGTACCATAATATTTTAACTTTATTTTAAATGTATTGTTATATCATAATACTAATAATATTACAAATATTAAATATTTTTTAATTTAGTAGAGTATAATTTCTTTAATATTTTATTTAGAAAAAAAAAAAATCTTATCTATAACTTTTTTTCTTCAAAAAAATGTATACATTGATCTAGATATATGTAATAGATGAAAAATTATACATTTGTATAAAATTAATAATTATATTTTAATTTTATGTATATTAAAAATTTAAGCGTATACATCATGTATGTTGTCATGTTCAATAATATAAATTTAATTTTCGTATAGTTAATTTGAGTTAATTGATTAAAGTTGGGTATTTAGATAATGAGTAATTTTTGGGTATCGACTCTATGCGGGCCCATTCTATCTTTTTTAATAGGTCTGGGTATGCATATGTTTATAACAAATATTAATTGGGTCTAGGCATGGGTAGGGTATTACCTACCCACTGACAGGCTTAACTATAACCTTGCATGACAAATCTCTTAAGTACCTTTTCTAAAATGCTCTTTTGTGATATCTGAGGTACCTCAAGAGCTATCTCGATGTATCTGAATCCCAAATATAAAAGATGTGTTCCCAAGATCTTTCATCTTAAATTTCTTTAATAGAATCTCTTGGTTTCATGGAACAGTCCTATATTGTTGCTAGAAAGTAGCATATCATTGACATATAACACCAAGAAAATATGTTCACTCCTATTGATGACAACTTGATGGAATTTGTAATACCATTGATAAAAAGCTTGCTTGAGTCTATAAATAATTTTTTTAATGTCATCATTGAGAAATGCATACTTCTAATGCATCTCAAGGTTAAAATGTGCTACTAATGCATTATTATCTGGAAGAGCTTTTCAATGAAACTGGAGAAAAAGTCTCATTATGATTAATGCCTTCCTTTTAAGTGAAGTCCTTTGCAAAAAGATGATCATTTTATCTCTCGACATTACCTTTTAAATCCACCTTGTTATTAGATATCCATTTACAACGAATAGGCTTCGCATTTCCAGGAAATTTGACGAGATCACAAACATCTTATCTTTCCTGGACTTCACTTCATCATTCATGGCATCAGTCCACTTGGAGGACTAGAACTCTGTATGACTTGGAGAAATACAGTGTAGTCATCTGAAATTGCATGATCTCTTTTCTACAGTGGATCTTCTTTATGGGATTTGTTATTGAGGTTCTTGAGTTTGTTATTATAAAATGACCTATTGAGTAGGGAGATTTTGACATTGTCGTGTACTTCTTGTATTATTTTTTGAACAACGTCATTAATAGAAGCGTGATCATTGTCAATCATAATCATAGGAAGAGAAACGAATTCCTCTTCGAAGGAAAAATCTTTAACCTTATCTATCTCTCCAAACTCAATATCCTAAAAGAATTGGGCATTTCCCATCTCAAATAAGAAATTGGTTGTGGGATCATAAAATTTACACCCTCAATACCATTCAAAGTACCCAAAAAATAGTTGATGGGAGTTTTTGAGGTCTAATTAATTTCTTCTTATTTGGTCTAAAAAGCCTTGCTTCAATTGGGTAACCCCAAATGCATAAATGCTTTATGCTGGTCTTCTTTCCCATCCACAATTCATAAGGAGCTTTAGCCACAACCTTAATTCCAACTCTGTTAATGATGTAACCTGTAGTTTTTATTACATCTCCCTAGAGTAAATTCAGTAATATAGTATGATTAATCATATTTCTTAGCATGTCCTTTACTGTTCTATTTCATCTATCAAGAACACCATTCATGCTAGGACTTTCCAGCATGGTGTACCGTGGGATGATACCACACTCCTATAGGAATTTGGCAAATTACCTTGGACATTTTTCATTTGATCCATTGTATCTACCATAGTACTCACCACCACAGTCATATCCAACAGCCATAATCCTTTTGCTAAGTTGGTTCTCAACTTTAGCCTTAAATTCCTTAAACACGTCTATACAGTGAGACTTCTCATAAATGAGATAAAGGTAGCCATAATGTGAGAAATCATTATTAAATGTAATAAAATATTGTTCACCATTCCATGAAGCTGTAGGGAATAGCCTACGAATATCCATATATGTTAGTTTTAAGATGTCTAAAGACCTATTGTCTCATAATTCTTAATGTCTGTCTGCTTCCCCTCACTACACTCAACGTAGACTTAAAAGTCCAACAAATTGATGGGATAAAAAATACCATCTAGCACAAGTCTTTTAATTTTTTGTTTAGATATGTATCTTATAAGCTTGTGCCAAAGTGAACCATAATTCTTTTAGTTAATTTGCAATTTATACCATGTAACTCAGAATCAAGGTTTCATTAAAATAGGCAATAGTATCAAATAAATAAAGTTATAATAAAAAAATCGGTACAATCAATATTTGAATTTAGAAAGAGATTAGAGTAACTATTTTCAAATGAACAAGAATAACCAAAATTTTAACGATATGAGTTTATTTCTCTCAAATCTAAATAATATGCAATCTTCAATAATAACCTAAAGTCCCCATCGTCTCAACTTATATTGATTTGCCATCCCTGACATAGATAAATCTTTCAATATAATTTGGCTTTCAGCAGCTTAGGCAACCTTGCATAACACTTATGTGGTAGTAATAGTAGAATCCGTCCAGCGAGTGTGCCTTATTAATGAAGCTAAATTAACCTCAGAAAAAATTAAAGTAAGAATTAGGGCTGTAAATGGATATTAAATGGATTGGATATACTGTATCCGTATTCGTATCCGCTTAAATTTTATAATATCCGTATTCGTATCCGTATCCGACGGATATTTTTTTATAACATCCGAATTCGGACATATCCGTATCCGATTATAATTATTCCGAATATCTGCTTATAAATATCCGAATATCCATTTATGAATATCCAAATATCCGAATCCGTTAATTTATAATAAAATGCATATTTTTTTCTAATAAATTTCATTAAAAAAATAATCATATAAATAACATAATAAAATCTAGAGAAAAAAAACAACAAACAAACAATAAAATTAACATACTCCCATGATCAAACAAGCATACAAATCTCCTCAATAATCAAAGAGAAATAACAATCTTCAATACATAATACAATAATCCAAAAGAAACAAAATAAAAGTTCATTACAATACAAGAAAAATCTTCATATAGTCCAACAACACGAACATGCTTAAACTTCTCATATGTTTAACACTGCAAAACATAATAAACAAAATATTAGTGGTAAAGTTTAAGAGATTATCCATTAAGGGGGGAAAAAAAACTAAAACTCTATAAGAACTTATAATATACTTTACAAAATAATCTCAAAGAATAAACAAAAGTAAAGAGAAAGTACACCAAAAGCAACCATTGAAGCATCACAATAATTCGCACCATGTACTCCAAAAGTTCCATACGATAGACATTAATTTTCTATGCTTAACTTCAATTTGTTGAATGTCACATGGTGCAGAATCAACATTATCAACATGTTCAGTAGTAGGACTTATACCTATACTTGAACTTGTAGTAGATGGCATATAAGCACTAGTAGCTAGAAGATCTAGAATATGTGACATAATTCAACAATTTCTTTTTCAAAAACCCGTTGAACAATAAAAAAATTCAAACATATAAGATATTTAAGAATATATAATCAAAAAGCATAATTCATTTAATTATATATTAAAGTATTGACTACATAATTCATAATCACAATTCATATAATTATAACTTTAACACTAAAATAATTTACCTTTTACAATGCCCAAAAATGCAAAATTTCAAACCTGCATAATTAAATAAAATATTAATATATTTATTAATTATAAAAAAAAAACAAGGGATGGGGGAGATAAAAAATAAAAATAAGATTTGGGGTAGGGGGGCCGCAGCAGCTAGCCCCTCCTCGCCGCCGGCTACCAGCCGGGGCCAGCAGATGCTGGCCTTGCGAGACCAGCTGCTGCTGGCCGCAGCTGGCCGCCCTCCCGGCGAGCTAGCCAACGCGACGCAGCTGGTCGCCTGTCCCGGCAAGAGCCAGTAAATTTGCTGGCTCTCGCGATGGGGAGGCTAGCCCCGGATCTGCTGGCTCTAGGCTTTCGCATCGCAGAGGCCAGCAGCCTCCGCGAGGGGCATCTCGCCGGCGCTTTTTCCGACGAGAACTGTAAAATACACGAAAATATTAAAAAAAAAGGGATAGAGAAATAATGGAAGAAAAAGAAGAAAGGAATAGGAGAATACCTGGGCGGCGTGCTGGCAACACTTGTAAATACATGAAAATATTATTAAAAAAAAGAGAGAGAGAGAAAGAAGAAA
Source organism: Jacaranda mimosifolia (assembly GCA_018894105.1). Taxonomy (NCBI): domain Eukaryota; kingdom Viridiplantae; phylum Streptophyta; class Magnoliopsida; order Lamiales; family Bignoniaceae; genus Jacaranda; species Jacaranda mimosifolia. Next base: position 25,287,867 of record CM032126.1, read on the forward strand.
GGAAGAAGAAGAAAGGAAGAGAAGACTGGAGAGTACCTGGCTAGGGTGGCGTGTGAATGAAGGAGGGAAGTAAAATTGAAATAAATGGTAGGGTTTAGTAAATAGTGATTTGACCATATTTTTTATTTTTTATTTTTTATATTTTATTTTAATAATTTTTATTTAATTGTACTAATTAATTTTTTTTAATTTTAAAATTTAATTATTCATTAATTTGTTATATATAACTCTAATGTATATCTTGATATTTAATATTTTTATCTATTATATTTTAATATAATTTTAAAAAATTAATTTTTACGGTGGCTATTGAATATTAACATTTAATTTTAGATATGTAGATATAACAACGGTAATCAATAAAAATATTCTCTATTATTAATATTTTGCGGTTTAAAATTTATAAAGTCGTGAGATTTTAGAATTTAGAGTTTAAGTTTTATATTTAGATAAATTTTATTAGCTGTCTAAATTAATAATAGGACAAATCTACAAAATAAAATTATGAAATGATATGTTCATCTTGTATTTTATGTTTATGTTGGATATTGTAAAATATTTAAAAGTTGTTTGCGTGAGTTTATAAACTCGTCAAAATATTTTATAAAATGTCAGTGTTTCGTAATTTTTTTAAGAAAATAACTTATAAAATTTCTAAAATAAGATGTTAGAAGCTTATAAGTACTTTTTAAGAAAGAAAGGAATTCTTAACTTATTTTTAAAATCTTAACAAGTTCCCATAATTTTAATCATATTAATTATAAAAGTGTCATTCCTAATACCTTATAAGCTTCAAGACTTATTATCCAAATACTTTGAGAACTTATTTTTTTTTTTAAATCTAACATCTTATAAGTTCAAGAAATATCTTATAAGATGTATGAGATCTAAAAACATCTTATAACATGCAGGAGTTTATAAGATGCTTTAAATACGTTTATCCAAACACCTTCTAGGTGTTTGACATAAGTTTCTACATCTTATAAGATATTTTCGAAACTTATAAGCTGCTAGATCTTTTTTTTTAAAATTATTTTTTAAAGTGTTCAGATAAAATAAAAATTTGAAGCATATAACGTGTTAATAATGACAATTTTATAATTAATATGCTTAAAATTAAGGGAGTTTGTTAATATCCTAAAAATAAGTTAGGAATTCATAACTTTTACAAAAAGAACTTATAAACTCTTAACATCTTATTTTAAGAGCTTATAAGTTTCTTTTTAAAAAAAATTATCAAACACTTTTTGATACTTTATAAGCTCTCAAATATCTTATAAGATGTTTTAAAAAGCTTATAAGCTTACCCAAACACCATCTTAAATCTTAATGTCCCCTCAGCTAGTTATAATTTTAGTGTTTTAGTGTTTTATTTTAGAATTAAAAAGTTAATTATTCTTGATTTAGTTAATTTTTTTTATAATTATTGATTCACTTTACGATTAATTAATATTAATAAAATGGCATCAATATAAATTAATTATAAAGTAAAGCAACAATAATTTTATCATTTATATATTAATTTTTCAAATTTTGATTTAATATTATTTAATTATCATCATTACCATCTAATTTTTTTATTAATTCTTTAATTACTAATTTATACATATATTCATTTATATATAGATTATGAAATTTCATGGTGAAAAAATAAAAATAATTTATTATGTATAATAATATATTATATATGATATTTTTTTCAAATATTATTTATATATATTAAAATACATAAAAATAGAATATATTATACATAATAACTTTTGAAATATTATTTATCGGATATGGATAACGGATTTAATTAAATTACAGATAATTAAATATATAAACGGATATATCCAACGGATATGTATTCGGAGTGGATATTAAAGGGAACGGATAGGCATTTTCCATATTTGTATCTGTTTACAGTTGGATATCTATTAATCGGATATGGACAATATCCACTTTAGACGGATACGGATAATTACCCTATAAACAGATTCGGATGCGAACGGTAAATGAATTTTCGAATATTCATTTATAGCCTTAGTAAGAATTATATCTTTCTTTGCACGCCAAGTGTGGTATTTGGTTTAGTCCTTCTTCAAATGCCCCGGATCTTATAAAAGTAACAAGCACATTCCTGATTTTTTTACTATTTCTTATGTCGTAGATCATTTGCGATTTTTTATCCTTCTTCATTTTCTTGTTCTTTTTCTCAGATATACTTGCCAAGTGAGCACTTTCAGTCTTTTTGCTTCATCCTATTTTCTTGTTGCACATATTGAGAAATGAGCTCAGTAAGAGACAATTTATCCTTTTGGTAGTTATAACTAACCCTAAATTTAATGAATTATGCAAGCAGAGAAATAAAAACTAAATGCACGAGCAAATCCTCATACAGCTCTAACTTTAGTGAGTTTAGGTTTAAAGCAAGATGAGATATTTTCTTGATGTAACTCCCTTATATTTCCTTTTCCTTTACACTTCATTGAAATTAAGTTTAATAGAATCATACTTGTTTCAGCTTTATTATTTTTAACAAATCAATTTTCAATTTCCTCAATGAACTCCTTATTAGTAGTTATTTCTTTAGTTTCGTGATGATATGACCCATACAATTTGAAAAATCCCATTTGTCAAAGTCCCATTTTATCTTATTGGAACTTTGTGCATTCAAGTAGCTAGTTGTCCAACGCTTAGCGCAAGGCTTAAATCCATGCGACCAAGAACAATCATAATGTTCTCCTTTCATTCCTTAAAATTGATACTCATTCAACATCATAATAGAATTGATCTTGGAAGATATGACACAAGCATAACTTAAACTAGAACAAAACTACAGATTTTACATGAGTTCTATATCATGCTTAAGTAAATTGAAATAATAGTAAAAACAATCACAAGCTACCTAGCACAACATTAATTGTTAGGCTATAATAGTAAGTAGGACACTTGGTGTAATAATTAACTGACAACAAATCCCTTCAAACAATAGGCCTATCATAAAAATGCATGTAATTCAGTCAAATATTGACCTTCCTTTAGACAGGTCAATATCCACACGAGTTACATACCTATAACCACCTTAATGCACTCAAATAAATTAACTTACAGAAGAGGGCTACTTTGGTAGCAGGTTGTGTGAATAAATTTATTTTCAATAGACACCCGTAAAAAAAACTTTACCAAAATTTGAATTAAATTCCCTTCCAACCCATGTTTCTTGACTTGGTAAAACCTTAAATAAATATGTTACCTTAACCCTAATTTTCTAGTTTCCAATTTACTGATGATAGATATTTCTTTTTAAAAACACTAATCAATATGAATAAGCATTTCCCTTTCACATATGCTCCTGACAATTTAATCTAGTTTTAAAGTAATAAGAAATACGTCCTTAATCAGATTTTAACAATTATAAGCTTCGAAAGATCAAACCAAAGCTTAACCCACCAATCTTTTCATCCAAGAACTGCAAAATAGGTTTATCTGCATTTTTGAAATGTAAAATCGTCCTAGAATCGAATGGACACAAATTTATATATTTTCGTTGGTAAAATTTCCCTAGAGCTAAATGGATCGAACACAGGTATGGAAGAGCAACGGGGAAAATGCATTTTTAGTCCTCTAACTATGGCCGTCTGCGAAAAAAGGATTTTATAAATTTGCGTTTTCCGATTTGGTCCACTCCGGCGACAAATTTTGCACATTCAGGACACATTGCCGCAATTTCAGGACATTTCGCCAGAAATTGCTGAAAATCTCGCCGGAGTGCTCCATGTGCCCCTCACGTGATGTTGAATTTGGGCGTTTCGCGACATCTGGCAAAATTTTCCACTTCGCCTGCTTATGTGTGCATGCCTTGCCACTTACACTGGCCACATGGCATTAAAGAGCCAACACAGCATCCGAGTGGCAAATATAGTCCATGTCACCCACATCAACTAAAAATTTATGAAAAAAAAAAGTGTTAAAAATTCAGAAGTAAAAAACGTGAAAAAGGGAAGAGATATCTGGGAGGGAAAATCCACATTAGCTAACTTGGGGGGGAAATCTGTAGGGTTCTTATTCCTTATCGTTAAAGCTCCGCTGTCCACACTAATCTCCCACTTTGCTGTCGCGAACATAAATTTCAGTCCCAAACTTGAAGTAAAACTCAAGGGCGTTTTGAAATGTTGTCATGTAACTCTTATTCTTCAACCCAGTCAGCAGCACCTGTGGAATGCTTCTGTGGGGCAAGGGCATGACTGAGAGCTTTATGGACGGAGCTCAACCCAGGGATGAGATTTCACTCCTGTCCCAATCTGGTAAGAAGGAACATGAATCTTCTTTATTGCGTGTTACTTTAAAACAAAATCTCATATTTTTATTTCTCTATTATTTCAATTTGCTGGCAGAGTAACAGATGTGACTTTTTCCAATGGGCTGATCCACCAATGTGCATGAGATCAAAGAATATAATCCCAAGGCTGCTTCGTAGAATTAATTTGATGGAAGTTGAAATTGGTAAGGTGAGGAGGAAGAATAGAATTCTGCAAATGGTTGTGGTGATCTCTTGGCTCTGTCTTTTCATGATTTGGCTTGGATTTTAGATATGAAGAAAGCGTATGGGATGTGTAAGGATCTGTAGTAAAAAAGAAATCATGTGTATGTTGTTTTTTGTAGGTTTGCATCCTGGTTGTTGTAATGGACTTTAGTAATGTAAGTTAGTCATTTGGCCTTTTGCTGCAGGGCATTTTGACTTAAATGTGAATGTAAGATTTTTGCACTCTAATGAAAAATGTACTTTATTTGGCTGATTTAGAACCCCTTTTACTTGGATTGAGTAATTTATCCAAAGGAGAAACTGAATTATTTTTTGGCTGAATGACAAAACTAAATTATTACAAGATATGAAGCAAAGAACCCAAAACAAAACAAAAAAAAGAACTTTTGGGTAAATGAACAGATACCATATATATTCATATATATATATATAGAGAGAGAGAGAACCTTACTTTGGATCCCATGTTGGCTACTAAAGTAATGAAGTTATGCAAAGTAAAGCAAACAAACATGTAAAGCATACAATCCTGTGCAAACCACTAGCAAATCAAGAGAAAATCAATTAAATTAATCACAATATGCACAAAATAGAGCCGACTTATCTATTAATCACAAAAGAAGACTGACTATAAATACATCGTTTTGTCAAAAACAAGTTTAACAATGTTACATTCACAAAAACCAAAAATTTGAGTGAAGTTGTCAATAAAGCTCCAATCAGTCATCACATGTTTCAGTATAAAAAAAACCAATTCTTTACATAGACAAAAAATTAACTTTTTCTTCTTCAACTTATCTTCTTCTTCTTCTTCCCATGGAGGTTGTCCATCACACTGTTCAAGTTGCTCAATGTAACAAATTTCTTCCTTCCGGCTATAGATGCTTGGGTTAAAACTGCTTCAGATGGCTGGCCCCCACCATTTTGTGACAGTTGCAATTAGGGGTGGGCATTCGGGTTCGGGTTTCGGGTACCCGAACCGGCCCGATCGGGTAGTCAACCGATTAAACCCGGTTGACCGGGTTTAATCGGGTACCCGGTCCCCTGAAATCGGGCCGGGATTCGGGTAGTGAATCCGGGCCCGATCGGGAACCGGGTACCCGGTTTTAATTTAAAAAAAAAAAAAAAAAAAACCAAAAAAAGGCTGAAACTTAAAAACAGAGGCAGAAAACATTCTGCCTCTGTTTCACTCCCAAAGACCAAACCAAAGTCCCGCCCTTTCTTTTTTCTTTCATCCACCGCCGCCGACCGCCGACCGCCGGCCACCACCACCGCCCCAATATAGGTATGTATTAGCTAATAGCTAGGTAGAAGATTTATTATTATTTACAATATAATAAAACTTTTAGTTTAGGGTTTCTTGATAAATTTTAGATTTTTTAGTTTTTCACTTTTCTTGTAATTTTTTTTGTATATTCATGTATATTAGGATCTATTATTATCCATTATATATGCATTTGTTAATTATTTACTTTTTTAGTTTATTGGTTGGTAATTAGGATCTATTATTAATTTATTATCCATTATATATGCATTTGTTAATTATTTACTTTTTTAGTTTATTGGTTGGGACTTGGGTGAAGGATTTAGACATTTAATTTTTATATGAATGAATGATAATTATTTGCTTTTGTTTTAATTTTTTCTCTATATTTAAGAATGAATTTAAATATTTAATCTTTCAATTTGTTATCTTATTTTTTAATTTTTATGTTTATTATCTAATATCTATTAATTGTTTAAATTGATATATAATAAAAATAAGATTATACAACTAAAAGTATAGAAAAATTAATTTTTTGTATATTCATGTATATTAGGATCTATTATTATCCATTATATATGCATTTGTTAATTATTTAATTTTTTAGTTTATTTGTTGGGACTTGGGTGGAGGATTTAGACATCTAGTTTTTCTATGAATGAATGATAATGATTTGCTTTTGTTTTAATTTTTCCTCTATTTTTATGAATGAATTTAAATATTTCATCTTTTAATTTGTTATCTTATTTTTTAATTTTTATGTTTATTGCCTATTAATTTTTTAAAGTGATATATAATAAAAATAAGATCATACAACTACAAGTATAGAAAAATTAATTTTTTGTTAATTGCATTGCAGGGACTCATCCAATCCAAATTACCAAATCAACGTATCCCCTTGGAAAGTGAAATGGAAAGTAGTAATCCAAAACCAAAAAGAAAGACTAAGGAGGTGAGTTTTTCTAATCCAGTTGATGAGGAATTAAATTTGTTAGATGACTTGGAGTATGGCTTGAATGATGATGATGATTTTATAACTGGAGGTTTAGAGGGTCCTGCCGAAGACTCTTTTATTGATGAGAATGTAGATGAGGAAAAGGAACCTCCAAAAAAAAAAGTTAAAAAAGAAATTGCATCTAGGTCACCATGGTGGGAACACTTTATTAAATTTTTTTGTGAAAATGATAAATGCCAAAAGGGAAAATGTAAATATTGTGGAACATGTATTAGGGTGGATCCTAATTTACATGGAACTAAAGGGCTTGATAGGCATTATCAATCATGTAAGAAGAAACCTCATGAAGTTACAACTAGACAAAAGATTTTGAATTACCAACCAATTGGAAAGGGTCAAAAGAGTGGAGGAGTTTTGTGGGAATTTGATCAAGAGAAAATTAGAGATGCATTATGTCATTGGTTTATTGTTGATGAGATGCCATTTAGGACAGTTGAGAAAGAGGGGTTTCGACATTTTATGTCAGTTACATGTCCTCAATTTTCTATGCCATCCCGAAGGACTATAACTAGAGACATTTTTAAGATGTACATGAATGAAAAATCCAAGTTGAAGTCCTTCATTGCCACACATGCACAAAGGGTTTGCATCACCACTGACACATGGACCTCTCTTCAAAGAGTGAATTATATGTGTCTTACTGTGCATTTTATTGATAATGATTGGAATTTGGTGAAAAAGATTTTGAATTTTTGTCCTATTTCTGGCCATAAAAGTGAGGATGTGGGTAAGGATGTTGCTGCATGCTTGAATGATTGGGGTGTTGATAAGATTTTTACTGTCACTGTGGATAATGCTTCATCAAATGATGGTGCAATTGCTTATATAAAAAAGAAATTTGATGGTCGATCAGATAGTATGATTTTAGGTGGTAAATATATGCACATGAGGTGTATTGCACATATTGTTAATCTTGTTGTACAAGATGGTTTGAAAGGAAAAGATGAGAGTATGGCTATTACTCGTATTAGAGGGGCTGTTAGGTATATAAGAGCTTCTGCAGCAAGGTACAAAAAATTCAAGCATTGTGCAAAACTTGAAAAATTGGAAACAAATAAGATGTTGTCACTTGATGTACCTACTAGATGGAACTCTACTTATTTGATGTTAGATGCCGCTTTGTCTCTTAGAAAGGCCTTTGAAGCATATGAGGACAGTGATCGTGCATTTAATATTGATCTCGATGATGGAGTTCCTTCACATTTTGATTGGGAAAGGGCAAAATTGTTGTTGAAATTTTTTGGGCATTTTTTTCATCTCACTTTGAAAATTTCTGGCTCTTTGTATGTCACATCAAACACCGTATTCAAAGAAATAAGTGCAATTGATAGGCTTCTTTCGAGGTGGATGGAGAGTAGTGACATTGAATTGAGGGAGATGGCCAAAAAAATGAAAGAAAAGTATGACAAATATTGGGGATCAATTACAAAAATCAATAAGATTTTATATTATGCAGTGATCCTTGATCCTACTTTGAAGATGGAGTTCATTGAGTTCACATTTGATAAAATGTATTCAAATTTTGGAACATGTGATAGTCCATCTAGTAAGGACATGAAAGAAGCCGTGAAAAATGGATTTGATGATTTATTCAAAGAATATCAAAGAATATATGCCCATGTACTTCCAACAAGCCCCAGTTCTAAAACAAGTGGTGAAAGTTCTAGTGCTAGGTACACTTTGAGTGAGGAGGATGAAGGAGCATATGATCTATTTGATGAGTTTGACAAGATGAAAAATAAGAAGAAAGGTAAACAAGGGAAGACTGAGTTAGAAAAATATTTGCACGAAGAGTGTGAAGAGGGTGGAGATGGTTTTGACATATTGAAATGGTGGAAAGTGTCGGCTCATCGATTTCCTATACTTTCTAGGATGGCCCGTGATATATTAGCGGTGCCGGTCTCCACAGTTGCTTCAGAGGCTGCTTTTAGCACCGGAGGGCGTGTGCTTGATGCATTTAGGAGTTCCTTATCCCCTAAAGTAGCTCAAGCTCTTATTTGTGCCCAAGATTGGTTTCGCTCGGCTTCGAAACCAATTAATGTGGAGGAAGATTTGTGTGAACTAGAAAATCTTGAGCAAGGTAACTTAACTAATTTAATTCTTTTTATTTTTTAATGTTATATTTTTGTATTAATTTCTTTTTAATCTTGTTACTACTTTTGTAGAGCTGACACAAATGGGAGCCGATACATCCATCCTTGATGCATAAGCATTTGAGCGGAATGGGGGAACGCATTAGAGATTGTTTGTGAATATTGATGACTTGATATCAATCATCATGTTTATGTGATTTGAATTTTGGATAGTTGAAAGGATGTTGACTTTGAAAAGTGGAATGGATGATTTGAATACTTGATGTTAAGAATTTGAATTGTTAAATTGAAAGTTAAATTAATGCCTTGGTGTTGTAATTTGTAAATTATAATTTGTGTAATGGTTTGAGGAATTTTATTTTATTTTATTTTTTCCATTTTAGAGTTTAGAATTTGGAGTTGAGCAATTTAAAACTTTGAATATTTGATTTCTCTCCAATATATATAGCAAATTGTATTTGTCAATTGTAATTCATTTGGAGTTGGAGAGTTGAGTTAATTTCAATTAGTTTTTATGCACCAACAAATTTACATTTCAAAATTTATATTATAAAAAATACAATTTATATTACAAAGAAAAAAAAAACGTAAATTTTGGTTCAAAATCTGGACAGATTTCTGTCCAAAAATCTGGACAGAAATCTGTCCAGATTTTGACCCTTATTTACTTCATTTTTCTGGCCAAATCTGGCCAGAAAAATGAAGGTAAATAAGGGTCAAAACATGGACAGAAATCTGTCCATGTTTTGATTAATTTAACTAAAATTTACCTTCATTTTTTGGCCAAAATTTGGGCTAGATTTTGATCCCAAAATCTAGCCCAAATTTTGGCCAAAACCCGGTACCCGATCCCGGTACCCGGTTTTGGGATCGGGTACCCGGTTTCCGGGTACCCGAAACTAATTCGGGCCGGGATCGGGTAATGAAAACAAAATCCCGGATGACCGGGTACCCGACCCGGTCATCCCGAACCCGGTAATCCCGGCCCGATGCCTACCCCTAGTTGCAATTGTTGATACATACTGGGTCCAGGAACCTTGACTGGGGCTTTTGAAGATTTGCCACATTTCTTTTTATTCTTTTTCTGAGCATTGTCACCCTTCGCTTGAGATGCTTTCCTCATATCGTATGAATTCGTCCAAAAATAGTGTTAGGACTTAAACTATACAAATTGGTAAAGGTACACAGCAGTTTCAAAAATATTTGTACCTCAAACCTTTTCCTTGCATTAGCTGCCAGTGAACCTAACTCAAATGAATCACTACTAGACCTAGCTTCATTAGCTTTTTTCCCAACCTGTCAATTGCATCACATTAAAGCCATATACTTAAATGACACATCAAGTCAAGCATTAATTTTGTGAAAAAGCCAGAAAATGCAACCTTTGTAGTGTTCCTAGCTGATTTTGCTGGTTGAGTGCCTAAATTCATTGCATCAATCTCTTCATCTTGCCTTTTCACCTCCTGTAAAATCCATAGCTAGAAGAGTCATTCAATGTTTCAGAAAATAAACTTCAATTTTAGCCAAATAATAGAAATAAGAACCTTAGTCTCTTCTATATGTGGACCTGAATTGGCTATATTTCTTGCATTTTTCCTCCTCCTAAGCTGCAACAATAATGCAAGAATATCATTGAGTATAGAAGTTAGGTGTAATTACAAAATCAATAAACTGAAGTCATTTCAATGTTCAAACGTATATGAATACCTGTCTGGCAGATGGTTCATTTGCTCCTTCTCTAACAGGGCATGTTTTGGAGTTGTGGCCTTCACTTTTACAATGACCACACCTAACAGCAGTAAGCCTCCTTCTTACTTTCATTGTTCCCTCATCTTTGGATATCCCTTCGCTTTTTTTTTTTCCCTTTTCCAATCTCCTCATCTTTGTCTTTTCTTCTAGCAGTAACATGCCTCCCTTTTTTCTTGCCAAAGTTTGGTGGCAAAGGAGGAATAAAAAGTGTTTCACCCCATAGATCTTGGCCATCAACTCCCAAAATTGCTGGTTCATATACATTTTTATAGCTTTCAACAGTGTAACATTGATCTACATAATGTAGTGGATCTTCTCTCTTGCTACATATTGCACTACATGCATGCAAACATGGGATTCCTGTAAGCTTTCTCCTCCTACAGCTGCAACTCCATAGCTCCAAGTCTACACAGAGTTGGCCCCCATAGATGTGTGTGATTTGGTAGTGGGTATCATTTGATTTTCTAGGAATACAATCTACCAATTTTTTGGTGTGTTGTTCAATTATCTACAACACAGCAGGGCAAATGTCTCATTTCATATTTTTTGCAGCCTTATCTCTGTTCTTTTGCAACCTTGACACCAAGTACTCTCTAATCCATTCAAGCATGGTTAAAATTAGCTTTTCTCTTGCATAAAGTATTGCACTGTTGAAAGATTCACAGAAGTTGTTCAATACCATATCACACTTTGGCACTGGTGTAAAGTGTGACTTGCTCCATTGTGATGGTGGCTTATCACTTAACCATTCAACAGCAGCTTGATCAAGTTCACCCATTTCTTTCATGGCTTGCTTGAACTGCCCCACAGTAGTGCTATTTGCAGCCTTAAAAAAAGCATCCTTGAACTGTAAACCTTTAAATCCAGCATTGCAAAAATTCTTCCATAAATGTTTGACACAGAAACTATGTTCTGCAGCTGGGAAGACTTCCTCAAAAGCTTGAATCAGACCTTTTTGTTTGTCAGACATGAATGTAAATTCATGTGGCCTGACTATGTTCAAATCCTGTTTTAAAAGAGTTAAGAACCAAATCCATGTGTCACCTGCTTTTTTTGACACCACAACATGTGTAATTGGTTAAGGTTTATTATTGGGGTCAATCCCAACAACAGTCAACAACATTCCTTTATGTGGTCCACTTAAGTGACACCCATCTACCCCTATAATAGGTCTGAATCCAGCCATGAATCCGCTCTTTAATGCCCCAAAGCAACAATAAAAATGAGAAAATATAATGGGACCTGAGCTGTCTTCCATCCCTAAAATAACTGTGGACCCGAGATTGGTTCTCTTTATTTCTGTTGCATAGTCCCACAGTTTTGTAAATTGCAAATCAGGGTCCCCCTCAATAATTTCCAATGCCTTCCTCTTAGCCCTGTAGGCCTGGCCCCAAGAAACTCCAACTCTAACCTCCTCCATCATTTCGAGCCTCAGCCCTTCAGTTGATCTCTTAGGGCCAGTCTTCAACTTGTTCACAAATATCTTTGCCAAGTAGCTAGACGTAACATTACCCACATCAACTATTGTCTTGCACTTGTGGTTAGGGTTATATGTCAAAATATGGAAAGTTGATTCATCTTTTAACCTCCAAGCATGAATCTTCTATTCACAACCCTCTTCATCACATTTGGCGTACACTCTGTTTTTATCATTCTTCTTAATTTTTAAATTCCTCATACTATGAATAGCTTCAGCATGTATTGCCTTCCTAGGTTCTTTCTTGTCCTTAAATTTCATCTCTAATACAAATCTTGGTGAAAAGGGGCTTCTAGAATTGAAGACTAGTGCTGAAGGTTTTGCTTGCTCTCCATCAAAAACTAACTCATCTATCTCCACCTCACTAGCCCAAGCAATGCCATCCTCAGAATCACTGTCTTCATCACTCCCACCATCATCCTCCCTAGTTCCACTCACCCTCTCACCTATATCTCCTACCCATTCAACATCTGCATCTACATTTTCTTCAAAGAGAACATCATCTATACTCAAATTCCCACTCTCATCCTCACCTTTATACTCTTACTCATCAGTCTCATCATCTAAGATATTATCTAACTCATCAAACTCCTGCCCATCTAGATCTACATTGTCCTCATCCATGGCTAAATCAGTAAAGAAACTCCCTAATGCTTCATCAGTTTGAGTATGTAAATGTGGAGAATATAGGTCAACCACATGAGTATCACTCTGATAGGATTCATTTTCAGAGGATGCATTCTAAGAGGCTTTATTATGAGAAGATTGATTTTCAGAGGATGCATTTGGAGATGATGCATTCTAAGAGGCTTCATTGTGAGAGGATTCATTTTCAGAGGAAGATTTATCTTGAGAGGATTCATTTCCATAGGCTTTATTCTGAGAGCATTCATTTTTAGAGTTATCATTCTGGGATTGTGAGGGACATTCATCTTCAGATGGTTCTTTTATTTGGGCTCCTGTGGCAAGACTTTCAGGATCAACCACATAAGATGTATGTTGGGAAGTTATGTTTATATCAGCATCATTTTCTCTTCCTACATCATTATGATCACTATTCCTATCTGGACTTAAGCATATAAGTTCATCATCTATGTTATCATTTTCTACCACATGACAATCATTTACATAAGTTGTATCTACTGAATTAAAAGGCTCTTGGCTGCTAACAGAGGTACTTTGTACCACAACACAATCAACATATATGCAGACCTCTCTATTATTAGCTTCTATATGGCTTATGCATATGTTTTTAAATTCACTGTCATCAATCAATAGTTTAAAACCATTGTTAAGTTTTACATAGTATCTCCTACATTTATCCAACTCCAATGTATCAGAAAACATATCAAGTATCTTCAAGGTCATTTCATGTTCACGGACATAATCAAATTTCATAACAGAGCCCCCAATGTACTTGGCTTCAGGAACCAGTTTAAACTCACCTCCATACAAAACAGCTACAGTAACAGAGACTGAGCTACAATCTTCAGCATACATGCAAGGAAAGGAAAAAAAGACAAAAAAAAAATTAAATATATAAATAAAGTCAATGCTCCACTTGACCCCACAACAGTAGAAACCAATAGCAACTAAAAGCAACAAATAACTGGGACCACATACAGAGGGACCATAGACATAAAAAAATATTGCAAGATTCCATAAACGTACCTTTTTAAAGGGGACATGAAGAAGATTATTTTCTTTAACATATTACTCATATTATACAAAAAGACAGCAAACTAAACATTTTTCTGCATTAAAAGCAGATAACTTCTAAAGAGAACCATAAACTGACTGTATGGAGGAGGGGGCAAACCCACGTACCTCTGCGCGTGCTTAAAAACCATGCTCCTTCACCAAAATCTTTCTTCTACCAGCCAACACTTTCACAGCTTCCACACTAGGGTTTTTCTGTGAGTTCGAGAATTGGAGAAGGCGTAGGGATTTTTGAAGGTGGGTTCTCAGGATTTTGCTAAGTTGTAAGAGGTGTTTTCTTCTTTAATTTTTTTCTTCCCTTTTTCACGTTTTTTACTTCTGCATTTTTAACTTTTTTTTTTTCATAAATTTTTAGCTGATGTGGGTGACGTGGACTATATTTGCCACTCGAATGCTGTGTTGGCTCTTTAATGCCATGTGGCCAGTGTAAGTGGCAAGGCATGCACACATAAGCGGGCGATGTGGAAAATTTTGCCAGATGTCGCGAAATGCCCAAATTCAGCATCACGTGAGGGACACATGTAGCACTCCGGTGAGATTTTCAATAATTTCAGGTGAAATGCCCTGAAATCACAGCAATGTGTCCTGAATGTGCAAAATTTGTCGCTAGAGTGGACCAAATCGAAAAAATGCAAATTTATAAAGTCCTTTTTTCGAAGATGGCCATAGTTAGAGAACTAAAAATGCATTTTCCCCGAAGAGCAATGCATCGTTATATGCTTATCTAATTGCACTAACACCTTCAAAAAAATCAGAATACATCTATCTAAGCTATGTTTATACCATGAATCGTCGTTGATTTCTCGTTTGGAATTCACTCATAAAAGAATCTCGAGCTTTAGACTCCAAAATATATGGACTAAACATTCAATCTTTACTGCAGTTGAGGGAGCAAACTAGTGTACCTATTGATGCATGTGGAATGAGCAAGTTATAGCTAAAACTTGTTAAACTTATGGAAGTGCTTAATAGATGGAATTATGTGGTTTCTAGCAACATATTCAACAAAGTAAAAGAGAGTAAGGAGACTGCTAACCATATTGGGAGAATTTACAATGATAATTTTTGTACCTTAAATCTTATTGAAGCGAAGAGATATAGTGTGATGCTTGCATAACTCTAGCTATGGAGGAAGAGTTTTGGAAGCAAAAAGTTTTTTGAGATTGCTTGAAGAAGGTGAAAGAAACATAAATCTCTTTCATTACCTTGTAAAGAGGAAGAGAATAAAGACCATCATATTCCAAATCAACAATAGTGTTCGCATCCTAACTGAGCTTAAGGAGATCAGAAGCTCTATAGCTAGATTCTTTCAAGAATAATTATCTGGAGATATATCTTAGTTTACTGAATATTATATTAAGTGGATCGTGAATATCATCAGCACAATAGAAGGAGAATAATTATGCTTGCATCCTAATAAGCAGGAGATTAAGAAGGCTATTTTTGATATAGACTTTGAGAGTATTACTAGTTCGATAGCTACAATGCTAAGTTTTTTCAACATTGTTGGAGTATTATTGAATATAACATTGCGGAGGGTATGATGAATTTTTTCAATGACAGCACATTATCCCGTAGCTTAACTGCCGCAATAATTACCTAATCCTTAAGTCTGAGTTACAACGAGCGGGTGAAGATCAGAATAGATAGGGTTCCATAGAGGAATCTTGGCTTGGCTGGACCTAGTAGCATCATTAAAGACTCTAATGGTGATATTATTTTGGTTAGCCACAACTTCTTAGGGTGTATGAATAACACCATGGATGAACTTCATGTGATATTGAGGAGCTTGGAGCTTTGTTGCAATCATGGCTTCGACAAAATTTGGGCTGAGATGGATATATCCTACATCATTCATTTTGCAAACGCCAACCATTGTGGTCCATGCTATAACCAACATGTCCTACAAAAGATCAAACATATTGTGGCTACAAAATAATTACACATCACAAAATGTTTACTAGAAAGGGAACGGAGCAATTGATTGGCTTCCGAAAGAAGCTTGCGGCACACAATCATCTAAAGTGTACAAAGGCAATGGAATACAAGGTGTAAAGCCTTTAAAATTTCTAGTTTCTCAATATGAAAATTTCAATTTAAACCAAATACAAACACCAAAGTAATAATCATAATTGAAAGAAAATTTGAAAGAGGTCTTAGTTTAATATTAGGAACCTGAGGGACCAAAAATCAAAATGAATAGGACTTAATTGCGAAGATTTAGGAAATATATAGGGCTAATCTATAAAAAGAAAAAAATCAAGGGGGTCAATTGGAGCAATGAGGGGTCAATGTAAGGCACTAATAAGTTTATGGTTCAATTGAGAGCTGACTTTGGAGCTCTTTTGTAATTTTTGAAAACTGCCCTATAAATAGTAAAATCCATCCCCATTTTCATCAAATTCTCACATGCAGCCCCTCACCTCTCTCACCAGCGATTTCCCACCAGCAACGACGAGAACCCAAAACCAACTTGACAATTAGCTCGTTCTTGACATTATGAACATGGCCATACCAACATCACCTAAAATCGATTGGCGAAACAATGGTAATTGAGGCCAAAAGGTGCCCGGTAGTGAGCAGTGGCGGAGCAGCGGTTCTTATGGCAGAAACTTGGGTGTGAGTAGCAGGTTTTGATAGGCTTAGCTAAAGAATCAAGATGGCAGCTCCAATTCCAAGTTCCATCACCGATGGCGAAGTAATTAAAAGAATTGGGTAGCGGTATGCCTAGTGGTTTTAGGCGAAATTGACCGGCTAATAGGTGGCAGAATCAGAAATTGACTTGGGGGTTTGCTAGGCTTGGCGAGGCACATGGTGGCTCCAACAGACCGGGGCAGATGCTTCAACTCTTCATGTGTGGATAGGGTTTCAAATTGAGTAATTTGGTAAAATTCGATTGAACCGGTTAAATTCATTCTAACCAAATTTGATTGATGTATTGAACTACATTTTCCTACTAAAAGCTGATTGGACTGTGGATTATGATTTCAAGCTGAAATGTTGGATGTAAAATTTTGTATGTAGTGATATGTAGGCCCGAGCTGTTAATTAAGACTTAATTATTATTAATTAAGTTAATCAATGTAATTAAAAGCTTGATTTTGTATAACATTGTGAAGATTATTATTAATAGAAAATATGAGAAATTCTTGCGATTAGACTAAATTATTAACTATGAGCTTCGACTATTAATTTAAAGAATATTAGTGCAAGAGTAATTAATGACCAGAACTAATACACCCTTTGTTAGTACTATTTAGCGACGATCATATATTCAGTAAGTTGAATATATGTTACTCTCAAAATAAAACCTATAAATATTTACACTAATTGAAAATATGATGATTCTATTAAAATAGTTTAGACAATCAAAATATTTCGCATAAATTACCCATACACAAACCAGAGCGAAAATATAGATAAGAAAGATATTCCACATAATAAGAAAATTGACGATATCAAGGTGATAGTGGTTTAATTATTGTTAAAAAGAATACTATATAAGCATATTAACGTTTAAATATGTTTTATTGGAATAGGTGACGAGGATCCAGGTTCTCTGGGGCAGTAGGACACTAATAGCATTGCTGTTGAGACTTGAGGCAAGGTTATAGTCCCTTTTATTGCTCGGAAAAGATCATTTCACTTATCCTTGATTCTTGACTCATTCGTACGTGTTTTACCTTTTTAAAATCATTTTGATGTTCATGATTCTCTATTGCATTTGCCAGCTCTTGTTCCTTGTGCCTCTCAGCCTTGCTGGCTAATCCCATATTTGTTATTTACTCTTTTATTAGAATGGCATTGATATGGTCTTGCCCACCGCTTATCTGTTTGTTTTCCTGAGATTGGTATTCTACTTTGTTATTGAGATGGTCTTGTCGATCAATTACTTTGTCATTATAAATGTTTGCTTTTGTTAATTATTATGTTAGTTTCGCAGTTGGTACCATGTCATGTCGCCTTTTAGGGCACTTTTACGATGTTTTCTTTTACCCATAGGGAAGCCATGAGTTTTTGGGCCAGGGACTAGGTCCAGAAAAACAACCGGATGGAATGGACCAATAGTGATTGGTCTTCTGGTTAGTACCTACTTGCGATCCTAACTCACAGAGGGTTGGAGGTAGTTTTCTGCTAGTAGCGGGATACAACATGCAGTCGGCCATGCAATATGTCAGTCATGTTATGTCGAGCTGATCACTCAATAATTGGAGAAATAAGGCCTTCGTTATGATATTTTTATTCTGATATGTTCTATTTCTATTATGTTCCATTCATGATATGTCCGACTTTAATACGTTCTGCAGAGCCATAAGAATGGAATGTACCAACAGTTCTGTTAATCTTTTGAAATATGAATTCTGCTATGTTAAACGTGGTTATATCGTATGTCAACGGTTGCATATCTCTACTGTTCAAACTTATCTTCTAACATTGCCTTATAGATGTATTTATTATTATTATTATTATTATTATTATTATTATTATTATTATTATTATTATTATTATTATTATTATTATTATTATTATTTATTTATTTATTTATTGTTGAATCCTTCCTATTTTTGGTTATATTTGAACCCTTTGAACCCTTCTCAATTCTTCTTTCACTATAGATGCAATAACAGCTATATACCTCACTAAGTTGCTAGGATTATGCCTGTCTCATGTTCTCGATTCTTTTTTCCAACTAGGTTATGATAGGTGGCAGGTGGAGCGCTATAGGCTGAATTAGTGTATATAGTTTTGTTAATGACTTTATGGTTTTTAGGGTTCGAACTTGTTATGTAAAGTATTACCTATGTAAATTGATGCTTATGAGGCCTCATGTAGATGCTTATACTTGTATGATTTTGATACTAGTGACAATCGTGTACTTAGACCTATTATGTAAAGTTTGGGTACCTGAGCTTGAAACTGATACGACATATGTGAATAAGATTGGAGTAGCATCTCGGCTTGAAGCAGGCACCTCCCGGACGAGATGCTACTAAGGATACATCACTGGTATTATTCGCACCGGAAAGACGAACATCCTTTACCTTAGAACAAATTGATATGTTCTAGAGTATATAATATTTAGACATATTCATTTCTATCGAACTTAAATGTACTTTATTTCTCTTATACATTAATAAAATTTAGATAGGGGCAACCTACTCCCTTTCCTTCTTTAGAAAAAAAAATCACCACAATTTTAAACGGAGTTTAGAACTATTAGTTTGTGCAACACTTCAAGCAAAAGTTCTATATATTCTCTCAAAGTTGTTTAGATATAGTATACTATGATTGTGTGTGTGTGAATGCCTTCCATTGTGCGGATGTTTGTATGTGAATGTGCTTGTGTGTGTTCAACGTAAGTTCTAGACTCTTGATCCCCAGGCATATACCACCTTCATAGTAAAGTAGAAAAAGAGTGAAGATTTTTTAGGTTGTGATTGCTTGTGATTTCATTTTTCATTTTCCATTCCTGAGAGAGAATAGCGAGATTTTTATGTTTATGAGGTAAAAAATTTATTTATTAGGGTGTGATTGGTTTTGAAGTAAAAGTATAATGATTGGGGTTTATATGATAGGTAAAAGTTATAAGATGTTGTTTGGTTGTGGAGTTTTTTTTGAGAGGAACTTCTGAGATGGTAATTAGTTATGAGATTTTTTATGGGATAAACTTGTGAGATAATGATTATTTGTGAGGTTTTCTATGAGGAAAACTTATGAGATGGTGATTGATTGTAATGTATGAGTTAAAATGTTGTGTATGCAATGAATATTATATAATATATATTTTATTATATGAAAGCGAAATTAATAAAATATAAAATAATTTTATTTATTAAAATTTAAAAAAAATTAAAGTATAAACAAAATTACACGTTTATACTATGGAGAAACCAATTTATTTTTTAAATATTAAATTGTATGTGTAAATAGTTATAATCTGAAAATATTTTCATGTAAATAATAAAATATAACGTGAAAATCTAATTATATATTATGAAAACAATTTAATGTAAATAATAAAATATGGTCTATTTTAATTTTATTATTCAGATAATTAGTTTTAAATATTAAAATATATGTTAATATAGGTAGATACATTATTATTTATTGTCCAAACAAGTTTATATAAATATTAAAATATTATGTGTAAATATAATTATATATTATGAATTAATTATATATAACAAAACATAATTGTGCTAAATTATATATATATATATGGTTATCTATTTAATAAAAAGTAAAATGTATGTTTGTATAATTTGACTTTATATGTAAGTACACATATACTTAGTAGGCATATGTAACACAAATAATTAGTAGTAAAACGTATGTGTGAAGTCAAGAAATGCAAAAAGCACATAAAGCATACCAGAACACCGTAATTTAAATACATAGTGTCACATTACTAGTAATAAAAAGAGTAAACATAGTCTAATCAAAGTGAATAAAGTCTAATACAATATTAATAATCAAAGTACATAAAACTAGGTGGACATATCCATCAGAAGATGAAAACCTAGTCATCCAACCATCCCCCCTGTCCACGCAGAGCAGCAACATCGATTGAGGGTGACCTAGTAGTGCTCTCATAGGTACCCTCATGAGAAGTCCCCACATTTGTGCTGCCTTGGGAGTTGCTCAATTGAATAACATGTATGGGTCGTGGTTGATTACATGCTGGAGCACTTGGAACATTGGGGAGGGTGCAACTAAAGGAAGAGGTAAAGCAAATATCCAATTATAATAGGAAATTAAAACATCAAATGTAACTTACATCACCTCACCCAAGGATCTAAATTATACCTTAATTAAGGACTTGGGGATAGGAAGAAGTACCTTTGTTGATTTCTCAAAAGTCAATTAGTAGATCCTTGAAAGAAAACCTCACTAGTGAAAAATTCCAACACCAGTTTGTTGATCTACTTCTTCCCACTCACAAGGCTTCAAGTCCACAAATTTTTAGCCTTGAAAACTCCTCCAAATGGTGGGAAAATGGCAGCAAATCTCATGCTCCAAAGCACCTAGCCGCCGGTGAGATTGTCTTCAAGAAACTCTTCTTCAATCCTTGAA
The DNA here is from genome assembly GCA_018894105.1 of Jacaranda mimosifolia. Lineage (NCBI taxonomy): Eukaryota > Viridiplantae > Streptophyta > Magnoliopsida > Lamiales > Bignoniaceae > Jacaranda > Jacaranda mimosifolia. The sequence continues at coordinate 25,308,783 of CM032126.1, forward strand.
AAAACTCTTCTCCAAGAGCTAGATTTTGTTTATCAACATCAAGCACTCCAAGTGTTTTGCGTCTAAAGGTGTCCACACACCTATTTCACTCTAGATCCTCACTCTTTAGGCTAGAATTAGAACAAGAAAAGAAAGAGGAAGAAAGTGGGGATGGTGTGAGGGAGTTGGAAGAGAGAGAGGGAAGTTGGAGAGAATCTAGAAGGGTGATTTTTTCTTAACACATGAGATAAAGATTTTGGGAGGGAAAATGAGTACTGGCTAGCCATGAGGTCAGGGGGAGGGAGGTATTTATAGTGTGATTTGGATGCTCCTAGAAGTATTCATCACACTATCCTCACACCTTTCCAACTAGCATGCTTAGCTAGAATTAATTTTCAAAATTAAAATGTCAACTCAATATTTCCAATGGGCTCTTACCATTTTAATTTTCTCCCCAAAAGTAGATTCTCTCACTAATTAAATTAACTCCTTAATTTAATTAAATCAACTTAACTATTTAAGTTAATTAAATCAACTTAATCTTAAGTTGACTTGACTAATTAAATTGCCACATGGCATTAATTAAACTCTCTTTTTAATTTAATTGGTCTAATTTAACTTTTTAAATTAATTTGCTTAGTTTAAAATTTAAATTAATAAAGCCATTGTGACCAACTTTTAATTAGTCAACTTGGTCTCTCTTTCATTTCTAATTTGACTGTTCTAGGATTTTGTGTGTGACCCTTTAGGTTCACCAATTAATTAGACATGGGCTCAAAGCTCTTTATGACTTATAGAATATTAAATACTTTGATTAGTCTAAACCATTTTAAACTAATCATTATTTCAATTAATTTCTATGAATTGAAGAGTATCCAATAGCTATAGTGATGCCTAGCACAAGCCTATGGAGTCCAACCAATAGGATAAATTAATTTCAGGTGAACCATTACCGCTTATGATTACTATACAAATACTGTCCTTCTATTTTCTATCTCCCAAAAGAGGCATAGGGCATGATATTTGCTGGTTCCCTAATAGCCCCAATATCTATGCATCTATTCTTGATGTTCAATTCCCAATTATGACCTCAATTTTTAAAAACTCCTTTTCCAAATTGCCACTTTACCTTGCGCAAGGATTTCTTGAAATCGATCATCCTAGAATACATATGAGATCAACCCATTTTTCACAAATAGGTGAATAAGATCCCATCTTGGAACTCACTAACCTCTATATTTAGGTAGCTTATGCCCAACCTAAGCCCCAAGCAACTCCTTATATGGTCAGAGCAAAATCAAAGCACAAGAACCTAAATACAATGTCACCATGGAACATCAAGTCAAATGACTAATTATATGCACTATCATATGCTATAGAATTTTCCAACATGCCACTTCAGCTACCTCATGGATTCTCTAGGTGAGTTTTCAATAAACTTGCTTGCTAACAAGCACCCACTAACATGTATCCATGTCTAACATAGATTGCCCATAAAATGGGGCAATACGCAACTCCTTGGAGTATGCATTGTTAGTGCAAGTCTATCTGAATCTTAGATGCCCCATCTATTAAGATTTTATGACTTGTAATATCTAAAATCATGACCATAGAGACTTGTTTCATGATCACCATCATATGTGTGTCAAGTCCTTGTAGTCTTGTATGATTTAAGGACTTCAACCAAATACATATGAAGAATATCATAAATGCATAAGAAGAAGATGGCCATTTTATTGAATATTATTCAATCAAGATTGTATCACAAGTGGAGTAGTTTAACATAGAAATCTAAATGGGTTGTGGGGCACTATTCCAACAATCTCCTACTTGCCCTAAATTCAATTCCCCATAGCCTTTAAACCCATCTTCTTAGGATGTCTTAAAGACCTTTTGCTTTTAGGGCTTTAGATAATGGATTTGCTATATTCTCTTTTGAGACAACCTTATCCACCCTCCTAATGTTACCTCTATAATGATCTTACGGATTAAATGATAATGCATTTATTTAGATCACTGATAAGATCGTGACTCCATTGCTTGCACAATGGCTTCATTGTTGTCACAATAGACAACTACTGGTTCTACAATGCTAGGCACTACATTCAACTCTCTGATAAAGTTTTTCATCCAAACCCTTTCTTTGTGGTGTCTGATGCTGCAGTGTATTCTGCTTTAGTGGTAGAATCGACCATGGCGTCATGTTTGAAACTCTTCCAACTCATTCCGCTGCTATTGAGGCAAAACATAAATCCAGAAATGAATTTGAGGTCATCTTCATTGGATTGAAAACTAGAATCCGAAAACCACTCGAGTTTTAATTCTCCATTCCATTACTATATACAAGAAACAAATCCTTAGTTCTACTCAAGTACTTTAGGGTTATTTTTATGGCTTTTTAGTGACTCTTATCGGGATTGGATTGGTAGCGGCTCGTAACATTTAGAGTGTGAGCTACTTCCAGTCACATATATTGAACAACATACATTATGCTTTTTATGGCGGATGCATAAGGTACGAGGGACGTTCTTTTTCTCTCATCCTCAATCTTAGGGGCCATAACTTTGGAGAGATGAATACTATGTCCCATTGGAAGGTATTCCCTCTTAGATTCCTTCATACTAAACCTCTTTTAGTATCTTATCATCGTACGTGAATTGGGAGAGCCCCAACATCCTCTTTGATCTATCTCTATAGATTCGTATTCCCAATACGAAGGATGCTTATCGAAAATTCTTCATGGAGAATTGTTAAGACGACCATGCTTTAGTGCACTCTAACGTCTCTTCCTCATTCCTAATGAGAAGGATGTTATCGACATAAAGCACAATAAACTATATCGAACTCCAACTAGTCTTTTTGTACACATATGGTTCATACACAGTTTTTATGAAGTCAAACGATTTAACTGTCTCATAAAAAATATGTTCCAACTTCAGGATGCTTGCTTGAGTCTATAAATTGACCTTTGGACTTTGCAAACCTTTTGCTCACTTCCTTTGGATGTAAAGCCTTGTGGTTGCTCTATGTAAATTTCCTAATCAATGTTTCTATTAGACGTGCAAAACAAATAATGCAAACAACACGCAAGTACACGTGTTGCAACAAGTATTAAAGTGATGAGAAGAGTGTAGAACCCACGAGGAACTAAATTATTCGCTACTAATTACTAATTTATCACACACTCCTTTTATTCAAACAAAAATTAATTATGTAGGAATTAAAACTAAAATAATGAAAATAAGAAAAAACGTACTAATTAAGGTTTCTATCAGGATATAGAAACCTAGAATTATGATTTCATCAATCGAACAAGTTGATGACATAATTTTTTTCCTATGAAATTAATAACAGGTTATTAGTCTTGAGTTATGCAATTATGGATTTCTTCCGAATTTCCCGCTGTCAAATCCCCAATTTATTCAATTTACTATATTTCTATGTGAATTAACTAAATTATGGATAATGTTTCACCACTCAACTAACCCCCTAAGACAAGCAGGTATATTCCTATCCTACTCATAAATTAATTAATTTATTAATTTGAACAATTAATCCTAAGGTCTTCTATTGTCAATCAATCTATAGATTCTCTTTTCCAAAACTCCTTTAGGGTTTAAAGATGCACTTGACTGTTGATTAGGAAATCAAATAGAAAAAGTACACAATAGAAGAAATAACCTTAAGTGCTAATTATTTCATGGAAGAAAATCATGCATCAATTTATTCAAAAGAATCCATCATAATCCTAGAACAACGAATTAGTTCATGATTGAATTGTAAAACAAAACATGAATAAAACGAAACATCGTCTCAAATCCCAATCCCGAATTCTTGCAATACTTCAAATCTCCAAAATAGCAAATCTAAGTCTCTTTTTTTTTATTAAGTGTCTAAAAGGCCTATTTATAACTGATTAAAAGAGTCTTCTAATTAAAATAGGACTCAAATAAATAAAGACTATCCTGCCAATTCTTGATTAGATTATGAGGTGTCATCATCCTACTAGCATTCTCACCAACTTGTGTCAATTTGTCCCTTTTTTTAATTTCTCCACTTGTATCCCGCAATTCCAAATTTTCATCAATTAGCAAGGGAATTATAATTTTTTAAACAAGAAAATTATTTGTTAAGTCCTAAATATGATATTAAAATTAATACTAATGGGGATTTAACAAACACTCCTAAACTTAATACGTTGCTTGCCCTCGAGCAACACAAAGAAAAAACTCAAAGACACTCTAAGAAAAACAAATCCACTGTTAAAAAATATCACTTATTTTTGTTATTCTTAGAAGTACTTCAAAACTATGCTCGTAGTTAACCACAATTGTGATCTAATTTCACTATGCACAATAAGCAGATACAATGTTCAAATGAATCCCCATTGTATGTGTGTGATTTTTCTACAAGTAGTTATTGGCAATTCAGATTAATTTATGTACAAGTACAAGACTCTACTTTAATACTCCATAGGTTTGTATTTCATCTCTTTGTCTACTAATGTAGAATATACTTAATAAAGGATCGTTTAGGACTTTCAGAGCTTGTAATGTAGGCTTTGGTAAAGATAAGAAAGATATGGGTAATGCTGACTCAATACCCACAATACTTGTTCATCATCACCTCTAAATACTCTCCCAAACTTATTGAATAGTACTTTTCAATTGATTTCTTTCTCCCTTTTTCATTTTTTTGTTTCTATTTTTTTTTTTTTGGTGTGGGAGGAAGAAATCAAACTCATGGGCACTATACTATTTAATCCCATCTTCATAAGAATTTCAAATAGATCTAACAAGTAATTGTGAAATTTATTTGGTGGGATCATGTGTTTAGGTTGGTTGTTAAGTTATTTCCTTATTTGAGTGTTTTCTAGGTTTCGCTTCGATAGGGAATCAAACAAATTCTAAAATTTAAAGTATTACTTATGTTATACATAAGTGTCCTCTAAATCAAACTAATAACTAGAAGTGAGAAAGTGAGTGCTCAAAAATAGGTGATGTCATCCTAGCATTGCTTCTACTCAAAGTGCACAGTTCCATCATCACACAATTATAATTTTCCACGAAACATAAAATTGGAGTAATATCTTCATTGATTTAAGAAGAATAATTTTTGTACATGCAAGGAGTATTACCTTGTCTCCAGTAGTGAATACTAAATTACTGTAGAACTCCCTTACTACTGGTATAATTGCTGTCTTTGGTGTGCTAACAAACTTTTGCCAAACTCTTCTTGTCATAATTGGACTTTTAGTAAGATCACGGTGTGAGTACTCCTTTAATCCTCTTTCCTTAACAAAGGTTGATGCATGGTGACTTGTGAATAAAGTGTGTATGCCTTCGCTGAAATAAATCGAGTGGTATCAAAAGTTGTCGTCTACTGCTAGAGGCATCCGTCTTATTTCTTTTTTTACTTGCTTTAGGTGCCATCTCAACTGCTGTTTCAATTCACAACTATTGCCAAAAAAAAATCAACCAACATCATTGCAAATTGTCAATAATAATATCACTAAAAGCCTTAATCCAAATTTTCAAAAAATTATTAGTTGCACTAAATAAATCCACCCAACTAAATTTCAATTTTCCCAAGAACTATTTGTAGCAAAATATTTAATAATTCAATTGCACATTCAATTATATTCAAAGCTTAGCTCAATGTGCCAACAGTATAGTAACCACATTATAATCACACCTACTTGATAATACTCAATGAGTACTTCCAAGCAATGTCCAAAAATCAACATCTAAACATTCAACAATTCAAAACATAGCAAGATGAAACTTCAAGAATTTCCAAATATTAGATCAATGCATGCAAATTGTTAGCCTAATCAAACAATATGGTGGCAAACTCACACGAACCCAAAGATCACTTTTTACCCAACGATCAATCATATTACACATGATTACAGTAAATAATCCCATTATAACAAAAAAAAAAGCACCGAAATCCAAAAAAAATTGATTAAAGAAATCAAGCAAATAACTCACTTGTTATGATATTAAAGTACCAAAAAGAGGAATCCAATAAGGAGGAGAATTGTGGGTTTGCTGGTGGGAATGGTTGCCGATGATGAGTGGCGGTCACCAATGGTAGGTTGTTGGCCGATATAGTGATGGTTGGTGGTGGGAGATAGTGGAGAAGATGGGTTTTATTTTTTAAGAAGAAAAAAAAAAGAGAGAAAATATGGGAGAGTGGAAGGGGGGCTTTGGGTAGGACGAAGAGGTTTTAAAGCCCAAAATTATTTTTTTATTTTTTATTTCTTTTTTTTTATTGGGTGCCGACCTGTGCCAGGGTGTAGTTTGTTTGCACCCTGGCGCGTGGTAATCTACCTTGGACAAGTGACGCCTTACACCTAAGCATAGATATCTTGCGCCCTGGTACAAGGTATACTGCCTGGGCAATCATGCCTTGCACCCGGCGGAAAAATATTATGCCCTGGTTTAAAGTGCACTACCTTGGACGTAAATTTTTATGCCCTTGCATCGGGGTGCAAAAATATTGCAGCGCCCTGGTGCAAGGTGTACTGTAATTAGGAAAGTTTGGGTCTCACCTTGTGCTGGGGCACGAAATTCTTGCACCCTGGTGTAAGGCATATTGCCTTGGAGTCCTAGCTTTACGTTGGGGCACGAAATTCTCGTGCCTTGATACAACACTTATTGCCTTGCACCTTTTTTTTTATTTTTTAATGTCCTGCAAAACAAAGGGAAACAATTTAAGCACTAGATTAGAAAGTAAAGATAAACATGAAAATAATAGAAAGAAAACTTGGGTTGTCTCCCAATAAGCACTTGATTTATAGTCATCGGCTTGACTTTTTCAGACATCATTCAAAGTGGGGGGGGAGGGGGAGGGGGGAAGAGTATGAAGTTGACCACATGTTGGACGAGTATAAGGTAGATTTGGGGGTTAAAGAGTGCAACTGTGGGATGTTTCAGTTGAATGGATACCCTTATCCATATGCATGTGCAGCCATTGCTGAAGGAAGGAGAAATTTGGAGGATTTTGTCAATAAATGCTACAAGAAAGAGGCCTACTTGGCTGCTTACGGTAAATAATACATGCTATACCTGTAAAGAATTGATACATCAAGAGTGATGCCATTGACTCTCCTCTAAAGGCACCTAAATTGAGATTCAAGAAAGGAAGGCCAAAGAAGCTTTAAGAGAAGGGGACCTGGTGAGGTACAGGTATCAAGATCTACAAGAAAGGGTCTCACACATACTTGTTAAAATTGCCACCAAAAAGGACATGACAACGTAACTTGTAAAAACCAAACACATCCCGAATCTAAGTTGTACAAGGTCAGATAAAGTAAATCTTACCTTGCCATTTCTAAAAGATATAATGAATGTTCTTTATTTTGTTAACAACATCTTATGTATTTCATGTTAGGGTAATGAGGGTAATGAGCCTCAACATGCTGAGGGCAGTATAGCTATAGAACAACCTGAAGTTGAGCAGCATAATCCTAATCCCACTCAGGTATTCATTCATACTCTAGACTTCTATTTAATTTTAAATTTAATACATGGAAGATGGTATAATTCATTCATTTCTATACTTCTAAGCTGCCACAATGATTGAAAATGCTAACAGACTCTCCCACGAATAGGGGCCTTCAAATGCAAATCCAAAGAAGGTCAGTAGATGATAAAAATAATTTTAATCTTCATCTTTTTTAACTCATATATGGAGAAGTTATTCTTCTTTCAATTTCATTGTTTTAGGGAAGGATGTATAAGGGAAGAAGGAAAGAAGCCTTATGTAGCACCCCTAATTTTCTTAAATTATGATAGTATAATTGTTAGATAATTCATTTTAATGTACTTTATGAATTTCCATGATTTTCGGTATTTAGAAATTTTGTAATCAATATATATATAGATATATTGCCATAAACTTGATTTCATGATAATTAAAAGTTTGGGGTCAATTCAAAATTTATTAAAACTTGATTGAACACTTTTTGAAAAAGATGGGGTTTGCATATAAGGGTCTTGGTCAACGGGTTTAAATTATAATTTTCAAAATTTTATGGTATAATTGGGGCTGATTGAAAACCTGGAGGACTAAATTACAATTTGAGAAATTTGATTTTAAAATCAAATGGGCAGCAGAATCTTTCCCATTTTCCTTCCTTTTTCCTTTCTTCTTCGTTTCTTTCTTCCTTCTTTTCTCTTTTCTCTCGCAAGCACCATCACCACCGGCGACCCTCTCACCAGCGACCACCAACCACCACACTAACCCCCTCAAACAACTCCCCTCCACCCTTTGACCACCTTCCTCCACCCATGCACGACTGGAAACTGACGAGTCACTATGAGTGAAGAGGATCGAGACACCATTCACGGCGGGTGAACTTGGTTTGGATTTTTCGGCGACAACTTGGACGGTTTAAGGGTGTTTTGGGTAGCTCGTGATGAGGAGAAGCAAGATATGTGGTTGCATGTGGGTTTGGCACGGTGGAGACAACGAGAAACGGAGATCGGAGTCGGCGGAGAAAATAAGATTTTTTGGCTGTTGAGCTCATTTTCGGTAGTTACAGACCTCAAAATGAAAAACCAAAGGTGGCATTGGATTCAGGAGCTCGAAAGGAGTAGACTGGTGTTGGCTTTAAGATTTTCTGGCGGCGGCGGCAGCACAGCGGGGGCAGAAAGACAGAATCTTCCTTTTGTTGAGATAATCGTAGTGGCATAGTTGGTTCATGGATCTGAGCTCTCGTTGCATAGTTGTGGTAAAAGATTGAAGAAATTTATATATATGTATATGTATGTGTATGTATATGCATGTGTATATTCCTATTTAATGTTGTATCCATGCTGAGAATAAAACTTAAGGATGATGATATGTCATGTATATATATGTGTATGTTGAACTCTCCCATGCTAAGGATGATATTATAGTGGACTTGGATATTATATTAAGTTACAAATTGGAAATTATGAATTTGATAAGAAAATTGAACTTGAGACCTTAGATTGAGGACCTAAACTAGATAGTATTGGAAATTGTTGGGACCTTGAACAATTGATGATTTAAGTGACAATATGTAGATCGTGTGGTTAAGAAACTTAACTTTATTGATAGGAGAAACAATATGAGAATTAAGATTATTGTAGCAAGACTAGTCTTATAGCCATTCTTGAAATTTTATCAATGTTGTCATTTTAAGTTATAATGTTAATAGGATAAATAGCAAATTTTGGAGTTTAGAACCAATATGATAAAGATGTATTAGGAAATTAAAGTGGGTTCTGACTATATATATATATATATCATTATGGTTAGGTGACGAAGAAGTGGGTCACGAGGACCAATAGACAATCTGCAGAACTTGTATCATCGGAGATTTTGAAGGTGAGGTTCTCCCACTTTGGGTTATTGTTTTGGTTGCAGCTATTCGTTAATTGTTGAACCCTGTGAGGTTTTCCCACTTTGGGTTATTGCTTTGTATAAGCTTCTCATTAATTGTTGAACCCCTATGCGGGTCTGCCATTTTGGCCTTGATATATCTATCTGTTCTTGTGGCATAACCCCTGTGAGGGTTTAATTTGCTTGATTATACCTGCTCGTAAATTGCTTGATTTGCACTTGTTGTACTTGATTCGTACTTGCTCGTTACTTGTTATTGACTTGTATACCCCTGTGAGGGTTCGCACTTGTTTCAATCATTTTTGTTCGTTCTGGCGCCCAGAACTCCTGTCTGTCATGTTTGGTACTTGTTTGATTGTACTTGCTTGTTCCTATTTGAATTGTTATCAGATGCCTTGCCGGCATATTGGTTTATTGTATCCTAATATCTAGCCAGTTGGCTTGAATGTACTTGGTTGTTGTACTTGATTGGTACTTGTTGTACTTGTTTGGAGATTGTACTTGGGCCAAGTGCCAATCCTACGCGGAATGCTGGGATACTTGGGACACATCTTGCAGTCTGCCTGGGTGTCTAGGGTACGCTATGCGGTCCGCATAGGTATCCACGATACGCTAAGCAGTCCACTTAGGTATCTGCTATGCGCCATACAGTCCGTATGGGCACACCAATTGTATACCAAGCTATCACACTATGAAAGTACTTGTTTGATTGGTATAAGGTGATCTGATGTGCATGTCTTACTCATTTCGTTGGAATGCATATTCTGTAAAAGGTTTGCTTGCTCGTACTCATTTCTGCTTGCTTGTGAACTGTTCTTGGAGCAATAAGGTAGGAAAGTTTCCTGTTGCTACATTTGTTCTTGCTAAATTGTAATTGTACTTGTATTGCTATTGATTCTAGATCTGTTGAGATGCTCTTCCCTTGACAGGTTCTATTATCGCTTGATATTTATCCCTCACTAAGTCCATTGGACTTACCCTCTCGTTTTCATTACTTTTGAAGACAGAGTGGCTTAAGAATGGAAAGTTCTGACTTGAAGTATAGGGATGCTTCTTTTGTAATAGTTTGGTATCTCTCTTTTGTCTATGGATCGCTAGATGGATAGGTGGTAACTTAGGGATGTTGTGATATGTTAGAATAGACCGAGGCACCTTTATTTTGTGTATATCTTTTGCTATATGCTTAAGAATTGAACCTTGGTTCGAATGTTATGGTTAATGGTATTATTTAAGTCGATGTTATTTTCCGCTGCTTTTGAATTATTGTTTGTATTATAAGGTTCAAATTAAGTTTGAATTGAGTTGATATCTCAGCTTTGGGTTACTCGGAGTGGGGTGTCACACCTTACTTGGATACCAAGGAAGGAAGAAGTCCACGGCAGCTCAAGCTCCAAATACAACAGAACCTGTAGCTGAACTTGCTCCAGATCTGGAAGATAGTGCTGCAAAAGCAGGTCTATCTGCTCATACTCTGAAGTAGAACACAGACAATGAGCCAACTAGAAAGAAAAGACTGAAAGGACCACAAATTTCAGATGTATTGGCAAGCATTAGGTCAAGGATAAGGAAAAGAGTGTCCAAAAGATGAAGTCTAAAGATTGAGTCTGTACATATTTTTGGTTTTTTTATTTTTATTTGGTGAATTTACTATATGGGCAACATTTTTTTTGGCTTTATCCTTGCTCTTGTTGTTGTTTATTGGCACAACTGCATTTAGCTCATATTTGGTTGCTTATTGCATAATTATTCTTAGTGGTGTATAAAGTAAGAATGGTGAACTGCTCTTGCTTTTCTAGTGGATGTTGGACCTAAGTTGATGGTTAATGGGTATGTATAGGGAGGCATTCATTGATGCCTTTTATTTATGTATGTAAATACACCATATTATCAAATGAAAGAATGGTTATATTAAGTCCAATCTATTTCCCTTTTCCTTTTTTGTTTTAACAAATCCATTTATGCTTACACACAAGAATGGTCTCATGGCCCTTGTAAATGTTAATACCTAGCAAGGGGTTCCGCGGCCCATTTGTTTATTTTAAGGAGGTTCTGTGGCACATTTGTTTCATGGGGTGTGTTTATTTATTAGGGATTTTTAATTTTCTGTCAGCTAATATTTTTGGGAAAATACAGATCATTTATAGATGAAAAATAACTAATTCATGGAAAACAACAATGAAACAAAATAATATACATAACATTGAAAGAAATATTATCAAACAAAATTAAAATTAAATTGAATATTACAAAATATGACCACAAAGTACCTAGTCTAGTCCAAGTCAAACAAATGACAACAATAGTTATACAGAGGGGTATTTAGCACTTTTTCCACCACTAATTTTTCAACAGCAGCACAATGACAACAATGAAGGCAGCCAATAGAATCCATGAAATGTGTATGTAAGTCCAATTTTTTTCAACACTTCATGCTGGTGGAGTAATTGCAACAATTGGAAAAATGACCTCATTTTCTGCGTTATCCTCCGATTGCCCTTCTTGTTCGTGGTGGTATGCCTGCTTTGGAGGAGAAACTGCAATGCACATAGGAAACCATGTATCACTCACTGGATTACACCAACAACAAAAAAATTGCAAACTTGGTTGGAACATCTATAGAAGAGTCCCCCTTTTGTGGGCTTATGCTCAGATTCAACTACCTTTATGCTACATTTTAGGTTACACTCACAAATTGGCGGAGAGGTATCTCAAATCCAATGCTTGCTTTGATCCTTGGCTCTTGCTATGGGATGAGGTTGTGGCTATTTCGCTTTTCATGAAATTACAGATTGACAACACCAACAAGAAGAGAGAAAACAAAGGAAATGCAAAAAACAAAGAAATTGCAGAGAGAATGGAGAGTTGCGGGAGAGAAAGAAAAGAGGGAGGAATTTTTTAATAAATGGAAAAATATGAAGTTAAAATGAAAGTTTTTAAAAATTACATTATAAAATGACCAACTAAACCCTTGAGGGCATTCTAGATAATTTACAGCCAAAATTGCTATCCTACATGCAGCCACAATGCGTGACCCCCATCTGGGGGTATGATGGCAATTTCAACGAAACACATGGTACTGATCATGCTCTATTTTTAACACATGAGGTTTTATGGCAATTTCAAATTTTATAGGGAGTCCAATGCATTTTCCACACATGATAAAGTTCGTTTCATTTTGTTTATTTCATATAGCATCCTCTCCTTGGCTATGGTGACTACGCTGTAAACTTGATTCCAAATATGTGCAATAGCAAGCTCTTAATTGTAATTGCTATTCGCATGTGTACGTGTAAGTGCGTGACTTCACAAACAATTTATTCAAAGTACCGAACCAAATACAAATTACGGAAGCAAGATTAAACATAATTTTCAAATTATGAGCAAAACAAGACACACTTCGAATACACGTTTCCATAACGTATAGTTAAGTAATGTCATGTACTTCTATTTAAATATTCCCCAAATGAGATAGTGCCAAAAGTCACGTATTCATGATTTCACATATCAATTTATATACAACAGTCTATAATCTCATTTCAAATTTATTTAATATTTTTAGTATACTATAATATCTAATAGATTATATAGTTTGATTTTGATTCCATATAAATTATATGATATTTTCACCTTTTTAATGGTACATTCCAATTCTTAGTATGCCAACTAATCAAAAGAATTCGTATACTTAATTTATGAAATGTAATATAAAACTTAACTATATTTTATTTGGGTGTTTTTGCTTGAGCTGTTAATTCATTTATACTAAAATCCACTAATAGAACCTAATTTTATGCATTGCTATATATAGTTCATATATTAAATATCTCATTGATTAGCTCATGTACAATTTAAATAGATTGACATTGGTATTGGACATCAATGGCCAATTAATAAAATATAATAATTTTTACAAGTTTTACCATTCAGAAAATTTATAACCACAATTGATAAAAAGTTTCTTTCATATTGTAATTAATTTTCCTGTATTTAATCACTATTTTAATTAATTTTCTTGAATTAGTTTGTAGATATATTATATTGGTTGTATTAAATAATTAAATAACAAAATTTTCATTTTATTTATTTATTACATATACTTGGAGCTCGTTTGCTTACAATGATAGGATTGTATGTAATTGATAAGTATAAGATTTATTATCTAGAAAATATATTTTTATCATCTAGCATTTTGTTTGCTTGTTTGGATTATTAATTTGGATATCCTAATTTTAATACAATCAGTTATTTGGATGCTTAAGAATATAATTTATCATAATTGTGAAATATCAAATCTATCCCTCACCTTTTTTTAATAGTTCAAATATTTTCATTGAAAGGGTTTAAATATATGTGTGTATGTAATGTCTAAGTCTCTCTCTCTCTCTCTCTCTCTCTCTCTCTCTCTCTCTCTCAGTCATTTATAATTTATTATTACCTAAGAAGAGTTGATTTTTATTTTGAAAAAATAATTAGCTTTCAAATTTTATTATAAAATCTTACAATTATTTCACAAATTAAGTTATTTATATTTGATATGCTCATTGATATAAGTTTGTAATTTTAAAAAACAAATATATTAAGTGCATATCTAAATTTAAAATAATATTATTCATTTTTTAATTTATAGGAAAAAATTTAGTTATGAAATCTTATTATTATGGAAGAAATAATTTTTATATAAACAGTTTTATATTTCTTAGATAAATATTTTATAAAAATATTACAAAAATAAGTTTGATTGTGGATATAATTTAGTATTTTCATAAAAATTTAGTTATATAAATCAAGTTTTAGTTATATATATATATTTGTTAATTAATCATATATAACAATGTATAAATATATATAAAAATATTGGTGTAAAAAAATTATGAAGGGTTAATTTCATCATCTAATATATTAATCCCAATGTTTCTAATCCTAGGATTATTAATCAAGCTAGGGGGGTGGGAAACATAATTCCAACACTTTAGAATAAAATACTAGACTTTTTATTAATCACGAGCTTCAAATATGTCCACCAAACATTCAATTACATTGGATTACATATTTATCCTACACAATCATGGCAAGAAAATGAACTCTAGGGCAAGTTTGGTTGGATTTTAAATTTATCCCTTGATAACTTATCCCATGATAATTTGTTTAATTATTAACTATTGTAGTGATGTTTGGTTTGCATGATTGTTTATAAATATACCTACATGATTGTTGTTTGGTTGGAGGTATAATAATCCTTGCCATTTGATTATTTTATGAAATGACCATGCTATCCTTTAACTTAAAAAAGATAAGCAATTCTTTCTCTTCTCTCTCTCTCTTTTTTTTCACAAATTATTTTTATAATGAATAATTGCGGAGACATGTTCACTTTTTTCAAATTGTTTTCCTTCTCTATTTTTATAGGTTTAATCACTTCCCAAAGTTTCAACAAAAGGAATCTAACTCACAATTTCTAATTTATTTTTATAATTTTTCAAAAATATTTATAAAATTAATAAATTAGAATAAAAATAAATTGACTTTTTTATAGTTATGATATGTGTAAATATAACATTTGGATCAATTTAATAATTTTCCAATATTAATAGCTTGACTTATTTTTTTATAATTTTCCGAAATTACTAATTCACAACAAATTAAATTATTTTAATATTATTCAAAATTATTAAATTTTAATTTATAATGTAAGTTCAGAATCATTAATTTCATCTCATAAAATTATAATATATAATTCATTTTGTTAATTTTCTTACTAATTTAAAATAAAAAAGTTATTACTTATAATTTTCAAAATTATCAATTTATAATTTATTTTTATAAATTTCTACCATTATTGATTATTAATCTATAATATACTCTCACAATCCATAATTATTTTTTATAATTTTGAAATAATATTATAATTATCCAAGATAATAATCAAAATAATTAATTTTATAATAATTTTTCTTCACATAACTATTCAAAAATAGTTTAATAATTTTATAATTACCGAAAATATGAAATTATTTATAATAAATCAATTTCTCAAAAAAACTAGAGACAAAGAGAATGTAGTTCTCCAACGTTCAAATGCACTATATAATCTAAAAATAAATTTTTATTGATTTAATCATTTTGTACAAATTGGAGAGAAGAAGAAGAACGAACGAACGAATGAATGAATAAAGCATATTAACCATGACTACAATTGTGAAAAAAACAAAGGTTTACGTTTGTATGGAGGTATAAGACATTCTAGTAATTTGCAAAAAAAGAATTTAAGGGCAAATAAGACTTTTTGCTGCAAATGAAGAGTTGTGAATCAGCTGGGATTATTTATCCCAAGAGTAGGAGTGGGTTTAATAATACCACATATTAGGTTTATATATACGGGTCCAATGATAAATTTCGGGCATGTGTGTATATAAACCCACAAACTGAATATTTGATTGAAAATGATAACTTTCCGCAATCCTATCTAATCCCACCAACCAAAATTGCCCTTAATGTACAACGTCACTTCCCATACTATCAAATAAGACTTTTTTTAAGTTAAATTTCTATTTTTGCCCACTGCATTATATCCTTGTTTGTTATAAATATTATAAATTTTCCATTTGGTATATTCATTTTTGCAATTTAATCGGTAGCTTATTGTCAGAATTATAATCAATTTACCAGTCTCGTGTTTACTTTTATTTTTCGGTCCCTAGCTTATCGAATGTAATCCGTAAGGTCCAAAAAATAGTCGTCATTGTCATCCAATCGAGTAAATCGCATTCGAATATTCATAACCATGTAATTTATTTATTCTAAAGTATATAAATGTTGGATTTGGGTTATGTGGTACACAAAAGATATACTTACGCCCACTTATTTGGAAGATCCAAATCGGTCACCCTCTATTTTGTTGGCTACAAATTCGGTATGTAGCCGACAAATGCAAATTCGAACCCATATGCTCAATGTATAATGCATGTGCTATATATCTACTCCAATAAATAAATTAATATGGTGGAAAACCCGTCAAAATGTAACTCCAATTATGGAACACTTGACTATATGTCAAAAAACTATCCCAAACGCACAATCTAACATCACAATTCATCACACCTACTCCATCCAACCAACAAACTCTACATTAACACTCTTAATCCACGAATAACACACCTAAATGGACTAACACAGTTCCTAAAACAATTTAACACAAGGGGGGTGTCATTGTATGCAAAATGGCAACTGACTTTACCCTGATGCACTAACAAGCAGACTAACATTCAACCTGAGAGCAAGGGGGTGACTATATGCAACAAGATGAACCAACAGACACTGACACACTTACAATCATACTATGAGAGAAAGGACTACACTATGTAATAAGACAGGAAACTGACTTCACTGCACGCGGCCGACTCGGCTTCTCTCTCATCAATTACCCACAAACCAACTCAGAATGCACTCAAATACACCCAATCAGAGGGGCATTGGAAGTGAGCCTTGTTAATGTACATATATCTCCCAAGACATAACAATACATCCAAAGGCCTCCAGAAACAAACAATTCCAAAATTCATGAATGTTCCATAAAGGTGGCCACGTGGGAATGACTTACTTCCATGCTCATGGCCGAGAATTTCTGATTGAGACCTCTGTTCTAATGTTCAATGTATATAACCATTCAAAAACACCATCACTAATGTGTAACTATCACAAAAATACAAAATCCCAAGAGATAACCAGAGTACATGAACAAAATAAATAGTAAAACAACAAAGAACACTTGGTTTCTAAATATGCCAATAAACATCTACTTAACTAGGATTATAAATCTATCTATGCAATTCATACAAGCAAATGAGCCTGCAAAAGCAATGGAATTGGCTTAAAAGTAAAAATTGTGTGTTTGCTTAGCCACATGAAAATTAGTAACAAACTCAACGAATACTAGCAAGTTAATTCAGCTGGTAAAGTGTTGAAATAGCATTTGTAAATATCAATTATCACAAAAATTGGAAGAAAAAAAATATAATGTTTTGAAATATATGTCATGATTGAAAATTTTTTCAAACCTATTGTTATTACATAAAATTAATGTTAATTTGAAAATGGTTTAATTCCTTCTTTTTGTTCCCCTCTCTTAGTATTTTTAAGCTTCTCAAGATATTTTATAAGGTGTTTGAGAGCTTATAAGATATAAAAAAGTGTTTGGTAATTTTTTTTTAAAAAAGATCTTATAAGCTCCTAAAATAAGATGTTAGGAGCTTATAAACTCTTTTTAAAAAATTAAAGAGTACTTAACTTATTTTGAAAATATTAACAAACTAGCTTAATTTTAATCATATTAATTATGAAAATACCATTACTAACATCTTATAAGATCCAAGATATTATTTTGTCCAAACACTTTAAAAACTTTTTTTTTTTTTTTTTTTAAAAAAGATCTAACATCTTATAAGTTCCAAAAATATCTTATAAAATGTAGGAGTTTATAAGACCTTTTAAATAAGATTAGCCAAACCCCCTCTAAATGGCAATACCAACATAATACCTATAATACTAATAGTAATAAATAATTTTTTTAATAATTTAGATAATTTTTATATTAATATAATCAATCCATTCTCTCTTGTCCCTCTACTTTTATTTTGAAAATTATAACTTAAGGTGAATTACAGCTACCACCTCTAAGGTATGACATAATTACAAAAAGGTCTTCGTTTTTTCAAAAATTACAAAATTTTCATTGACGATTGTTTCCGTCCAACAAATTAACCCAACCATTAGTTGTTGTTAGGGGTTTTTTGAAATCACCATTAAAATTGACATATGAAATTTCAAAATTACCCTTTAACTTAATAAATTTAATTTTGACCGATTCTGACCATATTTTGCTGATGAAAATACCCTTGAGGGTTGTACCATCATATTTTGAATTTATATAAGAATTGAATAGTAATATTGCTATAATATAAGGGGTTAATTGTAAGAACATTATAAGAATTTATATATATATATATATATATTATAATTAATGTTGTAAATGGATATTCAAAAATTTGTTTACCGTTTGTATCCAAATCCATTTATAGGGCATATTATCCGTATCCGTTTAAAGTGAATATTATCTGTATTTGATTATTAGGGATTCAACTGCAAACAGATATAAATATGGTAATTGCCTATCCGATTCGTTTAATATCCGTTTCGAATATATATTCATTGAATATATTTGTTTATATATTTAATTATCCATAATTTAATTAAATTCGTTATCCGTATCCAATAAATAATATTTAAAAAATTATTATATATAATATATTCTAATTTTTCATGTATTTTAGTATATAAATAGTATTTAAAAAATATCATATGTAATATATTATTATACATAATAAATTATCTTTATTTTTTCAATATGAAATCTCATAATCTTTATATAAATAAATAAAGAATAAATTAGTAATTAAAGAATTAATAAGAAAAAATTAGTAGTTAAGGATTATGAATAATCAATCGATAGTAGTAATGATAATTAAGCACTATTAAATTAAGAATAATTAATTTTGTAATCCTAAAGTAAAGTAGTAAAAAACTTTTTAATGAAATTTATTAGAAAATATATACATTTTGTTACAAGTTAACGGATTCAGATATTTGAATGTTCAAAAACGAATATTCGAATATTTGTAAGTGGATGTATCATAATAATTATAATCGGATATGGATATATCTGAATTCGATTAATATCCGACGGATACAAATTCAAATATTATTAAAAAATTTCTGTCAGATGTGAATACGAATAATATAAAACTTAAATAAATACAGATAAAAATACAATGTATCCGTACCATTTAATATACGTTTATAATCCTAATTATAATATTATAGATAATATATACACACACACACACACACAAACATCCACCACCCTCCTCCGGCCAGTGATCTGGCCAAGGTGGCCGCCATGGAGCTGCTGCCACCATGGCAGCAGCAGCATGGCGCGGCCGCCTGGCCATGGGGCTGCGGATGCCCACCTGACGGATTTGATGACGATTACTCGCTTTGTTTTGAATGAGTAGTCAAAGCACCCGGCTTCACGGGGAGACCTCACCATCTTGCTCAGTCACATTGTTCTTGGCTGAAGTTCGTTTGCAAGGTCGGCGTCAATTGAATCGGAAGAAGAAGAAGGGTGGGGTTGGGGGGGGGGGGGGGGAGGCGAGGAAGGGTTGGAACTTGATTTTTTTTAATTTTATCTCTTTTTAATTAATAAATATTTAGTTAAAATATATATTTAGATTTTTTACTTAATTATTTCTAATTAATATTGTTTTTAATTTTTTATTTATTGTGCTTTAATTAATTAATAAATTTAACTAAATTTTATTAATTATTTTAGATATATTTATTATTTGAATAAATAATTTTATTATTTTAAACATCTTTATTTTAGATATAATTATTATTTTAATAAATAGTTTAATTAAATTTAAATAATTATTTTAGATATACTTATTAGTTTGATATTATTTAATATGTAATTCAACTAATAAATATATATTTTTATTTAATATTATTAAATATATTTGATTATATAAATAATTTATTATAGGTATATATACTATTCAATATATTTCAAAATTTTAAGATGCATAATACATAGAGGAGCATTTAAGTCTTTTGACATTTCACCAATTTTCAATCTTTTGCTATTTTTTCAATTGTTTTGTTGTTAAGGCATTTTTGACTTTTCACACTTTCCGTCTATCTTACAAATAGATTTGTCAATTTATAAATGTTCTTATAATTTTTTAAAAAAAGCAATAATTTTTTCATAATTATGCTATATTTCAAGGGTGATAGCCTCAATCCACCCTAAAACTTATTGCATTAACTGACAACAAAAGATAATAATGTAAAATTATTAAAAAGCATTAAAATTGATAAACATATGCTTTTTTAAAATTTTATAAATGTCATTTTCTGTTATATAGCTTTCTTAAAGAGTGAACAACTAATAATAAGAAATGTATATGAACTAGTTATATTATAGTTAATCAGATAAATGTTTTATCTTTTGATTTCATAAACTATTTTTCTAAGTTAATTAGAAAATAATCTCCTAAATGAAACTAATGTGTATACAGAAAATATTAATCAAGAAAAAACAAGGATGACTGATGTCTTGAGGTCAAGTTGAAGCTCACAGCCTATTTTCGGAAAACAAAGAAGTGTTTGAAGAACACTTAATTTTGAGGGGGGAAACACATAGAAGTTTAACTAAAGCATGAATCTTAACTCAACGATCTGTCAGCTAAATTGCAGCCATAGAGCTGCAAGTATCAGGTTCTAAGGACTATATGTACCAATTAAACAAGCAAATATAACACTGACCACAAAGAAAGTAGGCCATCCAACTTCAGCCCTTCTAGGTAGAGATGACGCATTGGGAGCTAACAACGTGTATATAGAATCCGCAACTGGCTGTATTTGGAAGTGTATGAGATCAAGCCGTAGGCTGCTAACGCTGTCTCTCAAAACCGCACACTTGTTATTAAGGTATAATGATGTTCATAAACTTTCTCTTGGCAAATGCCAACCACCACTTGTTTGGAGTTCCATTGGACCGATATGCCACACTCAATAATCTCCCACTAGTTTCTTCGCGTATCTGCTTCAAATAATTTCTGAACAGTTCTGCTTTCACAAGTCATATAACCAAGATACCATGTTAAATTGACAAAAATAAGCAACTAAATGTAGGATAGCAATATTCTCATATTCAGTTGTTTGATAAAGGTAAGATCCGTAGTTTTGAAAAATCTTGAACAAAGAACTGCACTTCTTTTAAACAATATGAAAATCAGCAGGAAGCAAAATACTTCAGCACTAAATATATCTGATCTTCTGACCATTTAGTTGTTTAGATTTCAGCAATTATGGCATATCCAAACATGTGTTTTAGCAATGACAAGGGATGCTATGCCTTCCACGCATTGACAAAAGGAAGAGGAAATGGAAAAAGAGGATAAAATGAGAGCATTTCTGAAGCCACAGAATTATGGCCTTCTCCACCTGACCAGGCCGAATCAACACAATGGGTCACTAGTGTAGGGGAATAAAAAGCTGTAGGAGTAATAAGTTTGTGTAAGTAATCTCTCTTTTGCAACATGTCTTTTCTGTTTCTGTGGAGAATGCAACCTGAACCTAGTCAACAAGATTCAGATAGCATAAAAGGGCAGCTTAAAATCAAATTCACAGATTCCCAATTATAGGGTATTCAACATTGCTATTAGGTAGATTCTTTGTTGGCAAGGATAGCAACATCAAAATCTAAAATGCTTCAGGCTGAAGTCCTCAGAAGATTAAAAATCTCCACTGATCACAAATCATGAAGAATAAAAATCTAATGCTCTTATGTGGCTAACATTTTCTTTTTTTACATTTTATCTGCGAACACTGCATAAGACTATTTTACCTGCCTCTTGTTGAGATTGTGGAAGAGTAAATAGTCCTGGAAATGGAAATCCAGGCTCTCCTGGGACAGGGACCTTTTCCAGACCCAGATTAATAATTGCTTTGGTTCCTTCAGCCAACGTTCTACATCCTTCAAGCCTCTTCAGAGCAATATTTATATAGAATGTCAAGTATATAAGAAGCTTATCAGCTGAACTCTTGATGTCAAAGTTTCTAAAGAAGACATTGGCACGAAAGAATGTAATTGCTTCATCAACAATATCTGTGCTATCTGCATACAACAAATAACATTATTGGTAATAAGTTTGTTCTGTTTCTATGAATTCGGAATTGAGGAGCAAATCTGACCTTGTTCTGAAACAGGAGCTGGTCCTCTTATGTGGCTTTTTAGAGGAAGTAGAGGGCAACCACATGCTTTAGTAATTTCATCATCATCCACGAAACTGGAGTGGTAGACCTGAAGCAAGAATTATTTTTTCCCAAATTTGGAACCCATGAATCTAAAATTTACGCTTTAGGATCTCAAATAGGGCAAGAAAGAAACACATAAATCATAATTTTAAAGAGAAAGAGGAGGAAGCATGAATTCCATACAATTTTCTTCTTCCCTTATAATTCATATGGTAACTAAAAAGCAAGGAAACCATTTGCACTAGCATATTTATCTTCCTATCAAAACATTGTAGTTGTAAAGCAACATTTCACAGTGTGAACTTTCTGCTTTTCCCACCGTTGCTGGTAAACTATAAAAACAAAAGGAATGCTTTATACACAACAGAGTAGTTCCCATGCCACAAAAATCTAGGGCATCAAGTAAAGACATCTAAATAGAGAATGCATATTAGCTAAAAATCCAGGATTTGCAGGGGTGGCTATATCTATCATTACCAAGCAATGTTGAAATAGTTACAATGCTTCCTCTAATAAATCTGATGACGATTGATCAAATTTTCCCATATCTACCATTGCCAAGCAATCTTGAAATAATTATGATGATTCCACTAATAAACCTGACAATGATTGATCAAATTTCATGTGAACCTCCTGAGATTCTAAAACAGAACAAATGAACAAAGTACTAAGAAACAAACATATCACTGTGAAAATACAGTTCTACCATTTTTTTATCAGTAACTCTTTTGGTGTAGACACAAAATCCAAAAAACTTTATAAACTAATAGGTAATGTCCATGTTGCGTTATGTTTCCTACAAGTCATCATGATCATATAAAGAAACAGGACAAAATTCCAGACTTCCATAAAGGCTGACAATAAAGGGAACTTCTGTAAAAGACAAGACATAAGCTAAAAGCTCAGGAAAGAAATGTAATGCATGATCAGATAGAGTTGCAAAGAATGAATTTTAACATGCCAAAGCACAAGTAGCAAAGGAAATACAAGGTTCCTTACCATGTCAATCTTATACAAATAGTTCTTGTGTTGCAGAGTCACAATACCACTGTCAGCTAATCTAAGTAGGAAGTATCTGCAGTTATCCAATTATTATGGTCAAAAAACTATTCATCCAACAGAGATGAAGACATAATCAAATCTCAAAATGAATGTTCATGCCCCATTTAGTAACCCAGTTGTTTTACAACTTTTATGTTTCTAGGCCTGGACTTTTACATGAAGAGAGAAATAGAATGTCTAGTTGGCATTTCTACTTTTACTTTTCTGAAAACACAAATGAACAAGGAGCAATGACAACAAGAAAGTGTTCTGCACAAATCTAAAATCACACACACTTTGGTTGGTTTACTGTAGTACTCTAGTTTAATATGATTAACATATTGAATCACGCAACATAAATCCTAATCTTAGCCCCAAATTCTCCAACCTTCTTTGACTCTTGCTACCCTCACTGTAAGGCCATTGTTTTTCACCCACCTGACACAAGCAAATTAACATGGATATCCACAAAAAAGCAGGATAGAAAACCATCAACCTGTCCAAACTCGAGCATATAAAATATTGCATTAAACATTCATCTTTTAGTTTTATACAACTCAATGGCGAGGAAAACACATCAACAACCAAAATTTGGAATTTCACCTCTCAATGACTACGTACAATTACTTTGAATGCCAACTTCTGTGATACCAACATTAGGCTTCTTGTAATGCCCATCACTGCTTTACAAACCAATGGAGGAAGACTTTAAACATAAGCAAACGGCTTAGTAAGTTAGCTAGGTGCACAGGTGCAATGGCATCCAAACATGACTGAGATATAACACCTAAACAGACAAATGATAACTGCATCAATGTAATGAAACAATAAGACATCACAATAAAGGATGTGGTTTATCATTGAAAACCACCTCCTTATGACTCCCCTATTTATTAACCATCTTATCCATCAAATGCAAGGAATGACCTAGCTTAAAAACTGACATGTCCAGATAAATGTCTAATTTATGAATCCATTGCCATAATACACTCTGTCCATGCATGAGAAGGGAATCAAAACCATGGGGTTGTGACCAACCAATATGCAAGCCCAATGCCATCCTCAAGGATCATCACTTACATGTGGCAATGGTCCAAATAATAAGTCAATAATCCAACAAGGATTATCAATGATAAATATGTCACATGTTTCCACAAGTAAGATAAAGTATTATGCCTTGCCAATATCAATAACAACAGCATAAATGGCGGCAAACATTAACCCTGCATTTATCAACCAATAAAACAAGCATAATTGCAAGATTGCATGTTATTGAAACATTGCTCATTTCATTAAATCAATAAAATCATACTTTAGAATCTCATGTTTATAATTTTTGTAATCAACTGCACCCATTTGCATATTCATGATATTTAAGTATTTTCAAAAGTTTGATATCTCTCACACACACACACACACACATACAGAGAGAGAGAGAGAGAGAGAGAGATTCCCTCTGGCTTTAAAAGATGTTGTGCAAGTCAGGATTAAGTCATCAAACTGGATTAAATTTTGTCAAGTCTGCTTGCAAGTGGCCTAGGTCCTAGTTCAGTTTTAAAAGTGTCCCAGTGAAATCGATAAAACTATTAATAACTTAGTAGAACTAACCTTAGGCATAAGATAGATATTATCTGAATTCTGTAAGCTATTACTGGATTTCTATCCGATACTTGCTTACCAAGTCAAATTCGACCAATATCATTTCAAGGACTCAAGTATTTGTGATAAGCCAAATAGCCAATTATTCAGGAAGGATCAATTCTATTTGATTCTCAACTTTAACGATCTACTGAAAAAGACTTACACGAGTATCTGAGATAATCACAATTTTCTTAATTTATGTCTTCTTTTTGCAGTCAATCCTATCTCCTCCACCCCATCAATGTTTCAATTATTTGTTTTCAAAAGCAAGCCCATTTTTAGAACTTGAAGTTGAAGGAAAATAATACGCCAGATTTATGACCACCCTTAACACCCACTAGTGGATGCAACATCACAAACTTCGAAACCAATGAGCAAAACAAATCACATTTGTGAAAAGAATTGCTGGGTTTCTCTCGATCACCTCCACCACTGTAATTTTCTTTTTTGATTTCTCCCTCTCTTCCACTCCATATTCTGCTGCGAATTCTCCCCCTCCTATTACTGTCTAGAACTTCTGTTTTTCCATCCAATTTCTTCTTTATTCATCTTATTCGTTCAATTAGCCTCTCTTTGTTTGTAATATGTAACACATGGGTGGTATTGTTTAATGTGCCAAAACTGAGTATGAGCAGTACGTGTGATCATTCTGTTTCAGGCTTCAAGCAAAAGAATCGTAATATCCAGGGTGCAAAATCATGAAAGCAGAGTGGAGTGAATTAACCAAATGGGAGCATGAGGTGGCTAAGGAAGGAAGTTTTATTTCTCGCTCTTTAGCCCAGGAGTTCAGTAGAGATCCTTTGGGCCAATGACTATGAAATAAATGCAATTAAGCCCCAAACAAAATTACTCTTTCAATCCCAAATAAAAATCACTCTTTGCAATGATTCTTCAAGAACTATCCCAGCCACCCACCCCAGCCTGCTCACTTTTCCATAAGTTTATGAACCATTAGCAATTTAAGCATAATATCAAAATTTCTAGTTCAGAATATGATTACTTGTTTGAAGATGCTTGAAAGAAAAAAATTAACGAATCTAAAATATGGGGCTCCTTACCTCTCTCTGCACCAAAAATACCTTGTTCTCCTTTTTCGTTTTTTGTTTTCCTTTCCTTCTTCTAAACAGAACTAGAAACACCAATATCGTTTCAGCATTCAGAGAACAATGAAAGAACGGTTACCAAGGGGCCCAAATTGCTTTTATTGCTTATGAAAACCGCATGAAACTTCCCACTTCTTCTAAAGCAATTCCCAATATTCAATCAACAATTTCATTACTACTTGAAAGTACAACTGATTTCAGAACTTCTACAAACTCAATAACTAGACAAACAGTCC
Source organism: Jacaranda mimosifolia (assembly GCA_018894105.1). Lineage (NCBI taxonomy): Eukaryota > Viridiplantae > Streptophyta > Magnoliopsida > Lamiales > Bignoniaceae > Jacaranda > Jacaranda mimosifolia. The sequence goes on from CM032126.1 coordinate 25,335,034, forward strand.
TAACAAAAACAACAGTGATCACCATCAACAATTCGGACTATTTCGGCTATATAAAAATTAACAATTTGGATTACTTCAGCATCTTAAACACTATATACAAATTAACAATTTTCTGCTAAAGATGCAACTTCGCGAAACGACGTATAAATTTACCGAACAAAAAGGAAAAAAAAGAAAAACTGTATATGAAGTACTGATTATAGTAAAGAAAAAAAAAACGAATAAATCCATAAAGATCAGAATTTGTTCATGTATTGCAATAACTGGAACAAGAAAAATTAAAATGTTTAGATTATTTACCTGAGGACTCCGGCTCTCTCTCTCTGGTGCGCAGGTGTAGGTTAGATCTGAAGTTTCAACTGTTTCATAACCAATACGACCATGTCTTAGGTGGCTTTCATGTGGTGGCCCAGTTGCCACCAAATGTATTACTGAATTCAGGCTTTGTACAGTCACATAAGAATCGCGCCTATCTCACATATTCCAACCGCACGATGATTTTTGAAAAATTTGAACAGTCAAACAATTACGAAAAAATTACGATTCTAAGTATAAAGGATAAGAATAAATGGTATTTCACCTCTCCATATTTAATTGATTTGGTACATTATTCTTTAAAAATAACTAAAAACACTTCACCCCCTCAATTTAGCGTTATTAAAATATTTTACCCCTCAAATACAATTTATGGCAAATCATATAGTGGGAAAAAAGTCTATTCTTGTCATTTTCACTTTTTCCCAATTTTTCCCACTCAAAAAAAAAAAACTCAACTATTCTTGTTATTTCAACATTTTTTAGCTCAAAAATAAAGAAACTCATTTATCAAGAACAATAGGATACTGAGGTTCTTATTATTATTATTATTATTATTATTATTACACTCAATTAGCTTGTTTGTCTTCTTCTATTGTTTAGAGAATTAATTGTTGATTGAAACACAACTGAATGAGTTTTAATACATGTATTTTAGTTAAAAGCATTTTTAGTTTTTCTTTCATATGTTGTGTTGTAATTCATTTTCAAATGATTAATCCATTTGTTATCTAATAAGATTGTTTTGCCAACCATATCAAAGAAGCAAAATCACTAACCTTATTTACTCTAAAATAAATTTTTATTACTTTATAAAAGACATTTTCAAGAAATAATAAAGCTCATGCTTTATTTTAGTAATGCTAAAATTATCTAATCCATCTTTAAAGAATCAAAATCATTAATTTAGTCATTCATCTAAACTATGATCGTGCTGATTAGGAAGGAAAGAGGAAAAAGTGTTCACATACTACACACATATATATATATATATATATTTAGGTTAATAGCTAATTCAACATTTTGATTACAAATATAGTTAATTAGTTTAGCAAGAAATGCACTTTACAAACCAATAGCCCTCTTAAGAAAATATATATACAATACATTACGTAAAGTGTCACAAAATATGTTGAGGAAGGTGGACAAGAGTGAAAATGACAAGAATAGCCTTTTTGTCCAACCATATAATATGCCAAAATTGTATTTTGAGGGCAAAGTATTCCAATAACTTTAAATTGAGGTGGTGAAGTGCCTTTTAGTTATTTTTGGAGGGGTAATATACCAAAATATTTTATTTTTTTTTTGGGAAGGGGGGGGGGGGGCTGGTGAAGTGCCATTTACCCTAGTATAAAAGACAAATTGTACCTTATGCAGAAAATAATGACTTGCAAGGAAAATAATGACTGAAAAATGTAATCACCATTCAAACTAACGACTAATTTGAGATTTCTTATTCAAAATTTCTTGCTACTAGACTATGCATATACTATGTATTTAATACATATTAAATACATTTGTCATATCTTAACAAATATATATATATATATCAATACATTTAATAAATAAGATATAGTATAAATACATTATAATAAATGTAAAAAGTACTTTCAGATGTAAATCAACAAAGCAATCGCTATAAGAAAGAGTGTTTAACTTGTAAAATATTTATCATTCATTGTGTTGAATATTATGAAATACATAAATAAATGAAGTATAATGATTATAATAATTTTTAAAAAATAGGAAAACAAGCAAGTAATCGGTATATAATATGGCGATTAATATGTAACTTATCAATATGTTGTGTTGAATATCAGTAAAGGAAATATAATGATTATAATAAATAAAAAAGTTATCCCTATAAAAAATGGCGAATAATTTCTAATTTATTTATAGTTGCTTTGTATTGAATATTATAATGCATTAAAAAATTAATTCTAATATATTTGAATCATATAGATTTTTTAAAATATATATAGCTTTCTTATTTACGCAAGTAATTAAACTATGTGCATATATGCAACTAGATGTTTTTATTAAAAAATTACATAAAGTACATTTTTTTAAACAAATTTAAAAATTCCATAGCATTGTTTTGTGAAAATAAGACAAACTTGTTGTGGCGCCCCACCTAGAGTGATTCTTATGCTAAGATGTCATCAATTCAAACTTAAAATTATAATTCAAGAGATAACCACGAAAATCGAATTTTCATCCTCAACTCAAACGATTGCTGCTTAACACAACACTTAAAAGATCATTCATGAAGTACCATATGTACATACCGTAGGCCTTGGTTCAAACTTAAACATTCTTAAGTCTTCGCATCACAATTAGGTGAAGATTATATGTACATACATAACACCTAATCTATTACAAAATAAGTCTTTCCTCGAGCAAGCCTCAAGCCCTCAATCTTCATCATCCTATCTGGGAAGAGAATAAATGATACAAAAAGGGGGGTAAGTCATAAAGACTTAGTAAGGGGGAAATATGACAAACAATCAAAGAAAAACTGAAAGGGAGAAATAATTCAAAACAGATTCAATAACGAGCAAGGTTTTACGATAAAAGGCAATAACATAACATAACACATGTGATACCAAATTTAATAGACTATTGGCAACTCCATCTTTATTGCTCCATAGAATACAAACAATTAAAAACGGTAACAAACTGTAACAAATGGTACACAAAATTCAATAAACATGACAACTGCCCTTATTACTCCGCAACCCAAGCACTCAGCTCGATATCCAAACACTAGGCTCGGTAAGTGGCATGGTTGGTCCACATGCCAAATCCCGCCATTTGCAGATTGCTACCTCCAACATATTTGCAAATTAGGATTTCAAGTGGGTACTAGCCGGAAGACTAGTCACCATCGGCCCATGCCGCTCGGTCGTCTTTTTGGACCTAGTCCCAGGCCCATCCTGCCCCGTGGCATCCCTACGGGCAGTAACCTTACCAAGAGCATCCTTAAGGTGGTCTAACAAAATGCTACTAGATAAAATGTATTTCACAACAATTGACCAGCAACAAATATATGAAGCCAAACGTAACAACATGAGCCATGAATACTGGCCGGCAAGGCCATATAAACAGTATACATGACGAATTAATAGGAGTACAAAGTAAGATTTGATCGACAAGACCCAAAATAACAACATATATCAGGAGAGCCGATAAGGCTATAAGGTATACATGACATAAATAGATATCACAATGGATGTTTTGGGCACCAGAATGAATATATACAAATCCAACAGATAAACATAGAAATACAAGAATTATAGATTATTCACTTCCCAGAAAAGGAAAGACTAACCCTCACCTTAGATTCCACAGAAAAGGCTACCCTTGCTCAACTGTTCTACCAATCCCAGCTCCTCATCAACTATCGAAAGATGTGCTTAGCGTCAAAATGCTTGTTTCGACCTTTAAATAATAATTAAGCTATTTATATTTTAATATCGATTGTTTTACAATTAATACAATATTTTCAAGCTCAATTCCAAAGATACTACAAGATACGTGATAATTATGCCATTAACACTACAATATTTGCGAGAGTCATAATCGCTCCAATCTGTAGCGCCCCCACTCAGGATGACCCCTAAGTAGAGGTGCCACCAATTCAATCTTGAAATCTAAATCAAATAATAACTAGAGAATCAAGAATTTAACCAATCTCAAGGAAAAACAACTAGCACTAACCCAAAATATCATTCCATAAATATACAATTAATACAACTATTCTATTACAAAATAACCCTTCAACCAAAGCATGAGTCCTTGCTTCTCACATAGACCTGTCTGGAAAAAAATAAAGTATACAAGGAAAGTCAGTCCTAAGGACTTAGTGAGGGAAAGAAAATGACAGGATTGAAAGAAAAACCATTGAGATACCATAATAAATGAACATTTCAGTAACAAGCAAGAGCTTTTGATATGAAGCAATAGCGTGCATGACACACATGATATCAAATTAACAGACTGTTGGTCATTCCGTCCTTATTACTCCTGAATCAAATTATAATTGCAAGTACTGGGCATCGGTACAGTATAACAAGATTTCCTTATCGCTCCATTGCTCGAGCAATCAACTTGACAGGTAATAATTAGTCTATATGGCATGGTTGACCGCATGTCAGATCCCATCACTCACAGTTTGCTACCTCCAGCTACCTGTAAGTCAGGATCATAGGTGGGTACTAGCCGTAAGACCTGTCTCCATCGGTCCGTTCCACCCGACCGTCCTTTAGACCTAGTCCCTGGGCCCAAACCTTTGTGGCGTCCCTCTGAGTGGAAACCGCTCATGGCGTCCCTCTGAGTGGAAACCGCTCATGGCGTCCCATAGGTTAAAATAATATAATGCCAATAGAGAAAATTTTAACCTTTAGACAATAACCTGAATATAACAAGATACAATCTAAACATCCAATATACTAGCCATCAATGCCGTTCTGTAATAATAATCTAGGCATTCCGCTAGAACTAGCACTCGGCCAATACAACCAATAATCAAATATGCCGTTAAGGCCAAATAACTGATATAAAGAATGAACTTAAATATACTGACAAGATTTCTTGAACAATCAACATGCTTATTAGAAATGAACAAGTAATACGAGGTCAGCCAGTAAGGCTGTAGGGTATAAGGGACATAATTGAATAATATAATAAAAGTTCTAGACACCAGAACAGAAATAAGCAATAACCTTCACAGGGTGTACACATTAGAAACAACTAATAGTCGAGATTTCAAATAATATACGGATTTTCAACAAATACAATACAGGAATAGAAACCCTCATAGGGGTTTATCACAACAACGGATAGGTACGAGAAAGGTGCCAGATTAGCAGACCCTCACCTCAAAAGCCTTAGAAATGCAGTTATAGTCTATTGATCTGCAGTTTCCTGCTCTTCATCACCTAACCAAAAGAATCATTTACTTATCAAAACTCACATTCAACCTGAATAACATTCAATAAATAAAATCCTACTATTAACTGTCTAAAATCAGTAACTACCCAATTAATTCAGTATAAGAATTCGTCTGAAATTATCATTAAGAATTACTCTTAATAATGTTGTTAATTTATTATCAGTTACACGATTCTTAGAGATACGAGCAATATATATAATCAATTTTCTAATTAACTAATTAATCTCATATCAGTGTCCCAAATTCATAAAATTAGGGTTTTCTTATTCACTAAACTTAATTATCTAACACTTAACATATAACAATATAGATCTGGGTCCACTAACACATATAATATTCCATGCATGAAAAATATACATATTAATCACATTTATAATTCCTTCATTATCGCATAATACAAGGTTTAATGAAATAACGGTACAAGATGCATATATATACATATATAAGCAAAAACACTTCTCCAATCCTTTACCACAATCCACTCAACGAGACTCCAGATTCACGAACCAATTATGTGGTTGTGTTCATTATGTTGAGGGGAAGAAACTGTCCTCCCGCCGCCGCTGCCAACTATCCACTGTCCACTGCCACCAAAAAATGCTAAAACTACCACTGTTCATTGCGTTTTGTCCTCCTGGGTCTAATGGTCTTATTGGTTTTCAGTTTTGAGGCTTGAATGGTTGTCAACCGTGGTCCACAGTCTCAATGCTATCTTTTTGCCGCCGCACTTGCAACTCCAGTTTCCATCACCGCCGTCGCATCAAACCTCCATACAAGGTCACCAATGTGGTCTTCAAGTTGAGCGCTTCTCAAAACCCCACCTAAAAATGTATCTCCGCCATCACTCGCCTCCTGCCATCGCGGTCAAGCTTTTAGTTTCAAGAATAATGATGGCCCGTCGGGGTTGGATGTATGTGCATAGGTTGGCGATGGGGTCTGTGTGTGAAGAGAGATGGTTGGTAAGGTTGGATAGTGGAGACAGTCACTGGGGATGGCTGCCGAGAGTCGCCGATAAACATGGTGAAAAAGTGATGTGGTGAAGAGCAAAAAGGAAGAAGAAAATGGAATGAAAAAAATGAAGAAAAAATTATTTTTATAAAATTCAAATTTTTTGTATTTGCAATTTAACCCTTAGCTTTTAATAAGTTATTCAATTGAGTCTTGCTAATTAATTAAAAGTATGGTTGAGACCCAGTTGACTTGAAAATTACCTTTCAAACACCAAAGCTTTAAGAAAATGTTCAATCAAGTCTTCAAAATTTATGAATTGACCCCAAAACTTTCTAAATTAATTGAAATTTCATAAATTAAAAAAATAACATAGATAATTACACAAATTATGAAATAATTAGGGGTGTTACACAATCGATAATCTTTTCCTAAGTCAACAATTCCTAATTTAACAAACTTAAGTCCCATTTCGACAATTTAGTCAAAACATAATTAATACAGATTCCTAAAATATTGGGTCCTTGCAACGTTACATAAAGTTAATTATAAATTAAAGTAGTTAAATCTAATTAACGAGAATTCAATCTTTAATGATTTGGCACCATACATTATTATATACAAAATTAAGGTCTTAATTATCTATTTAAATTAATTAATCAAAGATTATATATATATTACAAAATCAGATCTACTAAGCATTAGATATATCCATGTATTCCATTGCTCGTTCCCAGTTCATTTTCTTCCATATCACTTAAAATACAAGAATTGGTAACCAATAAGAACAATACAAGTTAATTGTTCATAACCTAAATTCCTAATGGTTTTTACCCAAAATCTTATTATCGGAGCTCAATTACCATAAACCAATACCACACATATGACCACCGTGATGAGATAAGAATTTTATCTCAGGGCTACCGTGCGCCACCGCTATCGGAATTGTTGACCACTACCTCCAACCAACGCATCTCAACGGCTCAACCCACACAATCAAATACCCAAATCAATTTTAAGCACTATTGTTGAATTGATCACCAATTGATGCCCTAATTCAACGACGCCACCACCTCTGCCATCGTGAGTTTTGCCTAATTCTGCCACTACCAATTGTCGAAACCAAAAATGGAAGGTGTTGTCTTGCTCTCCAAGCTAAACTCTACAGAACTCACCTTCGAACCTAAGCTCCCACCGCTGAGTTATCGCATCCGCCACCCATCATCGTCGATTGATTTCAATCTTCAATTTCTCGATGGTTCATCGGCTAAAATGGAATGCATGTGGTACCGTTGTGTTCATAGTGGCGAGGTAAAGCTTTTAGTCAATTTAGTTTGGGGAGTTGGCCATTTCCAAAGGGAAATCATTGGAGGGGATGCCGCGGTTTGCAAATGGAAATTTGAAGAAGTTGGGGGTAAGAGAGGGTTGTTTGCTATTTAAATAATAATTTTTGGATATTACAGATTGACCCCCAGAATTTTCTTTTTGTTTTCGATTAAGCCCTTCATTAATTGGGTGCCCTATATTGACCTATTTGATCAAGAGTAATTTCAATTTGACCCCCAAAACTTTTTCTTTTAAGAATAATGATATTAAATTTTCACCAATTAAATTTTTAGGGGTGTTACAATACCTCATCTTAAAAGAATCTGGTCCCCAGATTTTCACTTGACCACTGAAAAAGTTCGGTATACTGTTCGCGCATGAAATCTTATCGCTCCCAAGTGCGTCTGTGTTGTGATTACGCCGTAATACTTGAGGAATCCTTCGATTCTTAAGCTCTCAAATTTTTTGATCCAAGATACAAATAGGTTGCTCTTCATAGGTCAAGTCACTTTCCAACGGTATAGCTTCATGTGAAATGATGTGGGATGGGTCCGGATAATATTTCCAAAGTTGTCACACATGAAAAACATCATGCATTCTCGTGAAGTCTTGGGGTAGTACAAGTGGTAAGTTACTGGTCCGATTCTTTCACGTATCTCATAAGGACCAAATAGCTCGGACATAGCTTTCCGCCTTTTCCAATCCTTCGGACACCTTTTCTCGGGAATACTTTAAGAAACACTTGGTCACCAACCTCCAATTCTAAATCCTTTCTCCACTTATCTGCATAAGTTTTCTGCCGATCCTAAGCTGCTTTCATTCTTTGTTTGATCGTTTACACCTTTTCAATAATATCCTAAATTAGGCCTTAAAGTTCCTAAGAACTTATTAGCGTTGCTTATATGTTCTTCAAGGTCCCAATGTAACGGGAATCAACATTTTTTGTTATACAATGCTTCATATGGGGCCATCTGGATGGTAGACTGGTAGCTGTTATTGTAAGCAAATTCTATCAGGGGAAGGTGTCGATTCCAGCTTCTACTTAAATATAAAATACACACTTGTAGCATATCCTCCAATATCCAAATGACGATTGCCCATTTGATTGAGCATGAGCTATAGAACTTAATTGTAACCTCGTTCCTAGTTGTTCTTGCAAATTTTTCCTAAGTCTCGAGGTGAACTTTGGATCTCGATCTGACACAACACTGGTTGGAATTCTGTGTAATCTGAATATTTCCTTTATGTATAACTCCAGTTTCTCAACCCTATAATGTGTTCCAACTAGTAGAAAATTAGCAGACTTGGTCAATCAGTTTACTATTACCCAGATATTGTCATATCTTCATCTTGCTGTTGGTAGACCTTTCATGAAATCCATAGTTAGCTGCTCCTATTCCAATTAGGGATCGAAAGTGGTTGTAGCAACCCTGATGGTCACTGATGCTCTGCTTTTACTATTTGGTAGGTTAAGCACTTCTATACATAGCCTACAACATCTCTTTTCATCCCACTCCAGCAGAACTGTTTCTTCAAATCTCGATACATCTTCGTGCCTCCAGGATGTACCGTATATCTTGTCTTGTGTGCCTTTTCCAATAGTCTTCCTTTCATTTCTTTTGCGGAATAAAAGAGTACCTTAACTATCAGTACTGAACTTAGACTCTGCAAAACTCTTGACCGTTTCTTTCTGGTTTAATATCCAACTATTATTAGCTTGCGCTCGACATATTTCATCATATAGCTCTAGCTACATACATTTACTCCCGCAATCTAAGTTCGCTGCCTCATTCTTATTATAGCATCTGCCCTTGAATTTTCTAATGTTCCTATACCCATCATATGAGTCATCCCGACCTTTCGGCTCAAAGCGTGTGCCACTATGTTTGCCTTTCCTGGGTGGTAGATGATAGAGAAATTACAATCCTCCAGAAATTCCCTCCACCTTCACTGTCTCATGCTTCAAATCTTTCTACAAATGCAAATACATGAGACTTTTATTGTCTATGTATACTTTGAATGTGGTCCATAGAGATAGTATCTCCATTTTATCAATGTAAAGTTACTGCAGCTAGCTCTAAGTCATGAGTTGGGTAATTTTCCTTATGCGGTTTCAATTTTTTAGATGCATAGGCGATAAATTACCCCTTCTGCATTAGTACACATCCAAGCCCTTCATTAGAAGCGTCCGTGTACACAACAAAACCTTATAATCCCTCCGGAAGGGCTAAAACTGGAGTTGAAGTTAATCTGTTCTTCAACTCTTGAAAACTCCTTTCATAATCCTTATTCCAGTCAAACGGATGATCCTTCTGGGTAAACTTAGTCAACGGGCTGGCCATCTTAGAAAAATCTTGTACAAACCTTCGATAGTAAGCAGCAGGTCCTAGAATGCTATGGACTTCAGTTACATTTTCGAGTCTTTTCTAGTTGACTATTGCCTCTATCTTAGAGAGATCGACCTTTATCCCATCTTGGGATATGATGTGTCCAAGAAATGTCACTTTCTCTATCTAAAATTCGCACTTATTGAACTTCGCATACAACTTGTGTTCCCTTAGCATTCTCAAAAACATGTATAAGTGCTTTGCATGCTCTTATCTAGTTTTTGAATACACCAAAATGTCGTCAATAAATATGACCACAAATTGGTCTAGATATGGTTGAAAAATCCGGTGCATCAAATTCATAAATGTCGCTAGGGCATTGGTCAAACCAAACGGCATTACTACAAATTCAAAATGGTCATATCGAGAACTAAATGCAGTTTTTGGGATATCTTCTTCCCTAATTTTCAGTTGATAATACCTATGTATCAAATCTAGCTTCGAGAAAATCATAGATCCTTGTTAAAGGTCAAACAATTCTTCCATATGTGGCAAGGGGTATTTATTATTGATAGTGACTTTGTTCAGCTCCCTATAATCGACACACATCCTTAGGGATCCATCTTTCTTCTTAACAAACAACACTAGGCTCCCCAAGGAGAAGTGTTGGGCCTTATGAATTCATTCTTCAATAGTTCCTGGAATTGATCCTTCAGCTCCTTAAGTTTTGCATTCGCCATTTGAGAGAGAGTTCTATAAAAAGGCATAGCACCATGAAGAGTGTGAATAATGAACTCTATCTCTTTGTCAAGTGGTAATGATTTCAATTCTTTCGGAAATACTTTTGCATAATCAGCCACTATTTCCACTTCTTCGATTTTGGCTGTGTGTCTCGAGGTTTATTTATAAACTACGCTAAGATTCCTTGTCCTCATTCCTTTAGAACTTTTGTAGCCTCTACCGTAGATATGATTAGTATTGAGGAAGTAGTGTTTGCAGAACGATGTGTCGATATTGGTACTTTATCTATGAGAATAATGCACTTAGTATAACAATTTATTTTGTGCCTGATGCTGATACAATTAATTCATTCTAAGTAACAAATCATATTCCTGAATGGGCATTTCTATAAGATCGACTAGGTACTCACTATCCCCAATCCTAACTGGGCAAGCCCAATACATGGTGTCTGTTATTAAACCCTATTCCTAAGTGTGTCTGTATCTCTATTTGATAAACTATAGTTTCGGGTTGTATATTCAACTTTCGAGAGAAAGGTGTAGATATAAAGAAATGAATAGCTCCAGGATCATATAGGCATTACCATATTAATTCCAAAAATAGAAATGATAACTTCAACCACTTCATTAAGATCTGGCACTTGTTCTCCCATCAAAGCATATGCACGAGCTCGAACCTTCAATTTTCTGCTGGTTCTTGCTACCTGTTTCCTTTTTTCTATAAGTGTCGGGTTCTTCCGATTGGGGTAATCTCTAACAAAGTATTGGTCGTTACCACATCCCATATATTTACCCCGCTTTCTCTAACACTTGGATTTCTCATAGCCTAATCCTCTACTAGAATCCATATTTCTTTGGTAGGATTCTTCGAGCCGAATCTGCAGTCCCACTGGCCTGGTATGTTCATTGACTGGCACCCCAAATTTATAGTTTTGGTTGTTTTTTCCCAAGGTTACTATATCCTCCAGGGTGCATTATTCCTTTACGGCCCCTTTCTCGATTTTTCAAACTTCATGCAGTTCTAACTCCACTTGCAGTGCTTTACTCACGACCTTGTGAAAACTTGGCAGATCACATGTGATAAGAGCCCATTTGAGTTTTGATCGTAATCATTCCACAAATTTGCGAGTCTTTCGCTCTTCATCTATAAATATGTTGGGTGCGTATTAGATTAGTTGGCTGAAAGTATCTTCATACTGACTGACGGGTGATGTTCCTTGTATTAAATCCATTAAATCTCTTTCCCTTACATGTTTGGTCACCAACAATACATATTTATCCATGAACTCCCTAGTAAAGTTCTCCCATGTCCGTTGAATCCCTTCTGCAGCATATTTACAAGCTATTATTTTCCACCTATTGCGTGCATAACCTTCCAAAAGAAATGTAGCATACCAAACCTTCTGTTTGTTCGGGTAATGCAAGGTTCCAAATATATTCTCCAAATTCTCAATCCACTCTTTCGCTTTTTTGTTGCCTGGTCCCCCTAAGAATTTCATAGGCTGAAAGATAAAAAACTGCTCTAATGCCCAATCTTTAGTAGGATCTTCAGCATTTCCTTCTCCATCACCCTAACCCTACTGCTGGCAAAATTGCATAAATCTTTGCCACATTCGATATATAGGATCATCGGGTTGACCTACGATTTGTTGTTCATACTAAGGAACCTGCGAGACTTCTTCTTTTGATAGTAGTTGTTATAAGGCGAGTGCTTCCTACCCAGGTGCATTTTTTACATTAGCCTATTTACAAAGCAGTATTCCTCGTCATCATGCTCAAGCCTAAGCGGGTATATGAGAACCTTCTTGAGATGCCATTTTTTTCTATAAGTCTGTTAGATCTAGATACTCTATAACCAGCAAATTGTCGAGTTGTACAACGATATCTAAAGTTATCATCAATTTTTCTCAATTTCCTCAAACTTGCATATCAAATAGTTAACAAATTTAAGTAAAATGCATTATAACAAAAGTCTAGTCATTCAAAGATTTACATAAGAACTTTTGTTATCATTCCAAGTTAGCATTAGTGATTGTTTACAATGGTATATACAAAGTTAAAATCCCAAAATTTAGCTAAGCTAACTATTCGCTTACTCGTGGACAAAATGACGAGGCTTGAGTTAGGGTATTACCCTATTAGTCTGGCTAAGATTAGCCTATTACATTCTAATTTAACTGCTAAAAGCTAATACTAAAAACATACATTCATATTTACACATTTAGGGGCCTCTAGCTGTAGTCTTCCACATTAGTAATATCAGACTCAATACTTTTATCCTCATCCTCCTGCTCTTCCCCATTTAGCTCTATGTTCATATCATCATTATCTTCTTCAAACTCCTGAAACTAATTTCCCATATTAATTTTCGATGGTACCTCAGTTGGAGGCGCCTATGCTGGACTCTCTTCAAGATCTCTAGTGGCGGCTCCTCTGGGTTCCCATTAGGTACCTCCTCGATACAGATACCTTGTCCTTATCCTAGCTTTAGGGAGGGACGAACTTTGGAAGGTCCGGCCTCAGATACTACCCCAAGTCCATTGATCTGATCAATGGCACTCCCATAATATGCCAACATCATTCTGACATCTTCCATAATCATATGTGTCGTATTAACAATCTTTTGATGGTCCGACTCTAACGTCTTAAAGTTTTACTCCATCTGGCCTTGTGTCATATGAAGCCTCTCAATCTATCCTTCAACTATTTTTACTTTTTCACTTTCCTACTCCAGTTCTTCCATAGGTCTCTCTACAGTGTAGCTTCTAACTTGAACCATTATTTTTAAACGATATGTCTCCATTCTCTTATCCCTGAATGCCTCATGCATATCGCAAAGGAGATCCTCATGATGTTGGCATTGTTCCAATAAGCTCGCATTTTCTTGTTTTAAAATCCTAATTCTCTTTTCCAAAGATTCATTATCTTCATCTTTCATAGGTTTCTTCCTTTCCCTATGTTCTCATGTCATCTTGCAATATATAAATTTATTAAAACCATACTAGTCAAATTCATTTCCAATTTCCTTAATCACATAAAAGTTTTCAATCACACACAAGATGCCCAAGGTTCAATCCTCAATCTAAAGTCTAATGCTTGATTTTCGGAAGCGAAGATTACAGATTGGTTGGCCGTCTCCCAGGTATAATCTCCTATCTCCTAATATAGAACACTATACCCAAGAGTTCATACTTAAACTACCCTGCGGAGTAGCCACAAATCCCAATAATACTTATTTACTAATGCAACCTCTATGGCGCCCTACCTGGGGTGTTCCCTTAGCTAAGGTGCTACCAGTTCAAATTAAATCATAATTTAAGAGACAACCACAAAAGCCGAATTTTCATTGTCAACTCAAACGATAGCTGCTTAACATAACACCTAAAAGATCATTTCATGAAGTACCATATGTACATACCATAGGTCTTAGATTCAAACTTAAACATTCTTAAGTTTTAGCATCACGATTAGGTGAAGTCTATATGTACATACATAACACCTAATCCATTACAAAATAAGTCTTTCCTCGAGCAAACCTCAAGCCCTTAGTTTTCATCAGTCCTGTCTGGGAAGAGAATAAAGGATACAAAAAGGGGGTAAGTCCTAAATACTTAGTGAGGGGGAAATATGACAAATAGTAAAAGAAAAATTGAAAAGAAGCAGTAATTTAAAACAGATTCAATAACGAGCAAGGCTTTATGATAAAATGCCATAATGGAACATAACATATATGTTGCCAAACTTAATAAACTATTGGCAACTCCATCCTTATTGCTCCATAGAATACAAACGATAACAAACAATAACAAACGGTAACAAATGGTACACAGAATTCAACAAATATGACAACTTCCCTTATTACTTCGTTACCCAAGAACTCAGCTCGGTAAGTGGCATGGCCAGTCCACATGCCAAATCCTACCACTCACAGATTGCTACCTCCAACATATCTACAAATTAGGATTTTAGGTGGGTACTAGCTGGAGACCAATCACCATCGGCCCATGCCGACCTGTTGTCTTTTGGGACTTAGTCCCAAGCCCATTACACCTCGTGGCATCCCTACGAGCGGTAACCCTACCAAGAGCATCCTCAAGGTGGTATAACATAATGCCAACAGATAAAATGTATTTCACAACAATTGACCAGAAACATATATGTGAAGGAGTAACAACATGATCCATGAACACTGGCTGGCAAGGCCATATAAATAGTATACAAGACGAATTAATAGGATTACAAAGCAAGATTTGATCAACAAAGCCCAAAATAACAACATAAATCAGGAGGGCCGGCAAGGCTATAGGGTATACGGGATCGAAACAGATAACACAATAGATGTTCTGGGCACATGAACGAATATAGTCAAATCCAACAGATAAACCTAGGAATACAATCATTACAGATCATTCACGTCCCAAAAAAGGAAAGACAAAAGCTCACCTTAGATTCCACAGAAGAGGCCATCCCTGTTCTACAGTCCTGCTAATCTCGACTCCTCATCACCTATCTAAAAGAACGTGCTTAATATCAAAATGCTTGTTTCAACCTTTAAATAATAATTAAGCTATTTATATTTTAATATCAGTTGTTTTACAATTAATAAAGTATTTTAAGGCTCGAATCCAAAGCTACTACAAGATACGTAATAATTATGCCATTAACACTACGATATTTACGAGAGTCATAATCGCTTCGATCTATAGTCTTTTCCTAAGTCAATAGTTCCTAATTTAACAAATTTAAGTCCTATTTTGGCAATTTAGTCAAAACATAACAATTAATCTAGATTCCTAAAATATTAGGTCTTTGCAGTGTTACACAAAAATCAGTTATAAATTATAGTAGTTAAATCTAATTAACGAGAATTCAATCTTTTGGCACTATACATCATTATATACAAAATTAGGGTCTTAATCATCTATTTAACTTAATTAATCAAAGATTATATCCACTAAGCATTATATATATATCCATGCATTCTATTTCTCATTCCCATTTCATTTTCTTCCATATCACTTAAAATACAAGAATTGGTAATGAATAAGAACAATACAAGTTAATCGATAATAACCCCAATTCCAAATAGTTTTTACACAAAATCTTATTATTGGAGCTCAATTACCACAAACCAATACCACACATATGACCACCATGACAAGACGGGAATTCTATCTCAAGGCTGTCGTGCGCCGCCGCAGCTAAAATTACTAACCACTACTACCACCACCGGCAAGTCTCAACCCACACAATCGAACGCCCAAATTAATTTTAAGCTCCACCGTCAAATTGATCAACAATTAAAGACGTAATCCAACTGTGCCACCACCTCCATCGCCATGAGTTTTGCCCAATTTCATCGCTACCGATAGTCAAAATAAAAAATGAAAGGTTCCATCTTGCTCTGCAATCTAAACTCTACAAAACCCATCTTTCGAACCCAAGCTCCCACCGTGAGTCACCGCGTCCACCACTTGCCGCCATCGCTCGATTTCAATCTTCAATTTCCCAGTGGTCTACCGGCCGAAATGGAATGCATGTGGTACTGTTGTGTTCCTGGTGGCGAGGTAGAACTTTTAGTCGGTTTAGTTTTGGGAGTTGGCCGTTGCTGGAGGGAAATCACCGGAGGGGAAGCCGTGGTTTACAAGTGAAAATATGAAGAAATTGAGGGGCAGTGGTTTGCTATTTAAAGAACAATTCTTAGATATTACAGATTGGCCCCAGAACTTTCTTTCTATTTTCAATTAAGACCTTCATTTATTGAGTTCCATCACTAATTAACCCTACTAATTGAGTGCCCTACATTGACCTATTTGACCAAGAATAATTTCAATTTAACTTCCAAAACTTTCAAATGTCTTAAAATTAAATCTTTTTCTAATTACGTTTTGACCTCCAAAATGTTTTTTTTTAAATAATGATATTTAAATTTTCACCAATTAAATTTTTAAGGGTGTTACACTTGTCATCATACTTTTTCATGTGTTGTTACTATCACTATGTCAATCATATCAAATGTTTGATGGCATATTGTCATTTGTTGACTTCCGCTTAGTAGGTACGACTCTGTACCGTAGAAAACCCTTACTGAATTTTGCCAAGTGGAAAGATAAAAAATTGCCAAATGTGGGTACATCCATGCCAACACTATAAAACTCACATAACGATAAGATAATCTTTTTAAAAAAAATTAAAAATATAATATGATTTTAATAGATATGATTACTTTTATATTATATAAATGATTAAATATACAGACATGTATAACATACTAATTAAAAATATGGTTCATATCAGAAATCGTATTAAAATTTTATTAGTATGATTTGAGTACTACACATTCAGAGAGAGAGAGAGAGAGAGAGAAGAGGTATTGTTTTTAATAGGCATATAGCAAAAGCAATTTATAGATACAAATCTTTTTCATCAACTTGCAACCTTGAGGTGGCTGGGTGCACGTTGCCATTGACCTTTACCTTATATATTATGGAAAATAAATAAAATAAAATAGTACAGAGTACTATTTTACTATATATATATATAAGTTAAAAAAATAAGGAGTATTTGTTAAGTTGCATTTTTGTCATTTAATTCATATAATTTCCCCTTATGATTAATAGTAAAAATGCTTAATTGTTGGATTTTAACTTTCATTTTGTATTTTGTGAAGAAAATTAAAGATTTGAGCTAAATGCAGTTGAAAGTGGAGTATTTGACATGCTTGGAGCAAAAATTGCATTTCTGAGGAGAAGAGAAATGGAAAAAGGAAACATTTTGAGGGCGGATGTGTTTTGGCAGTTGTACATTTTTGGAATGTTTTATATTTCTTAAATTAGGAGAATTTAAATTTTCCTACTTTGGTAGGACTCTTAATTAGTTTTCAATTGTATTAGGAGTAGTAGGCTATTTATAGGGAACTAGGAATCTTTCATAGGGGCTTTTTCATATCTTGTCATTCAGCATATTTTATTTTCCTACATTTTTCTTCTCATCATGAGTTGCTAAACTCCTTTGCTAGCCTAAGGGATTATTGAAGTTTGGATTCTTCAGTATTTGTGATATCTAAATAATTGATTCATATTTCTTATTTCTTGATTATTTATTTATCTTCTATTTTCATTACGAATATTCAAGTTTACTAAATTTAGGACCCAAATTTGATAGCTTAGAATATTTTCTGTCAATTAGAACATTAAATCCGTAATTGTTTAATTACTCTAATGCTTGTGGCAAATAACATAGTTATATGTGGGGATATGCATAATTTATGTTATGTAGATAAATAATCTAGTCTAAATAAACTCCACTTGTGTGTGTTTGTTGGCTAGGACTACGTCTCTCTAGTTTCTAATACTGTTGATAAATTAAATCCTATGAGCATTTTTTTAGGGTTGTTTATTGGCAAGGAAAATAACTAACGAGTTTCTCTTAGATATCGAGATAGTAAGGAGAGATTGGTTATTAGGACGTTCGAGTAACTATAACCAGTCTATTCATGGAAAATGGAATTTATCTTTGCATTAATGATGAAATCTGTGAACCAAACTGAGATTTTACCTTAGGCTAGATTTCATTCTCATTGATTTAGTTTACTTTTAAAATTTCAGGTTTTTCGTTTCATAAAAATTACCCCTTTTTTCTATTTTATTAATAAGCTTGATAGAAACAAAATTTACCAGTCCCTGTGGAATACGATCCTACTCATCACTGATTACAAATCATATCTATAGAGTATGAATTTATTTTTGTTGGATTCAACACCTGTCAAATTTTGGCGTTGTTGTTGAGGATTGGTGTCAAATAATTTTGTTTCTTTTAATTCCTCTTTCTTCTCATACATGTGAACTTCAATATGATCTTGAGATTGAGACGACTGTTTGTATATTATGGAAGGAGACTAGAGTGCACAAAGAAGGCAAATTATCGCCTTCGGATCTCAATCTAGATACGTCCAACTGAGTCAATTCTAGCGATTCAGAACAAGAAGAAACAGTGGATCATGAAAGAACTTCAAAGGAGTTAGCTGAACCAGATTTGACTCAACAATTGGTTTGCATCGAATATCCAGAGTTGGAAACACCTTTTGAGTTAAAATCTAGGTCAATCCATCTACTACACATTTTCCACAGTTTGGATAATGAAAATCCCCATAAGTAGTTCAAGGCACTTCATGTAGTGTGCTCGACTATGAAACCCCAAGGAGTGTTTGAAGGGCAAGTCAAGTTGCGAGCTTTTCCATTTTCCTTAGCAGATAAAGCTAAGGATTGGTTGTTTTATCTACCCCCTGACTCTGTTACTATATGGACATGAAGGCAAGTAAGGCACAAGGATTCAATAATGAAACTTCAGAAGCTAAGTTAACTAGTGATTCAAGCAAACAAGAATCTAAACATGCTTAAGATTCAGATTTAGATGGAGGGTTACTTTGATAAGCAAAATCTAAAGAAAGGATGAAGAATTCTTCTTCAATACAGAATATGTCAAACAGTGGTGCAACTAGAAGAATGCAACTTTTGCATGATCCAAATGTCTCCAAAAATTCTAGAAAAATTCCAGTTCATCCTTAACTCTTATATGAAGTTATTATGAAAATTTCAAATCAAAACTTCATCTAGATCTCCTAGAAAAGATTCGCCAGGTCACTGCCCTAACTGGTGAATCTCCAAGGCACAATAATCCTATTGTCTTGCCTCTATCAATATGATCCACACACCAATGTTTTTTCCAATTTCTCCTCAATATTAGCTGGAGATAGAGAGGAGAAATGAGAACTTGAAGGCTGATTTTGGGTCTGGAGAAGAAGAGAGAAGTGGAGCTTCAACTCATGAGGGAACACTTTGAAGGAGGTAAAATGTGAGAATTTAATTCTTCACATGGATTGATATGGCCGCCCACTCTCACCTCCATATCTATATATAGAGGGAGGATGGTGTAATGTCAATGTGGCATCACACCTTTCTCAAGGTGGGGGGACCGCTCACTTGTCTTGCAAGTTGGCAAATTTAAATCTAATTTGAATTTTCTGTGCATTTCAATAACATTTGAAATCTAATTTCAAATTAATTAAATGCCACATCAAATGAATCTTTCATTTTGAATTTTCCCTCCAAAATTATTCTTCTCATTAATTAAATTAAATACTTTAATTTAATCCTTGACTTAACTAATAAGTTAATTAACTTTAACTTTTTAAGCTAAGATTATTAACTCAACTCTTTAACTTGACCTATTGATGGTTATGTGGTACCAAATAATTAACTCTTTAATTACATCTAATTTAACTCCCTAAATTATTTGATTAATTTAACAATTAAACTAATCAAGCCAAAATTGACATCAATTTTTGGTCACCCCAAAATCTATCATATGGAGTAAATTTCTAACACTTAGAAAAATTCCTCCATTATTTAGAAAATACAATTGGCTTTTATGTGTGACCTAATAGGTTCTACCATTCATTGGTCATGGGCTCACAACTCCTTGTGACTTTTGAATATCATATTCATTTTAGTTTAAACTCCTTTAAACTAATCAACTTAATTCAATTAATTACCATTAATTGAAGAGTACCCAATCTCCATGGTCGATGTCTAACCTCAAACCCATGGAGCCTAACTAATTGGCCGAAATGAATGCTCTTGAAGAATTATTATAACTTTATGCATACCAAACAAACACGGTCCTTTCATCTCCTATCTCTCGAAAGAGGCCTAGGGCGAGATATTTGCCGGCTCCATAATAGCCTCGATACTATGTTTCTATTCTCAATGTTCGATTCCACTTTATGATCTCATCTTTGGAAAACTCCTTTTTCAAATTGTTATATGACCTTATGTAAGGATTTCTTGGAATCGATCATTATAGAATACATAGGAGATGTACTCGCCCTTCACAAAGACAAGGAGTCGGATTCCATCTTAGATCTCACAAACTTCCATGTCTAAGTAGTTCATGCCCAATCACCACCCGAACGGCCTACTAGGTGACCAGGGAAGAGTCAAAGCATGATGACCTAAACACAAGGTTACCATGGATCCTCAGGTCAAAGGACTAATTATATGCACTAGTGTAAGTTGAAGAATTTGCCACTACTGACTTACCACTTCGGCTATCTAGTAGATTCTCCAGGTGGGCCTTCAGTACCTTGTTCCCTAATAAGCATCCACTAACATGCATCCATATCTCATATGGAATTGCCCATGGAATGGAGCAATATCCAATTCCTTGGATCTATCATCATTAGTGCAAGTTTATCCAAATCTTAGATGCCCTGTCACTTAAAATCCTATGACTTGAAAGATTTAAGATCACGACCGTCTAAGACTTATTCTATGATCACCATCCAGTACATGACCAAGTCTTGTAGTCTTGTGTGATCTAAGGTCTTCAACTAAATGCCAGTGAAGTATAAATTAGCGTAAGATAAAGATGGTCATATAATGAATATCAGTCAATCAAGATTATATCACAAGTGAAAAAGTTTATAGAGCCAATTTAATTGGCTTGTAGGGCACTATTCCAACAGGACAGAAATGGCAAGATTATTTTTTGAGAAATTTTTCCCTACTTCACGCGCTACTAGTATTAGAAAAGAGATAAATGGGATAAAGCAGAGAGATACAGAGAGTCTTCACAAATATTGGGAAAGGTTTAAACAATTTTGCGCAAGTTGCCTACAACACGGTATTGCTGAGTGGCTTCTCATTCAGTATTTTTATGAAGGACTTTTACCAATGGAAAGAAAGATGATGAATTTAGCAAGTTAATGAGCCATAGTGAACAAAACTCCAAGCAAAGCTAGAGAATTAATCTCTATAATGGTTGCCAACTCCCAACAATTTGGATACTCTTGGGACCCTCCTAGAAAGGTCAATGAGGTAAGTAATTCATCTCTTGAGCACTAGATTTCCACTTTAACTTCTCTTGTTCAATAATTGGTTGTAGGAAATGCGCAACAAATTAAGGCTTGTGGGATTTGTACTAACGTTGGTCATCCTACGGATATGTGTGCTACACTCTAAGCAGATTCCTATGAACAAACCAATGCAGTAGGGAGATTTCCTGGACCACCACAAAGAAAGTACGATCCCTACTTAAACACCTACAACCCAGGATAGAGGGGTCATCTGAATTTCAGTTAAGGAGGGAGATCGCAAAATTACCAATACTTCCAACAAAACTGCCCTCTCCACAACAACCATCATCTTCAAATATAGGTATATCTCTCAAAGAGATTGTTAAATCGCTTGTGACTAACACTCAACAATTTCAACAGGAAACATGAGCAAGCATTCAAAACTTGGAGAACCAGATAAGTTAGCTAGCCACCTTAGTGAGTAAGATAGAATCCAAAGGAAAATTGCCCTCTCCGACAGTTGTTAATCCTAAGCAGAATGTTAGCACGATTACTTTGAGGAATAGTAAGGAGTTGAAAGAACCCACTAAGAAGACACAAGAAAATACTGTTGTGGAGAAAATGGAGAGAGAGATTGTCATGCCCTAGGATTCGGTTGAACATTCACATGAACCCAATGGTAAAGTGACAAGCTCATTGGTTGTACACCCTTTATTTCCTGAGAGGTTCACTTAATCCAAAAGGCATGAAGAGGAAAAGGAGAATTTTGAAACTTTTTGCAAAGTCGAGGTAAATATCCCATTACCTGATATAATCAAGCAAATACCTCGATATGCTAAATTTCTCAAGGAATTGTGCATAAATAAAAGAAAATGAAAGGGAAATGAAAGAATAAGTGTAGGATAAATGTCTCAACACTGATACAAAGGAAATTGCCCCCCAAATGCAAGGACCCAGGTATGTTTATAATCCCTTGCAAAATTGGCGATGTTGGAATTGAAAAGGCCATGTGCGATCTTGGTGCTTCAATTAATGTCTACTCTTCCTTGAATGTTGGTCCTTTGAAAGAAACATGAGTAGTTATTCAACTTGCTGATAGGTTTTTGGTATATCCCGAGGGAAATCCTAGAGGATATGTTAGTACAGATTAACAAATTGATTTTGTTGTACTTAACATGTCTGAAGATAACTCTCCTAATTCATCACAAATATTGTTGGGAAGACCTTTCCTTAGAACCTCTAGGACAAAAATTGATGTGTATGATGGTACACTCACTATAGAGTTTGATGATGATGTGAGTAAATTCAATATCTATGATGCCATGAAATGCCCTAATGATGAGTCTTGTGTTTTTGTTGCGGATATTTTTTATACTTTAACTCACAAAACCTTTTATTTGAATGATGATGATAATTCTGTGACATAAGGAATATCTACGTCTAGCTAAAGACGCTAAAGAGAGGTACTTTTTGGGAGGCAACCCAAACTTTCAATTTGTTGTTCATTTTTCTTAAAAAAAAGAAGAAGCTATTTTTTAGTGTATTTAATTAACTTTATTTTTTTGATGCAGGAGACATCTTAAATTAGCCTGTGGGCACAATTACTTCAAACAAAAAAGCTATTCAATTTACCCGTGCCCACGCTTTGCTCAAGGACCTCTTCTGGCATTGTTTCAATTATTTGATAGAAAAGTTCTTTAATCTACCCATGCCCACGCCTTGTTCAGGGACCTTTTCTGGCACGTTCGAATTAATTGATAGAAGAACCTCGTCTCCTTAGGGGAGTCCCTTTTCCACATTTCTTATGCATTTACATTCTTATTTTGAAATATTGAGACCAATGTTTGGCTTAAGTTTGGGGGAGAAAATTTTGGATTCATTTTGTTTCAAACATGCATGAAATGACTTTTTCTTCTTCTTATTTGCTTCCAAAGTGTGTTTTAGTTCTTGATTTGTTATTCTTTCTCATTATTCTTTTGTCTCTTTAAGATGCTTGTCTCTGAGGTAACACTTAAATAATTGGGTTGAATTAAGACACATTGTAAGAATGACATAAATAGTTAAATCCTTGTTTATCGCCTTTTGACTTGTTTCCTTGTTCGTTAATTTGGATAAAAGATATATGAGGGAATTAATGCATATCACCCATAATAATTGTCATCATAGCGGGTTAATTTTTCTAGAATTTGCCTTGATGTGCATATTTGGGTTGAATTGTTGAGTTGAATGTACTAAGACGATGAAGATGACTAGGTTTGACCATTTAACCCCTTTAAAAAAAGCACTGGCTTGATTACTCCACTAATCACTAAAATTAAGTGATTATGAGTAGAGATAATTATCATCTAGGTTTGTGAGCGGCTGAGTAACCGGGTGCATTCATCACTAATGTTTGCATTCGCGTAAAAAGGTCAGATGGCATTCTAGAAAATTGTGGCCAGCTGAGTAACCGGGTGTATTCATTACCAATATTTTTTTGCGTAAAAAGGTTGGTCCACATGCTGAATTTACTGCCGAAAAAAGGGGAGATCGAATAAGGTTTTTCCTTCCATCCTTTATGTTTTCGTGCATCCGGCTTGCTATTTCTCCCTGAAAATGTGATATCGCTGCATGCTTTTGATAGTTGACCTTCTATGTCTTCACTTTTAATAACCTTAATGAAGAAGTGTTAAATTCCTTTTACATTTCGAGTTCAACAAGATTACCAGGGTGGCAGGTTATTTGTGTAACTTATAAGGGTTCTTTCTATGAAGTGCATGTTCCT
Source organism: Jacaranda mimosifolia (assembly GCA_018894105.1). Lineage (NCBI taxonomy): Eukaryota > Viridiplantae > Streptophyta > Magnoliopsida > Lamiales > Bignoniaceae > Jacaranda > Jacaranda mimosifolia. The sequence continues at coordinate 25,359,263 of CM032126.1, forward strand.
ACTTGTGTCTTGATTTAGCCCTCCAAAATTTGATAATTTGAACTATGTTGGGGACAAGCTGAGAAATAGGTAGAAGTCATATTGAGAAAGGTTAATAAATTGAGGCTATTGTATGCTTGAGACAAGCATTGTCTAAGTGTGGGGGAATTTGTTAATTTGCATTTTTGTCATTTAATTTGTATAATTTTCCCTTATGATTAATAGTAAAAATGCTTAATTGTTGGATTTTAACTCTCATTTTATATTTTGTGAAGCAAATTGAAGATTCAAGCTAAATGCAATTGAAAATCGAGTATTTGACATGCTTGGGGCAAAAATCGCATTTTCTAGGAGACGAGAAATGGAAGAAGGAAATAATTCGAGTGGGGACGTGTTTTGGCAGTTGTACATTTTTGGAATGTTTTATATTTCTTTAATTAGGAGAATTTAAGTTTTCCTGTGTTGGTAGGACTCTAATTAGTTTCCAAGTTGCATTAGGAGTAGTAGGCTGTTTATAGGGAATTAGGAATCTTTCATAGTATTTGTGAGATCTAAAAAATTGATTCGTATTTCTTATTTTTTAAGTATTGATTTATCTTCTGTTTTCATTACAAATATTCAAGTTTATTGAATTTAGGGCCTAAATTTGATAGTTTAGAATATTTGTTCTATCAATTAGAACGTTAAATTCATCATTGTTTAATTGTTCTAATGCTTATGGAAAATAACATAGTTATGTGTGGGGATATGCATGATTTATGTTATGTGAATAAATAATCTAGTCTAAATGAACCCTGCTTGTGTGTGTTTGTTGGCGAGGGGTGGGTCTCTCTAGTTTTTAATGCTGTTGATAAATTAAATCCTAATAGCGTTTCTTTAGGGTAGTTTATTGGCAAGGGAAATAACTAACGAGCTTCTCTTAGTTATCGAGATAGTAAGGAGATATTGGTTATTAGGGCGTCCAAATAACTATAACCAGTCTATTTAAGAAAAAGGATATTTATCTTTGCATCAATGATCAAATCTGTGAACCAAACTAAGATTTTACCTTAAGTTAGATTTCATTCTCATTGATTTTTTATTTGATTTATTTTACCTTTAAAATTTTAGGTTTTTCATTTCATAAAAGTCCTCCATCTTTTCTATTTTATTAATAAGCTTGAAAAAATAAAATTTACTAGTCCCTGTGGAATACGACCCTACTTACCACTAATTACAAATCATATCTTTAGAGTAGGAATTTATTTTTGTTAGATTCGACACCCATTAGATTTAGTTCTATTTATATTGCGGGTGTGGAATCATTTCTAAAGTTTTCAAGAGAGAATATTACATGGTCTGATAAGTTTTTGAATAGTATTTCCTAATTTCGTTTAATATATATTGCATTCTATAATGGTTTGTACATTGTTTTAGTATTTTTAAATACTAAGATGTTGAATATTTTTATAATTGTGCAGTGAGATGCCGCCTAAGGAAGTAGCATACGTCGCCCGATAACTAGGAAAAGTATAGTTGGAATCCAAGAAGCATCTTCGATCATTCAAGAATCAACATTTATGTTGCCAACTTCGTCTTCATCTCTTTTGCAGCCTATTTCATCTAGATCTCCACATCATGAGGAGGATATACAAGAAATGGATTGTGAAAGTCCTATAGCAATCTCAGAAAATTGCATTGGTAAAACATTCAGACCTTATGCATTACTATAATAAAGAGTTTAACTTGCAAATTATTTATTATTGATCTTTACATATTTGTTGATGGATAAACATCAACTTCCACCAAGAAACAAGGTCGTGGAGCAAGTACAGGCAAGTCCATAGAGAAAGACATTACTGATAATGTAAGTATTGATATTTATAGTACGTATTGATCTCCTTTATCTTATATGCTCTAAATTCTAACTATATTTTTATATTTGTGGTTAGGATGGTAAGTTGCTGGAGATTGAGTTCCCTGAAGGTTTCAAGAAGCCACGTCGATTTGCTAATCACCTAGCAAATGCGATTTGAATTGTTGTTAGGCATAGTCCTGAACTTGATTGTATTAGCCAATGGAATGAGATCCCAGAGTATCAAAAATTACCTGTGTATGCTGGACTAGATGTGAGTTTAGTTGTGACATTCTATTTATTATGTTTATCTTACTTATCAATGAGGAAATAATTTATTTGTGATATATAATTATTGAACTTTTATATCTTTTAGGCATGGTTTATTATCAAGGGATGGGAAACTAATGAAGTAGTCAAGAAGTATATGGAAAACATGTTTCAAAGGAGTTATACACATTGGAGGGGCCGATTGTCAGCATCATATAGAAAGATGATTGCAACAAGAGAGAATCCAAGGGCTAGTCGTCCATTTGATTGGATACCACTTGAGAAATGGCATGTCCTATGTGATCATTATGAAAGTGAAAAATTCAAGGTATTAATAGATTTTATTTGAGATTTCAATATAGTTATATATATTGTCCTAAAATTTTGAGTATGGTTTTCACCTTTGTTTTTCCATATGTAAATGCAGGCTAGGTCCAAAACTAATGCTGAGAATAGGTCACACATACTATATACTCATACTTCAGGTTCAAAATCTTTCCACACACGACTATTGCAAATGGTATGTACTTACTAAAGCTCAAATAAATTTGACTCTTTGGTTGATGTTCACTACTAATAACTCTCTTTTTTGCCAACTTGAAAGGAAAATCAAAGCTATGTGGATAACTTTGCAAGGACTCACATGAAAAATGGTACTTTTGTAAATGACAAGGCTACAGCAATACACGTATATTTAATTGTATATAATTATTATTTTAATTGAGCATGTGTGTATATTTCGCATATAATATAATATGCTCGACTTCATGACTAAATGACAGGCTAAAATGGAAAACTTAAGGAATCAAGCAAATGAAAATAGAGAAAGTTCAGTTTCTGAGAGGGAAATTGTAAAGCAGACACTTGGCAAGCGCGCTAGATACGAAAAGGGCTTGGGTTACGGAGTTGTGCCTTCTAAGTGTACCAAAAGGTCAACATGTGAGTCTTCACAGATTGAGACACTCAAAGAAAAATTGAGTAGCAAAGAAGACGAATTACAAGATGCTACTTCACACATTAAATCTCAAGAGGAAATGATTGAAAGTCAACAAATCCTAATTCAAAGTTATGATGAAGAAGTAGCTGGTCTCAGAGAAGGTCAAAATGAATGGAAGCAAATGTTGCTAAAAATTATGCAACAAAACAATCCAAATAATCAAGATAAGAATTGTAAGTTCATACTTCTATGTTGTTCGCATCATTCTTATGCATTTTACGTTTCATTGCGATTTGATTTGATCACTTTTATAAAGAAAATACAATTAAAAAAATTTAGTTAATCATGTGGTATTATATTGTATAGAAGTTGTTCTCTCAAAAAGAGTTAACATGTGGTATTTATGTTGCTGCAAATTTTGCAGCAGAATTTTCTGCTGTTTTTTGCTGTAGAAGTTTCTGTCGGCAGCAGAAAATTCTACTGCAGGAAATTTCTGCAGCAAAAAACAGCAGAATTTTTTGCTGTTTATTTCTAAATCTGCAGCAGAAAATTCTACTTTTTTTTTGTTGGAAAAAAAAAATAGAAAAATATGCTGTGCAGAAGATAGCAAATTTTTGCTTTTTTTTTTCCTGCTAAAAACAGCAGAATTTTTTACTGCAGAAAAAATTCTACTGTGTAGAATTTTCTAATGCAGAGAATTTCTGCAGCAAAAATTTTCTACATGATTTTAGAAAAGACTTATATTTTGGTAACTAAATTATTTTGTAGCAAAACTAGTGTCAGTACTAAATTAGTTATTTTGTGCATTGCATTATTCTAGCTTTTCTAGTAAAATTAGCATTTGAATTAAAGTAAAAACATGTATTCGTATCTCAATTTTTTTTAAATTTTCTCTTTACATTTATGTACGAGCAGGAGATGACAAAGTGGTGCAAGAAAATTGGAAAATGTGTGCTAAGAAACTTGCTTTGCAACTAGGTACTTTCTTGCAATTTTATTTTCGACAAGTATTAACTCTAGCTTTGATATGCTACTCCGAAATTCTTTGTCTCAAATAAATTCCAACTGCTCGGATATTGTTAATTTTGAAGCAAATCATTCAAGTTCTTAGCATTTTGTTTCTTATCTCTTATTATGAAGTGGATTCTTTACATAAGTTTTCCGTGCTTCTGAATTTTGTGATATGATTTGTTCAAGTTATCTTGCTTATTTTTACTTATTCTAGGTTCTACCTTTAATAAATTTAAATTTTGGTTATATTTGTAGGTTTTTGAAGTAAATGATCCAAGAATGGAGAATGCGATATGAATATGAAAACTCATATATTTTGATCACTCAATTATCCTATCATGAATATCCTTTTCAAACATGTCGTTATGTTTTGTCTCATTAAAGCTACAATATTTATAACTTCTTTATATTCTCTTTTATAACAATTTGGATGGTATCTTTAATTTCAACTATGCTTATGTGATCTAAATTGTTGCTTTTGTTAGCTTAGTATGACACTTCTTTATTTTTAATTTTATTTTCTATATATATTCGTGTTTTATGTGATATAATGCTTATATGTAAGGACTTCCAGATAGTTGCGATAAAATTTTAGTTAAGGTTTCGAAAATTGGTTTCTAACCCTTTTGATACAAATAAAAATATTGGTCAAACATTCGTTTTAGTGAGGATTTTATGTTGTGGCATTTAGTATTTGTGACAATAATTACTATTCATCATAAAATATAAAATATTAATAACTGTGAGTATTAGTGAGGACCATATGTTCATGTCATATATATTAAAACATATTTTGAAATTGATTATTGGTAGCAAATGCTTATCTTTGTAACAAATGTCAATATTTTTGTGAGTATATAATTGTCACTAGAACTAATGATATCGTAACGAAATATCCATTGTTACCAATGTTTTTGTGACGAAAGGGATTATTTGTTACCCAAACTTTTAGCGTCGAGCTTTAGAGGACAAAATTAGTAATGAAGATTTTTTGTTACAAAAAGTTACAGTGACAAAAAAATATCCTATTGTGACAAATATGTTCCTCGCCAAAAGTAAAATTTCTTGTAGTTGTTTGAGTCTCAAAGGCATAAATTAGGAGTATATATACTCTCTTCGCAGAAACGAAAACTAAGAAGCCTTGTGATAAGAGTTACAAGCTTTAGCTTTCTTAATTGGTAGGTGATAGCTGATACACCTTTGAGTTATGGAGTAGCTAGGAATATTCTAACTTGAGATCATTTAGTATTGTAGCCTCAATCGTTGTCATGCATGGTCATCAATTAATTATACAGAGGCCGCTTCTGTTCAATATAATACAGACAAAAATGAGGGGAAGATCTCCATCTTCTTTAATTTGTAATCCTTTTTAATTCATAGGTACATATATATATATATGTATGTAGCAAAAAAGACTAGAAACAACCATAAGAATTATATGGAGAGATGTATGCATGTTATGCGGGCCGGCAAATGTAAATAATTAATTACGGGAGTACCATACTACTCTCTTTATAACATAAAGAGTGCGACGAAAATAAAAGAAGAAGTGCTAATTAATTAAGTATACCGTGTCCACTTATCTATGTATATATATAATCTATCATTAGACTTGGTAGATGCATGTAACTTGTCATTACTTCAAATTAATCCTGAAATTGTTCCATGTAAATTTGATGCTTTATATATAAACAACCTTGGAGTTGTGAGATTAATGGCGTGCCTGAGTTGTGAAAAAATTAGCAGCCGAGTTGCTTTCCCAATATATAAATGTGATCGATTTCAAGCTTCATCTAATATGTGCTTCATATATATAGCTCTTTAACTAATTAGTAATTAAGTGTTGGAAATATCAAATACCATGTCCGATTGTCCGGTCCCAACTCCCAACGAACGAGAGAAAACTATATAATGTTGATGACTGCTTTTGAATTAATTTGTTTCGGCCATACTTTTAGGGTGTTTGGCTAAATTTATTTAAAAAGTTTTATAAGCTTCTATATCTTATAAGATAATTTTATAATTAATATGATTAAAATTAAGAGAGCTTGTTAAGATGTTCAAAATAAGTTAGAAACTCCTTAATTTTTTATAAAAATGGAAAAAAAACTTATAAGCTCCTAACATCTTATTTTTGGAGCTTATAAGTTCTTTTAAAAAAAAAAAATACCAAATACTCTTCAACATCTTATAAGCTCTTAAACATCTTATAAAATATTTTGAGAAGCTTATAAGCCCACCTAAACACCCTCTTTATCAATGCGTGTCAACTTCAAACGCCATATCAGTACCTTAATTTATCGAAAAAATTTCAGCCAATGTGATGTGATAGTGGTAGTGCCAAGGAGTTACTACTCCTGAAAGCCAAGACAAACATTAATTCCTTGATGGTCCATATATGATGATTGCACTAACTCTTATAATGTTACTAGAGCTTTTAAAAACTCCATTGATATGTATTTTTCAGTTACTTATTAATATATATTTATAATATTTTTATAGAAAGATATTATATTTTTCTATCAATAGATATATATATGTATATGAATTAATTTTTAAAACTTTGTGTATATGTCTCGTATTCTGACAATATGTATGTATTGATAATTTTAACAACTGAAAATTACTATTCGTGTCTTGACATGATAAAAATGATACACAAAGTAGATATATATTGAAACTATCTAATAAGTACATATTTAAATTAAGTAGAATAAAACATAAATGTTAAGGTTAATTTTTTACCAAAAAAGTTAGATATTTTTATTTTTTACTTTAATTATACATTTTTATTCCAAGATTAATTTCAAATTTATCTTAATTAAGTACTTAATAATTTAAGTTATTATGAAATAAACAAACTATTTTTTCATGTCTAATAATCTTTTTGTATCTCAAATATATAATCACTTTATTTTCAGTTGAAATATACATTCTTGAATTGTATTTATATTTTAATTAAAAAATTATCTCCTAGACAACTTGTAAATACACATATAAAATTTTCAATAATTTATAGGTAATTAGTATATTTCCAAATAAAAAAATGACTAAGCAACTATGATTATCTTTACATATTATAATTCACTTAAAAATTTACAACTTACCCAGGTTTCTAACTATAAGAAAGATAATTACATCTACTTCTATGGAATATCAAATCATTATTTTATTAGTGAAAGATTTTAAAATTTGATAGGTACGCTTAAACTTATCAGAAGTTTTTCAAATTTAATTATTTTTAAGATAATCTCTTTTAGATATGCAAAATATATTTTGATAAAATTATATATCAAGAATATTACTAATATTTTAATTTGAATTTAAAATATATTACAAGTATGAGAGATTATTTCCAACAACTTCTCTTAATTTTTTATATTTATATTATAAAAAATTTCAATTAAAAAAGTTTTAATTTTTAAACAATTAAAGCAATATAAAAAATCAATTCTCAAATATTTGAAGCAAATTTTTTATTACATAAATATATTATAGTTGAAACTTTCAAAAGTCTGATAAATGGACACTTAAAATAGCCAATAACGTTAATCTTTACATTTTGAATATATTTATTTTCACAATTTTAATATTTATATCAACTTCCTTTATTTACACATTTTTGTTTAATAAGAATTTACAAAAGAGTATTGTACATATAGATAATATGAATAATGTATCAATAAAGTTTTGCTGAAACTAAAAATCGTATTAAATTATTTTATGCATCTTGTATTTAATGAGATTTGATATATTAAATATATATATAGATATATTAAGTTAAGTAACAAAAATTAAATATTATTTAATAATAATTCACATGATATGTAAAACATATTATTTGATATATAATCTTAAAAATGATAAAACAAATCCATAAGCAAAAGTGAATAAATCTTACAATGTTGACAAATAATTAACATTTTAAAACCCTCAAGTGTAATAAAAATTGTTATTGTAACCATTACATTTTTAACTATATGATGCTAAAGATATTTTATATTTTTTTAAAGAAATATTTTGCTTATATATCATATTAAAAAAATATATATATATAATTTAAAATTATATTAAATAAAATTTTTTTGCTTGGTTGTTTATTATCTATTCTTATTACTTTTTTTATTTTAACAATTTAAGAATCTATGTATAATTTATAGATTTAAAGGTAGCAACTATATATTGACACTCTAAATTTAATTAAGTTATATAAATCATCTTCAAATTTTAACATTTTCAAATGAAATCTACATTTTACGTCATTAAAAATAATTTTTCTTTTTGAAATTTTGAAAAGATATCTTATTTATTTAATTATTTGAAGTAAAATAAATATTATTAAAAAATAAAAATATTTGTATAATTAAATTTATTTTAAGCTACACCAGACATATAGTAAAGAATTTTAAGACACCTCAATGGCAAGACATGGAAGCTATTTATAAATTATTTCAAAGCTCTATTGGCAAACAAATACTTCATGATTCATTTAAACTTTTTGTTGTCTATTCAAATTCTTCATTACTCATCCATTAAAATATGAAAATCTCAACATTTCTTGGACAGAAAGTATGCTTTTCAAGCCCCCGAGAAAAATAATGATAAAGAAGTCGAGAATAAGGGGAATATACTAATTAAAATTTACAAAAAATTAGAGTTTTAGTCATAACTTTATGAATAATATTTATTTTTTAATTTCAATATTTATTTTATTTGCACAAAATTTTTCATGAACATTCATGAATCAAACACGCAAAAGATAGATAACTAAATAAAAAGTCTACAATTTTCTTAAATAAAAAAAAGTAATACATAGAAATAATAACATATGTTTACATATTTTCTTTCTTTTTAATATTTAATGTGAAAGATCATAATTTTTTCTAATTTTTTTAATCAACATTTTCACAAATCAAAGTTAGTTATATCATAAATCGAGATTTTGATTTTATTTTTATTTTTAGATTAAATAGTCCAAATAAGAATGATTTGTGAAAAAATAAATAAATAAGGATATCTAATCATATTTTTTTATATATGTAAAAATAACTTTTATTTTGTATAATGTTTATTTTTTAAAATAATTTAACACAAATTTTAATTTTTGTTTGAATTGATTTTCTATGATACAATAGATCATTATGTTCTCAATATTGTTCATCATGTTTTATATTCTCAGACACTATAATTTTATTATTTTGTTTGAGTTATTTTTGTTATGAAAAAAGATAAGTATTTTTGTATTTTTATATTGTGCTTTATACATGTGACGATGCTGTGTGAATATGATTTTCATTGTCTCTAATATTCTTACACTGTGATTTTTTCGGGAAAAAAAATCTTAATTTTGTATCATGTATCTTATTAGAAAATAAATCGTGAATTAAATTCACTTTTACATGAAATAACAATGATAATTTTTAGCTATAATTAATTTAATTCGTGCATAATACTGGGCACATGCTTATAGTTAAAATTCTAAAAATCTAAATTCTCTTAATGAAGATAATAGTTAAGATAAAATTTCAAAAGTTCATTGCTATATATATAAGTAAATAAATGAATGTGATCATGTTGAATGCGAGAGTTTTAAAAGCTAGATTCCACACCTATAACACCCCTAAAATTCGGGATTTTGGAAAATAAGAATTGGAAAAAAATCAAGAATTTTGATTGGTCAGATTTTAGGGCTCGAAATAAGTGAAAAAGACTTAATTGCAAAATATTTGAAAGTCTTGGGGTCAATCTGAAATTTGAGAAAAACTAATTGGACTAACTTTGAAAATTTTGTGGGTTTACATGGAATTATTTTGGGCCAAATGGGTGAAATTAAGGCACTCACTAAATCTAGCGACTGAATTAAAGTTTGAGCAAATCTTGAAGGACTTGATTGAAGGCTAAACAGAAATTTTGGGTTCAAATATGAAATTTACAAAAATCAATTCTGTAAAATGGCAATTTTGCATTTGGACCCCCCATTTCTTCCTTATTCTTCCCCACAACCTCACTTCCCTTCACCGGCAATCTCCTCCGGCAGCTAGCTTTTCTCCAACCCAAACCGATAAACCTCTTCTCCTCCTCACCAGCTCTCCGATGGTACCACATGCACGACAGGACGACCAGCGGACTACTGAGAAGTTGAAGCCAAGAAATAGCTCACGGTGGGCAATGGTGGGCTTCCATCCTTCCGGCAGCCAAACTTGGTTTTGGGGTATGGGTTAGGTAAAGCTCAGTTGGAGGATCACCCTGGTAACCTTGCCTGGAAGTTTAGCGCGGCGGCGGGGGCGAAAAATCGATGAAAACTCCACCTGTGGAGCAAAGTGATTTTGAGGTTTTTGGGGCTTCGATTGGAGGCTTTTCTAGTTGAGAAATTGAAAACGGAGTTGAGCATTGAAAAGCTCACGGCGAGAGGTGTCTCTGGGCGGTGGCCCTTGAATTTTTCGGCGACGGTGGACAGCGGCTAGCGGTAGCAATGCAGCGGCGGCAGTGAGACAGTTTTGTCTCCTCGACGTAACTGATCGCACTCGTGTGCTTGGTTTGTGATTCCTGAAACTCCATAATCGCCTCTTGTGTTGGAAGTTTTGAATGATATTGGAACATATATATGTATATTGTACTATTTCTCCTACAAATATTGTAATATATTAATTGAGGATGTGATATATGAAGTTGTACATGTACATTGGGCCCAGATATATAGTACTATGTGGTAAATTAGATTAATTAAAGTTTATTAAAGGATTAAACCCTAACTTGAGGATTTTATATATTTGGGACCTAAGTATTGACATTGAGGATAATCTTGTTAAATGGACTGTTGTTGTTAATTTGGGACGATGTATTGGGAATCATGAATCAAGGACTAGAATTCATTCTATTATTGGGATCAAAACAATTTTGTAATTATTTCTGTAGTAATCATCTTAATTAGCATACCTCGTACCGATAGATTTGGTCGGATCCTAATTACTGCATTAGTTGGTTAATTAGAGGTATTGGGGACTGTTAATAGTTAATTGTGCATATTAAGGATCAAAGAAGGATTGTAATGGTAAATATCCTTTTGTTTAGGTGACAACAAAGTGGGTCATGCTGACCAGTAGGATTGTTAACTGTATGCTATATCTGAGAACTACAAAGGTGAGGGTCTACCAACCTAGAGGGTCTACCAACCTAGCACTTCCTTTATTTATCTGTTATTGTGATAAACCCCTGTTCGGGTTTCCTATTTCTGATCTGTATTCTGTTTTGTTGAAATCTGAGATTTGTTGAAATCTTGATTGATGTCTGTTATATGATCTGTACACCCCTGTGTGGGTTATTATTTGTTACCGATTCTGAATTCTGTCTGTTCTAGTGCCTAGAACTCCTATATGTTATTTGTTACTGTTTGTTATATGTTCCGTCCTATTATGTTATCTTTTGCCTTGCCGGCACATATGTTATCCATTACAACTTTGAATTAGCCAAGTTGGCTTATCTATTCTGTTTGGTTCTACTATCTATTGTCTTGTCGGTATTTCTGTACTGTTCTGAATTGTCTGTACCGTTATCTGTTTGATTTGTTATCCGATTGTTTGTTATCTGTTCGATTAGTTATTTGACTGTATGTTATCTGTCTGTACTATTATTTCAAGATGTTAATCTCTGCTATGTGAGCATGGGATAAGCCGTAAGCCCAAAACTTGTGATAAGGAAATCTGATCAACATGTTCTGTTTCATTTCCTGACAGTATTCTAATTGCTCATATTCCGTTCATGGAAAAACAAGGTTGCAAAAGTTTCTTGGTCTAGATCAGGTCGTTGTCAAGGTCGGATGAGCTATTTGTATTTCCTCCCAAACTGATTTGGTTGAGATGGACCATTCCTCCCAAGCTGATCTTGTTGAGACGATCCCGGGCCATTCGAGCCGACAGGCACAACTCCTGAGCCAGTTCCTACTGATAATCTTGAAATCTAAAATTATTTGTTTTGCCCGAATGTATCTGATTGCCTATTATGATCTGTTTGTCTATTTGTATCCGTTCCGCCTGTAATCTGACTGTTCTGTTTGATTGTACTCTACCTGTAATCATTTGATAGCTCTTGTTACGATTGACTAATGATAATCTGTTGAGTTGATTCTTTCTCGACAGATCCTTACATTTACTATTACGATTATCCCTCACTAAGTCTTTGGACTTACCCTCTTGTATTACTTTGATTTTCTCAGACAGGATAAGTGATGGATGCAAATTTCTGGTTTGAACTGGAGGAAATTATCTCTTGTAATAGAATTAATGTTCGAATGTATATATGGAATTATTTGAATATTTAGCTTGAACTTGAGACATTGTGATGATATCATATTAATGCTAGTGATTTAAGGCATGTAAATTTGGCTAGATATAAGAAGGTGAATCATGGCATTTACTTAATGATTTGATGAGTCAATTAAGTTAGAAATTTTTGCTGCTTCTGATAAATTGGATTTGAGATTTGGTGGCATATGTTTAGAATATGTGCTTTCTGTTATGGGTTTAGTTAATGTTTGTTTAAGTTGGAATCCACTGCTATTTCTGATATATTTGAAATGTTTGATTATGGGTCTATTGATTTATATTGAGGATTCAATTTAAGATTAAACTGTGTGGCGCCTCGGCTTAGGTGTTATTCTGAGTTATGGGCGCTATAGAAGTGGTAATAGAGCCCAGGTTTTGATGACCTAGGTTCACGTGGGAATAACTGTTGTGATTGAATCTGATTGGCTTGCTAGAGACTTAATTGAATTAGGAATTATATAGGATAAAAACCTTAGGATAGGAGAACTTGAGCTACTAGGACTTGCTCCTAGAATATGGTTGTGAAAATGAAGATTTTCAGGTAATAGAGAAACTGAGCTTGAATTTAGAAATGTTTCAGATATGGATACTTAGATTTAGGAGTACCTAAGTTATGCAGGCTGTGATTCTAGAATGTTGAATTTTAGCTACTTTGCGTATTAGGAGTTCTTGTGTGATTCGAAGATTTAAGATGAATTTGAGAACCGCAAGAATGTTCATGGGATCTTATCGTTTGTCGTAGAATGATTAAGATTTGCATATTTTTGAGTTCAATTTAGTTTTGTAATAATCATTTTCTTTCTTTTATCTTTGGAAGCTTGGCAGAATCGATAGAGTTGATGGCTTCTCAAGGAAGTTCTGGTGCACATATCCCACCCAAAACTGAACGACGGGGTAGACCCCCTAGGCAAATGGATGTTAATTGACGAGCTCCTAGGCAGGAAACACCTGCCCACCCACAGCCGATACCGAATGAGGAAGTTTCTCAAACTCCTCCGATGGATCAACCTGCAGTAGATCCCCTGGTAAGGCTTGATCACCGAGGTAGACAGAGACACAGGCAATTGACGGTTAGAGTAGGGGTAGTAGAGGCAGTTACAGAAGACCGATCCTTGGAACGATTTCTTCTTTTCAATCCCCCAAAGTTAGTGGGAGATCTTGATGATAGAAAGGCTGAGGAGTGGATCGATAGTTTAGAGAATATTTTTGAGACATTACAATATTCGGATGAACGAAGGGTTCGATTTGTCACATTCCTTTTGGAAGGTTCCGCCCGGAGTTGGTGGAAGATGATTGATCGAAGATGGATAGCTGAAGGAACCCACCAAACTTAGGAGAATTTCACCCGAGACTTCATGAGTAAATTTGTGCCAAAAGTAGTGAAACGAGCAAGAGAAAGAGAGTTTATGGACCTTGTACAAGGGGCTTAGTCTGTAAGTCAGTACAAGGCTACTTTTAGCCGATTGATACAACATGCTCCCTACATACAAGATGATGAAGGTTGACAAGCTCAACGATTCGTACAAGGGCTGCGACTAAAGCTTAGGCAAGGTTTGGCTACTTGTGACTTGCCAAATCTCAATTTGGCAGTAAGTATGGCACTGCAACTTGAGTCAGAGCTGCAGGAAATCCGAAAGATTGAGAATAAGGGCCTCCAGGAAAAGATACGCTTTGAGGAGCAGAGTGATATTGGAAGAAAGCAACTGAGACTCCAAGTTGGAAGCACCACTTAGCTAGCCCCTCATTCTAGCAAGAAGGCAAATTTAACCCAAGAGAGGGCACCCAAATGATGTGAATTCTGTAAGGGATTTGGCCATGAAGAGTTTGGATGTTGGAAAAAACAAAGCAGATGTGTAGGTTGTGGTAGCAACCAGCACTTTGTGAGAGATTGCCCCAAACAGAAAGGCCTAACACTCGTAGGAAAGGGAAAACAAACAGCAAGAGCTAGTGGGAGACAGAATGTCCAAGCTTGTGTGTATGCCCTGACAGGAGAAAAAGTACTGGATCCTCCTGGGACAGAGTAGAGATTGATTTCCCTAAGAGAAAGACAGTAGTCAACTGGAAGAGATCTAAAAACGTGATTTAAGTCTGCAGTTTTCTGAGACTTGTTGGCTATTAGCAAAGAATATGTAGAATCTTGTTAGAATTGCGGATTACTAAAGATTTTGTGTGTATATCTATGTTCAACCTGCAAAATAAGAACTAATACCAACTGGTATCAATTAACAGAACGCTCTGTTTAATTGATACAGGCAAGTACAGTTTGCCACTGAAAGTTCCCCATCTACCGAATGGCATCACCAAATCTTACCATAAGGAATTCTCTTAGTTAAGAAAATCTAGAAGAAGATACTGCGGAGCGGAGATGCCCAATAAATTTGAGGAAAGGAAACGAGAACCACAAATACATTCGACAATAACGAGAGAAGTTATAAGGCAGATGAGTGCAATGCCTCGGTAGCAAGGTCAGGTAGATAGCTCTAAGAAAAAAGAAAAGCTTTCAGAATTTGGAACTTTAGCACATTTCCTAAGGTTCCATCCCCCAACATTCATGGATAAATCAGACCACCAAAAAGAGGAGGCTTGGATTAAAGAGGTCAAAGATATCTTCCAAATGTTAGATTATCCTAAGGACCTCAAACTCACATCTGTTATTCATTTGTTAGAGGGAACTGTAGGTCAATGTTGGACCTTGGTGAGTCAACGATGGAAATATAGGAAGGTCCCTCGTACCTGGGATAATTTTGTGTGGGAACTTATGGATAGATTTGTACCACAAAAGGTAAGAGATGTTGGAAAACAAGAATTTGAGAATCTTACCCAAGAAGATGTGACCGTGTGGCTGTATGAAACAAGATTCAGTAGGTTGTTGTGGTATGCCCCACAGATATGGAGGAAAGAAGAGTTTAAGACTGAGAAATTTGTTAAAGGTTTAAGATCAGAGATACGATAAATCTTCATGCCTTGCGAGCAGTTTAACTTTGAAGAGGTCTTGGCAAGAGCCCAACACATAGAACAAGAATCTCTTGAGGTATCTACCAATGAGAAGAAGGGTAAGCGAGGAAGAGTTTTTGATCTAGAACTTGTTGCGAGTAGTGAAGGTGAGTCAGATAAGAAACGATTGAAAGTTCAATCTGGGACATCAAGAATGAAATTTGGATTTTGTAAAGCTTTCAATCATGAGGAATCTAGGTGTTGGAAGAAAACTAGGAATGTGTATAGGATGTGGCAGCGAACAACATCTATTTCGAGACTGCCCCAGAAACAAACGGTAAACCTCAGGTACAAAAAGGAAAAGAAAATGGGTGACCAAAGGTTCTGACTAAGTCCTTGAATATCAGAAGAGAATCTAACACTGTATATTTTGGCTTCTTACCCCAGATGGAGTCTAAGAGCAGTAGGCGCATGGGTTATATTTGTATCTAGTGTGTTTAAGTTCTTGTGAATTTGTGTTTAGTTGTTTGGGAATGTATGATAAGTTATGAATCTGGCATGTTAAGTTTGAATTTGATTACTCTTTAATGCATATTATGTAAGTAAGAACTTATGATGTTGTTAATTGCTTGTTATTTTAATGGTTTCAAGATATCTTAAATAAAAGCATGCGCTCTGTCAGAACTGAAATGAAGGATATTTTAAGTATTGAAATAACAGTTGACTGAGGCAACAAGACACAAGAATGTTGTGTTTATCAGTGTTAATCGAGGTTTATCTAATTGAAAATAAGAATCTAGGGACCAAATTCTTTTAAGGGGGAAGGAGTGTAACAACCCTAAAATTTGAGATTTTGGAAAATAAGAATTGGAAAAAAATCAAGAATTTTGATTGGTTGGATTTTAAGGCTTAAAATAAGTGAAAAAATGACTTAATCGCAAAATATTTGAAAGTTTTGGGGTGAATCCAAAATTTGAGAAAACCTAATTGGACTAACTTTGAAAATTTTGTGGGTTTGCATGGAATTATTTGGGGTCAAACGGGTGAAATTAAGGCACTCACTAAGTCCAGGAACCGACTTGAAGTTTGAGCAAATCTTAAAGGACTTGATCGAAGTCTGAATAGAAATTTTGGGGTCAAGTCTGAAATTTACAAAAATTAATTCTATAAAATGGCATTTTTGCATTTGGACCCCTCATTTTTTCCTTCTTTTTCCCCTGCAACCTCACCCCCTATTCACGGACGATCTCCTTCGATGACTGGTTTTTCTCCAAACCAAATCGATAAACCTCTTTTTCTTCTCATCAGCTCTCCAACGGTACCACTTGCACGGTGGGATGATCGACAAACCACCAAGAAGTTGAAGCCGAGAAATAGCTCATAGCGGGTAGTGGTGGGTTTCCATCATTCTAGCAGCCAAACTCGATTCTGGGGTATGGGTTAGGTGGAGCTCAGTTGGAGGATCACCCTAGTAACCTTTCCTGGAAGTTTAGCGCGGTGGCAGAGGCAAAAATTGGCAAAAACTCCACGGCAAAGCAAGGTAATTTTGAGGGTTTTGGGGCTTCGATTGGAGGCTTTTCCGATGGAGAAACTAAAACAGAGCTGAGCTTTGGAAGCTCACAGCGAGAGGTATCTCTGGGCGGTGGTGTTGAACTTTTTGGCGACGGCGGTGCGGCAGCGGCAGTGAGATAGTTTTGTCTCCTTGACGAGATGATCGCACTCGTGTGCTTGGTTTGTGATTCTGAAAACTCCATAATCATCTTTTATGTTGGAAGTTTGGAATGATATTGGAATATATATACGTATATATGGAGAAAGAAATGTATTTTCTTCATATGTTAAACTGTTGTACAAGACATGATTTTATAGGAGCTAGAAAGAACTAAGAAAGGAAAAGATATACAGCCTATTTTACATTGATGACTAATCTCATAAAATCAGCCTATAATTTACAGCTAATCAATCCCTAAAGATCTGCCATAATATCTGCCATAATCTCCCACAAATCACTCTTCTTTACACACTCCCCCTCAAGCTGGTTTGAATATGTCTTCCATTGCCAGTTTGCCAATCAACTTCTCAAATTGTTTTTTAGGTAATCATTTTGTAAGAACATCTGCAACCTATTCGCCAGTGGGTAAATAAGTCATGCAAATCTGTCCACTCTCTATCTTTTCTTGATGAAGTGTTTGTCTACCTCGACATGCTTGGTTCTATCATGGAGAACATGATTATAGGCAATTGAAATTGCAGCTTTATTATCGCAGTACACTTTTATGGGATAATTACTTCCAACCTTTAGTTCATCTAAAATCGTTTTTTGATCCACAACACTTCACAAATTCCATGAGCAACTGATCTAAATTCAGCTTCTACTCTGCTTCTAACCACTACATTTTATTTCTTGCTTCGCCAAGTGACAAGATTTCCTCCAACAAAAGTGCAATATCCCGATGTTGACCTTCTATCAATTGTGCTTCCAGCCCAATCCGCATTTGTGTACACTGCAATTCGTAGGTGACCATGCCTTTCAAATAGTAAGCCCTTCCCTGGTGAACCTTTTAAGTATCTTAGAATTCTGTAAACAGCTTCAAACTGTTCTGAGCCTAGAGAGTGCATAAATTGGCTTACCATGCTCACTGCAAAAGCTATGTCAGGACCAGTATGGGATAAATAAATTAGCCTCCCAACCAACCTTTGGAACTATTCTCTTTTCTTAACTTCTTCTGGTTTAGCATGTTGGAGATTTACATTAGGATCAATAGGTGTTTCTGCAGCCCTGCATCCGAGTAAACCTGTCTCTTTAAGAAGATCAAATACATATTTCCTTTGAGACACAAAGATACCTCTTTTAGATCTAACGAACTCCATTCCTAAGAAGTATTTTAAGGCTCCTAAATCCTTAATCTCAAACTCCTATGCAAGAACCTTTTTAAGTCTTTTGATCTCATCAAGATCATCACCTGTTATTATAATATCATCAGCATAAACAATCAAAATAGCAATTTTTTTCTCTTTAGAATGCTTATAGAACATGGTATGATCTGCTTGGCTTTGTGTGTATCCATGGGCCTCTACAGCTTTTCCAAAACGCTCAAACCATGCTCTAGGAGATTGTTTAAGTCCATACAACGACTTCTTCAATCTACACACTTTACCTTCACCAAGACTCTTCTCCAAACCTGGTGGTAGATTCATAAAGACCTCATCTTCTAACTCCCCATTAAAAAACGCATTCTTTACATCTAACTGGTGTAAAGGCTAATCAAAATTAACTGTCAAAGAGAGCAGGACACGGATTGAATTAATTTTTGCAACTGGGGCAAAAGTCTGCTGGTAATCAATTCCATGTGTCTGTGTGAATCCTTTAGCCACTAACCGTGCCTTATACCTCTCTATGCTACCATCAGCTTTAGACTTAACTGTAAACACCCATTTACATCCTACCAATTTTTTCTCCTTTAGTAGATCAACTATCTTCTAGGTTTTGTTCTTTTGCAAAGCGTTCATCTCTTCTAAAACTGTTGTTTTCCAATTAGAACTATCTAAGGCTTCCTGAATGGTTCTGGGAATAAACAGATTAGAGATATTTGAGATAAAAGCTTTATAAGTAGTAGAAAGACGATGGTAAGACACATATTTAGCAATAGAATGCTTGGTACAAGTTCGGACTCCTTTCGTAAGTGCTATAGGAACATCAAGATCAGCAATAGTAGGATTTAAAGTAGGGTTGTCAGAATTACCTAAAGTGGTGGATAAACCATTGCCCGAAGATAATGATCAGTCTTGTGCTAGAATAGTAGATATATCTTTACTCTGATGAGTACCTCTCCTAGAATAAACATGGAGCTCTAAGGTAGGTTTAATGTGTTCCTGTCCTAGTATTTCTCCCCCTGTTTGTAAATCTTCTATGTTTGACATAGGAGGATTATTAGTTTATTGACCAGTATAAGGAGGTAAAAAAATGTTAGGCAGAGGAATAGAAAGTAGAGGAATAGAAGTTTCCCAAAACTGATCTTCATTTCTTATCTCCCCCTGAAGACAGTTTTTTCTAAAATATGGCTGGTTTTCAACAAAGGAAACATCCATACTTACAAAAAACTTTTTTGTTTCAGGATTATAACACTTATACCCCTTTTTATTTGGTGCATATCCAATAAATACACACTTTTCTGCTCCAAGATCAAGTTTAGAACGGAGTCTGCTGGGGATGTGGAAAAAGGCAGTGCACCCGAAAACTTTTAAAGGCAAATCAGAAAAAAGTTTGCATTTAGGAAAATACCTTTTAAAACACTCTAAAGGAATTGTATATTTTAACATACGAGTAGGCATCCTATTTATTAAGTAGCATGCTGTTAAAATAGCATCCCCCCATAAGTATTTTGGTATATTCATTGAAAACATAATAGCACGAGCAACTTCAAGTAAGTGCTTCTTTTTTCTTTCTGAAATGCCATTTTACTGAGGAGTGTCGCTACAAGTAGATTGGTGTTGAATCCCTTTTTCCTTTAAAAAACTCCCTAACAACTAGTTAAAATATTCTCTTCCATTATCAAAATGAAGAATCTTTATTTTGGTTTGAAATTGAGTTTCAACCATATGAAAAAAATTCTTAAAAATTCTTTCAACTTCAGATTTATTATTCATCAAGTATATCCAACAAAGACGAGTATGATCATCTATAAAAGTTACAAACCATTTTTTTCCTGAGTATGTGGTGAATCTTGAAGGTCCCCACACATCACGATGGATCAAATTGAATGGTTTTGAAGCACAATATGGTTTTGGATTATAAGTAGAATGATGGCTTTTGGATAACAAGCAACTTTCACATTTAAAAGAAAAATAATCCACACCTTTAAATAATTCTGGAAACAAGTAAGCTTGTTTATTTTGGAGAAAGTTGTCATCAAAGTAGTAGATGCCATCCACCATTCTAGCACTGCCAATCATCATCCCCGTGCTCAAGTCCTGGAATTCACAACATGAATTGGAGAAAACAACACGGCAATTAGAATCTTTAGATAGTTGACTCACTAATAATAGGTTACATGCAAGATTAGGAACATGTAGAACAGATTTTAAGGTTATGTTTTCTGAGATTTTTACAGATCCTTTCCCTACAATGGGTGAGAAATTTCCATCTGCAATTCTGACCATTCTATTATTGGAAGAAGGTGAGTATGAAAGGAAAAAATGGGAATGATTTGTCATGTGATCTAAAGCACCTAAATCAATTATCCAAGGTGTTGAAATAGAATGGGATGAAAAAATACTAGACTCTCTACCTGTTTGAGCCAAAGAACCACTAGGAATACCAGATAGAGAATTGGTCTTAAGTAGTTTTAAAAGTTGATCCATCTGCTCTTTACTGAAAGAGACTAAATCAGCTTCATTTGCACGAGCAATTCTGTTTCTAGTCTTATTACTCTTCCAGCCAGTAGGTTTCCCATGAATCTTCCAACAAGTCTCTCGTGTATGACGAGGTTTATTACATACATCACACCATACCCCTGGCTTGTCATCTCTTCTACTCTGGCTGTTGGCAGTTTCACATGTGTGGGCTGTTTGACTCACATTTGCATCTGCTGCAACTAGGGTAGAATGGGATTCAAAGTTCTAGTGGCTGCGATTTTCAGTCACTCTAGAGGAAGAAAGGGCTATGTCACAGGTAACTTCTGACATTATAAAAGATTAGGTCTTTCCTTGGAATAAGTCCAAGAATTTGAAGAGAAAAAAAAAAACGAAGGGCACACTTTAAAGTCAGGAAAGAAGTTCCTGCTCTGATACCATATGGAGAAAGAAATGTATTTTCTTCATATATTAAACTGCTGTACAAGACATAATTTTATAGGAGCTACAAAGAGCTAAAAAAGGAAAAGATATACAGCCTATTTTACATTGATGACTAATCCCATAAAATCAGCCATAATTTACAGCTAATCAATCCCTAAAGATCTGCCATAATATCTGCTATAATCTCCCACAAATCACTCTTCTTTCCACAGTATATATACATGTGTATTGTACTATTTCTCCTACAAATCTTGTAATATGTTAATTGAGGATGTGATATACGAAGTTGGACATATATCTCATGCTTGGATATATATATGTACATGTATAGTCATCCCGGATATATAGTACTATGTGGTAACTTGGATTAATTAAAGTTTATTAAGGGATTGAACCCTAACTTGAGGATTTTATTATATTTGGGACCTAAGTATTGACATTAAGGATAATCTTGTTAAATGGACTGTTGTTGTTAATTTGGAAGATGTATTGGGAATCATGATCAAGGACTAAATTTATTCTATTATTGGAATCGAAAAAATTTTGTAATTATTTCTGTAGAAATCGTCTTAATTAGCATAAGTCGTACTAATAGATTTGGCCAGATCCTGATTACTGTATTAGTTTGTTAATTAGAGGTTTTGGAGACTGTTAATAGTTAATTATGCATATTAAAGATCAAATGAGGGTTGCAATGTTAAATACTCTTTTGTTTAGGTGACGATAAAGTGGGTTCGACCGACCAATAGAATTGCTTACTGTGGTTGCTATATCTTCGAACTACAAAGGTGAGGGTCTGTCAATCTAGCACTTCCTTTATTTACCTGTTATTGTGATAAACCCCTGTGTGGGTTTCCTATTTCTAATCTATCTGTATTCTGTTTTGTTGAAATCTTGATTGATATCTGTTATTTGATCTGTACACCCCTGTGTGGGTTATTGTTTGCTACCAATTCTGAATTCTATCTGTTCTAGCGCTTAGAACTCCTATATTTTATTTGTACCATTTTGTTATTTGTTATTGTCTGTTATCTATTTCGTCTTGTTCTGTTATCTTTTGCCTTGCCGGAACATCTGTTATCCATTACAACTTTGAATTGGCCATGTTGGTATCTGTTTTGTTTGGTTCTGTTATCTATTGCCTTGTCGGCATTTCTGTATTATTCTGATCTATCTGTACTGTTATCCATTCAATTTTCTATCCAACTGTCTGTTATCTGTTCGATTAGTTATTTGACTATATGTTATCTGTCTGTACTATTATTTTGGGACGTTAATCCTTGTTGTGTGAGCATGGGATAATCCATAAGCCCTGAATTCTGATTAAGTAATAGGATGTTAATCCCAGCTGTGTGCCTGGGATAAGTTGTAAGCTTTGGGACATTAATCCCTACTTTGGGATAAGCCGTAAGCCCAAAACTTATGATAAGGAAATCTGATCGACATGTTCTGTTTCGTTTTCTGATTGTATTTTGATTGCTCGTATAACGTTCATAGAGCAAGAAGGTTGCAAAAGTTTCTTGGTCTAGATTGGGTTGTTGTACAGGCCAGATGAGCCTTCTGTATTTCCTCCCAAACTGATTCGGTTGAGATGGACCATTCCTCCTGAACTGATCCCATTGAGATGATCCCGGGCTATTCGAGCCGATAGCCACAACTTCTAAGCTAGTTCCTACTGATAATCTTGAAATCTAAAAATGTCTATTTTGCCAGACTGTATTCTGATTGCCTGTTATAATTTGTTTGTCTGTTTGTATCTAGTTCGGCTGTAATCTGACTATTCTGTCTGATTGTACTCT
This sequence comes from Jacaranda mimosifolia, assembly GCA_018894105.1. NCBI lineage: Eukaryota > Viridiplantae > Streptophyta > Magnoliopsida > Lamiales > Bignoniaceae > Jacaranda > Jacaranda mimosifolia. Next base: position 25,382,144 of record CM032126.1, read on the forward strand.
GCCTATAATCGCTTGATATGCTCTTGTTTTGATTGACTAATGATAATCTATTGAGTTGATTCTTCTTCGATAGATCCTTACAGTTACTATTACGATTATCCCTTACTAAGTCTTTGGACTTACCCTCTTGTATTACATTGATTTTCTTAGACAGGGATAAGTGATGGATGCGGATTTCTAGATTGAACTGAAGGAAATTATCTTTTGTAATAGAATAGGTGTTTGAATGTATATATGAAATTATTTGAATATTTAGCTTGAACTTGAGATATTGTGATGATATCATATTGATGCTGATGACTTAAGGCATGTAAATGTGGCTAGATATAAAAAGGTGGATCATGGCATTTACTTAATGATTTGATGAGTCAATTAAGTTAGAAATTTCCGCTGCTTCTGATAAATTGTATTTGAGATTTGGTGGCATGTGTTTAATATATGTGCTGTCTGTTACAGGTTTATTTAAGGTTTGTTCAAGTTAGAATCCGTTGCTATTTTTGATAAGTTTGAAATGAAATGTTTGATTATAGGTCTATTGATTTGTATTGAGGGTTCAATTTAAGATTGAATTGTATGGCAACTCAACTTAGGTGCTGTCCCGAGTTGGGAGTGCTATAGATAGCACATAAGCTGAGGCAACACTCTGATTCAGACTTAATTTCATCCACAATTCATACAATAGGCCTATCAGAAAATTTTTCCAAAATTATCAAAGATAGCAACAAGCTTTAACCTAAGCACATCTTATAAAAGTACAAATTTCATACCGTCGCAAATTCATCATTCATCGTTTCATACCTACTACAAACCATAAGCTCAAGTCTGACTTCTCACAACATTTTCAAGTTTCCACTAAACATAAAAGTGATTCGTACACAGGTTTAGGCACATATTCTATTACAAAACATATTTACATCTTTCCAAGCATGAAGTACAAGATCATCACCAAAACCTGTCTGAAAAAGTTAAGTGATACGGGGGGTAAGTCCAAAAACTTAGTGAGGGATAACTTAAGAATAACAAAAGAGACCTATCGAGGAAAGATTAACTCAACAGATCATCATTTAAATATGTAGAACATGATAGATTCAGAATCAGATAGTAACAATAGCAAAATAGGAAACTCTCCTGCTTTATTGCTCCTAGAACAGATTTCAGACAGCCAAGATACAACCAAATAATACAAACCTAAAGCATATGCATTTCAACAGAACATATATATCCGACTCACCTTATACCAGACAGTCAAACAAATTCACCAAAGCGTAACAACTTTGTACATGGCAGATGCCTATACGAACCATATAGCGCACTGCTGATGCCTGGGGGGAATCCCTAGCACACCATGGATACCTAAGCGGGTCGCTTGGTGTATCACTGACACCCATGCGGACAGCATGGCGTGCCCCCACATAACCAAATATTTTGCTCGGACAATAATTCTCCATACAGAAAGCAAATTGTGCAAGTGCCCATATGCACCGTATAGCACACTGCAAGTTTTAGATAAACAGATGTGCCGGTGAGCCAACTATAACAATACAGATAGTTCAGAATAGTAAAAAAATGCTGACAAGGCAACAGATAACAGAACCAAATGGAACAGATAAACCAACATGACCAATTCAAAGCTGTAATAGTTAACAGATGTGCCAGTAAGGCAAATGATAATAGAACAAGACAAAACAGATAACAGACAGTAACAAATAACATAATGATACAGATAACAGATAGAAGTTCTAAGCACCAGAACAGACAGAATTCAGAATCGGTAACAAACAATAACCCATACAGGGGTGTACAGATCAGATAATAGATATCAATCAAGATTTCAACAAATCTCATATTTCAACAAAACAGAATATAGATAAGAAACAGGAAACCCGCACAGGGGTTTATCACAATAATAGATAAATAAAGAAAGTGCCAAGTTGGCAGACCCTCACCTTTGTAGTTCTCAGATATGGCAACCACAGTCAGCAATCCTTCTGGTCGGCAGGACCTACCTTGTCGTCACCTAAACAAAAGGGTATTTACCATTACAATCCTCCTTTGATCCTTAATATGCATAATTAACTATTAACAGTCTCCAAAACCTCTAATTAACCAACTAATATAGTAATCAGGATCTGGCAAAATCTATCAGTACGACTTATGCTAATTAAGACGATTACTACAGAAATAATTACAAAATTATTTCAATCCCAATAATAGAATGAGTTCTAGTCCTTGATTCATGATTCCCAATACATCATCTCAAATTAACAACAACAACCCATTTAACAAGATTATCTTCAATGTCAATACTTGGGTCCCAAATATATAAAATCCTCGAGTTAGGGTTTAATCCCTTAATAAACTTCAATTAATCCAAGTTACCACTTAGTACTATATATCCAAGCCTACTGTACATGTACATAGATACCCAAGCACGAGGTACATGTCCAACTTCATATATCACATCCTCAATTGACATATTACAAGAATTGTAGGAGAAATAGTACAATATACATGTATATATACACATATACATTCTAATATCATTCCAAACTTCCAACACAAGAGGCAATTATGGAGTTTTCAAAATCACAAACCAAGCACACGAGTGCGATCGTCGCGTTGAGGAGACAAAATAGTCTCACTACCACTGCCGCACCGCCGTTGTCGGAAAGTTCAGTGCCACTGCCCAGAGACATCTCTCGCCATGAGCTTTCTAGTGCTTAACTCCATTTTCAGTTTCTCTACCGGAAAAGCCTCCAATCGAAGCACCAAAACCCTCAAAATCACTTTGCTCCACCGTGGAGTTTTTTTCGATTTTCGCCTCCGCCGCCATGCTAAACTTCCAGAAAAGGTTACCAGGGTGATCCTCTAGCTGAGCTCTACCTAACCCATACCCCAGAACCGAGTTTGGCCGCCGAAAGGATGGAAACCCACCACTACCCGCCTTGAGCTATTTCTTAGCTTCAACTTCTTAGTAGTTTGCTGGTCGTTCCACTGTGCATGTGGTACCATCAGAGAGCTAGTGAGGAAGAGAAAAGGTTTATCAGTTTGGTTTGGAGAAAAGCTAGTCGTTGGAGGAGATCATCGGTTAAGGGGGTGAGGTTGCGGGGAAAAAGAAGGAAAAAATGGGGGGTCCAAATGCAAAAATGCAATTTTATAGAATTGATTTTTGTAAATTTCAGATTTGATCCCAAAATTTCTATTCAGCCTTCAATCAAATCCTTCAAGATTTGCTCAAACTTCAATTCGGTCCCTAAACTTAGTGAGTGCATTAATTTCACCCATTTGACCCAAAATAATTCCATGCAAACCCACAAAATCTTCAAAATTAGTCCAATTACATTTTCTCAAATTTCGGATTGACCCCAAAACTTTCAAATATTTTGCAATTAAGCCATTTTCACTTATTTCGAGCCCTAAAATCCGACCAATTAAAATTCTTGATTTTTTTCCAATTCTTATTTTCCAAAATCCCAAATTTTAGGGGTGTTACAATACCTATCGAAAAATAAAATCTAGAATTCCAACATATGTTGACAATTATAATTTTATTATTATTTTGTAATGCCCCGACTTTTTGAATGGAATTTAGAAAATATTGAGGATTAAAGCAATAAGATTTTATGTAGTTATTGAAAAAAATTCAAAATTTAATTAATTTAATTATAACATTGGGAATCGATCAAAGAACAATAATGATAAAAACAAAATGGTCCTTGGATAAAATTATACTTAAATTAATTAGGGTCTTATATGATATTAGAAAATTGAGAGAACTGAAAATTTAATAAAATCGAACTCAATTGCAAGAATTAAAAAGTTGGACAGGGCTAACGTGTGAATAAGAGAAGTTGGAGGAACGAATTAGAAGATTGGGAGCCAATGTCAAGCACTCAAAATTTGAGGGACCATGTTAAAAGATAAGGGAAAGTTCTGGGATTGAAGTGCAATTTTAGAAAAATGAAAAATATAACAGAAAGCTCCATCCTTTCATCTAATTCTCAACATGCAACCTAGCTCTTTCCTCCATTTCTCACTGTCTCTACGACCTAAAACATAAAATTGAACTGACTAGAACTCTCCCCTCAGCACGGCAAACACATCGGTGCCAAATTCAACCTAAATAGACTAGCAAAACACCGAAAAGTTGAGGTCAATGGTGGCTAATTTTGGAGGTGGTGATTTCGGGGTGAGTGACAGAAAATAGAAGCCAACTACTGGGTTTTGATGGATTCATGGAGAGGAGCATATTAGTATCTCCAATTTTGTCTTTGGACCATCAAAGGTAAGGGAATTTAAGGCGGTGGCAACAACAGTGGCGTAAGGTGGCGCCATGATGTTTTTTGGGAAATTGACAGGCGAAACAACGATGAAATAAGAAATTGGTTGAGCGCTTTTGATCAGCGTGATGAGGCATGCATATTGGTGGTGACGGTGTTCAACTCTGGCAGTGGTGGACAGCGGTGCTGCGGCGGCTCCAACATAGTGCACTAGAATTCGACTTTGGGCTTGTTCGAGCTAATTTCGAGCTTTGAATTAGACTCAAACTCTATCCAATTTAGTAATTTTCAGCTATTGACTCATTAATTTGATTAATTGTTGAATTGATTCGATTGAGAATTGATTAATAATCAAAATATAAATTAAATTAATTTAAGATTTCAATCAACCAAAATTTGACAGTGAATTAAGATTTTGTCCTTGAATTGGTGAAGCCTGATTAAGACCTAGCAAATCAAATTGACTCAAGTTAGAAAGATAAAATTTAGTTATTTCTGAAATAAATTAGCTATAATGATCGTCATTCTAGGGACTAACTAGTCATAGCAACCGTTAAAGTAAGAGCTAATTTAGATAGATATCAAAATATTGGTTAGATTTAAACATAATTGGGACATACAACATTGGATGTGGACATGTTACTATTACTATTAGGGCTTTTGACTCAGAGTATAACTAAGTCAGATAATGTTCCAAAAGAAAAGAAATAATATCTAGATACCTAAGTATTTGATGGGATCATGAGTTGGATCCCATCTCAAGTATTTTAATGTTAGATTGAGATTTAAGAAAGGTAACCAAATAAAATAAATCTCGTACTAGGCCTAGATAAGGACCGATATAATTTGTTAACTGATATATCAGACATTAAATGAGGTAGTGAGATTTAGTGGAATTATTGAGGACACTAGCGTGAAATCGAGTATGCTTGAACTAATTGATTAGGCATCTTGATATAGGAAGATTAGGAAATATGTCAAGTTTAGAATACAATAAGCACTAAAGTATAATAAGGACACTAGTTATAGCGTGTTAAGTGATTTAAAGAATTAACATAATATTGATTCCAGTCATCTTACGATAAATTCTTTGGTTGATTAGAAAGCGAGGATGCGAGTTACCTAAACAATTAGGAGAGTTCCTTCACATCTGTCAGGTGAGTTTTATACTTGCTAATATGAGACTTTCTTGTTAGGTTAAGAACCTATATGCTACATCTATGACTATTGTTATAGAATCCTTGATACATAATTTCATGGTATTTTAATTATGATAAATATTTCATATATATTTGTAATTCAAAGTTTGCATGTTCTCCTTGAGAAATGTCCTTTCTAAAAGATTGGTTTCTTGATTATTAAACCTATAAAATGTAATTTGATATTTGGAGCAATCACATCGCCACAATTTGATATTGCATTGAGGTTCAGTTACAATATTCCCGATTTCGATTACATTGTTGATTTTATGTATGGCGAATGTGTTATAACATGAAAAATGCAATTAAAATACATCATTCAGACTCTTAGGAACGCCCCTGGGAAGTTTAGATCCGGGGTGATGCCATGGGAAGTTGGGCCTAGACTAGGATCAAAAAGACAATCGAGCTGGTCTCCTAAACTAGTATCCACTAGTGATCCTGTCTCAAAGGCAGTTGGAGGATAGTTGTTTGTGAGCGAGTGATTAGCATATAGTCAACCATGCCCTGTGTGTGTGTGTGTGTTTCGTCTGAGCTGGTCACTCAAAAATTTGGAGGGATAAGGATTTCAATATTTTCAAAAGTGGAGTGATAAAGTCGAAGACCCCTATCAGTCTTTTACGAAAGTGATTGATACATTTTGATATTTATGTTTTGGAACTTGAGTATTTCATACAAGTTAATTGATTGTCTGAAAACTATATCGATCATTATCTCTCTCTTAAAGTTAAAACTTCTTCAAGAAAGGTATTGAAATTTGTGAAGTCTCAACACTGGTATAGGATGGTGTTGAGATGGAACATTCCAGATCCGAAAGAAAACCCCTTTGATTGAAAACCAAATCATTTCTATTTTACCTTGTGATTGACATGAGAACATATTTAAATCACTTATTAGCACACCAACTCACCAAGTCATTCGGACTTATGTGTTTTTGTTTTATTTTTTCTATTCTTTTCCCTAGATAGAAGCAGGTGATGGCGAGAGTGGAGTGAGTTTCATATAAGGTATATGATTTTGCGGATGTGTGAATAAATGCATAGGTAGTAATATGTTCGAGTTGTTATGTAAATGAAATTGATATGTTTGTAGTGTGACTTTTGCTGGTTTGAGGATAAGCTTGAACTATAGAATGTTGTTGCTTGTGAAATTTTGTTTTACTATATCTGCTAAGTGTTGATGTAGATAAGATTGGAGGTATTTTGTCATTGTTAAGTTTAGTTTTCTAGGTTCCGATTAAATGTTGATTTTGTTAAAAGTTGACTGTTTGAATTAAATGTTTTGGATTTTGAAAGGGTTGTTTGAACCAAAGAACTTGCATATAGATTGAGCAGCACCTCGGATCAGAACAGACATCTCTCCATCGAGGACGGTACATTAATTCAAAAATTAATCACACAATATATGCATATCTTTTTAGTTTTTTTTTTATTATTAAAAATTAGTTATTTTATTTGAATTTGGAGCGTCCGAATTTATGCACAAATGCTATATGGATTTCATGTTGCGTTTACACACATTAAAAGATTATAAATATCTTAGGTAGTGGTCCGCCGATGCTGATACCCGTGGCCCCCGCAAGATTTCATTGGGTTTAAAACTCCACATACTAGGTAAGGTCTAAAATAGTTAGCCAATAATTGACCATGATTTCTTCGCAAATTTGAAATCAACGCATCATCCAATCACATAGCTTCACGTGGCACCATTAGGCCCACTTTGAATGAAGCCTGTATTGTTGGCCTTACATTAGACAGCCCACCAAACGCGGGTTGGTTTAAGAAAACAGTATTCTTCTTCACTTAATAATAATCGTAATTGACAGCATTACCCATCATCACTTAATTGGAATTCCTCTCTGTCATTCATTATTATATATCAATCTCTCTCAATATTCTCAAATATCTAATGTCCCATTCACACTATACACCAAAACTTGATTGAGGAACCTCAACATGACCTAACTTCAAACTTCAAGTGCATAAATGTGCACAGCTGCCAAAAAAATTATTATATAATTCTAAAAGTTTAGTAGTGAAAGATATACTTCACAATATAAATATTTATACATATACGTATATATATATATGTATAAATGTAAATATATAGTGGGAAGCAATTTAATATGGTGATTCTTACAAGTTTCCTCTTGCTGATCACTACAATCTTGTCTAGTCTTGGAAGTAAGTTCATTTAAAATTTTGGGGTCACAAGTTTGGGTAATTCTTAATTTAGGAAAGAAGAAAATTCACTAAGCAACAAACATATGTCATTGAAAGGAAAGCCAAACTTAGACTGCAGTTCTCTAAGCAACAAATTCAATCATTCTTCTACTTTGTCAAACTAACCTAAAAGAATATTACACCACACAAAAATTTCAAACCCCACACCCAAAATCCTTTTTAATTTTTACCTTTTTTTTCCTATTCTTTTTACAGAATCCCAGATTACCCAACCGCGCAGTTCCCTAATGGAAAACGGACGACTTGAGCAGCAACTCTAGTGGTCAAAGAATACTATAATTTCTTAAACTATTTATAATACATGGTCCTAGTCGAGACAAGCTTAGTCCTAGTATATTAAACTCGAGAACGATGAAGTGAGCATGTAGGGGATATTTGCTAAAGGACCTCGTTGGCATGCTAGCTCGTGAATGTCCTTGACAATGTCGAAAACTGCATCCGGTTGTGCAAGCTTTAGCGCGTTTTCAGACATTCTCTTGAGTTCATCTGTCTTTGTGCTGAACCATTCGGCCACAATTCTTGCCGTTTCCTTGGGGCTTCTGGTGAATACACCTGCCCCATTGTCGACTACATATGGAACATTCCCCTTCTCCTGCCAATGCCAAATGAAAGCACTCAGCTCCAAAGTAGGACATTGTCTTGCACTACAATGATCTATCAGGGACATTCACATTCACTTACTTGTCCAGGAATGTAATCATTAAGAATAATTGGAAGGCCTCTTATCAGTGCCTCCGCAATGGTACCTGGTCCAGCCTATATATAATCCCAAAGTCTTGTAAACGACTGAATCCCAAAATGTATCCTAGATTTAACATATAAAAGAAAATTTTACATACTTTTGTAATGATGCAGTCACAAGCGCCCATCCATTTCTCCATCTGCTTCTCAAATCCTCTAATCTGCATTCAAGAACGAATAAGATTAAATTTTGAATATGTATTGGACAAAAGCAGAAAGTAAACTCTGTTTGCCAATAATCAAAGTTTGTTTTTGTAGCTTGTGGATATTTCAAGAACAAAGGCAAGTTACCTTCACTGGGATTTTCCACTCAAGAGATTGTAATGTAACAGCTAGTGCTTCGTTACGGCCACAGATGATGACCAGTTGTCCTATTGGCTTCTCGAGTTCTTTATCAAACAGAGACTCTCCCAAAGCCTTCGCCGTTTTCTTCACAGGGCCCATGCCCTCTCCGCCTCCCATTAGCAGGACGGCTGGCAATTGTGCGTCCATCTCAAGTTCTACCCTTGAATCGTCCTATAGCCAAAAATAGATGTTTTTCCTTATGTTGGCTTACTTACATGAGAGGAGAAAGTGACAAGGGGCATTACCTTTGATAGAGCTGCCCGGCAGAAGGAAGGTCGGATGGGCAAGCCAAATACACGAATCTGAGATTCTTCAAGGCTGTCTAGCAAAGCTCTCTTTGCTACCTCCTGTGAGGGACAGTACAATCGATTCACTGACGGATGAAACCTTAACAAATAAGGCTCGTATATTAGTAATTCGAATTATTCAATCCCAAATGTTCGATGACAATTTTCAATGAGATGAGCGTATTACCATGTGCGGTGGCATGTATTAAGGTCAGTAATGACAGTAACAAATACAACTTTTTTCTGTAGCCCTTGCCATTTCAGCACCCACAGAGGAATGTGCTGCATAAGCGGATGGACGCTGATGATGATATCAGGCTTGTACTCCATTAGACCAGCCTCCACCTCCCTTGAAAATCAGAAAATGCATAAAAGAATTAGAAAAGCTGGGAGGATTGAAATGGCGAAATTCAAAGTATTTCTATTAAGAACAGTATTGCATAGCATTTTCTTTGAAATGAAAAGAAATATTTCTCTGGGTGAAATGTTTCGTTGGCAGGAAGAACTAATATAGATCACGAAAACGGGTATAATTAGCCCTTTTCCTAAAGTAAGATCACTGTAGATCACTTGACCAAAATTAAGCAGCAAAGGAAAATATCCCCCCAAAAAAATGAAAGATGAGGAAACATGCAAGAATAGAAACAGTATATGCTGCAAGTCCCTCTTATTACTTTACAAAGCTAAGGTGGTCAGGAAATCTATTACATTCTGAGAACTGAAATTGAACTTGTTGGCACAAATAGCACTAACGTTATATATGTGACTTATCTAAATTCTAGACTGAAGGTGAAAGGAATGAATAGGAAGAGGTAAACACACTTGGCATAAAAGGCAGCAATGGCAGCAAGATAGGCAGAGTGTATCCATCTAGGAGAAGTTCCATGAAATGCAACTTTCCAAAGCTGGACGTGTTTGACCATGAATTTATACTGTCCCTCCATATCATTCAACGGCCAGCCGGTATACTCCTTCCAGACATCTTTCACAAAAATCTGCAAAACAAATCAGACAAGGAGACATCAAGAACAAGACAAAGAATACAACTTCTAAAAATTTTTGGCCTAAATTGGAAGCAAAGATTAAAAGAGATGGTGGTGATAGACAGAAACTGCAATCTCTCAGAATTATCTAATACTTCCAGCAATAAATCAGTACAGAGTTTCATAAACAAAGACAAGCTGATAAACCTCAACTCCCACAAAATTTGAATTTTCAAGGTGGCAACATTCCTCAGCAAGTTGCTCAACAACCACCAAAGTCTGATATGTAACACTTAAGACATGCTTATATGGTACCATAAGACACAACAGAATCCTTGTAAAACATAAAGGTCATTAGCCTACCCTATATTCATCCCCATATTCAAGCTGGAATGCATCTCTGATGGCCTCGGCAGATGCGCGGTGGCCGCCACCGGTATCGCTCATCAGAATCAACACATTTTTGGTCCTCTCAGCGCCAATCTGCTCCATTTCCATGTTCCCATCTTCTTCTTCACCTTCAATGGCATATTTGCACCTCTTCTGGCTGCTTCCACCACCAAATCCATACATCCCAACTCTTTGAAACACCTTGTTTATTGATTTCCTTGGCGATGCCGCCTTCATCGCCATACCTATAGACACAAACAAACTCGCATATATAGATATGGAAATTCTGTATATCAATTTAACTCAACAGTTAGAATCAACCCAGAGAAAAAGTAATTTCCAAAACCCCAAGAAAACAATTACCCAAATCATCCTTATAGCTACAGAAAAAGGGAATTCATCTCTTCCCAGAAGAGAAAAGTGGTTTGATAAGCAAAAAATAAAGGGACTTTTGATAAATACAGGTGTACATGTATTTATACATACACAGAGACAAATGCAGAACCTTAAAGCAACCAAACAACCGGAGTAATTTTCAAAGCACTCCAAGAAAAGATTTTTCCGGCAAGAAATTCAAGAATGGCAAAGAAAGAAGAAAAGCAAACAAGTCAAAAAGAAAAGGGACAACAATACATGCATAAAAATGTACACACATATTTTTTAATACCTTATTGAAAACGACGGAAATCAAGAATACACAGGCAGAAAACCCAAAGATTTGATTTCCTGAAGCAGGAAAAAGAGAGAGAAGCTTGGATGAAGGGAACGGGAGACAAATCCAGCGTGGGGGAGGAGAGTTTGAGTTGGCGAATTTGTTGTTTTTACGGTTAAAAAGTAGAGGGAGCCAATTAGCCATTTTTTGATACTCTTAATAACGCCACTAGGCACTAGGCATATTTTTTGGTTGATGACTCTCAGCCGTTGGATTGGATACTTGAAATATGCTGGGGAATGTTCGGATTGGCAGATTCGAATCTTTTAGCTTAATGACATGGGGACCACCATTACAAGTACAGTTGTTCTGACTTGGTAATGTTTTGGTGGGTCCCTGGTCGGGCTCTGTCTATTGTTTTTTTCTTTCTTCCTGGGACCTAAATCCTAATAAATCAATACTTAAATTGGCTTAAGATTAAATTTTTATTTTTTAATAATTTAAAAGAGATATTTAATTTAAAATTATTTCATATACCTATGTTTACTTTTATAGTAATTTTATTCAAGTATATATTTTATTATATTGAACGAATATCTTAAAACAATTAACTAATTTCCTGAAAAAATGAAAGCTGTTCAATTTTTAATATCTGAATTCATTTCTATTCAGAAAATGCATTGTGTTCCTATTTCATTTTTTGGATTATTTTATAAATTAAAAGTAAATTTATATAATTTACCTATTCTTAATCTCATTGTTTGAAGGGTATAATTTATTTTCACTAGCAACTTGGCACGTTCGATGCATATATTAAAATTTTTATAATATTTATTTATATAATAATAATAATAATAATAATAATATTTATTTTGTTTATATAATATAAATTATTTTTAATAATTTTAATGTATTTATTTAAATTTTTTGTAAATAAGAATTAAAAAGTTATGATAAAATCATAATTGTAGGGATAAAATAGGTGGGTTGCAAATGATAGTTATTATATAAAAAAGTGAGAGTATTTTAGATAAATTATTTGAAAACACACAAAAACAAAGGTAGGTGTTTGATTAATAGTATAAATGAAGCATTTTTTATCAGATCATTTAAAGAATAAGTAAGTAAAATTGAAACTTAAATTAATATATGTCCTCAATTAATAAATCACGTCTACTAATCTTGATTACTACATTTTTATTTTAACACAAAAATCAAGAAAAATCTATTAAATATATTTTCAAGTGTAATTTTTCAAAAAATAAAATTAAAATAAATCAAAAGTTTACTTAGCTTTTCAGTATATAATTTCTATTGGCTCATCTTTTCCTCGACAACATTGTTCTATTCTATATAGTGCTATTTGACGTCAGGAACTAACCACTAGTCAATAGTGAGTTATGAGTAATAGCAAAAGGAACTAATAAGGGTTATATTTAGATTTATGAATTTGCATGTGAGAATTTTAAATTTATTGAACTTGTTTGGATAAATTCAAATTAGAATAAATTTTAAAGTTTTAAACTCTTAATATGAATTATTATAATAAATTTAAATCCACACGATATAAAATTATTTAAAGTTTGCACTCAAATTCTTCCGTCAAATATAATTTCTTTACCTCAGAAGCAACCTAAGAAATTTTGAATCACTCCAAACATCCTTATCAAAGACTTTAGGAGTTTACGCCGACGTAGGTTCGGTAAGTGTACTTTTAGGAGATATTTTCTTTTTTTATTTTTCAAGATATAAACCACTTTTATGCTATCTTTTCTACACGTCATGAATCATTACCCACCATCTAAGAACAAAAAGTTTCGTTACTACTATTTTCTTCTTCTTCTTCTTCCTCTTCCTTTTTTTTTCTTTTTTTTTTTTAATAAGTTTATAACTCAATATATAACAGGGCTATCAATAACACAATATAACTTAAGTTTACATGAACTCAAAATTAAGTATGGTTGATTTTGATGATTAATGCTCAAACTTAATTCGTAAATGGTTTGTTAACTTATATGTTTTATGAGCTTGGGTTTACTTACTAGCTTATACTAGTAGTAAAATCTTAATTCAAGAAAAAAACAAAAGAAAAACTATAGAATAAAACATATACTAAGAGACAAATCTTATGTAATGCAGGTGATAAAAGTAATGAAACAAATCTTAAAGTACTTGTAATCATAACATGACACATTTTTACTTTAAAAGTCAAAACATAAGAATCTATAATAACCTTTAGCAATTTAAAATCTTTTACAAATACCAATGACATAATTTACAATTTTAATAGCCTTTATCAAATATCTTCCAATAAAAATATGCAATTATACATATACTTTATCATCTCATAAGCTTCTAGCAAAAAGCGTGCTATACATCTTTAGTTAGTTTTCAGTAATTTAGTTATATTATAATATTAAAATGTTGCACGAGGGATTAAAATTACAACTAAATTAATATAGATATTCAAGCTTATTTTACCTAAGTGCTGAAACTCACCCTATAAATTTATTAGGTCAATTTAAATATTTAAACTTAATTGTACTTTTTTTAAGATCAGAAACTTAGTTATATTTAATTAAATTTGACTCATATAAGTGGTCAAATCATTGAGGGAAGCTATAAATTAGCGTGTCTTAACTTGAAAAAGTACATCGTAGAACTTTTATATGAAATTCTTGATAAATGAGGTAAACATTGTCATTTCATTTGTTATGGAGAGCACCATGAAAATTAAGAAAGCAAAATGAAACGCACAGATTTACATGGTTCATCTAATTCGGACTATGTCCACCAAGAGATTTCAAAGGATCACTACGAGTTTCTCTCAATCTATTTCTACCAAATTATCATATAACACTCCTATTTATAGAAGAAAAATAAAAGGGGTTAAGAAACCAAAATTGAGTCCTAGTCAAGCTAAATTCCAACCAAATTAGGATACCAAAGCCAAACCAACTTAGGTCTTTTGAGACACAACATAAAAAACCTTCACTTTGGTTCAAAAGTCCAAGTTAGAAGATAGAATACCTCTTTAAAAGAAGGAACTACCAGTAATCTACCTCTTCATCTCTCCACATGCCCCTAATGGAGATCAAGCACAACCACAAACTCACATCGAGTCCAAGCAATGCTTGAACTTTTCAAAAACAACAGTAGTCATGATATTCATAGGATTATCTCGGTTGGACACCTTTGCAACAGTTGCTTCCCCATTGGATATATATTCACAAAAAATAAAAATAAAAATAGCACCAAATATTAATATGTTTAGTTCTCTCATAAAATATTTGATTCTAGGTTAGGTGGATTGCACTCTAACTATCACAGAAAATGGTAACTGCCTCTACCTTAGTCCAAAATTTTGAATTAAACCCCACAATCATAAAGATTCCTTCACTGCCTCAACAACTGCCATATAACTGTTTCTATAGTCAATAAAGCAACAATAGGCTATCAAACTGCCCTTCAACTGATGGTATCTCAAAATAAAGTGAAAACATAAATGTCTTGTATCCAAGTTCCCAGCAATATTTGAATCCACGTAACCAACAACTTCACCACCAAATGAACTTCCTGTACTGTCAAATAGAAACCCAAATTGTTCAGTACCTTTTAGGTACCTAAAATTCCACTTGACAGCTTGTCAATGTTCCACTACCAGAAAAAAGGTCTATTGAGACACCTGAAAATGTCATTACAGGTGGATATTGTGACATTTTTGATTTTGAGACACTAGCCAAGTGTGTAACGCTGGTGGGTGACTCAATAGCCTCTTTTGACATATTGTAGTGTCTCAAGAAATATGTTATTGTAACACTTGAAAGTGTCTTGATAATACTTATTTTATGACACAATCTTGTGTCATGAAATGTGTTCTTAACTACTTTAACTACCTAATTACATGACACAAAAAAAAAAAAAAAAACGTTTGCACATGTAGGTATAATGACACATTACAATGTCCAATTAACATAATAATTAGACACTTGCAAGTGTCTCTATATGTTGGATATAATGACACTCTTCTATGTCTCATATGCTTTTAGATATGGTGACAACTTTTTATGTCTTGATAGTCAAATAATGTTAAACTTATCTATATGAAAATATATGAAATGTATCCTAGTAAACTTATTTGGAAATATGTCCCAACAAACCTCTTTAAAAGCACATGTTGTTGGTTGTTGCTATTAAAAATAAAAAATAAAAAATAAAAAATAAAAAACAAAAAACTAACATGTCCTCATCATTTATTAAGAGATAGATACAAAAAACACTTCACATGAGTAAAAGATGTAAGCTGCTTAATCCTTATAAGAATAGATTGAGAGCTATATCACGGTATATCAACTTTTAAAGTTGACTACATAACAAATAAAAAATAAGCTGGTACTTTTAATCTCCCCATCTCATTTCAAGGTCAAGTAAAGAAGAATCAGTAACAAGAAAAATTATCATAAAATATTTCTATCATTAAATCCTTATGAGATCATAATAAATACAAGCATTGCTACTCATTAAGGTCATAAGAACAATTAAGAAATGGGGCATCAAAGCAAGTATCTCATTCAAAAGCTGGCAGCACTAGTTATATTCAATCCAACTAAGTTCATAACAATATATTGTATTACATTACAAATCCAAGTTCCAAAAGATAGCTCTCTTTCACAAAATAATTTCTGCCATCAATATAATTTCAAAAATATAAGATAGAGCTTGCTAACAAACTTAAAAAATTGAGAGCTACATCATGAGTACTTGCTACTATTGTCTCTTTACACCATTAATTAGAACTTTTCACAAATCCTCATCTACTAGAACCTAAAGCAAATCAAGAACATTCATTAACCAAGAAACTTCAGAAAATAAAATGAATTATGATATTGAAATGAGTATAGCATACTAACCAAATGGACTGGCCAAGCAATAGCCATGCCAACAACCTCTCCAATAGTTGTGCATTCATAAATAGGCTGAATCAACTCTTCACCCAACGCCAATGCAACATTTACTTTCACTTCAAACCAATTTTTTTCCTAATTGTGCATGTCCGACCTGTTTTGATGGATCTAAACTTTCAACACAACCAATTGCTACAATTTTTGATGGATCAAACATACTTCTCAAAGAGATTGTTGCCCAAACCCACTTTAAGCATATCAACTTTAAAATTATGTCATGCAATAATCTTAAAAGTACATATCTAGTAGCTTCATATTTTTATGATCAACATCAAAATATTCTAGTCCAACTACTCATTTTTAATTTCCTAAAAATGATATATATTTATTTTAATTATATTGTTCTATCAACAACATTGCATATAAAACTAAAGTAAATAAAGGATTGGTTCATAAAGTGATTACCCTTAGAGGTATTGAGTTGGTTGTTGAGTTTGCTTGATGGTTAGGAGCTAAGATGTGGTCAGATGATGATGAAGGAACTCTATGGACTTCTGGTGGAGAATCATTTCTACCTCTTAGTATATTCATCTTTCTCAACTCATTTATTTGCTTGTCGTGCTCATCAACTCTTTTCTTCAACTTTTCAATCTAATTCTTATACTCCATATTCATACGATGACAACCAACTCGAATAGGCACATTTCCATATATGTCAGATAGAGCAAAGCCAAAACCAAACATGAGTACTCTTCCACCTTTATCTTGTATTACTTGAGAAAAAATATCATTTGGACCTTTACTTTTTGCACTGCAAGGTAGGTTACTTCTTAATTCTTTCATTTTCCTATGCAAAATAAATAGATTGTAATTCACCTGAGTAATCAAGTAATGCTAAAGCTTAAAAAAATAAAAATAGATAATTTTTCATTTTAATCTAAATTTTAGACAAATGTAAATTAGTTAAAGAAAAGAGAAAATATTACCAATGACTCTGAAACAACTGGATTAGATGTACTCCCATCTTGAGTATATCATTTTCCAAAAAGATCTACTCTACTAGGCTCATAATTCATTGTATATCATCAATTTCATCATCTCTATCATCATCACTTTCATCATCCCTTTCTTCTCTTTCTTTATCAGCCATTACTATATTCTATAACAAAAAATTACCATTCGAACATCATTTCAGCAATTAAATACTATCTACACTTACCTTCATCTCATCAGCAACTTGAGCAAAACTTCAATTTCCAATATTGTGATCCATTTTCTTTTGTGCTCTATGTCTTTCGTTTTCAATGCTTCGTTTCTACATATACAAATACATGAGTAAGAAAGCTTTAATTTTATTAGTAATATAAATTTAATAGTTTAGATATTATAAAGTCTTTTGTTACTTGTGATTCGGTAGAATCCCAATAAACTACAAGATTTTTCCATTGATCAGGGAAAATCCTTTCATCATTTGAATCCAGTCGTTTATGTAAATTCTATTCCACAGATGCCATTGATCAAAATATTTTTTTTTTACTCTACTCTTCCAGCTTCTCCATTTTGTACCCGAGTTTTTCAAAGCCCAAAATTCAAATCCAGGAGGAAGTACAAACTTTTCCTAGTATGTCATGCACAAAGTATAACAACTTTGTTTAATCTCATGATGAAAAGTGAAAACAATTACACTTAATAAGAAAAAAAGCGTTAAAGATTGTGTAGTATTACCTTAAGCAAGTCTATTGTTGCTCTTTTGAGGGATTATGTCACTTTATGCCTATCTTTTATGTCAAGGGGTAATAATGAGCAATTTCTAACTAAGGTACCAAGAAATTCAACATACTCGCTTTTGTTTGAGCCAATAGGTTGTCCAAGCTTGTTAAAGTGGACTTCCTTGTGCGTTCTCCTTGCCCAAACACGTGCCATATGAGTAGCCCCTCGAACTTTTTGTTTTTCATGGGCAACACCTTCAAAATAAAAAGGTAAGTTTACAAAATATTTTTCAAATATCACATGCTTGAGAATAATTCAATACTACTTGGCTCGTTATTCTTAATATTTCTTGTGTTGTTATCATTATATCTTAAAAAATGATTGTCACAAATGAGGACAATTTTGTTTTGAAGTTGAGAGTTAAAACTTTTTTTTTTCATTCAATTCTTGAAACACTACTATTCCAATCTAATTTTTTCCC
This sequence comes from Jacaranda mimosifolia, assembly GCA_018894105.1. Classification (NCBI taxonomy): domain Eukaryota; kingdom Viridiplantae; phylum Streptophyta; class Magnoliopsida; order Lamiales; family Bignoniaceae; genus Jacaranda; species Jacaranda mimosifolia. The sequence continues at coordinate 25,400,359 of CM032126.1, forward strand.
AAGAAATAATCACACAAAATAATTGAAGAGGAGCATATATTCAAAAAAAGAATAGAGCATGCAATAGTTCTTTCTTTAGCTTTAGTGCCAAAAGCTCAAGCTCACCATAAACGATTGAGATAGCATATCAATAAATATTTAGTTGCTATTATTTTTGAATAAATGTTTTCTCTTAAGCAATCAATTATATTTGAGCACATTAAACACTTCTTTATCTTTTGTTTTACGCATTCATATTACCTCATTCTAAAGTCTTAGATTTCACAAAACATAATATTTTCATTTCATTTATCTTCAAAGACTAGCATATCTTAGTTTCATCATTTGGAAATAAGTAATATTCTCCCAACATATTTGTAAATTAATAATAGTGATTGTTACAATGTATTGAGTACTTACTTCCATTTTCTTGTTGCTGATTATTATCCATCCCATCAAATTTGAGCCAAGTTCCTAATTGCTGCATTGATTTTTCTTACGTCCTGTATGCTGATTGCTTGCCATCACTATAAAAGAAATACCATATTTGTTAATAAAAAAACAAGAACAATCAATATCTAGCCATAACAAACTATGCAACAGGTTGCAAATATTATGAATAATAATAAAAAAATGCATGAAATATAAGAAGAATATTACTTCATTCTAAAACAATATCATCTACATTTTTCCTTAACATAACTTTTAAAGTTATAGTCCAGTTAGCAACATACAACAAAAGGAAAGGAAAAGAAAAAGTTATTTGGATTTTCTACTTAAATAGATTCTTCTAAACTATCTATTGGAATTCCAGGGACCCCCTCGCGAACCCAAATGACGTCTTCATCCTCGTTAATAGGTTAATAGGTGTAAGCTTCACTTTGCAAAATAGTTTCAACACCATCAGTTGACAAATCTTTTGCATCATCAAATATTTCTCTTGCTTTTATCTTAATAACAACTTTCCAATCTTTATCAATGAGATCATCTACATAAAATACTTGCTCCACTTGAGATGCAAGGGTGAAGGGCTCGCTTTGCCGCTTTATATTTGTGAAATTGGCTAATATGAATCCATCATCATCCTCTTTTAATCTCTTGCCTTTAGATAACCAATCACAATCAAACAAGACGACATTCTTGCCACCAGTATAATCTAACTCCATTATGTCCTTCAAGATTCCATAGTAAGTCATCTCTTCCAAGATAGGTCTCATATCTTTCTTACTTGCAAAGCTTGTCGTTGTTGCATTAACCATTACCCTACTATTTTGAGTTTTTCTCTTTCTCTCAACTTCTTTAGTATGAAACCAAAACCCATTTACTATGAAACCTTTATATCTTGTCCTAATAAGGGTCCCCTTGCAAGACATTTTGTATCATCAAGTTTCGGATCATCTTCATTCATATCCAGTTTTTGAACCTAGAATAGAAGAACATATATTCAGAAAAGTTATAAGAGAAAGATGAAATAATTTGTTATATATGTAACTTAGTTTCAACGCACTTAATTTGAAAACCAAGAAGTAAAGAGCTCGCTATGACTGCGCTTAATTTCATATTCTCGAGCACGATGCTTCTTGCGCCTAACCAATGCCTCATGTTGATTGCATAGTAATTACAGGAAATGTAGGTAGATAACTAAGAGATATTTAAAAAGAACTAGATAAGAAAACTATAATAGCTTACTCCCTGTAAGATGTAATCTCATCATAATTGAATAAAACTTATCGATGAGCTTTTAACAATGTATCTTTACCCAAAACAATTGCTTTCCCTTTCCACAATGGATGACCTATTATTGAGAAAATATATAAACATAGTGAACTTACTCCTTCCCCATCATAATTTCGACTAGCTCGATAAAGCCATGTTTCAACATTATCATCAAAATATAAAGAACAGAATGTCAAACATTCATCTGCCAAGTATCCTTCTACAATTGATCCCTCAGGCCAACCTCTATTACGCACATAAGATTTCAAAGTGCTCAAGTACCTAAATAATGAGAATAATAATGACAAAATTATTATGCTAAAAAGAAAATATATTAAAAATAATAAATTCAAAAGAAAAATTACCTTTCAATAGGATGCATCCAATGGTAATGAATTGGCCCAGCCAACCTTGCCTCAGTAAATGTACAACTAAATGAACCCTGATATCAAAAAATGCCAAAGGAAATATTTTTTCTGGTTGACAAAGTATAACTGCAATTTCCCTTTCTAATCTTTCCAAATCAACATGATGGAGTGATTTAGAACATAAATCTCTAAAATAGCGACTCAAGTGAATCAAGGGGAAACGCACTGACTTTGGCAAGGGTTTACGTAGTGACAATGGTAGCAATTGTTGCATCAATATGTGGCTATTGTTACTTTTAAGGCAAAAAATTTTAGCTGGTTTCAAGTGCACACACCTTGATATATATCCTTCATAACCATCAAGACCTTTTACCATTTTTAGAACCTTGCAAAACATTTCCTTTTCATATTTATCTAATACAAAAGAAGATGTTGGTATCCATTCCCGACCATATTCATCAAAAAAAGGATGCAATCCAGGTCTTATGCCCATAATTTTCAAATCCAAACGTGCTTTATAATTATCTTTTGACTTATCAAAGTCTAATACTGTATATAGAACTTTGTCACACACATTTTTCTCAATATGCATGAAATCGAGATTATGGCGCACCAAATTCTTTTTTCAATATGGTAAATAAAAGAAAATACTTTTCTTCTTCCACCCATATGGTAGCTCTAAATCACCAACTTTTTTCCCAAATTTATTTTGAAATTTTTTTATTTCATCAAAGACCAACGATCCACTCAAATAAGAAGATGCTCTTCAATTTTTCTTGTTTCCATTAAATGACCCTTTTTCTTTTCGACATGGATGATCCTTCGGTAGGAAAATGCGATGGCACATATAGCAAAACTTGCAAGAGCCATCAAGCCATTTTGACATATAGGACATGCTTATTCTCTTTTTGTGCTCTAACCAGATAAAATTGCATGTCCAGGAAAATCACTAATAGTTCATAATAATGCAGCATGCATTTGAATTTTTTTTTAGATACTGCATCATATGTATTCACTCCATCCCACAATACCTTTAACTCTGCAATTAATGGTTGCAGGTACACATCAATATCATTGCCAGGTTGAGTAGGACCAGATATGAGTATCGATAACATAAAATATGATTTCTTCCCCTGGTGGCAAGTTATATGGAATTAAAATGACGGGCCATGTAATATAGACAACATTCATTGTTCTAAATGGATTGAACCCATCAATGGCCAAACCTAGCCTAACATTGCGAGAATATGCAACAAAATTAGGATGTCAATAGTCAAAAGTGTGCCAAGTTGGTGAATCAATTGGGTGCCTCATTACACCATCTTTGGGGCGTTCTTCTGCATGCCACCTCATAAGAGATGCAATTTTTGAATTCATGAACAACCTTTGTAGCCTTGGCTTCAAAGGAAAATGCCACATCACCTTGGCTGACACATTCTTCTTTTTGTTAAATTTAGTAGATGTAAAATCATTTTTGAAAAACGAATCAGCAAAAGAATCAAGTTCAAGCTCTAAAGTTTTCCACCATAGTTCATCACAAGTGATCACAAGTGTCACACTTCGTTTTGTTTTCATTCACACCCCAATAAAGCATGCATCAATCTTTCTATAATGAAGACCTAGATCTTTCATTATATTCTTGGTCTCATAATAATTTTTAGGTAGTTGAACACCTTCCAGAAATGATTCTTTTAGCAAATCAAGCATCATGGTAAAAGAACTATCACTCCATTGGCCAAGACATTTAATTTGAAGCATTCTGACAAGTGTTTTAGGGAAATATGGAAAATAATTTGAGAATGAGTTGTTTGTTTCTTTGTATTTTGGGGAGAGACAAACTTTATTGTAAATATCAAATCAGTTATTTTTTTATTGAGTTTGTAGGGTGAAAGTGATTTTTTTTTTCTTTTTTATGTATTATATGTATGTATATTTATAGTTGGATGATGTGTGTGTACATATATATTTGTAATGATTGAAATACAAGTGTAGTTAATTTAATTGGTTATTTATTTTGAAATTTATATTTTTATAAAATTAACATTAGTAAATGATGTATTATTTGGAATAAAATATATATTATTAAATATTAATTATTGATAAAATCATAATTATATCTTAATTCTAAAAAGATCAACTTATATCATAATTGTTAATATCAACTTATAAAAAAATTTAATTACTATACATTAATTATTATTAATTAAAATATAACTATTTAACTATTTATTACTTATGATTTATGTATAAATAAAACTTAGTTATTTATTTAAATAAAATAAATTTTTAGTAATTTATATATAAGGCTTATTAACGATTCATCAAATTAAAAAAATAAATAATATTATATTATATGAAATTACATCATCTTAAATTATTTATTAAATAAATAAACATAATATTTAATTATACACAAATATAAAACATAAGTAATATACAAATAACAAGTTATTTAAATAAATAAATTTAATTACTTTAACTCATTATTTAATTAATACATTATTTAGTAAATAAATTACTTAGTAATAATCAAATATTTTTTCTTAAATTTAATTAATTCTCTCAACAATTACTTTAAGCATATCGATATTCGTTTATTAAACTGAATAGATTATTAAATAAATATCACCATATATTCAAATTTTTTTATTGTAATTTTAAATTTATTGAAGATCAATATTTAATGAAGAATATTTTTTGAAGAAGATTAATTTATTTATTATATCAAATTAAAACATCTTAAGTTATTTATTAAATGAATAAATATAATATTTCATTAATAATTTAAATATTAAATATAACTAATACATTATTTAATTAATAAGTAGTTTTAATTAATGTAATATGTTATTCAATAAATGAATTATTTAGTAATAACATAAATAATATTTAATTAAATTTAATTCATTGTTTCAATAATTAGTTTAATTATATTTGTAAACATAAGTTTTAGAATTTTTTAACTAGTATGATTTTAATATTTTCATATATGTAAATATATATGTATATATAGATGAGAGAAGCGAGAGAGTGATGAATAAATGAGTGATGTGATAGGTAGATTGCGAAAATGAGGGGGTCGGTGTGGTTTTTAGGGTATAAGGTTTTTTAGGTGAAATGGGAGGGGTTTTTTGGGGATAAAATTTGAGTGTTTTGGGAAAAAATTTGGAGAATATGCTTTCATTCTAAAATTTTTCTAGGGGTTAGACAATATTTTTGAAAAATGTAGAAAAATAGAGCCATAGTTCTTGTTGTAACTTGCTCTATGATTTCATATATGTCAAGTATAAGGATTTAATATGTTTTAGATTCCTAAATAGGAACAATTATAACAAGGAAACTCTATAAGTAATTCTTTTTAAGGTTTCTTCTCATGGACATGCCAGTAGTAAATTGTACAAAAGATCGATAAGAGTAAAGGGGAAACAGAATTACACATCAGTAACCTTATTAAGCTATTGAAGTTTGTCAATTTAATTATGTGATGAACAACTAAGATGAGTTAATGGATGATAAATAAGCAATCATGAAATTTGAGCTAACATGCTAGTATATGACATGTAACTTACATTTTTTCAGGTTCTTGTGATTGTGACTGGATTAGTGATTGCAGTTGTAGTCAAGGTTATTGCTCAATATCCTTAACTAAAGAGTGAAGCACTGCTGCAAAGAAAGCTTTGTTCATATTAGCTATTATCTTTGTCAAACATATTTGTTGAATTAAATAAACCATAGTTATTCTTTTGATAAGTCACCATACAAGATAAGGCATTAATTCTTTGCTTCATATTTACGGTTAATGCACAAGTTGAACATTACTTTTTCTTAAAAAAGCCAATTATGGTGCATATTTAAAATTGCTTTTAGCAAACAAGACTAAGCAAGTTTGTTTTTTTCTTTGTGGGATTTGCATTAATCAACCATTCTTTTAGCAGTCACCCTACATTTTATAAGTATGCTTAAGAGCTTACATAGCACGTTAAAAAAAAATGTAAAAAAATCCAATTTTACAATGAATAAACATGTGGGTTTCTTTTTGGAAAAGGAATAAAATTTTCTGTAGATTAACACTTAAAACTTGTAAATATGGTTTCATTGGTTATGGCCTCTATATGTGCAAGATTAAAATATATGCTACATTTGTTGAGAAAAGGTCCCACCATGGTTTGCTTATGTGCTTAGTGGGACTATTTGGGTAGACTATTATACTAATATTATAATGAATTATGCTTGACTTACTAGTGCAAAAATATGCTACTTCAGATTCTATGATTATTCTCATTCTCACCTTTACTTTTGTTGTGACTGTAATCCACCTTTCTAGTGGTTATATTTATAGTAGGATACCCAAGAAAATTTCCAAGCCTTTGTCCAGCTCTCTACGTATGTTCCTCTAAACAATAAATAAACAAGTGAAAAAAAGATGCATCAATAAGAAATAGTAGGAATTAGAAGTTTATTGGTGAGTTAACTTCATTATCACCTCTATACAATTTATGTTTTTTTGATCAAGAAGTAACTAAACCTTTATACATTTTATCAGATGGGTGTTTTCTAGCTATTACCTTTCTTTTGCTGCAAAAATAACATCGTCAAAAGACTTCTTCCCCTATTTTTCCTTAATAGGGACAATAGTCATGGAAACAATTGCATCTTTTTCTGCATTAGAATGAACTAAAATCACTAGAAAAACCTCAATTGTTTCACAATTGCTATTTCTCAAAGCTCATTCGCTTGAATATAAATTAGAATGCGCAAAAAGTATGAACCTATAAATAGATATGATCATTTCATTTTAAAATCAAATTCTTGAGATTAAACTAGAAACTACAAGACAATACATAATCAAGGAGCAAATAATGAGAACAGGGAGAAGGAATAAGAAGAGAAACTTGCGAGCTACAGTATCCATTTCAATACATTATCAAAGAATCATATCAGACACATAGCTTACATTCCTTTTCAGTTTTTTCAATAAATTAAATGCATGTAGAAGAGTCAACCTAAATGCTAAACTAAATGCACAAACATATTTATCTTGTAAGAGAAAAAGTCCACGTGATTTCTTAAAATGATCCAAGTTACAGAAAATACAGAGAAAGAGTTAGAATATGGAAAAGAAAGACTCAAACATTTCCAGAATGCCTGGAAATTAAACATTACCTGCTCCAGCACCAAGGTGTACATTATTCCTACCCAGTAATACCACTGACAGAGAATGCTCAAAGATAATAATCCTTTTCTGGAAAATTAATCGGAGACCAAGGTTAAACAAGATACAAAATCTTTCATTTTCTAGTTAATAATAGTAATAATATAACTATAAAAATTATTCCACAACCATACAATGAGCAATAACGCACACTCACATCGAGAGAGAAAATGGAATTTGATTTTTCTCTATCAGACCCAACAAACCCTAGGTTGGGAAAATGATTGCACTATGTAATTTTGCAACTCCAAATTAGATTTTGAATGGTGATTGTTGGTAAGAGTAGGGAAAGAGCAGAAAATGGAGAAGTGAGTTACTATTTCTGCCTGTCTTATTCTCTTGTTCTTATCGGTGGTTCTTTTGTTAGGTGAAAAACACAATGGGATGAAAGAGCTGAAATTTGGGTGGGGAAATATACCGCGTGAAAGTCAGGCATATATATGTAATTTATTGTTAATCATTTTACTAGTGCCATTTTTTATTGAGTGCCTCGATTGATGGAATATTGAGACCATTTTCAAAAGTGTCATATATGTGTCAAATTAGAGACTTTTTGTAGTAGTGTTCCTTTCCTGGATGAGCTATATGTCAGCTCACCAAGCTAACAATATGTGCAATATTTAGCCTAGTGCACACCAATGTATACATCAAACTCCCAACTGTACTAGAATATGAAACACAAGACATGTATTCCTCCCCCCCCCTCATCAAATTATGGTGATAAAAAAAAACTTTTAGCTTAAAATATGGTACGAGCAAAATGCTCACGGGTTTGGCATCATGCATCCCAAACCTCTCAAGAAACATTCTCAACATAGTTCCTCTAAGATAAGAATAATTTTCCCATATGATGATCGTGCCTTATTTTCTTGCTCAGAATTATCTTAGCACCCCCATGTCTTTCATTTCGAACTTACTATTCAACTGAGCCTTCTCATTAACATTAGGCATACTCTTTGCAGCAATGATTGTATCATCCACATATATGATTAAGTATATGAAAGAACCATTACCACTCTTCTATAATATATAGAAGCATCATACTCACTTGTGACACACCTAATAGTGGTAATGAAATAATCAAACTACTTGTACCACTGTCTAGAAGATTGCTTCAAGCCATATAAGAATTTCTTCAGCAAACACATGTTCTTTTTTTCTTCAACAACGACCTACTGCCCCAACTGTAGATGGTGTTGGTTTACCAAGTAGCACCCATGATGGAAATTGCCCACTGCCTAAAAATTCTTGCATAGTCTAGCATTCATAAGTGTATAACAAGCTTTCTTTATTACGGTTCCATTCATCCTTTTGACCACACCATTCTCCTAAAGCATCCTAACTATCTTGTGGTGTCTCACAATACATGCCTCTCTGCAATACTATTCAAATTCACTGATCCAAAAATCTATATCATTATCAGTCGAAGTTACTTTATCTTTCTTTCAGTTTGCTTCTCAGTTATTATCTTCTACTGCTTGAAAGTGGCAAAGACCTCATTTTTCTACTTCAGGAAATGTATCTAGACCTTTCAAGAGAAATCATTGATAAAGGTCAATATATACCTAGCAACACCTTTTGAAGGTACCTAAAATGGACCTCAAAGATCAAATGAATGTAACTCAATGTCTCTCTAGTTTGGGTTTACCCTTGCTGAAACTAGTTCGTTTTTACTTCCCAAAAGCACAATGCTCACAAAAATCGAATCCACTAATGCTCTATCCACACAACAAACCTCACTTGCTCAAGATAGTGAGTCTTTGCTTGCTCATATACCCTAACCGCACATGCTATAACTTTATGATATATAAATTTGATATCAATGTTAAAATCATAGCTCCACATAAAACTACAGACCATGCAAAATATATAAATTTCCATTGATTTTCTTACCCTTCATCACAACCAAGGCACCTTTGGAGACTTATGAAGGATCATCTGAGCTAGTAAATTTATATATAAGGAATCAAGGGCACCTATGGATATGAGGCTTTTCTTCAAATTTTGTCTCACTTCCTTCAAAGTCTTGACCACATTGTTAGGTATCCTTATTCTGACTCTTCCTTTCTTGGCAATCTTAAAAGGTGTGTCGTTGACTATGAGAACCACGCCACCTTGCTGCTCATAAGTGGAAAGTCAATCCCTAATGGGATACATGTGGAATAAACATGTGCTACCTGTGATCCAAACATCATCTGGTCTCAAACTCGTCACTATTAGTCTCTACTACACAGGCTTTGTAAACTTTACCTTTTCCTTCTTTGTAAGCTCTTATTTTAGTGCCCAACACTCTACCTTAACATGTTCTAACTTCCCACAATGATGAATTAGATTTTCTTTTTATTATGTGATCCACCTCTAGGTTTTTTGCCATTAGTATTTCCTTCTTGAGTCTTCCATAACCACATGCCCTTTAGCTTGATTTTTGAGGCACTCGATGTAATCTTGTAACACCCCTGAAATTTGATATTTTTGAAAAATAAGGATTTAGAAATCAAAAAATTACTTGATCGGATTTTAGGGCTAAGAAAAAAAAGACTTGACTGCAAAAATTTTGGAAGTTTTGGGCTCAAAGTGAAAATAAGAAAGATTTGATTGGATCACATTTTCAAAGTTTTGTGGGCTTGCATGGAATTAGTTTAGGTCAAATGGGTCAATTTTAGGCACTCAACATTTGTGGGGCTCAATTGAAGTTCAAAACTTCGAAGGACTCAATTGTAAGCTAGACAAAAGTTTTAGGGGCCAATTTAGAATTCCAAAAAACTTCTCTATAAATATCACATTTTGCAATTCCCCTCCCCCCATTTTCTTCCTCTTCTCCACCGAAACCACCGTGACCCCTCTCTGGTGAGTTTCTTCCTCCGCTGCCAAACCTCAAACTTAACCAACTTCTTTCCCTCATCACCGTGAACAGATAGACACCACATGCACTATGTTTTGGCCGGTGAGACTACCAAAAAATGAGGTAGAAAACTTGGTCAAGGCGGTAAGAGATGGGTTCACCATTCCAGCGACTTTTTACGGTGGACCAAGCTAGGAACTTGATGGGTTCAGCTTGGAGAACACTCTGATGTCTTCAATTTCAGAGTTGGACCACCGGCGAAGGAGAATTGAAGGTGGTGGTGCATGGTGGTGAGAGAGACCCAGCAACCTTTGAAGTTGAAATTGGATGTCTTCACGGTGGCAAATGGTGAAATTGAGGTGGGGGTTGTATTTATTAAGCTGAAAGGCACTTGTTGGTGATGGTGTTGCCCGTTTCCGGCGACTATGCACGATGGCGGACGGCAACTCTGAGGCAGTTTCTTCGCCTCATCGCCGTGATCGTGGCAGTGCTTTAAATTTGAGATTTGGAGGCTTCGTTAAGCACCTCTTGGGTAAAATTGGATTGGGAATTATATATATGTTGTACCGTTATTCCATAAACCTTGTAATATATCGAGAATGTAGGATTTATATAAGGATGATATATATATTTCCATGCATGAATCATAGTATAGCTTAGTGGGCCTGGATTCTGTATTAATGAATAATAAGTTTGGATTAATCGAGTTAATTAAGTGATTAAACTATGATTTTATAAAATTGGACTATAAGTAATGACAACTGGGGTATTTGAGGTAATATGGGACTAAGATTTGAAACATGCATGTGTTGTTATAAGCTTAATTAACTTGGATTGTATTATTTTGTGTTAATTTTGGGACTAGTTGAGTTAATTGGAAGAGAAAACCATATTTCATGAATTGAGACGTAAGTGGCAATAGTTGGATTAATTATGATGATTGGATTATTATTGTTGATTTGGGATAATGTTACAAAGATATAATTAAGGACTGGATTACATTCTTTTGCTAGAATCGTTATGAACCCTATAACTATTTTTGGTGATAAAGGTTTGATTAGCATCTATTGTACTGATTGTACCATAATTTCTGTATTAACAGAGAAATTAGTGATTTTAGGCTATTAATGGCAAGATTGTAATTAGTGGAGATTATTAAGGATTTTGATTTGTAGATTTATTCCTTGGTTAGGTGATGAGGAAGTAGGTATCGTGGACCAGTAAAGTACTGATTGTGGATTTCATTTTCTGAGAATATGGAGGTGAGGGTTTGCCATTCTAGCCTTGATTATACCTATCTATTCTTGTGGAATGACCCCTGTAAGGGTCCAACTTGATTGTGTTATGTCCTTGTTCTTGATTATTGAAATTGTACTTGCTTAAGTACTTGTTTTTGTTATTGGAATCATTATAGCTTGTGAGTTTGATTGTTAGTTGTTAATTGACACATGTACCCCTGTGAGGGTTACTTCTTGATCGTACTCTGATATGATTTGTTCTTGTCTATTTTGGTGCTTAGAACATCTCGTTTGCTATATGTTTGATCTATTATTTGACTATCTGTTATATGTTCGTTCTATTATCTAACTGTCTTGTTATTTGATTGACTTGTTTGTTATCTATTCTCACTCTGCTCTCGATTACTACTATATTCTTGGTTACCGTCCATTGTTGACCGCTTGTAATTGTTATTGGGAATAAGAAATGAGACATTAATCCCTACTGTATGTATGGGATACGTCGCAAGTACCCGAACGTTAATCCCAGCGAGGTGCATGGGATAAGCCATAAGCCCTGAACTCATGTTTAAGTATTGGGATGTTAATCCCTACTGTGAGCATGGGATAAGCTGTAAGCCCTAGGACGTTGATCTTTGCTAAGTGCGTGGGATAAGCTATAAGCCCAACACTCGTGATATAAGGAAATCTAATTGCATTATGATTGTTTAAATTCCGCTCATGGAGCAGTAAGGTTGTGGAAATTTCTTGTTCTAGATCTGGTTGTTGTCCAAGTCGGATGAACCGTCTGTATTTCCTCCCGAACTGTGATCGGTGGAGACGCTCTATACCTCTCGAGCAGAATCGATTGAGATGATCTCGTGTCATTTGAGCCGATAGTTACAACTCCTGAGCTAGTTCCTATTGATAATCTTGAAATTTGATAATGATTGTTTTGCCTGAGTGTTCCTGATTGTCCATAATATGATCTATTTTGCCTGATCGTATCCTGACTGTAATCGCTTGATATGCTCTTGTTCTGGTTGTTTAATATTAATCTGTTGAGTTAATTCTTCCTTGACAGATCCCTATTATTCTTAAGTTTATCCCTCACTAAGTCTTTGGACTCACTCCCCCCCCCGTATTACTTTGATTTTCTCAGACAGGGTTAAGTGATGGATGCAAGCTTCTAGTTTGAATTGGAGAAAATTATGTTTTATAATAGAACAGGTACTTTATGTATATACATGGGTTTAATTGTATGTTGAGTTCAACTTAGAGATATTTTGCTATGTCGGGATTGAATCTAGTGTTTATAGTATGTATTTTATAATGAAAGTTATGGGACCTTCGATGGTACATACTTGTTGTTTTGTTGAAGTTTGCCGTTATCTTTGATGGGTTTTGAGAAATTTGTTATGGGCCTATTGATTATATTATGGGTTCAATTTAAGTTTGAACTGAGTGGCACCTCAGCTTAGGTGCTATACCGAGTGGGTGCGTTACAAATCTCATTATCTATTGAGTACTTGATCAATAATGCTTCTTGCATGTCCTTTAATAAAATTGTATCTTTACCATATAATATCATGTCTCAACAATTAGAATAAGCATAGGGCAATGGACACAAAAATAATAGAGCTAGATCTTCATAATCATATTTTACTTCATGAATCAATATGGAGCTGAATAGGAGTACCTTTTATTATGTTACAGAAATAAAATTACTGTTTCAACTGCAACTTGTTTGTCAAGTTCTTTATGCAAATCTCCTTCAATTTGGGACACAAACTTGCAGCATCCTCCTCTTTTGAAACATCTTGTAGAATCTCATTCGAAAGGTTCAATTGAATCTGAGCAATAGCTTTCCCATTTATTTGATCTTTCTTCTCATCTGACTAAGTTGCAAGTATCCTTTCGTTTCCTAAAAGGACATCCTCCAAATTCATTTGTGTCAATATCGCATCTATCCTCATTTCCACAAAGAGAAATGGGTCCTCTGGTCCAATATCTCAATTTTGTGTTTCATAGATGCCATCACCAGAATCTGATCCAATTCCTAGGGCTCTGACATTAATTCATTATGAAGATGGCACCATAAAAATTAAGAAAGCAAAATAAAACATACGGATATACATGGATCACCCAATTTGAGTTACGTCCACAGGTGAAGAGAAGAGATTTTATTGCTAAACTGAAAGTAGTACAATCAAAAAATTTTAGAGTATCTCCATGAGTTTCTCTCAATTTGGTTTTACGGAATAATCAAAGAACACTCCTATTTATAGGAGAAAAATAATGGAGGTGAGAACCAAAATTGAGTCCTAGTGAAACTAGGTTTTTAGTGATCAATTCAAATGCCAACCAAACTAGGTTATCGAATTTTGATCAATTTAGGACTTTTGGGACATAACATGACATCATTTGAGATTTTAGCTAACAAGGAAAATATAATTAAGAAAAATAATAAACATTCTCTCATAATTAAATGGTCCATAGTGAATTGAATATGGAGTTTCTAAAACAATTAAAAAAAAAATAGAAAAGGAAAATGTCTAATAATTAAGATGAAGAGGATGGATAAGTCCATTAATTTGAGAATAAAGTTTTTGTTTATTTTTATGCATTCGAACAATCTCAAATTATTATACATGAATAGGTCATCTAATAATTAAGCTGAAGAGGACTTTATTTTTATGCATTCGAAGATGTAAAAGATGACATCATGTGATTAAAACACATATATTATCTGCACTCAAACCTAAATTTAAGTTAGCAGATGTTGTTTATCTTCAATCTTTTTTTATTTACACAGACTAAAAAATATCAGTTGATGAATCAATGCAGCAATAAAGATTATAGATTTTTGTCCCTCTATAACCTGTAAAAGACGTATTGACAATATATCAAATATTCTTATAGAAATATCATATTTATTTTTTTAATTTTTTAACACAATAATAATTACATAATTTCATATGTCGATGTACTGATCAATAATTAACTCAATGTACCCATTAATAACCAATATTTGTACGGAATAATGATAGAACTGATATCACATATATAGTGAGATTTGGCCGCAATTTCGTGCTTGAAGAATTTCGAACTTCAATCTTAAACCATTAAGACAAGACTTTTGTTATTAATTATAAGATTTGTAATGACCCCAAAAACCTATTTACTAGCTAAATACTATAATTTTTTGGGATAAGAGTAACAATATGGTATTAGAACAATCTTAACTTATACATATATTTAAATTGGCCAATTACATGCATCATTATATTATGAATATTAATTATCAACTATATAATTAATCAATAACGTAACAACGATATATAATTCGCAAACAACTATATAAACATAAAGAAAAAGTCTACACTTCAATGAAATTCGAATGCAAACTTTAATAGTTCTAAAAATTTCAACTTCACCTCCTGGGCAAGGGCCAAGAGGTCATGAGTATATACGATTTTGACTTTTATGTTTTGGTTTGTCTTCCAAGAAAAATTGGTCATGGTTGATTTGTATGGATTGCGGGAAAAAAAGTGGATTGAGAAAAAAGAAAATATGGGGATAAGTAGTTATTAAATAGTTATTTTTTTTAGGAGTAAAATTTTATTGAAGATTCTAAATTTATTTATTTATTTAAATATTTAAGGGCAAATGATATATAACAATTTGGCATAACAATGTGAAAACTGCCATTTTGTGATTATAAAACTCATCTTTTTATATAGTATAGATTTATATACGTGTATAGTAGAAGATCATTAAATATCAATCTCTAATTTTATATTTTATGTATGATGTTTATACAAATAAATTAAATGATCATTGCACAAAAAGTTGATATTAGTTTAGTTACAATATTTTCTCAGTCGTCTTTGAAAAACTGAAGGAAAAAGTTGGGGCATTTGTCAAAAGGAGTCTGCCGAAATGTCTTCAGGCTCCATCTTTGCTGACATATCTGCAGCTCAGTGGATCTTCCCCTAACAAAATGAAACTTGGATCTTGTAAAATTAAGTCAAGCTATTAATTTGGGCACTCAATGAAATTAAAATACATACGAAATTTAATTTAATAAAAATCCATAAACTATACCAACATAAAATATTAAAATACATAAACAAATGATGTTTGATAAACCTAATTACGTCCATAAAAAATTTTCTTTGTCCTATGAAAAGGAATTTTATAAGGTCACATTGAATTTGATATTTTTAAATCCAGAATAAAAAAAATGTCTTATAAACAAAAGTTATCAAAGAAATGTTAATTCTCAATTCCTTTGTATTATCTCAAAATAAGTATCTTATGAGTATAAAAAATTTCACAAGTGTATTCCCAAAAATTAGCAAGCATGTATTCTTATTTACAAAACCAAATTATTTGACTCTCTTAAGATTGGAAAACTTCTGCCTGTTTGGTTTCATTTTCAGGCCCCTTTTCCATGTTCATCCGGGGATAAAAAATGAAAACCATCACTTTCTATTTATTTTTACTAAAACTATTTCTATTTTCATTTGCAAACTTTTTCTAAATTTACCCTCTAATCCTATTATCACATAATTTAAATTCAAATTTGATTTAATATAAAGCACCCCTTATCATTTTAAAATTAAAAAACTATACATGTATTTTTAAAAAGTAATTTTTTTTAAATATAAAAAAATATAAATCAACTATCTTTTCAACCGTATACCTACTCTAATCATTCCATTCTGACAATTCATCCAAACACATTTTCATTTCAAAATCATAACTACCTTTCAACTTTTAGAAATGGCTGAAAATGAAAATGAGTCCAAGAAATAAAACCAAACGAGCCATTAGTATGTGAAGAAAATCATAATTTTTATAATATAAAAATAGATAAAATTAAATCCTTAGAAACTAACAACTCCAATCAAATTTGATTTTTAAATAATCAAGTCAAATATTAAAGCACCTGTCAAAGAATCATTTTGCTTTCTCTTATTATTGTGCGTACATGGTTATTTCGCACGCCTTGCATCTCTATATTCATGGTGACTTTGACAAAGATTTGTGTTTGGATTTGTTTTGCCAAATTATTTTCTACCTAAACACCATAAATTCAAGCACATTTTGAATATTTTGGGTTTTAGTCCAAAATCCCTTTCTCACTCAGCATTTTTTATCAAACAATCATATTAATTATTACATACACACACACACACATCTCCTACTATCGAGAGGTCATTTGGCCTAATGGCATAAGTCACACATGAAATATGAGGTTAGGAATTCGAGGTTAACGAAGTCTTAACGTGCGTATACATAATATACTTATTATATATATATATATATCTTCTACTCATCCTACCTATACATACAGTATAATAAATAAACTTTAAATTTCAGTATCACCATACAAATCCTATAAAAATCAATTGATTTGACTTTTACGATAGAAAATATCTCAATATCTTAAAATAAAAAAACATTAATATACTCCAAAATAATATAAACAAATATATATCCCATTCTTTCGAACCATTTTCCAAAATATTTTCAGAAAATATTTACCATATATAGAACACAAAAAATAAATCTGAAGATTGCCAAAATTTTGGACGAATTTGTTCGTGAATAACATTCTAAATAAGAATGATCAGCAAAAAGTGGTTGTGTGAATTTAGCATAGATCCACTAAATGAATTTAGACAAATTTAGACAATTCAAAGAACTTTTTGCTAACAATTCCACGAGAATTTAGACAGCTCACAGCTCAATTTGGGCTTTATGACAAGTTGGCACATGTTATATATCTAGCGAAACTGGGTGCAATTTGAGTTGGGTCCCAAATAGCACTTTGATTGCAATCACGGTTGTGTTAGATCTGGCACTCCGTGGACTTAAGGTTCTCAAAGAGTCACATCTCAACTCAACTTGGATCAAATTAGAAAAAAATGTCATATTTAGATTTAAAGCCAATTTAATATCAGAAAGACTGAGTTTATAAATATCCAAATGTAAATGGATTGAAATTCAAATTTGTAATAATTCCACCAATAGTGTTTCAGCTTGATGTGACTGTTAAGGGAATCGAGATTAACATAGAACTTCAGTCGACTTAAATATGCATTGAACTTAAATATCTTGATATTTTTTTTTTACATATATTTTATTATTGTCATAATTAATCGACTTAAGTTCAAGTCAAATTTTAAGTTTCATCAAACAAAAACACATTTTTAATCAAATTTGATTTGGTAAAACAAAAGAGCTCAACGAATTTTTTATTGATCAACTTTAAATCGAATATCTAGTAATTTGATTTATTTTTCAACTCTAGAATGCTTGTATGCAAGTTATACTGTGCCAAAAAATGGACGCAAACAGTTCACTTCCTTGTTTCTTTCTCAAAGATTCGTTTTCTTACCAAAAGTGTAGCTCCCACTTGATCTGTTAAGAAGTTCTAAATCAAAATTGAAAAGCAACAAATTTTGCATGTCTTTATATTATATATTGTCATTGAATTAGTTGTCATTTTTGCATGGCCATTGGACTTGATTCTACGCCTCATCTCTTCCTCTCACTTGAATTTTGAAGTTAGTTGTAATCGTTCAATGACGCCTTAGAAGAATCAGCTTCTCTTGAACAAGAAAAATGTTGCTGACTCTGTCATGGATGCCGTCAATCAGATCATGGGTGGAGCCAGAGCTAATGATTCTGCTCCATTTAATGATTCAAATTCTATCAATTTAAAGAACACAAATCCCAAGAAATCCCCTTGTACTGAGATGCCTGCTATGGTGACCGAAACAACAACCATGGGGTCTACAAGTCATAAGAAATACCTCAAGTAGATTTTGTTAATTTCGAGATACTTGTGGATTTTTCTATAAATAGTTCAACCTCATAGCGGTAAGAAATTTATAACCCTAAAAATAGATATTTCTCCAAATTCAATTTATTATCTTATTCATATAAGCATTAGTTATCACATTTGGACTTGGAAAGGTACCCACGGAACCTATACCCCTTATAAAAAAAATCACAAGTTTGATTGCTGGGTGATGGTTTTTCTATAAATGTTTAATTTTTTCCCCCTAATTAAATCGATTATGTACAGCATTGCATGTAATTAGAACCGACAATATATAATCAAATACTACTAAATTAAACAAATGTTTACTATTATATATAACACAGTAGCGTTTGACCACAACTCTACAATTTGATCAAATTCTAAATCTTAAAAAAATTTAATTTTTTATTTAAATAAAAAATTTCATCTATTGTTGATTATTCATCTTTATGAGAGAAAATTCAAGATTTGTTTAGATAAAATACTAACTTAATTCAAACTCAGATATAAGATATTTTCTTTATTAATTAATAGATAATTGTTAACAGTTGATAAATTTTTTTTAGTAGTTTAGATGAAGTCATTAACCTACTTTTGTCAATTAAATTTAATTTTAATCAGGTTCCAGGCAATTTAGTTGATAAAAGGGGCTTTCATATACAGTTCAAGCCCTTGACGCTATCAAGTCATTGCCATCTTAGGTATCTCATACGCAATGTTGGGGTTGAAATTTGTGGGGTTATATATGAGATCTTAGGAATCTTTCCCTTAGCTTCAACAGATTCTCTGCTATAGTGCTATATCTTTGTGCTTCAACAGACTCCCACTCATACCTTTGTCCCCCTGCACCACTCATTACTGGCACCATCAGTTTTCCTGCTATTGATAGTTTTCTCAAAACCTTTGCCAATCTTGACAGTAGCCTCTAGCAATTTGTTAAATGACCAGGCAACAGCCAGAGGAGGTGCCTCAGCTTTCTTTATGAACAATCCATTTGCTTGGCATCTTTGTTGAATTTAAACTTGGACAGCTAGGCAGTATTAATGATAGTATCTTTTGCTTTAACTGGTTGCTCATATATTCTCTAAGTAATAGGAAGTTATTGAAAGGATAGCCAATTTGAAATGCCTTTTGAAAGCCTTATCCTCATTTAAATTCGTACTCCTGCCTTATCAAATTAACGGTTGCAATATTCTTCTCAATTTTTTTTACGTAGGAGTACGTTGAAATCAAAGATAATGCAAATGGTAAAAGCACGAGATGATGAGACTTTAGGCTATCTATGGATTTAACTGTTTGAGACCTCACCGTGTTTTGTATCAATAAAAACCTGAAATAATACCGGTAAGCATATATACCGATTCAAGCAAATCTGACTCTGGCCTCTTCATTTGGTTGAGTTGAGTTAGTATTTACTTCTTGAAATTAAAAGACTTGGCTACTATATATAGGTAATAGTGCTGCAGCTATTGACCTGGCTGTCTTCATATCTCGAGAGTTGGCATTACTCTTATTATCTATGTCGACGAGCTCTAAATGACTTCAAAGAGACTTGAGCGAGAAGACCAAGGGGGTGAAAGATATTTGGAAATTGGAATAGCCACCTATATATCATCACAAACTATCATTTTTTCTCTGAAACCAGGATACATCAAATTACAACTTAAATATAACAACCAAATTGATTGAGGAAAAAAAAAAAAAAACCAAATTGATTGAGGCTAATACATTAGTTAACATAAAATCTGCACCGGTCATTTGTTTTTCAAAAGTGTATACGTCAAGATCACCAGTTTCAATCTTGTAACATGAATTAAGGTGATGTTCAGCATGGTCGTACAATCAAGAATTCATCCCCATAATAGGAAAAAATAACAATCACGAAAAGATAAAAAACATGCAAAAGATGAGTAAACATTACATTGTTTTGAAAGATAGTAAGATGCCAACGTTTATTTTCCCATAATCTACAATACGCTCCAACATTCTGATAGAGGCAACAAAATGTTGAATAATAGAATATTTTCCACATTGTCCAAGAAGCACAAAGGCTATCTAACTACGAATACGAATCCATTTTTAATAAAAATAAAGAAAAAAAAACATACATACATTATGATAACCATGAGAAAAATTGCATTTTTTGATAAATTATTAATAAGAAGTTAATCAGCTAATAACAAGATCTAACAAGAAAACCTATTTTGAAAGAAAAAACCTTACCTTCTTAAAATTTGGAAACCCCAATTTTACAAAAGTTTTTTGTGCGACAAAAACTTAAAGCTCCCCAGCAAACATGCTTTGACGAAAAATGAGCTTTGTGTAAACATGAGAAAATTTGCATTTTTTGGTAGATTATTAATAAGAAATAAATCAGGCAACAACAAGTTCTAACAAGAAAACCTATTTTGAAAACAAAAACCATACCTTTTTAAAACTTGAAATACCCGGTTTTACAAAAGTTTTTTGTGCGACAAAAACTTAAGCTCTCCAACAAACATGCTTTAACGAGCTTCGTGTAATGGAGAGAGATGAGTTTGGAAATGGTAGAAAATGGTGTCTGAAGATGGAGAGTTTCTTTCGTCTCGTTAGAGTTATTGGAAAAGACAAAGATGGTGCTTCAATGCTATTTAGGACTGTAAACGGATATTTAATAAATCGAATATGTTGTATCCATATCCGTATTCGTATCCGACGGATATTTTTTTTATCACATCTTAATTCGTATCCGTTGAATATTATCCAAATTCGAATATATCCATGTCCGATTATAATTATTTCAAACATCCATTTATAAATATTCGAATATCCATTTATGAATATCCGAATCCATTAATTTATAATAAAATGCATATTTTTTCTAATAAATTTCTTTAAAAAAAATAATCATATAAATAAAATAATAAAATCTGAAAAAAACCAACAAACAAACAATAAAATTAGCATACTCCAAAAATTAAACAAGCATACAAATCTCCTCAAGAATCAAAAGAAATAACAATTTTCAGTACATAATGCAACAATCCAAAATAAGCAAAATAAAATTTAATTTCAATACAAGAAAAATCTTCACATAGTCCAACAACATGAAGATGCTTGAACTTCTCATTTGTTTAACACTGCAAAACATAATAAACAAAATATTAGTGGTAAAGTTTAAGATATTATCTATTAAGGAAAAAAAAACTCTATAAGAACTTACAATATACTTTATAAATAATGTCAAATAATACAAAAAAGTATACAAACAGCATAATCCATATAATTATAACTTAAACATAATTCATAATCACAATTCATCTAATTATAACTTTAACACTAAAGTAATTTACCTTTTATAATGCCCAAAAATACAATATTTCAAACGTGCACAATTAAATAAAACATGACTATAATTTATTAATTATAAAAAATAAAAAACAGGGATGGGGACATTAAAAAAAAAAAAGTCTTATAAACTCATGTCTGTTATAAGATATTTTCAGAACTTATAAGTTGCTAGATCTTTTTTTAAAATTAGTTCTTAAAGTGTTTAGATAAAATAAAATTTTGAAGCCTATAAAGTGTTAATAATGACAATTTTATAATTAATATGCTTAACATTAAGGGAGTTTGTTAATATCCTAAAAATTATTTAGGAATTCCTAACTTTTATAAAAAGATCTTATAAACTCTTAACATCTTATTTTAAGAGTTTATAAGTTATTTTTTAAAAAAATTTACAAAATACTTTTTGATTCCTTATAAACTCTTAACATCTTACTTTAAGAGCTTATAAGATGTTTTAAGAAGCTTATAAGCTCACCGAAACACCCTCTTAAATCTTAATGTCCTCTTAGCTAGTTAATAATCTTAGTATTTTACTATTTTATTTTAGAATTAAAAAGTTAATTATTCATAATTTAGTTAATTTTTTTATAATTATTGATTCACTTTATGATTAATTAATATTAATAAAATGAGACCAATATAAATTAATTATAAAGTAAAGCAACAATAATTTTATATTGATTAATTTTATCATTTATATATATATATATATATTAATTTTTTTGATTTAATATTATTTATTATCATCATTACCATCTATTTTTTTTATTAATTCTTTAATTACTAATTTATACGTATATTCATTTATATATAGATTATGAAATTTAATAATCTATAAATAAAAATAATTTATTATGTATAATAATATATTATATATGGTAATTTTTTAAAATATTATTTATATATATATTAAAATACATAAAAATAGAATATATTATATATAATAATTTTTTAAATATTATTTATCGGATACAGATAACGGATTTAATTAAATTACGGATAATCGAATATATAAACAGATATACTCAACGGATATGTATTCGGAGCGGATATTAAGCAAATTGGATTGACATTTACTATATTCATATCCATTTATAGTCGGATGTCTACTAATCGGATACGGATAATATCCGTTTTAAATGGATACAGATAATAGCCCTATAAACGAATTCGGATGCGAACGGTAAATGAATTTTCAAATATCCATTTACAAACCTAATGCTATTTCACGGCCAGGGCATTTCTGTAATTTCTTGAGCAAGTCCTTTTCATCATTTTGTTTTTCCCATTTCTTGGCAGAATTTTTTTTTTTTCCTTTTCCAGTCAGATCTAAAATGAATATTTTACAAACTCCATTAATTTTAGCGACTGCTCATTATTTCATGGGGTAGTTGTAATATCTTTAGAGCTTTTTTGTTTGTTTTGATATTGTATGATAAATATACAATTCAATATAATTTCAATGTTCAGTTCATTAAGCCCTTGATATAGTAGGGCTCGACATGTATTTAAAGTCAAACTTGACTTATGTATCAAGACCTAGGTGTGTGATATGTTTTCTAACTTAAGTTGTAAATAAATTGTAGTTTGTCAATTAGGATAATCATGCCAAACAAAAAATCAAAGTTAGATATCGAACTATTTAAAATAGGGTTAAATACGCTTTGCCCCTTTGAACTATTATAGAAGTCGCAAATACCCCCATGAACTATTAAATGTAACACAAACCCTCCTAATTTTAACGACAGTTATATTTTTCATTAGAGAATGCTAACGTGGTAGCTTCCTGCCATTCCAAAAGCTTTATAGCTGCTGATGAGACAAAATTGTCCCTCTACCTGTAATATAAGGTCCTCAATATGTGCGTAATGTATTTTGCACTCAAATTTCAGCATTTTTGATTCTCAATTTTCAACATTTTCTCTTTATTTATATAGTACTTTTAGAGTAATTTTAATTCAAACATCTTAAACAATTTGTTAAATGAATAAATATAATATTCAATGAAGATTAATATAATATTAAATAGGTTATCTATTTACAAAATAAATTATTATTTAACAAGTCCTAAATGAATATTTAGCCAAATTAATTGAAATTTATTATTTATTAGATAAATTTCATGATTATTAAATGAAATTTTTTGTACTATAAGATTATATTAACTTAAAAATAAATTTTTTGAATAAAAAAGAAATTTTATTTATTATAATATTTCTTAATCAAAAAATAATTTTAAACTTTTTTTAAAAAAAAAACTAATTATTTATTTGATATTTTTCAAAAATCAAATTTTTTATATAATTTATTAATGTATATTTATAGTTGGATGATTGGGCACCTCTCTCTCTCTCTCTCTCTCTCTCTCTCTCTCTCTCTCTCTCTCTCTCTCTCTCTCTCTCTCTCTCTCTCTCTCTATCGATATTTGTAATCATAATTGGTAAATGATAGTAAGGAATTGATGTGTAAATATTATAATTGATTGATATTTTTAAAAATTATAATTAATACTAAAATATATATGATTTAA